>JAUMJK010000165.1:0-600000 GCA_033558105.1 Coccyzus lansbergi
CACGTGAGGCGGGCGCTGCCCAATGGCGAGGCGCGCGGCAGGGGCCGCCGCCATTGCTGTCAGAGTGCGGGCAGGCGGCGGCGGGTGCGCGGAGCGCGGGCAGCGGGGCCGCCGCGCGGGCAGCGCCGGGCGGAGCGGGAACGGGCAGGGACTGCACTCCCGCTCGCCGCCGGGGCCGCCGCCCGCGGCACCGCCAGCCCCGCGCCGAGCGTAAACAAGGCGGCGGCGGAGGGAGGAGGAGGAGGAGGAGAAGGAAAACACCGCCCACCCGCAGCCAGCGGCGGCAGCAGCGAGGGGCGCCGGGCGGGGCGGGGAGGGGACACGGCCCGCGACACAGCGCCGCCCGGCCCGGCCCCAGCGCCGCCCGGGGGGGGCGCGGCAGGCGGGACCCGGCCCCCCCCCCCCCCGCCGAGGGTCCCCGCCCCACGGACCATGCCCCGCCGCGCCCGCCGGGGATCATGACGGCAGCGGGCGGCTGGGTGGCGAACGGGGCCAGCCTGGAGGACTGCCACTCCAACCTCTTCTCGCTGGTGAGTGCTCCGCCGCCGACCCTCCCCGCGGGGCCACACCGACCGGCGGCGTCCCTGCTCTTCTCCTCCCGCCGGCACCCTGCGGCGCTGCCCCCCTCCAGTGCAGGGGGCCCTTTACCCCCGCTCCCCGAAACGAGGGCTGTCTCTGCCCCCTCGACCCCTTCCCGAATTGAGGGGCCCCTCTTTCCCCTCCGTCTCCTCGCGACCCCCGTCGAATCGAGGGGTCCATCTTCCCCCCCCCCCGAATCGAGGGGTTCCTCAGCGACCTCCCCCCCCTCCCCTCCGGCCCTCCCCGAATTGAGAGGTCCCTCTGTGCCCCTCCCCGAACCGGAGGGTTCCTCTGCCCCCCACACCCCCGAATCGCGGGGTCCCTCTGCCCCTGAGGGGCAGTGCCAAGCTGCCGGTGTAGCAAAGCGAGCGGCCGTGTTGGGGTGACTGGGTGTCGGAGTGGCCGTTTTGGGGTGATGGCATCAGACCCAGCTCCCTGCGGTGCCCATCCGCTGCTCTTACTGCAGGGTCTCTTCTCTGTGAACAGCAGCCACGGGCCGTGTTAGGGCAGCCGGCTGTTGGACATAGCCGTGTTGGGGCGATGGCATCAGAGCCAGCTCCCGTCGTGCCCATCAGCCGCTCTTACAGTGGGGACTCCTCTCTGTGTACATTGGACGCAGCCGCGTTGGGGTGACTGGGTGTCAAATGTGGCTGTTGGTGCAAGACTATGTTGCACTGAGTTGGTTTGGGGTGGTGGCATCGCACGCTGCTCCTGGGCTGCCCATCAGCCGCTCTTTCGGCAGGATCTGTTCTCTTTGTGCATCAGACCCGAAGCGTGTTGAGGTGACAGCGTGTTGGACCCAGCTCCCTGGTCAGCTGCTCTTGCAGCAGGGTCTCCTGTCTGCATACATCAGGCTTGGGGTAAGAGGTAAAAACACCTCCAAACCTCGTGATTTTTTTTCCTTCTCTGGATTAAAACAGTAGCTGCAAATGTAGCGTGCTGGGTGGCGTAGGTGCTGTCTACCCATCGTACTGGTAATTGACAACTTCCTACTCGTATTGCGTGGTTTAATGTTGCGGGAATTATGGTATCAGTTTTGGCAAGCTGCAGGTTTGTAGTTTCAGTTTGTATCGAGGAAACAGTTCATTTCTGCGTGAGGACAAAGTCATTTGGAAATACCTTCCTTTGTTGTACCTGACACACATAGGAGCATTATCCCTTCTGGGTGAGCGAGAGGAGTGTTTGATCGTCAGGAGCCTCCTAGTGCTGCCAGGGATCTCGTCGGAGGGAAGGAGGGGCTTTTTTTTTAGGGCACGGTGAGGTGTAGTTAAAACAAAAACTTGTCGTGCAAGTTTGGGGATGGTGTGCATGAGATTTGTTGCAGATCCCCCATCCTCGTGTCAGAGCTCGGCCAGGATTGAGGTGGGTGCCTTGACAGAAAGGAAGAGGCTGTTGGTCACTCTCTAATAGGAATTAAGGCGTGGGGGGAAGAGAATTAATTAAAAATGCAAACAATCAAGCTCATTGTTTTATTTTGTTTTCTCTTTATTGCTGTGTGTTTGTTATTTCTCCTCTTTTTTTTTTTTTTTTTTTTTGCTTATATGTGGGTTTTATTTTGCTCATTTTTACTGAGATTCTGGGGTAGGAGGTGTAGCCACTTGTGCCGCCAGGGACTGGCCTGGAGGTTTTCCCCGAGAACAAATGGAACTCTTCCTTTGTCTGCATGGAACTGTTAGGCTGTGTAAGTTTGTGTCTGTGCTGCTGCTGGAGAACACTTTCTGATGCTTGGAAGTGTGTGTCAGTGCTGCCTGTATGTCCCAGCAGGAGGTGTGAGGGTGACTGAATGCACTGGTCTTGCCCAGCAGGAAAAAGAAACAGTTAATGAGAGAGGGACAACTGCATCTGATGGTAAGAGCAGGGCAGGGAGGGGTTTGTCCCTTGAAGAGTGTGTAGCCCTCCCGGATCAATGGGGAACTGAGCCTGTTGGTGAGAAGCATAACTTCTCATGTATTGCCATCTGCAAATCTGTCACTGGTAAAAATAATGGTTGGCGTTCAATTAGCTTAAATTATAAAGTGAAGTTATCTCGTCGTTATTGTGGTTTGCTCTCTCTTTTTATTTTTTCCCCACCTTACTAGATTAGGGAAATGTTGGATTTTAAGCGGGGGTGTAACGTCACTGAAATAAGTTTAGTTAAATTCTTTTACAAGTGGGCTTACTGATAATAATAATGAGTTTAATGTGCGGCCCTTTAATCTCCCATGTAATTTTGTGGGAGCTATCTGTACCTGTAATGTGGATCTGTGTATTGAACTGTAACGTTTTTATTGTTTTCTGGCTCACCTTGCAAAAAAGTTTCCAATGAGCAAGTGTTTTTTTAAATATAGCATATGTATAAATATGCAGTAACCATTGGGATGATTTATTTTAAATTGCATCAGTATTGGTTAGGATTTATTTATCAGTGAAAGGTATTGAAAAAGGAAATGCTGACTGGAAATACGTGGCCAACACCATTGACCCTGTAACCTCAAATTGTCATATTAGTTTCAGAATTTATGGAGTGTTATAGCTACAGTAGTCTGGGTTACCGACTGCAGAAACTCTTGCTAAGCATTTACTTTTTCAGTGTGACAGAACAAACCCACGCACAAACTGAACCCACGGCTGGTGGGAATTGGCTCATTCCTTAGGAGCGAGGTGGATTACAAATGTGTTTTTAAACGGAGTCTGCTATTAGAAGTTGGCAATTTTTTTTTAACTTTTTTTTTTTTACTCAGTTTTTGTTTTGGGTGTGAATCAAAAAGAAACATTCTTGACTGGAGAACTGCAGTCCTGAAATAGTTAGTTTGCTCCGATTCTGTTTGTTTGTGTTTAAATAGCATTTCTTCCCACAAACAGTTGTTTTGTGGAAGCAGGAATGCTGTCTCCCCACCCGGTGAAGCCAGAGCCCTGTGGGCAGCCCTGTGGGCAGCCTGGCTGGCTGCGCAGTGGCTTTGGATTGGTTTAACACTTGATGAGCTCCAGCTTACTGTGCTGCTGCTGCAGGCAGCCTTGGAAAGAGGGTAGGCACCACTGCTCCTCCCGAATCTTGTTACAGAGAGTGTTTTCTAAAAGCTTCTTAGTGACAAATTCTCTTTTATTGATCCTCTCCAGATAGCATTGAGGTCCCTGATGTTCCTTGCTGAAAATACTCTATGTGAGGGGGAGGGCATAGGCTTGAGAGAAGGTTTTAAAGTTAGCGTCGGATGTCCAGGTGCTGAGTGAGACCTCAGGCTTGCACAGCTGGGTCCCATGGAGCGGCTTTCTGTCCCACTGGATGCAGAGAGCTGCTGTCTGCTTTATGTGTTGCTCTCTACCAAAGCAGGAATCTGGTGCTGAAAATGGGTTAATGTTTGTGTGCTCCGTCAGGCAAAAAACCCACAACCAGCCTACACAAAGAAATTTTACTCTAAATGTAAAACGTTTCTTAGTAAGATGAGGTAAGGCCAGTTTGCATATTTGTCATCAGAATACACCTCAGATATAGACTTGTTTCTACTGGCATACACGGCAGATTAATAGGCTCATTAAAAAACTTTCTCTCTTAAATCGCTGTTTCTAGCACAGCAGTAGAAGAAATTATGTTTATCCTAACCCCCGTTTTTTTTTTTTTTTGCAGTAGCCAAGATGTCTGCTGCTGCTTCTGAAATAAGCAATTGTTAAGAGCCAGTTTATTTAAGTACTAATTAAGAATTGTCTAATAACTATTTAGAGACAAAATGTTCTGAGGTAATGCACTTTGTATTAAAACTTCAGACCCAGCTGGCAAAGTCTTCCTGTGAATAACCCTTCATTGTAAAAGTAGTCTTACTGAAGTTAATTTGATTTTTTCCTGTGAGTAAGGGCTTGTCGTGTCACAGTAAGGACTCGTGTGGAGTATGAAGATGGTTCCTTCGTGGCCTGGCAGTGGTGGGTCAAAAGGCATGAGTTGGTCTGACGGTTGGGATGGAGTTGCATAACACTTCCTATGCTGGAGCTAGAAATGTGCAGTGGAAGATGTAAGGCTTGACCTAAACTTTGGAGTAGCTCTCATGAGGAAAGAGTGGGTACTGTGCGAGTGAGAGCCTGGAAGAGATGGGGTTGCGTTCTTGGAAAGCCAGACCTGTTTGTAGATGACTTTGGAGAAGCTGGTGTGGATGATGTCATGAGTCCTTGTTTGAATGTTACAGAAACCAGCTGCCAAGAAGGATCCAGTCTGTAGGAATTGTCTTTGTTCCCATCCATGGTCAAAGGCAGATTCACAAACTGTGAATCGCTGCTGTTACTTTTTCAGTTGGCAAACAGGAACAGAAGTTGCTGCCTTCTATCTCTAAGTTTTGTTGTCGTTTTCATAATGAAACTGAAAGGAGTCCAGAAATCTGAGATGGCATTTGAATTATTTTCTTAAAGGTCTTTTGTGGCATCAGAAAGCGAAGATTAGGAATTCAGAGATTGCTGGTGAGGTGCTCTTCGATGAAGCATAATTCTCATTAAAGGACTTCATAGTAAATGGTTGGGTGCCCAACCAGATCCATGTGGTAGTGAACTACCCGGTGGTTCCCCAAAGGCAGAGCTCCAGGCAGTGGGCTGTTATTTTGGCATGTGGAATGTTACATTGCTGCATGGTAGATATTCTCCTTGTTTGGAATTTTATGTAGGTGTGAATTTACATGAATTTATGTTTAAGAAACACAGTTGACCTCTCAAGTTTTCCAGAAGTATTTGATTCTGTAATCATCTTTATTCTGGATTTTATTAGGCAGCAAGATAGAAATAGAACGATTACATTAGAAAGCTTGCTCACTTCCTGCTAATAAGAGATTGTTTCATGCTTAAATCACTCAGTGGTAGGTTTTTATTATGTCCTGTCAGAGTATTCGACAGTTTAATTGTAGCTATGAGGGTGGGAGCTTGGAGGAAATACTCCCAGATTTGCCAAGAGATTGGCACATAGCAAGGTTGGGTGAGCTTGGCCAGCGCTGGGAGTGGAGATAAAGACCTCGTGTTGGATAACTGACCCCTGCTGAGGAGATGGGGCACACACGAGTGACACTGCAGTTCAGGACAAAGCGTGCTAAAGGATCCCAAACTGCCCACTAAGAAATATGTGAGTGAGTTTACCTTGAAATCCTGGTTATTTTGTAAATGCCCCTGCATGCTGGGGCTGTGGGTCCTTCTCCAGGGACTCTGTTCTCATTTTGATGACAGTGCGAGTCCTTTGGAGAGACTGCTCTTACAAACATCAATATGATTAAGAAAATACTCAAATATTAGGGTGATGTATGAAAAAAAAATCCTATGTAACTACATTTTAAGAATCATAATTTTCCCTTTCTGTAATGATGTCTAAAAATACACATTCCAGCATTTTTCTATGGAAGTATTGACATTGTAACCCCAGTTTTGAACCCTCCCAGATTCATTTGATCTTGAATTCTTTTTCCCTTTATGCTTCTGAGAGCTCTTCCTCATGTGAACGAGAGCAAGGAAGGAACTCTTTAATCCTGCATGTAGGCCTTTCTTCTGTTATTTTCTTCTTGACAATGCAGTTCTTTTTGAAAAACAAATCTAAAGAAACTCAAATTTTTGAACTTGAGCGGAAAAAAAATTGTGCCTATGAGATGCATCTGCTAAATGCATTAACCTGATTAACTTCGGTCACTTGATGGAGAGGGTATTGTTACAGATTTTGTTTGCATTTGTGAATCTCTTTAATTATCCACAAAGATTATGCCTTGGTAAAGGGGATTGTATGAAGATACACTGATTTTTGTAATTAACTTTATACTGCATCGGAAGTTGAACAGAGGTACTTCTTTGAAGCTTTTGGCTCACCTGATGAGAATGTTGAACCTGCTGCCTCCCTGATCCCAGTAGGGGATTGCACTCCAGTCTTTGCTTCTACATCTTTAGTTATAGCAGCATCCCCTTACTGGGGTTTGACTAAAGCATCCCTGCTCATATCAGGAATATTACTACGGATTTGCCTTTGCATCCTGGACTGGGACCATGCTGCACCCTCCTGTGCTCTTCCACTGTCTTCCTTGCTGTTAGATCTCCTCAGTCACTGGGCTTTGCTTCCAAAGCCTTCAGCTTGTACTCTCTCTGCCTTTATCTGTTATTTAGCACTAATTCCTCACTGCTGTACACCAGGATCATCACTTTATAGATGAGTGTTTTTGGGGTGGTTTTGTAGCTGTTCCTTTGTGTTTGAGGAAAGTTACCAGCTGATGCCCACAGAATTACTACCCTACAGACTGTTCTAAACTCGTTTGTGGGATCCTATTGACAACTGAGCAGCACTGACTGGGTGGTTGGACTTCGCAGACTGTTATTTAGGCTGACACTTGTAGTTCTATATTCTTTCAAGGCTGCATGTGTTCATGTACTGTGCTGGGTTCTGTTGGTGAGCAGTGCGCTGTGTGTGGATTCTGTGGGGTTTATGACTTGTCAGTGTCATAGCAACACGAATAATATGGAAAAAATACTGCTCTAGAAGTGTGCTCAGTCTGAAGTGACAGTCTTAAAAGTGCACAGGTGTGTTCAACAGAAGATCCCAAATCAAATCCCAAAGATTCGTTTGTATGGAGTATATTTTTGTGTGGGGGCATCCTTCTTTCTCGCACCAAACTTGTATACTGCTTTCATTTGAAGCTCCAGGTAATGCTTTACAAAATAGATCCTCTTTCCTTGAGTTCCCCACCAGCCACTGGTGATGAGAGCATCCTTCTCTAGACCATTGCATTAGATTTCCTCTGCCCACAGCCGTGCAGCATGAACCGCAGGGAGCCCTGTGATCCCGACAGTGGCAGCTTGCGCTGTTTCCTGCTGTGGCTTTGGCTGGTTATAGGGTCTGGCACTGGTGTGGTTGCTGTGCTGTACAGTGGTCACAGTATCTGAGCAGAAACCACTTTGATACCCTGTAGTAAACTGACCTCTTTGGATGGGGAGGGTTTTTAGCATCTCTCTTATTGAGATGACACCTGCTCTGACACACCAGTGTCAAAGGTTTAAGCAGTTTCCTTCAGCTTGTACTGGAAGCTTTGATTAATTTTGATAAATCCTGACTCTCTCTTTCCATCTCAGTCTGTTTAAAACTGTTATTTCTCGTGGAGTCACGTGTGGCTGGATTCCCTTTCTGGAGCAGGACTGCAGCAATGCATATGGAAATGTGACTCGAGCTGTTAGAGACATTCCCTCTCTTTTGTTTCTTTGAGACAGGAAATTTTATTGTGTGTTGCTGTTGTATAATGTGCCCCAAGGCAATATTTACATTTATATGGCTGACACAGATGAGCTTGCACGCACACAAAGACTGTGTCCCTATGCTAGGGAGAATATTTAATCAGCTTATGAAAATGGAGAAAAATCAACAGTCTTTGAAAATTAATTTTAATTTAAGGTAGACATGTTTCTGTATCACTTCTCAATAGGAGCTTACTTCTGCTTTCTTTAGTTAGTCAGTGTGACAGAGTAATTTATGGTTACTCTTTATGAAAATAAAATAATATTAATTACAGAGTAAAAGGTGTAGGCTATCTCCTCTTTCATTTTTTCTCCCTCTCCCTTTGCTCTTATTCCATGCCTCAGTGATACCAAAAGGATTCTTACGCTCATGTTTAAGCCTGAATCAGGGAACTGATGGAGTGAAAAACTCCCTGCTCTGCCCCCCCCAGCTCTGCCCATACCCCATATTCCTCGCTCCTCCCACCAGGCTTTGGCAGCGGCAGGGATTGGAGCAAGGTCCAAGTGGCTGTGTAACCAGAGTCCATGATGTAGAGAAGGGCATTTAAAGCTTGTTCAGTAAAATTTTATTTAATGCGCCTTTAAAAAAAAAAAGCTAGAAGTGTCTTTCTGTTGCCTGTTCTTATAGCTCCACATTTGCCCATAAAATATAACATTTTGTGAGACTGGAGGGTAGAAAACAAAATTCAGAGGAAAACTATCTACTACCCAGGCACTGGCAGCTTCCAGTCCCTTGGCAATGATGCATTTGTAGCTATTGGCTGGGGGTTTAAAAATGTGTTGGTTTGGTAGAGTATAAAGCCATGGCGTTTCACCTTCTTGGCGTCTGGTTCGCTAGGAGGTTTTCAGATCTGGTCCTGTGTGTCTGCACTGTCTTAGTATCAGGTTTTTATGAATCTCAGTTCATATGTGGCCTTGATATTACTGAATTTGTTGGTAGTTCTGGGCAAGTTATAATATCCATTGCAGGAACAGCTTGCAGTGACCATGTCAAGTATTTCTGCATAAAACAATTTATTTGCTGACAGAATAGGATCATTTACTTTATTCTGAATTTGATGGTTTCATTTTTATCCCAGTGGTTTTGGTTGTTTAATTTTGCATATATATTCTCATATAATTTTGAGTTGAGTTCTCTGAGAATGTCCTGGCAGGAGTTGCTTGGCTTTTGTCTTTGCAGGACTGACAGTTAGAAATTTGTCAAGATGAATCTGCATGATCAGTCGTAGAATGGATCCATTCATTGCTTTCTAGATTAAGGAAGATTCATAGGAAAAAAAAATTCGGAGCTTGTGGTTTTGCTAAGGAATTTTGGCAGAGTGCCTAATGATTTGAGCTGTATTTGATGCCCCTGGTCCAGACAATGTTGATATGAAGAACCAGGGCTCTCTGGTGGTGTTTATGGTACTGGATTACCTTCCACAGTCCTTGCCTGGAGCCAGGAGCTGAGGCCAGGGCCTATAAGGGCAGGCAGCCCAGTTTGTCTTGCAGGCCAGCAATGGGCACAAGTGTAAAACGATGATGTGAGCTGTTGCCGGTGTTCACAGAGCAGTTCTGCTTAGATGTGGTGTGCAAAAATGTCCTGGTGCTGAGCTCTTAAATACAGCGTTTGTGTAAGGGAAGGAAAGGAGCTGCATTCTTTACCGCACTGTGCCAAAGTTTACTCCACTCAGGTTGCTACTTCCTCCAGCCCACCCCCTCCTGTTTTTGCTGCCCATGTGTCAGATTACTTGCCTTGGGAAACATCTGATAGGCCATTGTATGACTCTGGTATTTGACATTTCCTTCCTCCTTCAGTTAAAAAAAAAAATTAAAGTTGGGGGAAGAGAGAAGATTCCTTCATTTGTTTGCAGATTTGCTTATAATGTGGCGCTTTTGCTGGTGACATATCTCATGCCGGGGTTTTTTTTGTGTGTTGGACTGCTTTTCTGTAAGAGGATATTTTTAGTTTGGAAAGTGGGCAGTTAGTTCTGATTCTGTGTTTTTGCGCATTTATTTGCCTGCTTTTTGTTACCTGAGGTGTGCAACAGTGCTTTTCATTGTTATCTGTTCTTAACGTTCTACTCAGAAGTTAAAGTAGAATTGGTTCCTTTTTGTAAAGAAACTAGCTTAGGTGTTATGGCACTCAGATGCTTGTAGTGTGCTTCATGTCTGTAACCTGACCTGCAGGGCAGGTCACTCCCTAAACCCCACTTGTTAAAATGACAGGAACATATTCGATTCCTTCTGCCTTCTGTCTTGGAGATAGCATTTCACTCCCAGGCATTACACAGCCTACACTGGTATATGTTCAGTTCTGGCATGGGTAAAATTCATTCTGTATTTTCCCCATAAAAATACCCAAACCAAATCATACCCCACTATGTTATTTTTTTAAATGCCTACCCATTTAGCGCCTGTTTTGTTGTTCCAGTTGGCTTTGTGGGTGGTGTGATTTGTCTGGGTGAAGAAAAGGGGATCCAAAAAGTCTGCTGCAAAAATGCACTCCCTGCTCTGAACATCAGCAGTGACCTGGGGAAGGGTAGCAGACTAAGCCAAGGAGATGGTGATGCTGCTTTGGGGTGATCTCCTGGACTCCAGCTGTATTAGATTGGAAGGTTTCTAGAACCACAGAGATGTTTACTGGCCAATTTTTAAACTGGTACTAAGTTTTTATCCTGGCAGAGGAAGTTCAGCCACCTCATTTGGGTTTGAGTCTGCGGTCTGCTAATGTAATTTGATATCTGGAGGACACAGCCAGCAGCTTTTCTCTGGAGACCCTTTTGATTTCCATTTTTCAGACCAAACAGCTTTAAAGCTGGAATGCTTTCTGTGGTATGGAATATGCACTAGCTTTCTTGTAATTTTCCTCTTTTCTACAGACCCGCACCTGAATGTTGATGGCCTAACAATTCGTCACCTATTTCCTTCATAAGAATTTGTATCGTTCTGTTTTGTTAGCCTACCTTTTTTTTGCAAGGGACTCCTGAAGATACTGTTTCAGTATGTCAGTGTGTGCTTGTTTTCCTTCCTTCTGCTCTATTTTTAGTCTTGTCTTCTAGTATTTAACCCTGAAATTCTGTGATGGTTGGGATCAGCGATTTGGGCCTTCCTGTAAGATTGCTCTTTCATGCATGTCACTCAATTTCTTTTTTGGTAGCTGCTGCACCTGCCAGAACTGCAGAAATCCAACTATTAATATTGGAGTCCTTTTATATTTTCCACTGGGAAAGGTGGTCCTTAGTTGCCACTTTGGATTCCTTTTGGAACTAGTCTGACTTTATTTCTCTGAAACTATCTATTAATCTTCCTGGCTGCCTCCCCTCCCACATATGCAGAATCACACTAACTCCTAGGAGAGGGGGTTGTCTCATTTCTGTCAGCACTGTTTGCTTTTTAGGGAGAGCAGCTCATGGTCTATCTCAGCAGCTGACTTTATTTCAGAAGTATCTTGGTTTTCTGGCTCCCACTACGGTGATGTAGTGTCTGCAGAGTCCCCAGGTGCAGAAGCCCATCAGGAAGATACCCGATAATAGGATTTTGGTACAGCTAAACCGTTTACTGAGACTGGGCAAAGATAAAGATGGCATACAAATGCCCCGACACTATTGTTGCAAACTTCTCTGGAGTAGCAGCATTGAGATAATCTGTTCCAGGGGGTCTGCAGGGTGAGGTGGCTTGGCATGAAGGGATTTATCCAACAGAAAGTCACTCCGGGCACACATGCTGCAGGCAGTGATGTTTGCAATTTCTGGCTGGTTTCAAGAGCAAATGACAACAACAAAAGTTTGGGTTTTTTTTTTTTTTTTCGTTCTTTGATTTTAGAAGAGTGTTAGTGCCTGACCTTTTTCCCTTTTTCCCCAGCCACTTGACTGTGTGCTTGTTCAGAGAAGGATTAAAGTCCGTAGTGTTGTTCTGCTGGAGATCAGTTATGTACTAAGAAGAATGGTGCTCAGCTGGGCTGATTATCCGGCTCTCTGAAGCACCGAGCATGGCACTGTTTTCTGCTGGCCATATGAGATCCACTTCAGAAGTTGTTGGCTTTTTTTTGTTGTTATTGTTTAATATGTTGTTTTTTTCGTTCTTGAACTCAAAATATGAAAACCTGTGAAGAGCTGTTTGTGCCATTATTGGGATGCTGCTCTACCGGTTGCTTTGCCTGATGGAAATATCATTTGGAAGCTTAGCTGGGGCTTGATCAGTGAGGCTGAGCCAGGGGTTGTTCAGTGCAGGATCAGGCCTTTTCCTGGTGTTCCTCCCCTTTTAAGGAACAGAGGCATGAGCCCTGAGGGAAGGGAACACAAACCATTCCCCTTGCTTTTAAATGGATAGGATAAAGTGGAATGTTATTGTGGAGTTTAATAAATGCTCTAGTTTCAAGAGGCTACACGGGCTGAGATGGGTGGTTTGTTTTGGTAATTTAAACTGAGGGAGTTATGGCCTGATAAGCGAACTTCTGTGTGCAGGTGCTTGCTGCTCAGGGCTTCCCGTAGGAAGTTGTAACTCTCCAAGTGGGAGTCTTTCTCAGGGCACAGAAACAATAGATAGCTTGGACAAAAGCTGGTTTTGTGGTTAAGCAATCTCCTCTGCTCCTTGGTGTGTTCCTTGTCTGGTTTTAATTCACTTGATGGGGACTCAGGCTGATGTTACCGAATACCTCATTTTGGTGGGAGCAGGGGACAGGAGTTCTTGCTGGGGTCAGTCTTTGCCTCTCTCTGCACACACGCTGGTACAGAATGCTTTTCAGCCCTCCTTTGTCCTTCCTGCCCAGGGGTTGTATCAAGATGCCGTACATTTTATCTGGTATTTCAGGAGCTGAAGTAGAGCGTGCAGTGGTATTTAGTTGCTGTGTGAGGATGATGTAGTGCAATGGAACACTGTAACCAAAACAGATGGTGCTAATCTTGGATCTGTCTGCAGGATCTTATAGCATTTAATTAAGATAGGGGTGTAATTCCCATGGCACCTGTAACTGCAGTTTAAATTCTTGGACTATGAACTAAGGGCTTTCTTATGCAGATTTTTACTCCTGTGAGTAGTCCTCAGTATGAGTCTCTAGTGGCTTCAGAATAGCTACTTACTTGAACGAAGCTATCTGAGATGAGACTCTTAATAAAACTGGCAAATATATATATGGCATTCACATTTCTTACGTTCCAATGTGAAGCATATATTGTAGACTAAAGATACTTAGCAGCTACCACACGTTATACAGAGGCAAACAAAAATTTGGATTAGAGGGACTGTTTAAATGGCATCTAACTTCAGAGGCAGGGAAATACAGTATTTTAAGGTACTCTGGGCAGCTTAACATATTCCCCTCCCCTTGGTTAAAAGGGCATGCGATGAAAGCTTGGTCATTTTTATGTTCCCTTTGGTTCACTGGAACTTGTTTGTGGGAGTACCTGACTTAATTGATGAGGAATTGTGTAGTTTATTTTTTTATATTACCTGCTTCTTAAGAGACTTAGAGAAACTTCTTTATAAAGCACCATATGGACCTGAGTTTTTCTGAGGAGCACCTTTTGGACAGGGATTGGGAGGTGTTTCTATACCTGAACTCTGGTTTATTTCAGATAAAAGAACTGAGAAAGAGGAAAAATATCAAAACAGTGCCATGTTGAAAGCCTTTGGGAAAGTCGGGGTTGGAGCTGAGGGCATGTGATGAATATCTAGTGCTTTTGCACATAAGACCTTTCAGGCCTTTCCTGTAGATCTTCATCTCCTTTTCAAGTATATCCTTCCCATTTTGGAGATATTAGGTACTGATTTTCTGTGCTCTGAGGCCCAAATCTACCTTCACTTTCCTCACCTTTCTGTACTCTATGAAGCAGGAAAAAATAAAGTGATTATGTACTTTTAGCCATCATTTTTAATGTAGAGAAGTACAGTAATACAGAAACATCTCTGCTTTGTTTGGTGTGTCCAAATACAAGAATGTCTCAAGCTTTTGATGCTCTGCCTTTTTGTGGTTGTGCTGTGTCTCTATTCTCATATAATCTGAGGGAGCTTTGTGTATTAAAATGGGTAGAATTGCTCATATTTCTAGAGAAGTTAATTTAGAATTGGTCTGTCCTTTTCTTGTACAACAAAGACAGTCCAAAAAACTTTTGATGGAAATGAGAAAAAAAAAGAGGAGGTATAAGATATGTTTTGTTTGTGTTCCATCTGTGAGGTCTGCAGAAGAGGAAGAGAGTCACAGTGGCTACACAGCATTAATTAAATCTTCAGGGCTGCTGGTAGTGTGCCAGAATAGAGTTGTGCAGTGTGAACCATTGCTGGGGAATTGTGATTTTAGCAGCCTAGACTGTGCCAGTCTGAATGGATCGCTGCGAGATCAACAGAAGACCCTGCCTGCCTGTCTGTTACTCTGATTTAAGCCTGAGGGGGGGGAAAAACAATCAGAGCTTAGGTTTTTATCTTGACTAGGAATTAACAGTTCTGGATGCTGTCCTGGAGTTAAGATGCCTACAGCCCTCAGCTGTTGCAGATAGATGCAGAGGGGTCTGTATTTAGGGCAGCAGGGTAATGGTTGTAGGAGAAAGTGCTAATTTGGTTTCTCTGTCTCTCTGGCTTGCATGTGTGCATAGGAGAAATTGGAGGTGTGAATTCTTAGTTTGTTCCAGGGCTTAGACAGTCACCTCAGTAGGAGGGAACCTGTGTTTGCGCTCCTCAGAGGGCTCTCTGACATCTAACTGTGGCTGTGCTTCTGAACAGAAGCATTGGCACTGCTGTATTTCTGTTAATACCTGTTTCCCAGGCATGTTTTGTGTACGTTTGGGTACCTACATGGAATTGAGTTGAATGCTCTCTTCTACTCTGATAGCTGCTGTTGGATATGTCAGAAATAGAGCTTTTTGTGTCTTGGGATTTTCACTGTAAAATGTTGAATGTTAGTGAAGACTTTGGATAGTGCTCTTAGAGTCCCGAGTTCTCTGATTCCTCACAGGCTTGTTCCAGTGCCTTTAGAACAGGCACCTTACAAACACGTTATTCTGTATCTGATTGCAGTTAACTGAATTTAGAAAAATAAAAAATTAAAAAGCCCCTCTTACCTGGGAAGTCGAATCCATCACAGCACAGTCCTCCAAAACATACATTCCTTTATAAACCACAGCAAACATCTCTTGCATAATGCATGATTTACTCACATTGTTGGTTAATAGTAGGTATTTGAAAGTTCCTTTTCTTTGTTGGGCTCTTTTAGTGTTAAGAACACTGTAGCAACCATAGCAAGCCAGGACCAGGCATATGGGGAAAGATGCAAGAAACACAGCAGATTACATCACCTGGCAAGGCTTCTGCTTTGTTCTGCATTAATTTCTAGCTAGTGGTGAGTAAAACAGCATGTTCACAGTTCTGTCCTTGGGTTGGCAATCTTGATTTCCATCGCAGTGAGGGCTTCAGGCTGCATTAAACCTAGCAGCCTCACTGAACGGAGCAGCTCTGCCCTCCCTGACCTGCTTTGTTGTCCTCTCTCTGGCTGGTGCAAGCGTCTCTGTGGCTATTTAATGAATCAGGGATGCTGATCTGAGTAGAGAAAGAAAACGTTTAGTATACTGCTTCTGATTTTCAGTCAGTTCACCTCGGTATGAATCTGTGCCAGTAGCAGCCCTGCCACGAAGCAGAAGCAGTGGTGAATTTGGGAGCAGATGAGTGATGCAAGGAAGTCAGGCCTGTCCAGGATTGCTTTTGGCACCAGCACTTGCTTCTGTTGGTTTAGGGTGTAGATTAACAGCAGCCTCTGTGTGCACTGCAATGTTGTTTATCTGATGGGAGCTGTCAGGGAAAAGGGAGATCCCGCTCCGCCCGGGCTCGCAGCTGCGCACTCTCACTCCTGCTCTGGTGCTTGTGTGGCTGCAGGGTGAGCTGTCAGAGTACGCGCCTGAGAAACGTCTGTCTGGCTTTTTGCTTTTCATCTTTAAATTGGTGAACTGATTCCATTCACCATTTCACTTGGTGACTGCATGATTACTAGATGTAATGTGGGACCTGGAGATGGGAATGGTGTGGCTGGATGAGGAAGAAGCTGCCATTTTGGTAGCAGCCTGCGCTCACTGCTGGTTGAGCGTGAACGAAGCCACATTTAGTTCTTAAATATAGTCACTATTAGCTGATTTAACTGTACGAAACCTGTTGTTTATTTGTTTAAATAAATGAATTTCAAAAACTCTGTTCTCTCTATAGCGTGTTAAATACTGGACACAACATCTGTAGTGACCAAGAGCACATAAGTGTTCCTTGTACAATCTTTTGTGCATGACTTTTGGATTCAGAGCTTGTGAATTGGGCTTTAATTAAAGTGAGGATGAAATCCAGAAGTTCTGAGGGACTAATATGCCATAGACACCTACATTCCCCCAGGTTTTTCTGCATGTGATGTGGGGAAGAAAATCTTTGCCAAAAGTCTGTGTAGCCATCCTGTTCTTCTTTCTTCCTTGATGGCTAATAAGAGACAACAGTCTGGTTGAGAGACAGTAAGTGCCACTTTCCCTTTTTCTGTTTTTCTATTGGAGCAAAATAAAAATAAAGTGTCTGCGGTAAACCTCTAACATAGCAATATGTCATTGTTTTCACTAAGTCTCTTGTTTTCTTATGTCCGGTGGTACTTTCTGTTTGTGACTTGCAAGCAGTCACCTTCTGGGCTGACCCTGCGCTCCCTTGGGGCCTAAACAGTGTGTAGGAAATGGGTCTCATTCCCCCTTTGCCTTGTGGTTTGTTGGTTTTCTTCCTTTGAATTTGTAAGATTGCAGTAAGATAATAAGGTTAGAAATGAATGAATCTGCTGGAAATGAGTCAAGTCATGGTATAAAACTCAAATGCAGGAGTGAGCCAAGTTTAGTCAGTACTGTTTCTAACTTTTTTTTTTCCTTGAGGATCAAGAGAGGGAAATATGGGACTAGGAGGAGTGTTAACTTTGTCTGCTTAGAGCTTAATTCTGGGAGTTAATTAGTGGAAGTGAAACAAACCAGTACTATGACTATATCACAGTTTTGAAATACAGTACTTTAATGGCATTTTTCCCCTCCATTTTAGGCTGAACTCACAGGCATCAAATGGCGTAGATACAATTTTGAAGGTCATGGGGACTGTGGCCCAATCATCTCAGCCCCAGCCCAGGATGATCCCATTCTGCTCAGCTTCATCCGCTGCTTGCAGGCCAACTTGCTGTGTGTGTGGCGCCGGGACGTCAAACCGGACTGTAAGGAACTGTGGATATTCTGGTGGGGAGATGAACCAAATCTTGTTGATGTGATACATCGCGAATTGCACAGTAAGTTACAACTTCTCTGTTTCTTGATTTATTTGTTTTTCCAGTGAAAGAGGAACTTTCCCATGAAAGGCTTTAACTTGCTACTGTATGTGATTTTGTCACAATTTGTGTTTTAAGATCTAAAGGAAAAAAGGGTTGTAAATCTGTCTTCTCTGCTGCAAGTGATTCACAGACACAGTGCAAAATGGAACTTGGAAAGTACTTAGACTTATATCCAACATCACTGCCTAGATTTTTATGACATCTCAAATGCACTGTGAAATTAGAGTAAATTCTAGTTCAAGGGGTAATAATAAAAAAAATAAAATCTGGCATAAGGTAGTAATAAATGGGATAAAACTTGTGTACAATAGTCAGCTAAACTCCAAATCTCCAAGGTCACAACTTGCTGTATTGGTCACGCTATAGGATTTGAATGTGAATGGATACAGGTTACCAAGAGTGAATGTAATAGAGGGGAGGAAGGGGAAGTCAGGACAAAGGCGATAATGCAAGTTTTCTATAACTTGGGTTGTCCTCAATGTCTTTGGAATGTGTCATCTTAAAACAAGAGAACAAAATGAAGGTTTTCTGATGTGATCCTTCTTGGTTTTGACTGTATCCACTATACATCAGTTTCTCTGCAATGTTTATTGTTGCTGTGAACAGACCTGGTTTGCCTGAAAATCTTGAAAGGCTTTGTTAGACTGCGTGAATTTTACTTCTGTTGTACCTTGGAAGTCTTGAATGAAAACTATGAAGTTCACTAATCCTGGAACAGTATTACTGGAACAGTACTGGAACAGTAGTAGTAATTAAAAAAAAAAAAGCCACCAATAATAAGGATTGGTTTCTTGGTTTTTGCATTAAATTTTCTTCCTGGTAACCTTTAGAACTTCTGGTTACTTGGTGATAAAGTCTGTATACCAGTTCAAATATACAGGATGTTGTATTTGGTGTGTTTAGCTCCCTTCCTCCCTCCTGGTTTTGTGCTGGGTTATGCAATGTTCATTTTCTCCTGTTCTAACCTTGCATCATCAGACAGTTACAAACCTCATAGTTCCGTGAATACCAGGTGTTTGTTTGGAAATTTAGACCTGAAATCACAGATACAAGACACTGTGTCTTCAGTCGCATTTCGTGCAGGTAGCTGTGTGCTCATGTATAATTAAGGCGATGGCTCCGAAGTGCTGCACCAAGCCATTCCTCTGACGTTAATTTTTTATGAGGCACCTGTTTTGAATGAAGGCGTGGGTAATATTTCTTCTTACCCAGCAAAAGCTTTAATAATATATGCTCTTCTTCTCTTTGTAAAATATAGTTTATTTAATATTTCAAATGCAGTATATGGGGCTTAAGTGTCTTTTTATTTGAGGGGAGTTGCAGGTGATAGCTTCTGTTTCTGCTTGAATTGATGGAGCTTGTTTATATTCAACAACTCAGTTGCAACAATATAATGCTACTTGCAGTGATAACAATATGGTGAAGCATTTCAATGTAGGAATAGCTGAACCTACTTGCAAATAGTATGGGGAAGAGCATAGCAGGTAGAGAATAACATCACACTGATGCACCTCCTTGCCTAGTCCAAAATTTTACAAAGCATCTGGGCTGGAGCCTTCAGCATAATCATGCGCCATCATTTTCTAGTGGAGTTAAATCTGAATACTGTCTGTAAAAGCACTATTTGTAAGTGTCTAAGGGAGCAGTATGACACTGATAGAGACCAGTCTGACATAGTGTGTTTCCCAGTGGTGCTGCCAGCTGTCGTGAAAAGATACCTCTGCCTTGGTACAACAGCGCTGTCATTGAGGGATCTCTGTTCCCAGTGCTCCTTCAAATTCAAGTAGAGATGTCTGAAAGGAAAACGTTGTGTAGAGGGATGCAAAGAGATGCAGAGTTGAGTTTGGAGGCAGTGAACTGAGGATAACGCACATGTCAGGTTTAGGAATTCTTTGTCCTGTGTGTGAATCCTACAATGATACGTTTACTTTTTCTATATCAAAAGTGCATTGAAATGCTTGTAATGGCTTACTTGGTAATAGTGTTAAGTGAGGTGATTCTAGAAGTGTTATAAATTACATTGTTGATAGAGCTGTCCTGCTTTCTTCAGTACTTTTTCAGAGTTCAAGCATCAGTATTGACAGAATATTGAACATCAAATTCTGCCAGAATGAGGCATTTATGTACATTGATTCCTTGAAAGAGGACAAAGGCACTGTTTGTGGTTCATGTTTCATGTAGCAGCAAGGAAGAAGAAACAAGTTTATTTTCCATTGTATTATGAAAGCAGAGCAGAGTACTGAAAGATTTGATAATTGAAATTAGGTTCCCCTTGAAAGCATAAAGGGATTTACATGTGGTCATACAGACAGAAAAGTGAGTTACTGGATATAGTAATGACCCTACCTGTCAGTTGTGCCACAGCAGCAACCATTTGGTTTGAAGTAACCTACATGGAATAAGCCGCACTGGCTGTAAGTCTTGGTTGTATGGGCTGGATGGTCACTGGTCAGAAAAAGAATGGAAAACTTGAATTTTGGAAAAAAGATCCCCCACTTATAGAATTCTGCTAATGTAGAAGAGAATGAAGGAGTGTCAAATGTCCTTTAGTTACTGTTTCAGTTTAAAATAGCCTGTTTAAGGTTCTTCTTGAGGCACTGTGGTTCATTTTACAGTAGCTGCAAGGAATTGGGAAATCTTTTCAGGAGATAGGAAATATGTTCTTCGCTGGCGTGTGGTGAGATATGTTAATTATTGAATGAGAAGTGTTCCTGTCTGTCAAAACACATCTTAAGTGTGTGAAGCAATGTGCAGCATCACAAATAAGCTTTCCTTCCTGCTAAATGGGTGTACAAATTCAGAGTCTTGCTTTTAATGGAAGTACTCTTAAATCTTTCATTCTATCATGAGGATCTCAAAGTGGGAAAGGAGGGAGTGTTTGCTGCTGGAATTGCGTTATGGCTAGCTTGGATACTTTTCTGAAGCTACTCAGAGGTTATCTCCTTGTTCCCTGTGTTCGTTAAGCTTCATGGAAGTGCGTGTAAGGGTGGCATGTGTCTCATACCAGTTTGTTTTATGTGCTCTGGGATACCTGAACTTGTTGTCATGCTTGGTATTCGTTAGAATGCGACCACCTAATACACAGGAAAGCAGTTTATGAACAAGGAATAAAAGGAGTGTCTCAGGAGCTGAAATGGAAGTATATTTGGAGGCTTTGAATTTAAGGAGAAGCTATGAATATCAAGCAGCTGAGTACCACTTATTAATAATTTGAAGTTAAATCTGAAAATTGCCGGTTCTTGAGTTAAAAGTGGAATTAAAAGTAGGTTCATATGACAGAAGACTTTATTGGAATATTAAGTTACTGAAAAGTCTGCTTCTGGGTTGATTACTTTCAATAAGATAAGTCATTTGCATTTTCTTAATTGCCTCGCATAGATTATTTCCAAAGGCAAGAAAACAGAGTTAAACTTTTACATCGCTTTGGAAGGAAGATGGGTTTTAGAAGTGGATTCATACTTTCTCAGAATTGCAGAATTGTTCTGTGACCCTTATATTTGACACTGTTAATTGGTGTCCAGTGATTGCCAGTTGAAGTTTAGCTTAGACAAAATAAACTTTTTCTTTTAAGGAGGCATATTAAATGAGGTTATTATGCCATCATTTGGGATTAAGGAATTGCTTCATGGGAAAATGCCAACTCCTTTTATACACATGCAGTTGACAAGAGCCTTATTGTGTCTGGGCAAGATGTCTTCATTTTATTTTGTTTTCTTTTTAAAATAAATATTCTTCCCACCACCCCAGCTTCTTCTCTCTTTTCATGTTAAATATGGTTTATCATTATAGATAGGGAGGATAGGAATTGTTTAAAAAAATAAATGTGAATCTGAGGGTCTCATTTAGAAGTTGGATTGTGCTTAACTTTTTCCTTAGTTCATCTTCCCTTCAGTGTTTTTTTTCTCACAGTTACCAGTGAATCACTGTGTTCAGAACGTTACCAATAGAATACATGTGGTGTTGCTGAATTCATTATCAATCCCAGTCAATGACGCACCATTCCAACCTACTGCATGTTTTCTCTTTTTATAGTCTGCGATATTAGTCTAATGCAAAAATCAAAAGTCCCACCTCGGGGCAGATGTAAGGTAGCCCAGTGCTTGTTCCTTTTCTTTCCTCTCCCAACAACTGACATTTTAAATCTCTTCGTCTTGGTGAATTTGGAGGTTTTACTGTTAACTGCAATAAATTACATTCTAAAAATAGTTTGAATGGAGGACACTGAGAGAAGGTAAAGCTGAGCAGTTCTCTAGTTAACACCCTAATTTTTCATTTCAGCCTGCTTGCTTTCAGAATATAAATGTTGAAGGAGTTTAAATGATGAGTAATTCATCTTTAAGTTTTATTGGCCATACAATACTTGTTTGTGTTTGAGGGGGGGGAAATGAATTGGCATTCATTGTGAAACATGAAAAGTTGTGTTTTTTACTGACATTTAATGGTTCTTTTGCAGAACTGTGTCAGTTAGACTAGACTGTATTTGAGAGTGGGATAGAATTGATGCCACAGATGTGGTCGTGTGCAGAAAGTGTTGTATATCTGAAGTGAGATTATAAAAGCTCAGAATACTCCTGAAGTAAAAGCTAGAGTGAGGTATTACTAACAAATTGGAGAAAACTATTGTATAAAATGTGTTCAGAATTAACCAGAGTGGCGAGACCAAACTGAAGTCCGACTTTTGAATGTAAATAAAATAGATGTGTTACCACAGGCAACTCGGTGAACCACGTAATTAGGTTTTTTCCATGAAAAACGAGACATTCTACTGCAGCTGCAGCAGAGTGGTATGGAAAGGATTTATAGTCTAGTTATATGAAAATTAAACAATCATTAAAAGATTGTATTTTTAAAAGTGCTGCTTGAGGGGGGGAAAATGAAAAAAAAAAAAACCAATCAGCAGAAGTTATTTTTCAACAATGTGTTGGGCAATATCATCCACAGTGGTTGATGCTTTTTGCTTCAGGGAATCTTTTCTTTCCCTCTGAAATGAACTCGCTTAACTGTGTGAAGTAAATCTGAGTTAGCTTGAAGAGAAATCGGCATTAATAGAGCTCATTAGTGATGTTTGTAAAATAAGGATAATAGTCATACAGTATTGGTTTGATACTGCCATAGATAGAATAATTAATAAACTTATGATGATCTAGATGTGCTACTGCATTGAAAATAGAAAACATTGAAACCTGGCTCTTACCAAGTTAATCTGTAGTTTCTCTTTGGAGAGATATGTTTTCTGCTACATAAGTTACTTTCTTTATTTTAACGTTACTATTAAAGTTTTGATACTAGTTTCATTTTAGGTGGCTTGATTATACTTCTGCACTTAGTTACCCAAAGGTTTGATGATATCTCTCTGATGAGTACACTGGGTACCTAGAAACACGTTTGTGTGGCAGTTCTAAGATCTGATACCTAGTTTGAAGTGTGTGACATTGGCGAAGCGATGTGTGCTGAGAAGGGAGGTTTTGAAACATGGAGTCTATTTCCTAATGTTTATTTGAAACTGCAGGGCATGTTGCAGTTGTAATAAGTCACTGCCAAAGCAGCATGCTGTAAATGTGCAAACAGAAAAAACAGTCTTGCGTAGAACTAAGAGGAGGAGCAAGTGTAAAACAGCTGAGCTGCAGTACAGAGAACAGCTAAGGAAGGAGGCTGAATTCATGCCCTGGCTCTGTGCCTGTGGGTCTTGTGGGCTTTAGCAGGAAACAAAAAGTGGAGTTTTGCTGTTAGTTAAATGTTAGGGGTTTTTTGTAAGAAAACCAAACACCTGTGTGTTGGGTCCACTCATGTAATGACCACTGGAACTTGAACTTGTAGTGGGAAGAGTGTTAAATTGGTGCTTTCAGTATTTAATGTTTTAACAGTTTGCAGGAGAGGTGTGCACTGGAAGAGAGGCTCAGTGCCGAGATGTTCTGGCATTCATGGTGATCTAAATAATATTTAATTTTTTTTCCCTTTCAGCTGAGCAGTGTGACCATAACTTGTAATAAAGCTGCCTGCACGCATGTAATCTGATATCAGAAACTTAAACTGAGTGTTCCACTTAGCGCCCTGGTTGGCTTTGTCCTGTTAGTTCACGTACAGGCTGGTGTGGGACAAGGCATGGTTTCTGTTTCCGTTACAACTAAGAGCAGGGTTTGGAGCATCACTGTTCTTTCCTGGTCTGCTTCTGCCTCTTACCAGTCATCATTTTGAGTTGAGGCTTGGCACCCTGCAGCTCAGGTGTTGTGCGTAGTGAGGCAGCCGCGGCTGCGCTGTGATATACCTGCCTGAAAATGCAAGTCACCACTTGCTGAAATGCCTGAAAGTCACCACTCTTGCTGAAAGACCTTCACAGGCCTTAGTGCTGTTTGCTGCTGGTACAGTGTTTACCAGGTCTTTCCTCTATTTTCACAAAACCTTTAAGTGTTTTTTTGCTTTGGAATAATCGGTGGGACAAAGAGACCAAATCGGAATTTTACGGATTTATGTAAGGAATTGATGGGTGGGTGGTAGCAAGTAACCCGGTAGAGTTGGCTTCTAATCGCGCCAGAGGAATGGAATGTGAAGTTCCAGTATTAAGGGGTGCGTGTTGATAAACTTGGTCTCAGAAGGAAAACTGGAAGGTAGGGCACTTTGAAAGCAGGACTCTGGGAAATCTCATTTTTTCAAGAAAGTCTTTTCTATAATTCACCTTGTTCTGTGATATTCTGGTTGCTCTTTCTTTGGTGAAATGTAAATAGTGCCAAGGGAAAACTTCAAATCGCAGGTGGTGAAAGTATCATTATGCAGTGTCTTCTAGGAATTTAATCCATTTTCTTTAATTCTCTCTGAAGAGATGGGAAGTATGACATTATTTTTGTCTACAGAGGGAATGGGAAGGCTTATAATCGAGTGTGTTCTGGAGAGCTGGATAACTTGGCCCCTTCTGAGATAAATCTATTCTGTGCAATATTTTGCAACATATGTCAATGGAATTGCCTGGAATCTGTTCCCCAAGGGAAATGAGGGGGAAGTATGTGGGTTTTGTCTTCTCTGTAATTTTTTCTCCCCCCATATTAAAATTATGCTAATTCTGACAATATCACGGTAATAAGTGTCGTTCTAAAGTGTGGCTTTGGTATTTGACTGGTATTCTTTGCTCTGGTTAAGTGTCGGATACGATGTTGGAGTGTTGTGGGCTCTCTTTCCAGTGACATTCCTGAATGTACTTGAGAATTCTGCCACTTCAAAAATCTTCTTATTGGATAGTATGTTTCTGACAAAAGTTTTATAGGTCTGTTTTAATGTGCAATTGGGTTATTGAAAGATAATGTTTTATATTAGCATTATGTTTTAAATAACTTAGGAATAACTGAAAGATTCTGTTGCTATCCTTAGCTGCCCTGCATTGGGAACCCAATTCTGATAGTCTTTAAAACGCAAAGCAAGGTTTTCATTGCTGAAATGTAATAAAAGCAGTTATGAAAACAAGATTTTCTTTTTCATTGTCGCAAAAGAAATAGGTAGAGCTAATTTGACACCTGGAAAGTAAAACCGGTTCTTTTTTCTTTTCTTTTGATAATAAATGGAAAGAATATATATGCTGCAGCTTTTCAGTTGTTAATATGGACAGATATCCCCTTTTCGGGGTAAAAATCACTTCAGAACACATTAAAGAAATGGAAGAGACTGATGCAATTCTGCCTCCTGGGAAAAGGTAGTGTAGTTCAGTTTGAAGCCTGACAAGCCATTTAAATCTCGGTGCTATTTTACCTTTTGTGGATTGAATGTCACCGTAAGCTTCATGTGGGGAACTGTATCTCTCTGTAGACTGCAGTATATTGAAGCCTGGTGTCCTATATGCAGAAACTGTGTTTGGGAGGTGAGTTTAACAATTGAGCAATGGGAGAAAGGATTGAGATAAGCGAAATGCTGGGCTATTTAATAGGAGTGAAGCGATGTCAGCATTGTTGCTTCCTCTTTTCTGTTGACTTGCTGGTGCTCCCAGGTTTAGGTCAGGTCCTGTGCTCATCTGTCTTAGACCACACAAAGTCAGAGCTGCTGTTTGTGTACAGAAGAGATTTATGGTCCACATGGAGGAGTTTCCACTCGCCTGTTCCTATTTTTTGGGAAATAGTTTGTTCAAGAGCCTATAAGCAAATGAGGTAAAGCTGAGAGGAATGAACAGGGATTTTCAGAGACTTCTCTGGATAGACTGTCCACTGAAATATGTAGCTTCTGGAGGTGTTGCTGTCCCAGACGTATGTGGAATTATTGCTCAGTTCACCTCTTTGGCTTTTCTTCTTATACAAACCCAGAATTATTTATTTATTCTTCATTATTATTACTACTACTACAGTAAACCACAGCTGAGGCCTGGAAAATGGGAAGAAAAATGTTTTGCCTGCAGGGCTGTTAGTGTTTAGTTTCAAAATAAATATATAATGCTAGTCAAACTCCCTTTTTGAGAGATGGGTTTCTGCCTGGCCTTGTCCTAAGAGCGTTGCCTTAAGACCACAAGAGGTGGACAGACATTGCAGGTAAGTACCTTTGTTTTGTATGTGCTGCCCTAGACAGCTCTCTAAATTTGTACCACAGGGAGATGCTTACCTCTTTGAGTAAGTGACACTCATCACCTACTGTGTTTTAGCAACTTCTAAAATTTAAGTGCTCAGAATATTGTGCTAATAATCTAACCAAAAGATTATAACGCTTACAGATACATTAAATATATGTAGAGAGGACCCATTACTGTCTGAGGCAGTAACTTTTGAATTGATTAGTAATCTACATGAGTTCAGTTCTTGGTTCTGTGTGTGGTTTTACAGTTATTTTACATTTTTTATTTATTTACTTCCCAGTAGTAAACTTAGCAGCAAACTTGTGTTACGTATCCTCTAGGAAAGATCTTTGCTTTTTTCTTTCCTTCTCAGTAGCTGAGTACAGTTTACATTTTGTCTGTTACCATCATGCCTTGAATAGGAGTTAAAAACAAGTTTCTGAACTCAGAACTGGCAAAATACAAAATCTGTAGGAGGGCTGTGGGAGACTGACTAAAATAAAACAAAAAAACCCCAACCCAAAACAACAAACCCAACTCCCCACCAACTGAGACAAAAACCTCAAAACAAAACAAAAAAACCACCACCAACAAAAAAAAAAAAAACCCTGGCAACCCCCCTCTGCATAATATAACAAGTCAAGTTTAGAACATGACTGCTTGCTGTCTCTGTGGGCATTCTGCTTGTGTTCCCCACCCTCCTCAAATATCAGAAGAAGCAACTGACTTAGTATTCTCATCTGAATTTAATTGCTTGGTTTAATTGACATGTAATCACTTCACTTAAGAAGTAGAGACCTCAGATTACTCATACATTGCAAAATCTATAGGAGCTATTCATTATTAAAGATAGCATTTTCTGTAGCTGAATGGTGCGCACAAGGAACATGCTGCTGATGTAGCTGAAATAACAGAGGGCTCTGGAAGGAGCTGCACGCTGATAAGGCTGCGTGATTCATTATTATGTTGGTTCAGAATCTTTCATTGCTCAAACTGCTGAGCTCTGTACTTTTGTACTGTCATTTGTCTTTGTTTTAATGGGATTAAGTAATTATGTGTGCATTTTCTTTCAACTAACTAGCCCGATAAAAGCATGCAAAACTGAATAGCCTATAAATTGTCAGCTCTTCTGTTCTAGAAAAAGTGCTTTGATTGCACTGCAGTTTTTAAATCTTGGT
The DNA here is from genome assembly GCA_033558105.1 of Coccyzus lansbergi. Classification (NCBI taxonomy): domain Eukaryota; kingdom Metazoa; phylum Chordata; class Aves; order Cuculiformes; family Coccyzidae; genus Coccyzus; species Coccyzus lansbergi. The sequence goes on from JAUMJK010000165.1 coordinate 26,780, forward strand.
GCGTATATTTAGATGACCTACTGAGGTGAGTAAGATTAGAGAAGTAGTTTGTGTAAGTAATGGGCTGAGAGTCTCCCCTTGGGAATGTGGCTGCGGGAGAGTAGATCTCAGCCTACAGCACAAGCATTTTAAGAGAAAAAAGCCACAGCATTTTAAAGCAGAAATACTGATCTGTGACCTAAGTGGTGGTGTGAGTGACTCATCAGTGGTCTCCCCCGTGGTGGGATGACTCTTCATTGGAATTAATTGTATTTGTTGATAATATTTATACTGTGGGTATATTGGTAGTTGTTTTAGACTTTTCTGCTGGTTTACAAAATTTCTGCCTCTGTCCTGCAACAGTTAGGACTTGCAATAGTTGTAGCTTGATATCTGTCTGGTTTTTCAGGTATTTATCACTGGTTGTGTATTGTGTTATGTGAAAAGGGGAGCATTTGTGTTTGAAGATATTGGTGGTGTTTGGTATGCGATGTCATCAATCTGCTTGATTCTTTATATAGCTGTATAGTTTGTGTGGCGTGTTTATACATTCGATTTTATCTTTATTATTAATTCAAATGAAGTCTTAAGAGTTTACATAATGGCTTTCATAAAGTGTTTGCTTCCTGCTCTAGTACAAATGTTGATCTGGGAGGTAAAGGCTCTCATGTATTCAGAATGATGACTAACAGTAACTGTGTGGTAGTCCTCTGTTAATTTATTTCTAAGTGTTCTGTGTGTAAGAATATTTTTGTACTGTTACACTGTCTTACAATTTCATGTTAGAACCAGCTTCCCTTAGTTGGTGTTGGGGCTAGACCTTAAGTGTCAGAGCTACACTTTTTCATTCCTCTTCTGACTGGAAAGAATGGTGTCAGTAGATCCTTTTTTTTCTGGATTTGGCAGCTTACTTTGACAACACAATTTGAGTTTAGGCAACCAGGATTACTTAATCCCATGTAGCCATTTAAATTAACCTGCTGTATTGAATAATGAATAATGAAAAACTGGTGTTCTTGTTCCTGTATGGTTTCTCAAAAGATGTTCTATGACTGCCTAGATAGATTGGAGCAGCCTTAGTGTACGAACAGTCATGTGGAAGACCCAGACTAGAAATGGACAGCTTTCCAGACATCTGGTTTTTGGTGATCATGGATGAAAATAATCCAGTTTGTTAGTTTGCCTGTATTGTAGGTGGAGTTTGTATCCTGGCTTCCAGATGGAATGGATAAGCTCTACTTGGATGTTGCATCTGCCATGTCTTTGTACAGATCTCACCTGACATACATACGCTTTTTCTGTAACCTATTCCATAGATTGGCTGGAATGCCAGTGGTTCCTCCTGCTTTGAGGTCTTCAGCTGCTGAGCTGATGACAAGCAGGAACCATGAGGTACCTTAGCCAGGCCAGGGTGCCTGGTAGTGCGTTTAGCATTTTCCCCCAGCCACACAGTCTTTCCTCTGCTCTTCATTGTATGAGATTATCCACAGTGTGAGGCTGGGGAGGGAGTGAGTTCTGGTCCATCACTGGTTTTGGGTGCTGTGACAAACCAGTAGGCACTGTAACTCAAAAATGAAAGTTAAAGCTTGCTGGCTTGTCACTTCACCTTGTCTATCTGTGCTCTGGTACCAGGGGCAAATTGGGAAAAGGAGAGCTGTTGTGGAATTAGTTGAAAATAGGAGATATCCAGCATCCCTTGTTGTTGCTCACACAGCTCCCAGCTTCATGCTAATCCCCATGTGATTAAGAATGTTGGATGACGACACAAAGACCTCTACAAAGTGAAGCTTTAGGAAGATATCCCGCTGAGGGCTTTTGATGCTGCAGCTGGGGTGAGATTAGGAATTTAAAGTTGGGGGGGGGGGGGAAAAAAAGCAGCAATCCTGAAGTCTCAGAAACTGTAAATTTTAAAAAGCCTTTGAACATGTGGAGCTTGAAGATACTGGAAGGAGTTAAGATACTTTGTATAAATACATTAGAAAACAATACTGAATGCATTTGGAGTACTAAGACACGTTTTTGTTTGCTGTGGTTGCTGCCAATAGAGAAGCAGTAAGAGTTGTTCAGTCTGCCCCTATAAGATACTGAGAATTTGCAGTGTAAATCATGATCATGTGTCAGAAATGCAAAACTTTATGACCAGATAAACCCACATGAAAACACTGGATTCACCAAACTTTCTGCCATCTACTTTAACTTCGGCTGTAGCCTCTGTTCTGTGTTGGAGCTGGCAGGATTGTATAAAGGGAGTTTTCAGAAATGTGTGCTGTGACAGTGTAATGGTGTTTATGTGATGATGGTTGATTTAATGGGAGCTTTGCAAAGAATGACTGTCCTGGCAGTGTCCAGGTTAGCAGGGTGAGACACAACCAGTGCTAGGGCACCGTCATCTTGAGCAGAAATTACACCATCAGATTTTTGTGAGAGTGAATTAAATTTTTTAGAGGTGGTATCTGTGTTAGTAGTTCAGTGAAATAGAAGTACTTCAGCAGATCAAAGCAGTTGCGGTGAAACTCCTGTATCCACACTATGGAACTTGGAGGTTTATTTCAGCTGGACCTGAGGTCTTCACTGTGCACAGCTCTGAATTAGTTTAAACAATGTACCTTTGGTTCAGACCCTTTTGGGATTGGGATATATTGCAGAGTGTGTGGAGCAGAGTTCCAGGCTTTGTCGCTGCCAAAAGGAATCTGTTTGCCATGTACCAGAACTGGTGGAGTGATCCCAGTTGCCCAGCATTTATGCTTCTTAAATCCCTCTCTGATACTTGGTTTGTTATTTGTCTGCAGTGGGCATGGCAAGTGGGCAGCCTCGGTCCCTGCGGAGTGTTCCCTCAAGAGGTTGTTGTGATGACATGGATTTGTCATATACCTTGGTGTGATTGTGTAAGAGGTTTGCTGCATCTTGGGCTTTGTGTGCGAGTGTAGGAAGTGTCTGTGGTCCCCCTGGTGAGCCGAAGGTGGATTGAACCCATGGTGTATGGGTTATTCTTGTGATGGTCATATGGCTGGAAATCAAATGTGTTGAAAGTTCTCATGTTTCAGGCACAGTTTCCAGGTATGAAGAGAGCAGGGAGGTACTGAAGGTGTCAGTGGCTGTTGTGTATGTTCCCCTCGTGATGCCACAAATGCTCTTTGCTCAGTTGTGAAGGGAGTGCCTGTGTTCTTGCTCTTTTGTTAACTGTAGGATCAGCTACCCTTTTTGTTTAGTTCTACTAAATATTTTAATGAATCATTAATGCTTATTAAATTAAAAAAAGGACCCAAGTACTGAATTAAAATGTAAGGTGGTTTTTGGATGCTAACCAGTCAGTTGAAACAGAGCTGGGTAAAAACAAGAAGCTTTTACTCCTGACTCTTAAATTTCTCTTGGATCAGTCTTGTATGTAATGTGGTAATGGTTGGCTTCATGCTGTGCTGGATTAAAACTAAAACATCAGATTACGTGATTTGTATGGTTTAAATTCTCTTGCTATAATATTTACATCAGTTTTCCCTTGTATTTTCCTTAAGCAAATTTTTTTTGTTAAATATTTGTAAAGAGAACTTGGAAATGCTGTTATTAGTTCTTCTCTTTTGAAAGAAATAGTTAACAAATAGGAAAATGCTTTTGGAGCGCTGAGTTTCTGGCAAGTACCATGGGTACAGAGTGTACTGAGCTGTAAATGTTGCAGAGTTAGCACAAACGCGCTGATAGAAAAAGCACGTTTTTGTTGTAAACACTGACTGCTTAACAGGGCTGTGGGTCTCACAGCACAGGGCTACACAGTTGCTGCTGCTTTTGAGTAATATTCAATATTTGTCTTTTCGTGTGTGTTGTCTTAGGGAGAATCACTCTTGATAACAAATAAACCGGTCCTTTTATTATGCAATATAAGTGCATTTGGAGGCCCTTGTTTTTATCTAAATTGTTACAGTTGAGTTTGAAGGTTCGGGACTTTGTTTTTCACTTGAAAAAGTATGTGGGTTTTTTGTTTGTTTGTTTTATATTTTTCACATAAGAGTATTTGTACAGGTGTCTCCTGGTTTCAGAATTAATGATGTTCTTTCTGAGCTCTGTCTTGTTTACTTACAGGCTTTGTACTGTGGCTTTAGTGGCTCTGATCTTGTAGTGACAGGAGTCGCAACAGCAATGGAAAAGAGCAACTCCAGTAAGCGCTGTTAGGGAGTATAAAGCATCGTGAGTGTGTAAACCTTTCCGAGCTTAAACTCTGTCAAAACGTTCTCTAGAGTGCTCCCCTGGAGATGGTGCTCACTTGAATATGAACTGTTGGGAGCACGTGGCACGTGAAGCGTCTCTAGATGCTGTGCTTAGCGCATGGTCTGGGCTGTATGAACTGATAACCAGGGTCAGCTGGCCTTGTTACGCCACAGTGTGATTTGTATGTTTAGAATTCTAGGCCTTGTCACCTTTCCAGGTCCTGTAGTGTGTATCTTTCCAGCAGCCTCTGTGAACTCTGGGAGGTGGAGACCAAGCAGGCCTTTTGTTTAATTACTTGTGTGTCGTGAGGCTGTGCGATGAATGGCATTTTAAATGTCTGGAACATTACCTGTTCAGAAGTCCCACCTTGAGACTTTGTGATTCAATAAATGGAACAGGGGAGCAAGAAGCCTCATTGTCCTTTATCTGATGAGCATTTCCCTCTTTTTGTTCTAGCAGCTCTGCTTAATGATTAAAGATAAATTTTTGTAGAATGATGCATAATTCTTTACGAGATTGAAGAGGATCTGTAGTGGACCCTGCTCAAAACAGGGTCCTGTATAGGAGGTGTCACAGAACGATGTCCAGTCGGGTTGTTGGTTTCTGTGAGTGCAGAAACCCCACAGCTGCCTGGGGAGCCTGTGTGCATTCAGCCTGCCAGGGGAAAAGTTTGCTCCTCGTTTTCCAGTTGTGTCCATTACTACTTTTCCTGTCACCAGATCATACAGGGAAGTCTGGCTCTATCTCTTTGCTCCTCCTCATCAGGTACTTATCAGGAAAGATGCCCTGAGCTCTGTTTTCTCAGGGCTAAACAGCCTCTCCTGTATGACAGGTCCACCAATCGCTTAGTTGTCATCACGGCCCTTTGCTGGACTTGGTCCTCTTTACTTGTATGTCAAGTACTGGGGAGCCCAGAACTGGGTGCAGTACTCCCTCTGTGGTCTCCCTAGCATTGAATAAAGGAGAATTATGAGGGAACTGGGTAATAAACTGCTATTCCTTGCAATAGCTAGGAAAACTTCTAAAAGACATTTAGGTCACACATGTCCAGAGGACATCCACCATACATTGTTCTCATATGACAAGTTTCAGAGTGCTCCGAACAGTGTATCATACTGTATAAATCAAAAGATTCCAACCTGCAACCACTGTAACATTACAATAATGTTGTAGTGTTACAGGTGAGAGAGTTCAAGAACAACACTGTCATCTTAGATTTTTGCAATCGATGAAAATTTCCTTGGTGAAATAAGCTCAGATGATCCTATGAAAGGAGTGTTCGAGCACTGTAGGATGCCAAAGTAATGTATATTTTTTCCTTTTTAGGTACTATTTGTGTGTTTACATAAACATACTTCCTTAACTTGGTTTCTTTTTTTGTAGTAGCCTTTCTGTTCTGTGTTAACCAGACTCCCCTGTTGATGTGGGCACTCCGGGGTAAATAAGGAAGGGCACTGGCATGATGGGATCTTGAACTGATGGCTACATGACTGTAGCAGTCACTTTGTGACATACACGATAGTTGGCTCCTCTAGTCTTGAGGAAGTGGATGAGAGATGTGGGAGGTGGTTGTTCCTCCTGCTCTTGGCATACCAGTTCCTTAGATTTTATTCTTGCTATTCTTTGCGTGCCATGAAGTTTAGGTCTGTGGTGTAATTCACTAGGAGCGGGTCATGTATGTACCACCTCCTGCCTTTTGTTTTGCAATGTTTATCTTAATCCAAGCTTGGGAGCTCTTGGAGGGCAGGAGGTGCCTCTAGCCCTTGTCTGGTCTTTAAGGATGAACCTGATGCCAGTTGAAGCTGTGTAGGGGATGAGTGATGGAGACAGGCTCTTCAGTCAGCAGATGAGGAGGAGCTGTGTGTGTCCATACCATCCTGCAGCATGAAAGGTTGTAACTAGGAATCAAGTTTTCAGTATCAGCCATCTCCTGGTGGTCACTCAGAAGAAATGTGGTGGTGGGTAAAAGCAGGAGGAGGGTGCATTTGGGTTTAGGTCATGAATGAGCAACCTGTTTATCCCCTTTTTAACAAGGAAAATCTAATTACTTAATGCTCAACAAACCAGGCAAAGCAAAACCTAATCCAGTCTGTTTCTTTTTAACAAATTAGGTGTGCATGTCATTATTTTAAGTATCTAATGAGATTCTGGAAAATTTGATTAAACCTACGAAGGAAATGTGAAATGCAGCAGAGATGAAATAAGAATTATATGGCAATTGAGCGTAAATAATGATTTTTAGTAATCTGATGGTCTGTTTAGCTGTACTCACTAATGGTGTACGTGATTGGTTTTTTTTTTTTTCTCTGTTCTTTGTTTGCTTGTTTTGTTGTGGTGGTTTCTTCTGTAATCGTCAGCCTCCTGCTGGCTGTCCTGGGAATTCTGCTGTGGTTCCGTGCTGTGCAGCCAAAACCTTCTAGAGTAGAGAAAGAAGGGATTTCTTTCTTACTGATAATCTCCCCAGATAGCAAGGGAGGAAAGTATCAAAAGGAAACTTTTTTGAGCTGAACGAGTTTTGATTGGAAATGCAAGATTTGGGGATACAAGACCTGTTTGAAAGGAAGCTGGAAACTTAACAACCTTTCTTGACAGTCTTCCTTTTCTCTTAGCATGTTGGATTTTATGAGCCTATGAATCTTGCTTGTTTTTCCATGCATGCTTATCTTGCACGGATTCATGCGTGTATGAAACAACAGAACTTGCTTAGTCACTGGGTAAATCATTAGCAAGGGGAGAATGTTAAACAAGAAATACTTTGGAATGTTAATAGTAAATCTAATGACTTCCTTTGAAAATGAACCTGAAGCAAAAATCTAGTGACTGCTGTTGGGAGGGAAGAAGTGTGGGAGTATAAACTAGCTGAAGCTTGCCGTAATTTAAAGGCAATTTGGGCATAAAGGGGACTTTCCACTGCTATTTCTAGCACATTTTGGGGATGCTCTGCAGCTTAGAATGGAACAGCTATGTGGGATTAGGTTTTGAAACCAATGCATTTCTCAAATAGTTTTGATTTCAAGGTTTGAAGTTTGGGTAAAAATATTTATTAGGAGAATGGAGGAAAATCCAATTTTGGATTGCTGAGACTTACTAAGAGAATGTGTTGGCAGCAGTAGCTCATGTAAGTCAGTGGTTCTGTAGGTGTTTTAAAACTCAGTGACCTCTTACAGCAGCTTGTTAAGACGAAACAAAATGCAATAAGCCAAAACAGCACCCACCCACCCAATGTTACACCTGACTTGAAGTTTTCAGCTCCTATGTGGTTTTTTTAAATTTTTTTTTTTTTTACTCTGTCTTCAACATTAAGGCTGCCATCCTACATTTTCAGTGGTAACCATAATTCTCTCTGTGACTGTAGGAAGTGACTCCCAAAATAACCCAGGGAAACTAAGTAAATAATGAAGGGAAAGATAAAAATTTGAAAGCAGTGTTCTGTGAAGAAGCAAAAATTTGGGTGTTTTTACTACAGATTCTATTGTTTTGCTGCTAATAATTGAGTGTCACCGTTGTTTTCTAGAGTATGTGAGAAATTCTACAAGGACTTTGCAGCACAGATGTGCAGTTCTGCCAAAAGATAAACAATTTGTATACCCGTGCCTGCAAAGTTGGGAAGGGAGGATTATTCTTACGTAATTCGAGCATCTATTGAATTCTACCTTGTCTCTGGATTCTTTATGTGGTAGTGAAGGTGCACGGAGTGCACTGATGATAACTGAGATGGATAAAGACTGTCTGAATTCGGTTAGAAACAACTCCCACCTCCTTCTGTTGTTTGAAACATAAAAAGAACAAAGTAGAAGATATTTCCATTCCTTCTGCCCCAGCAAACCACAAGAAGAGAAGTTGTTTCAAGTAGATGACATACTTGGTAGTTGTCTTGCCAAAAAAACTTCTTCCTTTATAACTGTAAATAGCTTTTAGTTCTGAATTACTGATCATTGTATCTGCATTGCATTTTTCTCTACAGCTAGGCCCTTCTTCATAAAAGTTTATTTTTTAAGAGTTTTCCAGATTTAGGAGCTCTATTTGATGACTCATAGTATTTTCTCCCTTCACTTTATGCCAGGTAGGAGCAGCTGTGCACTCAATAATGAGCTGACTCTGCCTTTGCTCAAACCCCGTGTTCATTGCAGTGTGTTCTGGCTGCGGGGGGAAAACACTGCATTTTTCTCTCCTGTTTGCTTTTTGTGTTCAGCCCACAAAAGCCAATTTCACTGGAGCAACCAGAATATTTAAATAGAGCATCGAAGTAGAAAGAGAACTATGGGACTGCTGTAAATAATCCTTTCTTTCCCATGTTCACTTTCTCTGAACGTGTAATTCTGATGTAAACGTACAGAGGCCTCAGAAAGCAGATGGTTACTGTAGTTCCTGTGAATGAGGGCACGGTTTTACTTGGCTGAAGGTATTTTCTAATTTCTGTCATCTTGCCTAGCATCCATGAAAGGCCTTTATAAACACATTGAAGTACCCACTATTTTAATGTATCACTTGATCTCCCTTACCTATAAAAGCAGAAGCACTATCTCTGATGTTTAAGTACGCCCTTATGCTAACGGTTTTATTGCTGCTGTGGTTTACGTATAACTGCCCTGGCTTCGTTTGACTTGCAGAGCTGGTTTCCGTACGAAGTGATAGTCAGTCCTCTGCAAGTCAGGGCCTCCCCTGCTGGGTAATGGGCAGCTGTGTCTTTAGGCAGAATTACATTCACCTGAACTTCAGCAGACAAAGCAGCAGCCGTAGCTTCTACACACACAGTTGGGGTTGGGGTGTGGGAAATCATAATCGTTAGAGCTGTGATTAGGTGACATTTTTATGGACCTGCAGTATCTGTCTGTAGGTCTGCAGGCATCTCGGAGATGACATGATGTTCTGTGTGAACCTCTCCTATGATAAAATAGACACTTCAAAATATGAAAGGGATTGCTTTTGCTGTTGTTTTATTCAGCAAGCATTTGCCCCGTGGAAAGCCTTTTTATTGTAAAGCTGATGTTACAGTGGTTGACTCAGTTTTCTTTGTAAATGACGTTAACCAAACCTGTCTCCTTGTACACATGTGGATGATTCCGCTGTGAGAGCGTCATGTCTTTTGTGCAAAACTTGTCGTGCTGCCCAAATACTATGTCAGGGCTGAGACAGCTGATTCAGTAGCTGAGTGAGCTAAGCGTTAGCTGTGATCCCAAACATAAGTCCTGTCACTTAATGATTTCAGGAGGAAAAAGTATTCAGCAATATACCATTTACAAACTTCTGCCAAACAGAAATTGCCGCATATATAGGCTTTGCAATACCAAGAACACATTTTCTGCTTGATGTTTTATGTTGGGGATTTGAATTAGGTAGAAGAACATTCCTTGCAGGAGAACTAAAGGGTTAACAGAGGCATCCCCAAGTGTGATTGTTCAGTGCCGGTGGAGAGGCTTTGTGCTAATTGCTGCTGGGGGCATTGAGCAGGGTTTGGTGGAGCAAGTATGCACATTTACTGGTGTGGAGGAAGGCTGTTAAAATTATAGCTTCCCCTGTAGTGATAGATCTTTGACACAAATTCCAGGGAAGATTTGTGAAACATGCATGACTTCTTGAATACAAAGTGCAAGAGCAGTGGCACGGTTTGTTACATTTTCCTTCTGTAAATTAGACTTTGCAGCTGTCTTGCTCCTTCTGCCTGTGCCTTTTTCTAATGCTCTTGCTGAGAGTTTGCCATCAGGTGAACAGTGTAGACGTTTCACCAAGTTTCTGACTCCTCTGGAAATGTAAGTAGTAGCGGTCTGTGTGGGGTTTGAGGTTGATTGTTTGTTTTCTTTTTTTTCTTTTCATGGAAACTTAGCTTCTCACTGCTTCGTGTCTTCCTAGGCAGATCTTTCTGCGCTGGGCCTGCCAGCCTGCAGCTGTTCCATGAGAGGAAAGGTTGTGTAATGCTGTGTGCTGCTGTAGGAGTTGTAGTCCTCTTTGAGAATCACAGAATCATAGAACAACCAGGTTGGAAAATACCCACCGGATCATCGAGAAGAGCCTTCTCTGCAGAGGCCATTGGGGAATTGTAGTGGTCTTTAGCTCTTAGCTTGAATGCTCACGTTTGGGGAACCAGAAGCCCCCTGGCTGCTCTTTTTGTGTTACTTCAGCTGACTGAGGGAAACCAGAAGCATCTTTTGTGCTTTAGATGCCATCAGCAGCTTGAAGTCTTCAGGAAGATACACAAGACTGTTCACATTAAACGAGTATTTAATTTTATTAAGGTACTCACGCACAGGGTGCAACTAGCCAACTCCAGCTACGTTCCACATTCACGTGCACACACGTATGTAGCTGGAGTTGGCTAGTTGCACCATGTGTGTGCTGTGGTATAAAGCAGCATTCTCTGCGTGTCTCTGTGCCTTGGGACTCTGGTGTTTGAGGTGCTCCTTGTGGAAGCACTAATGTTTTGACCATTTTCTCAGTGTTTGAATTGGCGTGCAGAACTGAGGAGAGGAGTAAACAATCCCAACTATTTTAAACTACAGTTAACCTTTGTTTTTTTTAAGATTGGATGAAATTCAGCTTAAACTTCCTTTGTACCAACTTTGGAACAGAAAGTAAGCAAAGAATTACCATTTGAAAACACATGCCTGTGAAGACTCTGCAGGTGAATTGTTTTCATCAATTGATACCACCTGGACCTGATGGGGTTTTAAACTACGTCTAGCCCTTATTTTAAGGAATACTTTTTTCCTTGATAGGCATTGTTGTGATGGTCATAGTGATTTTGCTTTAGAGAACAGTAGGTTTTGTTGTCTAAGAGAAGATTAAGCAACTACAGGAGTAGTAGGTCTAGGAAAGGCTGCTGCCTTGTCTGAGACACTGAAGGCATTATTGGAGAGATGGAAAGAGTTGTAAAAGTTGCAGCTATGAAAGCCAAGAGAGAACAATTTTTTCTTTTTTGATGTAGCAAATCAGCGTTCAAGTCCAAAGCCTGGAGTGGAAAGATATGGGGGGAAACATGGTGTTTCTGAATTAAGGGAAGATGATCCTGATGCATTGTAAGTAAAAAAGCTGTGCAGATTTAGGTTATTGTCTTGAATTTTTCACCCACCCCTTCCCCTATCTCTCGAAGTTGGGTTACATTGTATAGATTTGGCTGGAAGTCAGGTGGACACTTCTAAGAGAAACTAGTGCCAGGGCAGGCAGGTCTCCCCAAGGATTGCTGTTTCTAGTTAAAAGGTTGGTTTGACTTCAATATTGAGAAGGCTTTATGCAATCTCTTGTGGGGAAAATAAATGATTCACAGTGTTTCCATTGAAGAAAGTTATTAACTGTTCCTGGCCTTGTCCCTTCATCTTCAAGGAGCAGCTGTTCAAATCAGAACAGGCAAAACTGTAGCAGCTTATCTGAACCAGGTGGCATAGGAGTAACTCCATCTGTAGGAGAAAATAAGTTTTGTCTCTTGACAAACAGATTGTTGCTGGCTTTATCTCTGAGTGTGTTTCTGTAGGCAATGGTATCGGAAGGGTTCATGCATTTTGATAACTATCAAAGAAAGCTGGAACAGAGTCAAGCAGCTTGTTAATAACACAAAATAACAACATAATATGTTACCCCAGATGAAAACTGATGATATCGCTCTAGAATAATACACCTCGGTAGTTTTGCTCTGACAGAGTCCTTTGTTATAAAGGAACCCTAAGTTGTTGATACTCAGAATTTATTCTGTTGCTTTAGCAATGTTCAGACTTTGTTCTTGCCAGGGTGCAGCAGGGGAGACTAACGGGACTGCAGCTGTGTGATGCTACGTGGGAGCTGGTACTGAACCTTGTCAGTCCACTTTAGCTCCACGTACTCTGTCTTAATGCACAAAAAAAAAAAAAAAAAATCAATCAAATGTGTTTAGTTTGCTGGAGAAACTTGTTCCTAGGGTCACATAAAAATTCCCCAGATCTAGCTGTTCAGCCATTAATTGGTCATTGTTCTTTCCATCTCCACTGTTGGCTTTTCTGTGAAGCATTGCTGTGTTAAAAAAAGAGAGAGAAAAGGAAGTTACAAAATTACAAGCTATTAACACTCTTTTGTTCAGTATTCTGGTATCCCTGATAGGCTGAAGGAAAAAGAGTGTTAAGGAAAAGTCCAAAGTCTGCAGGAGCTTCAGTTTTTTTTCCTACTTAGTTGTGCAGTGCATATATCCAAACCCCAAACAGCTTAATCTCTTCAAGTGACACAGTTTTTCCTGTTGCTAAAGCCTTGGGAACTTTGATATTTATGTAAGTAATAAAAACATAGATGGACCATGATAGGAAAATATCTTGCTGCAGGAGAAATTCCCCAGGATACCTTATTATTCCCAATATCTGCTACTGTAATTTAGTGAGGGAGATGGTACAACAAGTAATGTCTGATCTTAACGTTGTGCTCTCTTCCTGAGCCTACTCTTTAAAGATCTGTGGTTGAAAAAATTTGATAATTTAAAATTCGCTTAGCGTTTCAAAGGCAGTTTAAAATGGATGTGGGATTGAGGTGATTAAGAGGCTGTCGGTACCTATAACTGTTGAGAGTGTAAAAAAAAAAAACCCAACATTTTATGACAGTATCTCTTATATATATAAATTTTATTCAGATTTGTTTTAACAAATGAATAACACTAGATGTACTTTTTCTGATTACTTTTCATATTCATCTAATAAATAGTAGAAAATCACTTCAGTATCAGAATATAAATTAAAGCAAAATTACTGTTGATATTTTCTCATATTTTCTCGATGGCTGAAGGTTTGAAGTGTGACTTCTTGACTGTTTATTACAAAAATAAAAGGGCTAGTTTGTGTTTTAGCTAACAGTTTTCAAAAGTTCAGGTTTTAGTGGGTTTTGGTAAAATGCTTTTCATAGAATAGTCTTGTTTGAGGTATGCTTCTGGATCTCCTTTGGGTCTTGTGTTTCTGCTTTAAAATATCCCAGAAGGATGTATTTCTCTTCGGTGATTGAGCCTCGTCTATAAGAGGCAGAGATGGATTTCAGATAAGCAGCTCCCCTTACTGTGTTTCTGACCCCTGGCTTTACCAAAGTAGTACCTCCTGTGTTTTGCATCAAATTTAATGTAGGCTGCCATTTGTAGTAATAATAATAATTTGTTTGCTTTGGATTTCTTATGTCTGTTTTATCAGGCTGTTGTTCCCTATTTGCTGCTTTTATGAGGACAGTGTGCTCTACAGCTTCATCTTCACAGCCCTGGCTCTGCTGTTGGACTGGGCTGCTTCTCCTGATGGAGCAAAGTTATGGAGTTGGAAATGGCCCCGGTGGCTTTTTTATTTTGCTTATTAATCAGTATTTACAGGTTTTCCCATCAGTGGGAAGAGGAGATATGCTCCAAAGCTAAATATGTATTTATTATTTCAGGAATTTGAGCATATAATGTCTAAATGCAGATCACTTTTCTACGTTTGTTGATGTCAGTTCAGTCTACTCTGTGGTGTCTCTTGGTGCTACTTAATTCGAGGAACAGTTGATGCTCTTTTATGTTGATTTTTTTTTAACCTGCCTGCTTATGTTTTCACTGTTCAGGTTTCTTGTTGAGTGAGGGAAGAACTGTCAGCTGTGAAAATACTTGATTTTTCTTTGAGAATAAGTTTTTGTTTAAACTAAGAAATACTGTCACTACTAAAAAAAAAAAACTGAGTGGAAAATGATGAGCATGGATGATAGGTTGTAGTGTTCAGTCATATTAGGGGGTTGTATTTGTTTAGGTGTGACCAGAATTATTTAACTTATGAAGTTTGTAGATCCTGTTTATAAGATCCTGCTTTATTTCAGTGCTTTGATGTGGAAGCACATTAGCTGGTTAGTGCTGATAGTGAATGTATTTAACTGCCTGATCTGAATGGGGGAAGTTACAGGATAAAATTTGCTGCAAGGAAGCTTGGTTTGTTTCTTCGTTTTGAACAGGAAATTCTGTGCTTTTTCTTGTGGTCCTGTCTTCTCTGTGAAATTGCTTGGTTTTTATTTGGAATCCCCTGGCTACAGCACTGTGCTAGCAGCAATGGGACTTAGACTTGTGATGTGATAGGATGTGGAGAGTAAGCCACTGTCAAGGTGTGAAGCTGGCTGTGTGCATGCAGGTGTTGGCATGGTTGTATATTTGCAGGTAAAAGCTCTGGACTGGGGGGCATTGGGAACTCTTGGAGTGTGTAACTAGTCTTTGTTAAATCCAGACTCGCAGAACTGCTGCAGTTCTCAATTGCAACATGGATTCTGTGTGACAGGTGGAGATACCACAGCTTCTGTAGTGACTCCCAGGGAGAACTGAGTGCTCCTCTTGAAGTGTGCCCCGGTTGAAATGGTGCCTTACTATTTGCTTTTTCAGTAACTTGTAGTAATCTCTGCATTATGTAGCTGCTGAAATCCTGAAGTGCCCTCAGCTTTCAGTATTCATCTACGATGTGGTAACTTCAGGCAAGTAATTAAACCCCTCAATCTGTTGGGTGTTAGGGATTCCTAACTCGCTTATCTCCATTTTTTTTCCCCACTGTGAGGGGTAGGATAACCGATTCTAAACTTAATCGGAGTCTTTATGGGTTCCCTGCTGCTGTTGGCGCTTGCTTGTCTCTAAGGTCTCCCAGATTTCTCCTGCTAGTTTTCCATTAGCCAGTGTTGTCTGTACTCTATGTACAGTATGTAGCTGTCAGCATGTAGCTCTCCTTCATTGCATGATGGAGACTGAGCTGCCTGGGTGAGATGTCCAATGGGCTTTTAAGTGCCAGTTTTAAAAAATTTAAAAAAGAAAAAATAATAAGCCCATTAGATGCTCGGAGTAGAAGTTCTTAAATCATAGTCACTGTTTGAGGTTACTGCTTGTTACACCTCACATATATAAACTACATATATTCTGTAAGGGAGAACCATGCAAGAACTTCCTATGTAAAATGGGTAAGAGCATGTTGTTACAGATACTTGAATAACACTTGGGATTTCCACTCCTGAAATAGAGCCTCGTGGATGATGTAAGGCACTCTACTAAAAAAGAATGAAACCGGTCTTTCTACTGGATAATAGTTGCATTAAAGAGTTATTTTTGTTATCTATGTAATCCTGGTATTAAATCTAGCAGTTCTTTTTAATTGTGAAGGATTAGTGGAAGTGATTGAACGGGATTCACTCAATGTACCTGATAGCAGTGGTAGTAGGGAGCCCGTAATTGTGATTTGCTGGCATCATCACTCCTGGCAGAGATAGATGGCTGCATTTAGGACGTGAGGAAGGAGGGGGAAAGGGGTACGATACTTTCAATGAGGAAGGAGGGGGGAAGGAGGACGAATACTTTGAAGCCCCTTCCTTTTTCATTGGTTTGTTTCATTTGTTGCATAAAAAATGCAGCTCAGAGCTTTATTAACTTACCTGCCTTGCAGCGCAGCCTCTCAGTTGGCCCCTGTGACAGCAGAGCAGCCCTGGAAGGCAAGGGAGAGCAACTCTGTGCTGTCCCTTCTGGACGACTTATGATCGCACACTTGGAGTTGTCTCCCATCTAGGAAAACACAGATTCGTGGGTCACGGATACTGTAAGCTGCAAGTTCTGAAATGTATTTCATCTGAAAAGCACTGCTGTGGAAAAACCAAGGCAAGGCCACTAAAGCACACAGCTATTCCTCACTGTGAACATGCTTGTTGGAAATTCAGTTCAGAGGATGCCCTGGATGTAAAGCAGGTTACAGAATTGGTCAGGGAGGGATTATGTCACTCTTTGGTGCTGGTTTTATTGAATAAATATTTATTGCTTGCTTTTCACAAGGTATCTTGAGTGTTGCTGTGTTCAAACTGATAAAAATAAAGTGCAGAAAAGGCCATGGCTTTTAAGTGTCTCGGAGAAATCCATTCGTTCGCTCAGACCAAGTAATGTCATCTTACGTGGGAAGACTTTGGCACATAACTGTAAATGAAATTACTGAAATTTGGAGGGTTTTGTCCAAGGGTGATGAAGGTAAAAGCAAGATGTGATCACCACACCTGCTCGAGGACTTCTCTTGCAGACAGTCAGGGACTGTGTGATTTTATGGTCCTGGGAGAGGTATCTGTAGCTACGGTTACCGAGATCCCTGTCATAACGCCTTGAAACTCAGAGGTTCTGCTGCCATTATTTATCTGCAAAACAAACCCCTGGAGATAAAACCAAGCGCTGTGTTACTTTCACTGTAGGCTTTCAGGAGAGGCCATGTACTGAAGTGTTGTTTTATTTCTGTTTTATGTTGTTCGGAACTTGTGAAACAAGGACAGAAGTGTTAGTGTCGCTGCTGGGTGTGACCCTCTCCTTAGCATCTGTAAATGGAATGCTTCATGGCTCCAAAGCAAAATCCATAATCCCTCAATAGATTCTGCTTATAGAAGTTATTCTGGCAGGTAATGTTTGTATAAAATAATAGTTGAAAATAAAGCACATGGACATGTTTCAGGTTGTATAATTCAGGTCAGTGTCCAACAGGCACCTTGATGGTGTTGGGTGTTCTGGGTCAGTTGGTCAGAAACATCTCTGAATGAAAGGGGTGTTGGTTAGCCTTGGCACAGTTGATTGGTGCAAGGCTAGGACAGGGATGACAGTCAAACAGTTGCTAATCCTGCTGGAAATTGCTAGTCTTAAAGTTTGGAGGTAGGAGCCTAAGTCTGTTCTGGATTGGGTAACTGGTGGAAAAGCACATAGGTGAAAATTTGTTGAAGTTCTCTGATAGCTGGGTGGTTAGGTGGAGAATGTTGGACAAATGTGTAAAAACTAATATGTGATAGAATAGAAGAGCACATAAAAAGAATAGTATATCTGCTGTGCTTCAAACAGTTGAAATTTATTTGTAATGCTGACTTAATTGTTTTACCCTCTGTTAGGACATCACAGATTGAAACTTGTGTGGGCTCAGGGGTGACAAGAGGAAAGTGTCTGTAGAAACATCGTTTGTCTGAAAAGCGTCTATTCCTTCTAGAGCTGTTGATTGAACAATGAGTGTGGAAAAAATTGGAGTGGGTAACCTGTGATAAATAGTGATGTAATTTACTAGGAATTTAAGTGTTACTCAGCATTAGAATTGAAAAGATGAGTTTGATCAGGCATGGGCTTGATTAAAACAGTTGGCTCATCTTTCAGAGTTAGCAGATATTGGTCATGTGTAGGTGGACTCTTTAAAGTGTAAATCAGGATAAAATGAGCTGTTAGAAGCATACTGTGAGTAGGCTTTGTTGGATTTGTTTGTGATCAAATAATGCAGGCAGGGGTTTGTGAAACATAAGAAGCAAAAATTCCTTCTTCATGGATAGTGTCTGATAAGCCAAGACAAGTGATATCTACTCACTCCCAAACCTCCCCCTCCTGCAGCTTTTAATGCTGTATACCCTTAGCCAGTCACAGTTGTAATGCAGCACAGGTATCCCTATGGATAGTGCAGCTTTTTTTAGAGGCTGAGGGGGAACAAAACCATTTTTCCATTCCTTTTATCCTTTTGAAAAGTCAAGTGTTTTGCTTGATGATCCTGCAGTTAAGAAAATGAACTGCAGCCAGATGGGGCTTGTGTTTTATAGTGAAGCTGTTTAATTATCTGACGTTTTTCTGCCTTTACAGGCTCCAAGTATGAGAGTTCTAAGGCATTAAGTGTTTTATTAGAGAGACTGTCATTATCGATGGCATTACGTGTCAGCTCGTGCTTGCAATTCAGATTTGCAGGTTCCACAGTAGCTGTGCTTCCTGAGGAGAGAGGAGTGGGGTGAAACTTGGGATAAACCTGCTGCTTTTAGTAGTCTTAGAAACTGTATCTCTGGCTGGGTGAGAAATGGTGAAGTTTAGTAAGGTTGTCTCTCAAGTACTCTTGAAAATCCTGTGTTGAGCAATAAACCAGGTATGTTTGCTGTACTGTTAACAGATAGAAGGAAACTGGAGTGTTGCCGAGAGTGGTGTGTGTCTGCTATTAGACAGATGAGGGAACTGGAGTGCTTTGTTCTGAGTTGAAACCCCAGTGCTTTCAGTGCTTTGTCTTAGAAGAGGTATACTAGATTCCAAAGCTTTACTTGAGTGGCTGAGAATGGATTTTAATTTGTGACCTTTTGTCATTTTATGGATTCTATTTTTTCATGGAAAACGTGAATGTCAGAAGTTAGTGGTTATCTGTGTCACTGTTTCTATTTATGAGCCTCTATTTACAAAGACTCTGTTTTATTCTTTTAAAATACATTTTATTAGAGTAGTTACAACATTTCCTTGCCAGAGTTGGATCAGTCTCCTGCACCGCTGTATAGTGTTAGTTGTGTTAATTTAAACGTCCTTGGCTGCTTCTGTTGCAAGTTAGCTCATCAACATTTATAGCTTCCACAGTGTATTTGGAAATACTGATATGTGTTGAACAAACCCTATAATCACAATGTATAGCAAGGTCTTGACAGAACTCCACGTGAAACAATTAAGGAATAAGTTAAAGTTGGAATATTAATTGTGTCCAAAGTAAGTAGATGCCTGTGAATTTGTAATTTAATGGAAATGGCATCTGAATTCCATGAACTGTTTTGAGAAATTAACCTAAAAATCTCTTCAAGCCTATAATAGTAATACTATAATAGTGCTAAAGTACAGTACAATTATTGTATTTTTAATTTAAATGCTGTATTGCAGGTGTTGCTCAGTGCATGAGATTAATTGCTTCATAGTAGCAATTTTCTTTAACTTTGGTGTTCTCCTGAAAAAGAGCCTTTTCATGAGTGTGTCACCCAAACCCTTTGCTCTCCTGTTCTCTTTGCGCTGGGGCTGGCTGCAGTTGCTTTGTGTTGTGGTTTCAGTGACTGTGCCAGCTGTTTCCACAGGGGCACCTCTTCTTTGGAGGCTTTCACTTGTGCTGTAGCTCACAATTCCATGGTTCACAGTTTCATAACTGTCTTGTCCCCCTGACAGAATAATCAATTAAGCAGGAATATATTTCATTTTCTGTTTAAAAACCATGAACCACTATCAGGTAGGGGAGTATTAAACGTCTCTTTTGTTTGCAGGGAAGACTGTGGAAGTGTTTGAAACCTTGTGTTTCCTGCCAGGGGTGGTTTGTGTACAACTTCTGTCCATGATGTTGGAAACGGAAGATTAAGTAGTTCATGAATTGTACAGAATGTTGTCATTCATCTGGCTTGGTGCCTCTGTGCATAAAATGGATCCTTTTCACGCATCTGCAGCAGTGCCTTTGAGGAGTAAGAGCCAGGTCAGCTTTCCTGTGTGCTGCTCCCTGTTCTGGGATCCAGCGTCCGAACTCGTGGTGAAAGCAACTTATGTTCCCTGATTGAGATGTGAGTTTCCCATTGCTCGATCATCAGGGTTCATCTACCTCCTGTAGGCAGCAGCTGACAGTCTTGAGGAATATGTATTTGAATCAGTCAATGTTGAGTTCCTTCTCAAGTGAGCCCCAGAATTAAAGCCGTTTTTCTCAAGCAGCAAAAATGTGTACTGCATAGCATCCTTTGCAGTCCTTGTTCTGTGTGTAGTCAATGGTTTAAATAGTTCTTCCTCGAAAGCTTCAAACTCCACGTTAAGTTACACAGCATCTGTGAAATTCAGCTGGTTAACGGCATGCTGCTATTGAAACCTTTGAAGCTGTAGCTTTCCAGTTCCACAATGTCCTTTGTCAGTTCTGTTGACTGCTACTGATTCTGAGCTGAACTGCTGAGGTTTTATTATGTACATCAAACTAATTTGCCTCAACTGTCATGTAGGACTGATGAAAATGATTCCTAACATTTTAGCCGTCAAACTGTGCTGTTATTCAAGGTGAAGCTGCAGCAGGCAGTTTGTCAGTATAAGCATGATCCCTTCCATTAAGCTGGTCTCCTGTATCCTCTCTTCCACCTTTTTTGATTGTGTCCCTATAGAGAATGACAAAGGAGATGCTTGGAGTGCCATTAAAACACCCTGAGACCCTGAAGGCATTCATTTATTCATTCATGATTTACGGGCTTGGAAACAAAGGTTTTATCTTTCTTCAGAAGTAAGAGAAAACAAATTGAACAGAAAAGCCAGAAAATAAACAGTAGCATATTTCTGGTTTAAAACCAGGTTACAAATCAAGAAAACAGAATGTTTGATGCTGATCTATTTCTAGATTACCCTGGAGGTTTTCAAGGCCAGGTTGGATGAGACTTTGGAGACTAGTCCAGTGGGAGGTGTCCCTGCCCATGGCAGGGGGTGTAACTGAATGGGTTTGAAGAACCTAATCCCAAGCATTCCATGATTCTCTAACCTAGGTTACCTCTGCTCTTTTGTAACCCTTTCCTGTCAGGTCATCTGATCCCTCAGCTCTTTCCTCCCTAGGGGAGTTAAGGAATTAAGGTGAATGAGATTTATTGCCAGAATGACAAGTAATGTGCAGTGAAATGAATTGCTCTGTATTGGTTTGTTAAGTAGCACTGCCACCCTCATGCAAACTGAAGCTTCAGCTACAGAGTGGGTAATGACCTCATTCCTGGGAAAACAAGGCAAATTGTACTTTCCCGTTTCCATTGGCTCCAGTGATTCAGGAGGCTGGTTGCAGTGCTAGGTGCAATTCCCTTCAGGTGTTGAATTTGTAGTATTTGTATGTACAGTTTAAGTATTAAAAAGTTATTGTAGACCTTGATAATCCAGTGTGGTGGCTACAGATCATGTACGTGGTAGCTGTACCGCAGGGCAGCAAGGGTCTTCATTTTCATGCTTGGAACGGTGCAAAGCAGCTGAAGGCAGTGACTCTGGCACAAGGGCATGGACCTGTAACCACTGTAAGAGAAGAATGAGGGTTTGTTTGAAAGCAGCTGGAATAGAAAAATAACTTTCATATGAAGTTATTTTGTTACAGAACCTGGACAGTTTTCAGATTGCTTTGCTCAACTGTGTTACTTTCAGCACTGAGCATCACTTTCATCCCTCTTTTTTTTTTTTTTTAAAATCTAATGCATGTACCAGAGTTTTGTGTCTTCGAAGTCAGACTTGCCTTTCTTCTGCAGTGATATGTGTTTGTAATATCACAAAGAATAAAGTTAAACGCTTTGTCAGAGCTATAGCCTATTGCAAATATCCTAAGAAATTTTCTGCTATTCTGCAAGAATAGGTTTGTTTCACTTTATAGAACAATTCCTCTGTGAATTTCATTTAATCATATCCTGACAGCCCAATCTGACAGTTGTAGTATGTAGCCATTTTTCTGTTTGAGACATTTTTATTGGTCATTCTTTCAGGAATTGGGCAATAGTTATTACTCATTATGGGAGTTTTTTTCCATAATGTACAAAAAATTATGGTATCTGCTTTTAGTGCAGTTCAGAGAAAATAAATTTCTTGCCAGACTTTTCTAATGCATCAATTCAGATTACTAGGCTGGGGTAGGAGTTGTTCTTCCCATGATTTCTGACAGGGTCATATATTGAACCACAACACCTATAAAAGGTGGATGTAGCCTTCTGAGACAGTGCACTGCTGTAAGGTGTGTGCTTATGAGAAAGGTAAACCTGCTGGAGAGAGCCTTGTACGGCAGGGCTGGGCATCAGAAAGCCCCACAATACATGGGATGAGTGAGGGGTGGGAAGCTGGTGTTGGTCCTCTCCTGTTTGGCAAGAGCTCTGTGCAGGCAGTGGGCAGACTCTTGTCCTGCTGTTTCCAAAAGGCTGTTTGGTGGGTTTTGTTAGAGAAAAGCCTCCCTCTCTCCTCTTGTTTTTAAGCCGAGCTCCCCAGGCTCTGTGGATTATGAGGATCTGTGGGCACGGTTGCTCTTTCTTTGGGGAACGGGCTGTGAGAAGCAGTGAGAGAGTTCTTAGGAGCCTGTTTGCTTTTGATTAAGTGGAATAGTTGGATTGGTAGCAGGTTCCAGGTTTTGTGGTGGTTACTCATTTCTGTGCAACCTGTGCAGTTAGAACAGAATCTGTGAAATGTGTGTGTGTAGCTACATGCACACGTGTGTGCCCTCCTCATAGGCATTGTGTGATACACCCACAAACACAAAATGGGAGGTACTTGAGATTATCAGAGCATTCACTTTGCATTTTTGTGCACTAAGTGTTAAAAGTGTAAAGGAGGTGGAATTCATACAGGAATTTTTCTTACTAAGTAGAATCAACAGTGATAGGATAAATAATGTCACTTGCAGCATAGCATAATTTGTATTTACCACCTATTAATAACACTTAGTAAAAATTCCTTACAATACCGAAGTGCTGATTTTGAAAATAGTCTTTGAGAGAATCAAAACAGAGTTTTGCTTCTTTGGAGAAACAGGACAACTGGCAGTGTGTAATATTTTTGGAGAATTAAAAATAAGAGATTTCTCCTTCCCAGGTCCGGCTTGTCCATCAGTTCTGGACAATTGGATGTACTCAGTTGTGTTTTGTGTTGAGCCTGTTTGCAGTGCAATGTACTGTGGTACATTCTCGTCTGTGAAGCTAATGAATATGTATTTAGGTGCAAGCTTTACTTGATGTATGTTTTGAAGTTTACCTCTCCTCGAAGCAGGTTTTCAACTCTGAGGATTAACTCACGGAGCTGTTAGCATGTATTAGCATACATAACTTTATGGTGGAGAGAGGTTTGTTTGTTGCAGTAGTATCACGTGAAATATGTTTGCATTTTGCATTTGTTCTTAATGGACAATTCTGGCCTGGGCCAGTTTAAAAAGCTGGAAAGAGTAAGGCATCTATAGTGGCAACGGAATTTAAAGAACTTGGATATTTCTGATTTCAGTGCCATTTTCTGGGCTATACTTGGACAGATGTTTACATGGTATTTGAGTATCTTTGATCTCTGCAGTGCAGCACTGGCTGAGCTGCTAGGTTCCCAGAGAAGTGTTTAGTGATTCTACGTCCAGTTGGCATTCTAGGGTAGCAACACGGTTTTCTTGGTAGTTGACAGGAGACTTGATGCCAACTGTTGCTCCTTAGATGGAGCAATGTGTCATGCACCCACAGTTAATTACAGCCTGGGGCTGAGAAGAGCTCTGTAGCAACTGGCTCGGGGTCCTGCTGAGCAACAAGTTGAATATGAATCGGTAGTATTGCCCTCTTGGGTACCTTCCTGTCGTTCGGGGAATCGATTATCCCTTCAGATGAGGCACTGGTGAGGCTGCATCTGAAGTACTGGCTTTTGTTTTGACCCTCTCAGCTGGGCAGGGGGAGGTGAGCCCAGCCAAAGGTGACCAGTGCCCATGTTGTCACAGGAGGCAGAGGGGCCCTGGAGAACAGAAGGTGGAAGGAGGAGCTGGTTGGCTCTATGGAAGGAGGGAGAAGGCACAGTCTCTGTGTGCCCAAGAAAAATGGAAAACAAGGAGCAAATTACTACAAACGTTGAGGAATCGGAGTATTTTTTTTTCCAATCAAGGATGATCAAATACTGCAACAGGTTGTCCAGATGGGTGGATAGTGGAATCTTCATTGCTGGAGGTGCTCCAGACTTGTCTAGGAGCAGTGTTACCCAGCTTCAGGTTTGGGCATGTTATGACCAGAGGGATTACAGTGGTTGACCTCGAGGTTTTCAGTCTAAATTGTTCTGTGGTTCCTTTGCTTAACTTGGTTTTGCATGTAGTGTGTCACTTGAGGACTTCCCTGTCCCAGAACAGATGTAGGTGCAGGCCATGTCCACAGGAGGAGGCTGCCTGTTTTCTATTTTAATGTAGAGTTTATGTTTAAAGGTTGGACATAATGAGAGTATCAGTATTAAAAGCCTGATTTCTCTACTTAGTGCTCACTGTACCATGCATCTTCTGCTTTGTGAAGATTCCCCCTTTTATTTCAGTTTCTTTTCTGAGAGAGAAAGGTTTTCCTTTAGTATTTCAGTCTTGCAGAAATAAGTTCTCTGAACTGCAACACCCAGTTTGCTATTTAGATCAGTCTGAACATTCATCAGTGGTGATACATTGTGCTCTGACCCTTTTCTACATCCTGAAAAGCCTTTAGCTATCATTCTGTAATACAGCTTTGGAAGAAGAATACAGCACTTGCCATACTGTCTGTCCTTTCACACTTATGTTCCTCGTGCCTTTTATGGGCCAGAGGTGCTTTCTGTTTGAGTTTAGAATTACAATTTCCTGATACATAGCAGTCAAGATTCAAGGTGATGGAAACTGAACGAAAAAGAGTATTTCATGCTGGCTTGTACAAAAGAAATGAAAATTAACACTCTAGGCATGGACAAATACTCGTAACTGAATGCAGGAGCCAGCTCTGGGCAGCCTTATAGGTTTTATTTGGTCACCACCCTGATGGGGATCTGTGTGCTTTGTTAGATTTTCCTGTTCTGTGCGAGAATGTGTGCTATAGCTGCTCTTAACTACTTGTTGCCTTCCCCTTCTATATGGTAATCTGAGCATTAGAATGGTCCAACTTTATATAAAGAACATCTTTTGAGGCGACCTGGTTCCTAATGAAGATTGTGCTGGTTTGGGGGTGGTGAGAGATCGGATGCCTGAGTTTCTTAGTGCCTGTCAAGTCGAGTAATCTGTTCTCCACATTCAAGTTATACTTTAGAAAATAAGCAGAAGCTGGTAAGATAAGTGAATAATTTGAAGTGTAATCATACTATGTTTTTAGCATGTTATCTGCTTCCTCTTTTAGGAAAATATTTCCTCTATGCTATCATCATATAAAGGTCCGTTGTGTGATTTTTGTTTTCTAAAGCCAAAGCCTGCTATTGGGGAAGTTGCTAATTAGGTAAAAATGGGATTTAACCTGTCTTATCATTTAAGGCCAGTTCATCCTGTCCTGTCTGCCTTTGACCAGGAAAGCACAGGCATGGTGTACTTGAAATACGTGAAGCTAAGTCTTGACTTTATTGTTTTGAACACCATTTTCACCAATTTCTGTGGACCAGAACTTGTTGTTCCTGGTTTTCAGACAGGTCATTGGCCTACTGTGTGATTGCTGGCACACGTCTCTGTGTGAGAAAGTTAATGAGCTTGGTGAGGAGCAGGGCTGAGGTTCTTTTATTGCAACCCCAGAGTTTAAGTGAAAGCAAGATTAAATAAACCTCTATTTATGTACTAATAAAACTGGCTCTACAGCTACCCAATCCATAGAGATTTTGAAAAGGCTGAGCAAAAGCTGCACCAGGCAAGGCAAAAGGTTTCCTATGAAGTAACACTGCAAACACAAGAGCAAATGTGCTGATCGGTGAGCTGTGTGCTGATTTTAGAGATGCTCTTGGAGCAGGGTCAGGGTAACTGGGAACCATGATCAGAATAAGCTTTGGAATGGAGCTTTAAGAAAAGTTCAAACTGTTTGGATCATTTGTTGTGCAGAAGGAAACTGGAGCTGTGAGCAGAAGTGGTATTTCTTGCTGTTTGATTTCAGCTCTGTTTGAGGAACTGGAAAGAATCTAAGGATGTAGCCTTAATCTCTTCTTCCGTGATTAAAGTCTTCTGAATCTTCCTTCTTGCCTAGGATTGATTCTGGTAGGCAGTGTGCTTTCTAGGAGCAAATGTGCAAGGAAAGCTGGGTTCAAGGTTGGATCCATATTGCTGTGATAAATAGATAAAACAGCTTAGGAAGGCCTTTGTTAAAATCTGTAGTTCCTTGTACAGCCTTCTGTGCCTTGGGGGAATTCAGGATGGTTTGTTGGTTAAAGCACAAGGTTTAGATCTAAAGAGATGTTGGATTTCGTTGTTAGCCAGCTTCCAGTAGGAGCTGTGGCATGTCTGGTCGTCGTTTGGGTTATGTTACTCCTCACAATCAAAAAGGAAAGCTGTGTTTCAAATCTTTCCTGTCCTTTTAAAGTTATTTGAAAATATTATTGCTAACAACATGTATATGAACTTTTTTTTTAAGTGAAATCTGTGTGCTTAACGTACGTAGAAGGCATTTGATTTCAAATTGGATTACTTTAGAATTAGATAAGGGTAACAAAATTAAAGAAAAAATGTTTTACCTCAATGTGACCCACAGAACGACTTCAAACAATTCTGAAACCTCCAGAGTTATGTGCTGGTCTAAAAAGAAAGGGTCCCTTTACTTTCATTACTGTGTTGACTTCCAGAAAGCACTGACGGCTGGTATTGGCAATGGTGTTTAAGGGAAGGTTTCCATTCTGAAAGCACAACGTGCAGTAGGCATAGACAGTATTTGTATGTGGGCTTTGATCACTCTTCTTTCTCCCTCTGTTTCAGCTTTCTTTACTAATTTTGTTCCCTGAAATCAGTTTTTCATTACAGCTGCAATGTAATGGTTTGCGTCTCCACTGAAATATAGTGAAGTGGGAGATGGTGTGGTTTTTGGAGCCTAAAGAAGGGCAATAGCCAAAAACTGCAGCTTGGGTAAGAATGCCTCTGGGGCTCACACTTGGAAGGATTTTGGACGAACAAAGTGGCATGAGGTGGTGGTGACTTACTGTTTGTCTCTTTATCTCTTTGCTGTAGTTAAGCTATAGATGAGATCTATAGGGGATATTTGTTTTCTCTATAGAGACGTTGGTTGTCCTTTGTTTTATGAGCCATGGACAGTGCCTGCAGCCTGCCCTCTTGATTATGAAAAGGCTCTGAAGAGTTTTGCGAGTTATAAGGAGTAGGAGACACAGTAAATACAGTGGCAAAAGCTTAAAATAATACATGCTGAACCTATTCAAATTATTTTGAATTGATGGACATGCCTACACAAATGAAAGGTTTGAATTGCAGCACTAGTTGAAAGGGTGAAGATAAAAACACTTGAGCCATTACTTTCTTGCTTTTTAACCCAAAATTCACCTGGAACTGTGGTGAATGGTAGCAGGTTGTTAACTGCCTGCAGGACTTAACAGACTTTGTGTGTGATGGTAGATGTAGTCGTTACATGTTTGCCTGACGACCACCAATATTAATTTAGTAACGGAATGTATTGTGTAGATGGCAGGATAGGGCACTTCTAAGGCATTGTGAAGTTCAAGAGTTAAACTTATTTGGAATTTATGAATAGCTTCTGAGCTGATAGGTGTTCCACTGTTATTGGTGCAGATGTAGATTAAGTGACAACTTCAGTCCTCTTTCAGATCATACCAGCAATGCAACTATTCCTATAGCAACATGCAAGGAAAACCACTGTGAAATAAAAAAATGGGCTTTTTGTTCTCCAGGAAAAAACGTGTCCCAGCTGATGGCTGCCAGTGCTTCTGAGCCTCTGGGTGTGTGGAGTGGCTCTGAATGGTCTTCAATATCACAATCAGGTCAGCTGTTATAGAAGAGGAATAATTAGGAATTTTGTTTTGTTTCTCAGCAAATAAGGCGTGCATAAGGAAAAAGACAAGGGCTAACTTAATAAAACATTTATGATCTTATTTCATCTAATGAGGAAAACATTTGAACAGCTGCAAAAACCAAGCACTACCTCCCGAGCTGATAGTGCACGCAGTTAAAAAATGAAAAAGGCAAAGCTGTGATTTTCATCAATTGTCCTCTTTGCATGCATGCTGAAAGAGGCACGCTGTGCTCCTTCGTTTTCAGCACTTAGTATTCTCTTCAGGTTCAGACAACAAAAAGCATAAGAGGTGAAACAAAGATGTAGTTACATTTAAAACTCACTAGCAGTAACAAGGATGCTCTGAAGTGGAATGAGAATTACAAAGACTGCAGTGTCGTGTTGTTATCAAGTCAGCTTTTGATTTAAGACAGTTGGGCAGTGATATCGCTGTTGCTGTCTGCCTTCTGTCTGTTTCTCTATTTTCATATTTTTAGTAGGGAAAGAAACTTGATTTTATCAGTGTTGTCTTTCTTTAAACAACAAATTAGTGTAAATTAATCGCAGTTAGTGGCTGCTTCTGAAGGAAGCACTGCTAGGATGGATGGCTTTTGTGTGTGTTTAATATGTTGGTACTTCTTGTCAAATAGACTTTCTTGTACGGAGTGTTCCCTGAGTAATAGAAGATGAGAGGCTGAGGGAATTAAATCTCCATTTTTCAGTGGCTTATTGTTTCTCTATCTCATCCCTGAAAGCCTCTGAAAGATTAATTAATGGATGAAAAACATCTTTGCTTCAGATATCAATCTGAAATACCTGATTGTATCTTACAGTCATAATAAAACTATTATTACGTTATCAATAAAAACATATGAGGTGATGCAAAATTGACAGAAACCCCAAAACCTCCAGCCTAACATCGGTAGAGGGACATAGAGTTGTACCAAAGCAGTGAAGTTCCCTTACCAATCTAGAGGTTTTAGCTCTTAATCACTGCCAGCAGTGCAAGCCGTGCACAGCATGCCGGGTTCCTAGGGGAAGGCAGAGGGAATGAGCAAGGGGAGAATGAATTGTTGGCTGTGATTTGTCCTCCTTGTATTGGTAGAGATGCGAAGTTTGTTCTTACAGAGCACTGCAAAATATTAACACAGAATGTCCTCTTTAGGCTGCTGTTATTTAGGCATTGCAGCTTTTTGCTGCCCAAACAGGATTACAATATCTTGGATGTTTGTGCAGTTGTTTGTAAGCCCTTCAGGCTGTACAGAAAGGCAGGATTGTATTTGTAGTTACTGTGTGTTACATGTGTAGTTTGTTTAAGTGTTTTAAACAGGGATATGTTGTTACTGCACGTGGACTCTGGTGATGTGTATTGCAGAAATTCTGTTTAAAGAATTATGCCATTTATTTTCTATTTCTAGAAGATGATTCCCACATAACCCTACATTCAGAGTGGTATTGGAAATGTCAAGTGTTCATGCATCTAGAAGGAGATGCTTCCAACGGTACTTTCAGGGTAGTCTTAATGCGAGTCTGATCCACTTCCGTCCTGGATACAGCCCTGTGTGCGGTGGCTGTTCCAGGCAGAGCAGTGATCCTGGCCAGGAGGGCTCCTGTGCTCCTGCTGAGTGAGCAGACCTTGCTCCTGTGTCCCTGTGCACAGACCTTGTGCATGTCCAAGACTTTCAGTCATAATTTCAGCAACCCTACATGCAGACTAAGTCAAGGGTGAGCTGTAGCCCACAGCTCTGAGCAGGTACCATCCCACCTGTTCTTCACAAGCTGTGAATGCACAATGCGTGGTGGCATTACCAGATCATGCACACACGTAAAGACAAAGGTGACCTCTGCCCGCTAAGAATTGTTTTATTGCTCCTGATCCAGAAGAAATCTGTAGTGGATTTTGTTGCTGCCTCTGGAATAAAGCCAAAAGAGGGATGGCAGACACAGGAGCTTGTGCCATCCTGTTGGACTTTGGCTGTCTGTCCTGTTTGTCAGATAGGAAAGCTGGTGCACAGGTCTGAAATTTAGGTAGGAAATTCAGTACACTGAATGTAAACCACTTTCCCTGAAGACAGGATGCATTTTAGGCATTTTCATGAAAGAGTAACTGGTTTCCTTTCTGTGACATGAGCAGTTAAAAAAGAAACGGAAGGAGACCTAAATCTTCTGATTTTTTTTTTCCTTATGTTCATTTTGATTTTCCTTTCATCTGAAGTGTGAAATAGTTAGAATCATGGAGTAGTTTGGGTCGAAAGGGACTTTAAAGATCATCTAGTTCCAACCCTCCTGCGATGGGCAGGAACAGGATCAGGGTGCCCAAGTTGTTTGTTATGTGCAGGAATGTAGTTTACTGGAGATCACCCCAATTGCTCAGAACTGAATTCGTAGTCACCTGTGTGTCTCGCTGCATGAAGACTGGTTTTTCCTTAACAGCCCCTGGCTCTGCTCTGGCAGTAACTCTGACTGCATACATGGGTTCGAGTTGGCCGAGACTGGTTGCTGTAATCAGAAATGTATGGTTCAAGAGCATACCCAACACCCAAAGAACTCCCCCACCAAAACCCAAGCCTTCACTAAAAATCCTCCCACAAAGGCAAAGTGAAGTGAAGCCAGATTTGGTTTGGTTTCAAGCATTGGTTTCTCTTTACTCATGGTCCTGCTGTAAAGGCACGGACAGATCAGGGTTGCCAGCTGACAGAATAAAATATCCTAGTATGTTCTGTGGAACTATACTTTCCCTTAATAAATATTACAATAAAAAGTATTTTTATTTAATTCACTCCCTCTTTTCAGATGTGGCTATTTTGCTGTGTAGTAAATGTAGGCATGTATAAAAAAGAAAAAGTAGATTTGAATCCTAAAAAGTTAAGGTTTCATTTCTTAAAATCCAAACCATTCCTGATCAGTTTTAACCTAGATATTTCAAATGTGATTCGGTTGGAGAGAAACAGTTCTGTGAATGCTAACTACAAAATACATCATCTCTCTGGGCAGATGCCATTAAATAAACATGTGCTCACTACTACACAGGAATATTATTTTTTCTAATGTGGCATATGTATGACAAGCACAGAAGGCTCAACTGTCAAACTTGAAAAAATATCTGTGTAGCTAATTCTGTGCTTGCTCTCAAACTGGCTTTTGCATATGCTGGGAGTGTTGTTTTTCTGCATAAAATTCTTTGCTTTTGCTTTTAAATATCCATTATAATCCAAGGAGAATAATAAAACATGGGGTAATGGAACACCCCTGAACCCCTTTCAGGGAAAGGGTTTAAAGGAGAATATATGCTGATATGAACTGGATGGTATTAAACCACCTGTATGTTTCAGTAGAATTGGAGATAAATTTTATTGACTGTTTCTGGAGAACTCTCTCCTTTAGACAAGTTAAATAGGCTGCATGGAGTGAAAGGAACAACAGACCATCCCACCCACTTCTCTGAAAATGAGAGCAGTTTAACTGCATTTTGAAATGGGTGAATTCTGATCTGAGACCCATCTTTAAAGGGAAGTTCTGCAGATTATGAGCATAAAATCCAGCTACTGTGTGTCATACTCATTAAACTCCTTACAGTAAATGTCTTTTAAAATAAAACCTTCAGATTTCTGACTGTGATAGATCTTCTGGCCTGAATAAACAAGGCAGAAGTGATGCAAGGTTTGCTGGATATAGACATCATGTTCTAATACCAAATAAAAACATCCTGAACTCTAAGCCTAAGATTTTTCATTACTCTCTATTAATGTTATCAACAGCCTGCCAGAGTGAGAACAGCACAGAACTGCTGCATAGCTAAATCATCAGATTCTCTTGCTTTCACCCCTCAAAATGGGCAGTTCCTGAATCAGAAATGCTGGATTAGGATGATGTGGTGTCCATGCTGATGAATGTATGGGGTCCTCTGCTGGGATGTTACCCTATTCATTTTTTCACAAGTCTTGTAATTGATATGAAATTAATGAGATCCAGGAAAACATTTATATCAGGTGCTGTTATGTGAGCAATTGTAGCTGGTGTTTTGCTTCTAGTAGGTCTTGTTCTCTTCTGGAGGAAGTGAGAGGTTTTTTTTTCCTTTCTACTCCATAAGACTCCAGACAGAACTTTTGCATCACAAATTCATCAGTACCTTAACCATTGCCCATTTTACAGAGTCAAAACGTGATCCAGCAAAATGGAGTCGTTATAGGTAGAAGGCAGTCAACAGCTTGGTCTAGGGAAGGTGCTCCTGCCCTTGGCAGGGTGGCAAAACTAGACGATATTTTATATTTTAAGGTCCCTTACAACCCAAACCATTCAAACAAAGGGGTGAAATTTATTGAAGTGTCTGTTTCAAGTGGCCTGTCAGGAACATGGTGATCATGGATAAGCCATGTGTTTTGGCCCTGTAAAAGATTGCCAGTTTCTGACTTTGAAGCTCTGCATTTCCCTAAACCCACTACAAGTGATGTGCTACAGCAAATGTAGCATCACACCTCTGCTGGGTTATTGAGTCCTGCTTGTCGTATCGTTTGTATCTTTGAATATCTTTGTGAAAAGTCAGGGCTTTTTTACATCCTAGATATGGGTGATTACTTTTTAAGGTATAAAAACCCCAAACCTCCAATAGTCATAATACCAAGAGTTCTCCGAGAACCTGTATGTTGTGGATTTTTCAAAGTAGCAATCGCTACTTAACGAACGCCATATGGCCGAAAGCCCATAATCAGCCTGTAAGTGGGACAGAGAGTCAGTGTGGTAATGAAATATGCAGCAATCATCAGGTCTGTGTTATATTATTTCACACTGCTGCTTTGAAACAAAAGAGCAGGATGTGGCACATCTAATGCTTTCCCCTGGAGAATCAGTTGGACTGAAGTTCAATTTTTAATTCAGAAGGCAAGGGAAGCTTCTGTGGAATTGAAGATGTGGATATGGACTAGAAGATGTGGATGCTGCCCAGATAAGCTATAAATAACTGATCCGTGAACAGCAAACCACTTGAATACTCACAAAAAGGTAACTACACACCCCTCAAACTGCATTCTCATCTTGAACCCTTTTCTCATGTTTGGTGTAGTTATTTTCCTTTGTGCTTTGTCTATAAAAACTGGTAACCAGTTAAACTGAATTAAATGGGGAGATATAAATAAGAATTGCGCCCTGTACATACAATTGCAGATGCCTTTTGTTTCATTGTTAGATGAATGTCTCCACACTGTGTGTTCTGCTGTTCACTGTCTTTGATCTTGTGGGACAGTGTTCAGTGCTGATGCCTGTAGGATGTGTGTACAGCCTGGGCCACTCACTCTTCTGAAGCACCAAGGGTGGAGATGCAGCAGCCTTAGTTCTTTTGGCTTCCATCACTATTTTTTTTTTTTTATTCACTGTTTCTTTCCAAATTACTCTTTAGTTTCAGGTGCTGAGTTTGTTCAGCTGAGGGTTTTGTTAGGTTTTAAGGCGTGCCAAGGAGGTGGTGTGATTTTTTTTTTTTTTTCCTGTCTCTAGCTGACTAGCCTACTAAACTTGCACATACTGAAGCTTCATAATTCAGTATCAAAACTTACCCTTAATTTTAGGAAGCAAAAAGTCTGAATCAGGTGAGCTAGCAAGTAGGATGACATTCTCTGGTGGCTAATCTTGAGTCAAGTGCCAAGGCCAGAAGACTATTCCAGTGTCTTTTTGACTGGCAATCTTTGCCAACAGCATCATGGAAGGTGCTTCTTTTCAGTGAGCTGTAGTGGGACAATTCTGGTATGTCTGTGATTCTTGCAGCTGCTGGATCCCTACGTTACCTCATATTTCTGGCTGCTGCAGAGGTGGCTACGAGTAGCTTCTACAGGGCCTTCTCAGTTAAAAATTATGTAGTAAATAATAGTAGTTACTGTAGGATAACTGTTCTTTTCGTGCAGAACTCCCAAAGTGAAAATGCTGTTGTATTGAGGTAATGTTTGAATTTTGATATATTTGAAGTTGCTTTGGAGCTTCCTCCTTCCCATTCTGCTGTTTGGATTAAAATGTATTCTGGGATCCACTGGGCAGCCAGCCAATACTAAATGAACAGCTTCCACTGCAAAGCTTTTCTGTATTTCTGGGCTTTAGTGTGCACTTGTTTGACATGGATATCGCAGAGTTTGGAAAGTATCATTCCTGAGCATTATGAGTGCATAATACAGGAGGGACTCTTTTAATTTTGTGTTTAAAAATGCCGATGGATCTTACTGTTGCATTTTATTGAGTAATGAAGTTAATTGAAAAGTGATTTGATGTTTTTAAAGGGTGGTGAACAGTATCGGATAGTTTATATTTTATCTATATACACACAAACATCTTGCTTTTAGAGGTAAGAGTTTATTACACCTACAGGGCGATGTCTGTCAATCCACTTATTCTTAAACTGTAGTTTAAAAATGAGCCAAAGGAAAAGTTATTTCCCACCTACCCCCCACCCTTGGTTAAGCCTGTGTGTGTTTGATTCTGTAACTTTTACTGAGACTAGCTCATTTACAAACACTTATTTACACAGCATAGCATCTCCTGTATTTCCATAACCTCTTTTTGCAAAGTGTGCATCTAGCATAATGTGTCAGGATTCCTGTTCTGTAGTGTCACTTGCATGTACTTCAATACTTTTCACATTTACTGTAGAATTTCATAATGGTTTGGGAGGAGTGTGGTCATCTCAAAAATCTTCCCCTTACCCTGTTGGACACTGCAGGAAGGAGTCATCACTGTATCGAGGTCATTACCTCTTGTAAGTAAGAGTTGATGAGAGTTAAGTAAGCAGCAAGTTCAAAGAAACTTCCATTCACCTTGTCAGCGTTTCAGTTTTGTTCTCGCAGGTATTTACCTGGTTTGGTGTTAGGAGCAGCATCTCCTGCAATAGACACAGTCACCCTGTGTGCAGTTCAGATGTCACCTCAGCCATAAAGCCTGGACCTGGCCTCCTGACACAGAGACCTGCAGGTGTGGGTCTGTCTGTCTTTGCAGACCAAATGGGCAGTTAATCTATTGGTGATTTGTGAACATCTGCCTCTACTGGAGTCTTTTTGATACTATTGCTCATATTGCTCATTGCTCAAAACGATTTTGTTTCCTAAACATCTCTGATTTCAGTGAATCTCTGCACATTAATGGTGCTGAAGCCAGATATTCCCTGCTTGAAGGCCCAGGGCAAGGAGAGGAAGGTAGGAGCTCTGGTAGCCCCCTGCTGCTGCCATGGCTGGGGGAAGGAGAAGCTGTCAGTTAGCACTGTAATTAGGATCTTAGCATTTCCTACGTAATAAAGTCTCGGGATGAGGACAGCCCACAATGTACCTGTGTAAGTGCTAAATGCTGTCCTTGCCCTTGGCTCTGTGCCGCTGCTGGCGCTGGTGGCTGCAGCAGGACCGCGTCTGACAGTCGACACGTGCTAATGCTGGCAGGATGCAGCAAGCCAGAGGAAAGGGAGCAGTGACTTCTAAACCCTTTGGACTAACGTGCATCTGGTGTCATGCTAAAAGGCATTTTAAAGTATATAGAGGCCTAACAGAAGCTGAGCAGGGTGGGTTGATTTGAAATGCAGAATAAATATAGCAATGTGATGGTGACATCTTGTCGAAAGAACAGGCATTCAAACCAGTTCCTGTGAAATGCAGAGAGTGACGGTGGTGAGACAGGCGAG
Source organism: Coccyzus lansbergi (assembly GCA_033558105.1). Lineage (NCBI taxonomy): Eukaryota > Metazoa > Chordata > Aves > Cuculiformes > Coccyzidae > Coccyzus > Coccyzus lansbergi. The sequence goes on from JAUMJK010000165.1 coordinate 61,719, forward strand.
TGTATATTGCCTACAGATTGCTGGCAATCTATTGGGAATGTGTTGGGAATGAGAAGGATTTTAGATATAAAACACTGTTTTATCAAGCTTGTTTTCCCATTGGGGTGGGAATCTCCTGCTTTCTGTTGAGATATGCCCTAGTGAAAGTGAGCTAGCTACTTGTTAAGCGCTGTGCCTGGCTGCTGTGGTTTTGTCTGGAAAGTGATTGTCACTGGAGGTGAAATTATTTCTCTTTTAAAGGTGGGGACCTGATGCCTTTGTTAGCTAAGAATCTGGCAGTGTTTCATAACTGGGTTGATTTAAATCTTGTATGAACAAAAAATATCAATAATTTTCCAGAATTAACCCCACAGACCTGCTTATTTCTTTCTGAAGTCACAGGTGATGCCCACCAGTGTTATGACTGAAAGTAAGTTCTGGAGATATAGGTTAAATGTGAGCAATAGGGACCTTTATCTCTTTATTTTTGATGCAAACAGGGGTGAATACTCCCTAATAGCTGTTATTAGTAAGAAGCTGCATATGGATGGTTTTGAATGTGCTAATGCTTCAGTGCCCTGAAGTATTCTCTCACGAAGGGACCTTTACGGGTCACCTAGTCCACTCCTCCTGCGATGAGGAGGGACATCTTCAGTCAGATCAGGTTGCTCAGGCAATACTAGGGCAATTTTCCTACGTTTATAGAATTCAGTCTGTGGGAACAAGCGCTGCCCTGGGGATGTGGAAAGCTCATTCAGGGAGGTGCAGGGTCAGCGTGATAGTGGGGGCAGTGGAGTGAGTGGTCAAGCACAGTTGGGTCAGGAGATACAGCTGTAGAGAAAGCTGTTGTCAGAAAGTAGGAAGCCTACTGGGGATGATTTTTATGTAAGACAGCTTAAGATGGTGGTTTAGAGCAATTACATCTAGAGTTATTAAACTGGGATTATCCCCATTTACTACCCTCTTCAGACAACCTGGATATGTTTGGGAGAAATTTAATATCTGGAGTAAATGTAATGTTTTGTGCTTAAAGGCAAAGACCTTTTGCAGGCTGTATGGGTATCGAGGAAAGAATAGGAGGAGGAAAGAATAAATGAAATTAAATGGAATTGTCAGTAGTGTCAGTCATTGATGTGTTGGTTCTGTGTGGTAATTGGTTTTTATCAGGATAAAGAATAGATAATTTAGTTAATTTCCGACAGGATATGTTTCCAGTTGCTTTATATTCTATTATACATGGAGGGGGCAAGCAAGCAAACACAGACTTCTAGTAATCTGCAGTTGGAAACCTGGTTTGCTGTCAGATTATGTTTAAATGTTACAAGCTAGTGCCGTTCTTTGGCCAAGAGAACTCAAGCTGAGCAGGGCTGCCAACTCGATGTGATATTTCAGATGGGGATTTTTCATTGTTAATTTGCAGCTCAAACTGGAGCACCGAGATTTTTATTTAGCATTGTAGGAGCGTGTATGTGCTTTGCAGTAGTTAAGAGTTGCTTTTTCCATCTCTAGCATGACAGAGTCAGTTAAGTGTGGCTTCTCTGCTTCTGTTGTGAGTAGGTGAGAATATGTGTATGGTTGTGGGTGTTCTGCAGTGAGGGATTTATCATATATGTAAAATAAGCTTATTTTTGCTCACATGAAGGACAGCCTCAGCTCTCACAGACATCTTTTTGGTTACATAGCAATACGTGTACTACTTTTTTGACTCTAAAATTGTTGACAGAAAGGAAGCATTACAGTGGCCGTTACAGCATCATGTAAAACAGACTGATGAGAGATTTCTTCTTCATTCCCCCTGCCCACACCCCTGCATTTGATCATGGTTCCCCAGATTCTCTGTCATATCCAGTCAGTACCTACATTTGCTCATTAAATTCCCAGAGTGTCCAGTGGAGTTGGTTTGATGTGTGGGAGAGGAGGCTGTGGCCTAAGGCAAGCACAAAAGGACGCAAGCTTCACTGCAGTGCCAGTGTTGGCTGAAGTTAATGTGTGGTGACGTGGGCTGCATGGTCAGCCGGAGCAGAGCTGCAGCTTAGGGCATGTGGGGATTGCTGGGATCACAGTGTCAGCTCCTATTTCGATTAAGTCTCTGCAAAGAGCTCTATGCGTAGGTCCTTCTGCTTGACAGCGAAGGTCTTCTCGGACACAGAAATATGTGGTTGTTATTTACTGAAGTACTAGGGAAAAATTAAGTAGGCAGAATTAAAATCCTCATGGCTGTGGTTTTAAGTGGGATTACATTCTTTAAATACAATAAAAGCTCAGTTTTAAAATTTATTCTTTTCTTTTTAAGCAATAGCATTTTGTGTTCTTAGGCCCAGCAAAGCCCTGGGCAAGATGCACAGGAACATTTGGAGTCTAGGAGGGAGCTGTGTGGCTCTAAATAGCCTTGTCCTTGAGTGCATTCGTATAAATTGCTGCTGGATGCCAGTTCCCGAGTGTGCAGGGCTGCACTTCATACTGCCTCCTGCAGGCACTCCACAGACGCTTCTGCTGCTCTCGCCCGTCTTTGATGGTTTTGATATTTCAGTATGTGCTATAGTGTGTTCTCCCAGCGTTTTGGAGGCTGTCTTGTAAGCTTGTAGAGTTTTATTGCCCTTTGAACCTGGACTTCAGTGTAATGGGAGTCATAGCTGTATCCTTCAAGGAAAGAAAAATCTCAGTTCAATTCCTCATGCAGTAGCTGTGGCTTAGTGGTTCAGAGAGCGTCTCCACAGCTGAGTTCCTGCAGCTCAGCTGACAGCCTGTGCTGACAGCCCCCAGCCCCAAAGTGGAGATGCGTGGCTTCTAGAGAAGGCACCTACAGGGCCTGGGAATCGAGTGAAACAGTCCCAAGCAAGAAATGTTTTGAAAATGAGCAGTTAATGGGGTTCTGCAACCTTAGTTTCTCTAAGTGGGAATGGGTAACAAGCGTGCAATTCAGGTAAGTTTGATAAGAGGAAGAATGCATCACACAGTGCTATGAGCAGGGAGTTACTTATCAGTGAACTAGTAGACTTGGATCAAGTGCCACAAAACCTAGGAAACATAGGCCAGCACCAAGGCTTTTTTTCCCGTTTGAGCTGACAAATGAAATACTTGGAACTTGAGAAATTGTGACTTGGTTTCCGAGCAGATTGGATAGCATCGCAGTAGTAGAGCTGGTTCAACATGGTGAGAATTCTTATTATAGAAGTGCTGCCTCCCCCTTTGGGTGGATCTTTGGTGCCTTGATGACTGTGATGGCAGGACAGGGGCAGCTGTTATTCCTGTGCCATGTGAACGCTCTCATTCCGTGTAGGTATTTGCTTGGCCAATCAGCAGCTCTGAGTGGGCAGAAATGCCATTCAACCCCAGCTGCAGTGTGCCTTTCGACTTAAATCCACTTTCAGAAAAGATAAACTGTTTGGAAAAAGATTTATACAAGACAATTTGGCTAATTGGAAGTGAAAGAAATCTTGGGTTCTCCTCGCTCCCAAAGATGTAAATTGACTGAACATAGCCTCTGCTTTATACTGTGTTATTCTTCTCTTTAAGCTAAACTATTCTTTCCCTCTCTCTTTGTGTGTATTTGCAGCGAAAGTAGGTTTATGTATGATGATCTTACCTGCTGGTTTAATAAAGTAAAAGCTGACTTTGTTACTGTTTATTCCTGGAGACCTTTGGGAGCGAGGCTGTAGAAGTTTGTGTAGATAATGATTTTTAAGGACAATTCATGACAGAGATTTTTCAGAATTTAAGATGTTGCAATTGCTGTGGTTCTGACACAGCCCATATACACTAAATGTAATTTAGTCAAAGTAGCTGGAAAAAAAGGAAAAGGAGGAGAGAGTCCTGTAGGTATTGCTGGAATAGTTGGCCACTACCTGATATTTTTGGTGAGAGTTCAGAAACAACAAAGATGTTTGCAGCCATGGTGAAAAGACAAATTACAGAAGTGTGGTTATATGTGTTGCTAAGGAGATCCCGCTGTGCAGATAAGTCTAATAAAATCAGAGTAAAATTAAAAAAGGTAGTTTGCGATCTTTTAGATAGTTATGTAGAGAAGCATTTAACGATACTAAAAATACAGATTTGTGTCTTTTTTTTGATTTGTACAACATTTACGCATTCCTGAATATGCTTTCTTAGATGAGTTCCAATTCTCCCCCTGTTTCAAGCCCTTTCATTTTGTTTCTGCAATGAAGATGTAACAATTTATGACATCACATTAATATCCATGGCAACAGCCTGGGAAGTGCACAACACATTACATTTGCATTGCAGAATCAGCAGCCAGGGAGATGGCTCCCGTGGAAACTCAGATGTGGGAAACAGCTCTAACAGTGGAGATTGGATATCGCTGTGAAGGGGTTTTTATTTGTCGATGCATGTTCTCAAATTTTATGAACCCAATCTTTCAAAGGAGGTCCAACTACAACAGAGTCAGAAGTTCCATCACTGTTTCGATTGGATAGAAAGTCACCCTTGCTTCCCAGGGTGTTCCCCTGCTTATCAGGGGAATCTTTCTCAGCCTTGTCTTCCATTTGCTGTCACTCTGGTAGGAGAGATCTTTACAGAAGAGATCTTTATAGAGCAGGACTGATGTTAAATTAATAATTGCTGTATAAAATCAGCCTTAATGATTAGCCAAAAAGTGCACATTTGATGGTCTCAGGTAATCTGGAGAATCTTGATGCTTAGTTTGCTAAGGATTTGTCCAAAATGGCTCTCCAGTCTGCAGTAATTTTTTTTCCATCTCCAGTGCTGTGGAGATGTGTCATCTCTATTATCATTTTCTCTAATATCTTCTCTTTATAAATAAGAATAAATAACTGTATTCTTATCAACAAGAGTATGCCACTTAATAAATTGTTTCTGCCCCTAGCAGAAGGAGTCTCTGTAGTATTCCCTTCTTGGCCAGGCAGACTGGAACATGCAGGGCTAGGGAGAGGGAGAGGTGGTTTTCTCTCTGGTGTGCTGAGTTGGCTGGCACTGGGAGGTCTCTGATGGAGGAGGCAGCACCTGAGCAGATTTGCATTGGTTAACTTTGTACTGGGAGTTCCCTGTGTTGGAAGGTGCTGAGAATGTAGCTAATGAAGTGATATGCCCTGCTGGGGAAGTTCAGCATCACAGCAGAACTCCCTCGGTGTTGCATGGCCCTGGACCACCGGAGCAACCTGGAGATGTGGGAACCTAACAATTTACATAGCCTGAAACTTTCCAGGAAGCACCAAATATGTGAAACAATACGTTGAAAAATCAAAGATTCCTGAAAATACCTTGCATCTGTGCAACCGAGGGAAGAAACAGGGATTTTCAAAGTGCTTATTTAGCTGTTCTCAAGGGATCGCACACAGACGCAGTACTGGGCACTTTGCCTGGATTATTGTTCAAGGAAGTTATCCTACTTTTAAAGCTGTTTCATACCGAGGGTTTTGTGTTAGAAGTAGTGATTGAACTATTGCTGCTTGAAACTGGTCCTCCTCTAGTATGCTTGTTATTGAATGTGGTCTCTTTTTTCCTCTCCAGCAGTGTTATTTTTAGCGTACGCACGATCTCGTCTCCTCTGCTCAATCTGAGAAGCAGATTGGAGGGGCAGCGGCCAGGAGCTGGCTCCAGGCAGCTCCCTCTGCCGGTGTGCGCTCAGGAGGTGCCAAAACTGCACTCAACCCTGCCTGACACCCTTGCTGCTGAACATCCGACCCCTTTGTGGGGAGAGCTTGTACCTGGCGGTGGTGTGCAAAAGCTGTCTGTTCTTTAACTTTTACCTCGGTTTAAATAGTGGCAAACGACAGTAAACATTTGCTCAGAGTGGAGTATTTTTGTATGCTTCTTGTGGAGCACTAAAGCCCCATAAGGAACAAACAAGCTGACAGAATATGGTTATCTTGGCTCTGCAGCCTTTTCTCCTGTGCCTGTAGCTTTGAGAGTCTACTGTTCTCTCTCTCTCAAAAAAAAAAAAAAAAGCTTTATGTGAGGGAAACGGTTTGTGCTGTCACTTTTTTCAAGAGGCATTATCTCAACTTCTGCTATCTTGAATACAAAACTTCAGGTGAGTTTTCAAGTTTGGTTTTTTTTCTGAAAATGATAGGTAAACGAGTGTCTAGAAACCAAGCTTTTCTTTGGAAATACAGCACATCCTTTACAAGCACCAGGTCTGACCCGGAGTGGGTTTGCAGTGAGGTTAAGTCACTGCTGAAGCTGGACACTCTTCTTCTGAAGTGTGTGTAAACATTAGAAGCAGAAATGTATTTAACTCTATTACTGATAAAATCTACCAGCAACATTAAATTTGGATTTGCCTGTTGCCAACTGTTGCTTTCTCCTCCTTTGTGTCCATTTCGGGATTAGTGGGTGGGATGTGGGTGTTTGAAATTGCTTCAGCGAGATTTTAAGTAAACAATTTGTGAAGTAGATTCTGTAGTTCACTCCTGTGAAAAATATTATTAGGGACTCTACTAGTGAGGTAAGAAAACAAGTAGTAAAATGAGATTTAAAACATTGTTTTCAAGTGGGATATAAGGTAGAAGCAGAGGTGTTTGCATTTGCTAGTTTTCGAAAAGTAATATGAAGCTGCTTTATCTATGTTCCACATATAATGAAATTAGTGTTGTGTTTCATGCCTAGAACCTGTAGCTGTTATGCGTTTGTGGAACAGGATGTATGTTTAAAAGGAAAGGCTGACATGAAAACATTTCCTATATTCCTTAGTCAAATCAAAGTCTTGTAACACTGCCTTCTGAGAAAACAAGTAAGCCGGGGCAAAGAAGGCTTTCTACTAAGAAACCATTTCTATAGCCATTAGGTTGAAAGAAAGTAAATCACAGAATCACAGAACAACCAGGTTGGAAGGGGCCCATCGGATCATCAAGTCCAACCATTCCTATCTAACACTAAACCAAGTCTCTCAAGACCTCATCCACCCGTGCCTTAAACACCTCCAGGGAAGGTGAATCAACCACCTCCCTGGGCAGCCTATTCCAATGCCCAATGACCCTCTGTATGAAAAACCTCTTCCTAATCTCCAGCCTAAATCTCCCCTGGTGGAGCTTGAGGCCATTCCCTCTTGTCCTGTCCCCTGGCACTTGGGAGAAGAGCCCAGCTCCCTCCTCTCCACAGCCTCCTTTCAGGAACTTGTAGAGAGTAATGAGGTCTCCTCTCAGCCTCCTCTTCTCCAGGCTAAACAACCCCAGCTCTCTCAGCCGCTCCTCATAGGGCCTGTTCTCCAGCCCCTTCACCAGCCTCGTTGCTCTTCTCTGGACTTGCTCCAGAGCCTCAATATCCTTCTTGTGGTGAGGGGCCCAGAACTGGACACAGTATTCAAGGAGCGGCCTCACCAGTGCTGAGTACAGAGGGAGAATCACCTCCCTGGACCTGCTGGTCACACCCTTTCTGATCCAAGCCAGGATGCCATTGGCCTTCTTGGCCACCTGGGCACACTGCTGGCTCATGTTCAGTCGGCTGTCGACCAACACCCCCAGGTCCCTCTCCTCCTGGCAGTCTTCCAGCCAGGCTTCTCCCAGTCTGTAGCTCTGCACAGTGTTGTTGTGCCCCAAGTGCAGGACCCGGCAGTCTGAGGCTGTAGGTCATGATGTGGTACCAAAAGTGAATGGGAACTGAGGAGACATGGGCACAATTCTTCATCTTTACGCAGAAGAGTAAAGTTAAATTTTAGCTAATGGAAAATAAATGCATTTGGTTAAATTGTCGTATAACTGGGATGAAAATGTTGTAGCTCTGTCCACAACATATAGCCTGCTGAGTGGAAGGAAGATTGCTATGACAGTGGAGAGATGGAGAAATAATACAGTTCAGATTACTCTATGCATGTGTCTTAGGATGCGTTGGAGATGTCTGTCTTAGACCGGTAATGCCAGTTAAAGACTGTGGCAGCCTGCAAGCATTGAGTGACGAAAGACTTTTGGTTCCCTTTGTTTTCCAGGTATAGGTTAACAGGAACTGTGGTTTTTTTTAAGAACCAGCCCCGTGTCCTTCTGGTGATGGCTGAGCTTGCTCTGATTTCTCTGTAAAGAGACTCGCTGCTCTCATATGCTCTGCTACCTCCAGCACAGCTCCCCAGCTGCAGGGAATGGGCGAGTAACTCAACTTGCTCTCTGCAAAGAACTTTTATATTTAGAGAAGGACAATAAAAGTCCACACTCTTAATTGCATTATCAGCACAGAGAGGAAGTCCTGACTGATGCAGACATAATCCGGTAGTTTTGTTTTCTTTGAACCTGGAAAGATCAAAAGGCTGAAGCGTGGGGTTTGCAGGTGATGTGGAGTGGGGCTTGTGCTGGCTGTGAGTCTGGGAAATGGGAGGAAATGAGGAAAAGCTGGAGACTTGGAAGGGGGAAGAATACAGGAAATCAGCTTTGGAGAGCAGAGATTGTTTCCAGGGATCAGAAAAGTATAGTCATGCTTCAGGGAAAAAATTAGTTTCCTTTGAATTTTTTTAGTTACTTTTATGTTCTTCTGAGAAATGGGTTTTTTTTAATTCCCTTGTTCCAAAGAATTAAAGAGGAAAACAAGATGTAACAGCAAGGGCAAAGTTCAGGAATGTGGGAGGAAACACTAGAAATTCCCAGGAGCAGCCTCTTAAGAAAGTGCTTCTATCAGAGTGGCATTCATACCCCTGGACTCTACCAAGGATGTGGTGAGGATCTCCCCAAGAAACTCTCAGTCCTCTTCCAATGCAGTCAAGTTGATATTTTTGGCTTTTAATCTATAGGAAGTATCTCTACAAAGAATATAAAGTAGCTTGAAAATAAAACAGCTCATCACTAACACATGGTGGGACAAAGGAAGTAGTGTAAATTGGGGAACTGGGGCTTTTCTGGTGTGCGAGAGCAGGCGTGGCTCTGAAAACAACTTGCTGCTTTCCTGTAGGAAGCGGTGTAAACCACATAAAAACTGTGCTATATTTAGGTTCATTTTACTCTTCTTTGGGACAGAGCTGGTGATTGTAAAAGGCATTCAAAACAAAAACCACACAGCAAACTCAACTGGTTCATTTGGGATCTCTCATCGCTGAAGTGAGCTGCTTGGCTCTGGCACTGCGCCTTACACATTCCTACGTTGAAAGCAGATTTGCAATTACATAGCAATGTTTATACTGATTTTGTAGCTAATAATTTTGGTTTTGGAGAAGTTAGATATTACCCCTGGATTTTTTTAATATTTTGATGTGAACTTGTAAAGACCTAGGACTGATTCAATATTTTATGAAACCAGTTGGTTCCTAGTGCCCTTGAAATCATAGAATGGTTTGAGTTGAAGGGACCTCAAAGCCTACCCAGTTCCAACGCCCTGCCATAGGCAGGGACACCTCCCACTGGATCAGGGGCTCCAAGCTCCACCCAGTCTGGCCTTGAACACCTCCAGGGATGGGGCAACCACCACTTCTTGGGGCAGCCTGGTCCAGGGCCTCCCCTCCCTCACAGCAAAACATTTCTTCCTAACATCTCATCTCAGTCTCCCCTCTTTCAGCTTCAAACCATTCCCCCTCATCCCATCACTGCCCTCCCTCATCAAGAGCCCCTTCCCAGCTTTCCTGGAGCCCCTTTCGGTGCTGGAAGCTGCTCTGAGGTCTACCCAGAGGATTTTCCAGGCTGAACAACTCCAGCTCTCTCAGCCTGTCCTCATACAGGAGGTGCTCTGGCCCTCAGATCATCTCAGTGGTCTCCTCTGGACTTGCTCCAACAGCTCCATGTCCTCCCTGTGCTGAGGACTCCAGAACTGGACACAGGCCTTCAAGTGAGGTCTCAACAGAGCAGAGCAGTGGGGCAGAACCCCTTGCTCGCCCTGCTGGCCCCACTGCTGTGGGTGCAGCCCAAGACTTGGTTGTGTAGGTGACTGTGATACTGAGCCTGTGCGACTGGGAAGATTGGGTTGTGGTGGTGTACAAGGGAAAGGCCACGGAGATCGTGTGGAAGCAGAGGGGTGTGGGAGTGTGGAGCAGGAAAAGGGAGGGAATGTAACATTTAAAGTATATTTTATAAAAACAATTCTGTACCTACTGGGAGTTACGAAGCGCTAAAAGCAATGCTTTAAGTGGCGCTAACAGAATCTAAGTGCAGATAGTTACCTACCATCTGTTTTTCAATAAATAGCTATTATGCTAATTTCTGTTTCAATGCGCAACAATTAAAGCATCGCAGTATTCCTGTGATATTCAACAGCTGCTGCCTTTGAAGGGTTTATTTCTCTTTCTGAAGTGCAACAATTTTAGTTTCGCAGTCAACTCTGCTCAAAAGTGTTAGGTTTTATGTAGGAAGTTTTGGACCATTGACATGCAAACTTGGGTTTTGTCTGAACAGCAATGATCTTCAACCAGTGTCTTTAGTGTTCTGCTTTCCCTGGAAGGATGGATGCATTACTCATGCTGTTAAGGATACTTTGGTAGGACATAGAATGTGGACGCTTTGTGCATGTACAGTGTGTGTTCTCAGAGCTGGGTAGCAGCTCTGTTTCCATTAACCCAAATGGATCCTTGTGGTGAGTGTTTCTCCTGTGCTGTGGCTCACCTGGCTGGGGATTTGGCTTGGGTACGAGCGTCACGATGAACTATCAGTGCTCCTAAGAGTAACGAGTACGATTTCCCTATGATCATAACCAGTACAAGGAAATTAGATCTCTAAGTGGGTTGAATCTGATTTAGTAAGAAGTCAATTTAGTCACTAATGACTTCAAACACAGATTTTACAAGGTGATCGATGGCAGCGTAACAATGATCAATCAATAGCATTGCATTTAATTGGATTTTTATGGCTATAATATATTTTTTCAGAATTAATGTAGCATTGCGTTGCTTTGTTACTCTTTTACTTCAATTTTTTAGAAGAAATGATGCTTCAAATTGTTTGGCCTTTGAAATAACATTTTAAGGGCACATTAATAAAAACTAAAATGAAAAATTAAATGCTTGCTTTTAGTAATTCAGTTTCTGATTTTGTTTGAGTTATTTGGTCATGTGTTTTTAAAAACCATATCTGTGCAGGGATGAAACCCTCGCATTCTTCAAAATATGAAAGCGTAAGAAGGAACTGGACTACTGTGAGCATGAACTCAGAGCAGCTGAGCAGCTCTGTGTGCCCAGTGTTGTGACACAGTAATCCTCCCTCCAAGTAATCACCTTGTCCCGTGTGTCCTGCTTTAATCTCTCCACATTTTTGCAGCGTGTAGCAAGAAATTGATTTTCGGTAATTTTAATGGCTGAATGCCTGGTGCTGTCCCAGAGTTGTTTCACGTTTGCAGCGGCCGAGGTGGTAACTGCAGCCAGTGTTCTGGATAATGGGTTTCATTAGTTTGGATGCCTGAGGTAAAGAAGCAGTAGGTGGGAATAAAGACTGGGTTTGATGTCTAGACGTTCATTTTGGCTGTTGCTGCAATATGATACATTAAAAGGAAATGTGTAACATAGCTCTGAGGAAATATGTATTCTTTGAAACTAATTCTACTTTTAAACGGCATAAGATGGTGTGACCTGAATTATTAAAATGGGGGTGGCTGAATTTCTTAAAGGTATAACTATATCTCTGCAATGCCGGCACAGCCTCACGCGCTCCCTCGCCTTCCTTCCCAGATTTCTTTTAAGTAAAATATGTCAGTTTGGTCACTGAAGCAGAACAGAGATCTTATTATCTTTCCAGTATCTCTGCTGGGAGACCTAAAATTATTGAAGTATTTTCTTTGATATTTTGCCGTGACTTCTCTCCTTGAAATTTTTATAATGGTTCCTTTTTATTTTGAGAATATGGCTGGCTTCATAAAAATTGTTGGACACTTTGAAGACGTTAATATCTCTGACTTGAAAATAAAAAGACCCCAAGCCAACTAAGCTGCTCATTAGCATGTTTAAATTATAAATTTTCAGTGTAAGTCTAAATAATTGTAGTTGCCTTTAATTCTTTTAACATCCGATCTGCAAAGATAAACTTAAAAATCGGCACAAGTGTTCTGTTAATTTTTTAAAACACAATGATAACAAACATAAAAACACTTTGGATGTGGATGTTATCAGTTAATTCCCATTCAGTGTGGAGACAGCAGTGAGATTTAGCACCTCAGTCATAATCCATTATATACCTGTCAGATGAACCTTTTTTCTTTTTGCTTTTTCTGGCAATAGTTTTGGTGATGAGAAAATAATGAATATTTTTTCTGTGTAAGATTTATTTTTGGTTGAAAAACACTGCATTGTATTCTTCTTTCAGGTGTTACATCTGAAAGGCTTTTTGCCTTATTCCCATGCTCCTTGCACACTGGATAATGTCACCAGGCAGGCACTCGGCTTTATTTACTACACAGAACCCTGGCAGCTTACATGGAATTGTGTTTGCTAAAACAGTGCTTTGGAGTTTTATTAGCTTGCTATGCAAGTTTTAATGACTATTTATGTTTTTGCCTTAACTCTTCTAGAATGAAACAATAACGCCCCTTCAGATAAATGAATCGAATATCTGGTACAAAACTGTCTGTCTCAAGTCAGTTGGGTGGTGGGTTTTTTTCTGAAAACACATGAAGATTCTAAAGTTGGAGTGGTGTTTTAAGGATACTGAGGCTGTGTGCAATCCTGTCTCGTGAACAGCTATGGCACATTATGTGCTTCTTGTCCGTAAGATTTTCAGGCGTTAAAGAGGCCTCTAATGGTTTTACAGGAAAGATATTTGGCTTGTACTTGTGCCCAAAAGCACAAGTCTGCCGTTTCTTCTGAGAAAGCAACTGTGCTATTCGGCAAGTGATTTAGATACTAAAGCCCTGGCTTTTTCACTTTTAAAAAGAAGAGAGACTGTTACCAATATTAGCATATCACAGCATTACACGTTCAAGAAATGTGCCTCTTCTTGTTTGAGGTTATGTGGCTTAGGGGAGCTGGGAGTAACGAACAATGCTGGGGTTTGAGGCTTTGAAGCTGCAGCTGAAGACTGCTGGTGATAGTAGGATTTTTCATACAGTAGAAACTCTTTGGAAGCTTTACTTTAAACATGAGTGTAGAGTAAATGGTACTTAGATAGTAATCTCTGCGTGACAGACATGCCGTTGGAAGATTTCATCCCTTAAATTGGCCAAGGAGGGGTGTTAAGTATTCTGTTCTTAACATGCTGTAGAATTTGATGTTTGCATTTCTAAAGATCTGCACAGTATTCTTGTTAAATTGAAGTGACTGGATTTAGGCAATTAACAAATTCTTACTCCTTGAGAAAGTTATTTAATCATCTGCTCTTACTCTGCAGCTGAGATTAAATCCTACTCAGCCAGAAGATGCAGGATCTGTTACAGGCACATCAAAACTTGGTTCATTCTTGGTTATGTTAGCAATGGAATAAGGAGCACAGAGATGTTTGAGGTGTGTATATCCTTCCGATGCTCTATCGGGTGGCCAGTTCCAGCTGCACTCCCCTGGGAGAGATGAATAGATTATTATTTTTTACTTTCTAGAATTTCTGCAGTTTGGTACAGAATTTACAGTTTTCACTTTGGAATTGAAAACTGCTGCGTGTTTTGTGTATTTGCTGTATATTGCTTAAACTGTTGTAGTTTAAAGTGGAATCTTGGATGAATTTCTCTAGAGTTTGACAGCGAGAGGCTGAGAATGGTTGTTTAATGTTTAAGTTATGTAAACTGATTTTACACCTTTAATGATTCACTTTGTTTCTTGATTGTCTGCATCTGCGGTTAAGTTTTAAAGGATCTCTCAGCAGTCAAAGGCAAAGAATGATTGCTAATTCCTCACCCCTTGTTTTAATATTAGAAACTAGGAACAAATGTTTGTGTTTATGCTTTTGTGGTTGATCTTGGTTTTTTTAATTCAAATCAATGCCTTCAGCAACTACAGATAAAAGCTACTCTGGCAACTTAGGTAACAGTTCTAACAATTAAGAAACATGCTGCTGTTGAAAACTTAAGCTGTTGGGGTTATGTTTTGTGTAAATGTTTGCATTTTCCCATTCTGATCACATTGACTTTTTGTTTTTCCAGTGGTAGAAGAAGGACTGTGGGAGAATGGACTTTCCTATGAGTGCAGGACCCTGCTCTTCAAAGCAATTCATAATCTTCTGGAAAGGTAAGAAAAACTATTGCATTCAAATGGTTCATTTTAATATTTAAAATAATGCACGATGCCTCCAGACTACTTAAGCTGTTATTGGTATTAAAGCAATAATTTTTCTAGAAGTAGGGTACCAAACCATCAGGCTTTTTGGTGTGACTCCTGAGGGATAATTTTATTCCTCAGGCTTTTTTTAAGCTTGGGGAGTAAAGTTTTAATTTTTTTTTTAAATAATAATTTATCTGAAAATATTTGGGAAGTTTCTGAAATAGTTCTGTCCAGCTACGATGGTCAGTTCGTCAGAGCTGCCTTGCTTGCTGTGATTATCTTTGAAATACAGTCGGCCAGTACACATAGGTGGGTGCTAGAAGCCTCGCTTTGTGCTTCCGTAGGCTGATCTGGCTCCTGGCCTGGCCTCTTGCCCCCAGAGATGGGATTGAATGTCCTACCACACTCTTGCTGTGTGCTAACTGCAGCTCTGTGCCCAGGAGGCTGCACCAGGCTGTTCCTTGGTGGGTTGAGGAAGTGCTCTTAGCAAGTTCGTTGTTCCAGCTTGCTGGTAACAACCGGACACCACTGAGGGCTTACACAGCAAAAATAATGCTTTACTGCTGTTTACTCGGCCAAATCTCTGAGATCCATGCTTCTGCATTTCATATATTATTATCCCCTAAATAAACTGTGACTTAGTTTAGCATATGAGGGCTGGCTGTTTTTTAAGGCCAACTCTACGCATGAAAGCTTTCTTTCTGGGGAAGCAGCATTAGTCTGAGGCAGTTAAAGCTACTGCTGTGGGACATGGTGATGGGACATTGAAATGTATGTTCTGGAGGAGAGGTTAGTGTAGTTTTTGCTAGCACAGATTATTTTTTTTAGGGATCTGACGTAACCTTCACTGACTTCCTTTTGTTTGGATAAAGTGCACTGGTGCTGAAGGACTTTCTCCAATAGCAAATATTTCCTAGAGGAATAGTTGTTGAAGCATCTTTTTTTCTCCACCAGCACAAAAGCAGTGTCTTTAGGTCTCTCCTGGTTCATCTTCGACACTCAGTTTAAGGTATCGCTACATTCAGCTGAGCTGGATTCTTTTACTTGAGTTGAGAAAGTGCTGCTAGAACTTACTTCAGCCTAGCTTTAACTTTGGAAAACCCTGCCAAATTCATACAGGAGAAATGGGAGCGTACAGGTATCTATGTTGTTTACTGTCCATTTCCTATTGGTATCTTCTAGATATACTTCTGAACCATAGATCCCATACTTTTCCCTAATCCCTGCAGAATATATTTCCTCCAAAGGTTTCCCCTGGTGTCTAATTTTCTTCTTTTGTTTTGGCTGATCTTTAGCAACTACTACAGAAATAAACCATTGGAAAACTGAGGAATGGAGAGGTGTAGTTCTTCCATCCTAGAGAAACACTGATTAGATGTGGAATGTACAGGGCAAGCTCACGTATTGCTCCTAATTGTAAATAAATCACTGACGACAATAAAAAAAAAACCAAACCCACAGTTGTTCAGAATTTTTTAAACATTTACCTTACTAAAAAAATCTTCCTTCATAACAAATCTCTGTGAACCCTTGGGCAGTATTTTCAGCTGCACGTCTGATGTATGAAGCGTACTTCAGTGGTGTCAGTAAATTGCTGGTGTGATTGAGCTGTGCAGGTGGACTTAGAAAGGCATCAAGCACTCTTTAACCTGTCACCTTGAATTGGTTACTGAGCACTTGGCACACTCACTTTTTTTTTAAAGCCACAGAATATACAGGTTCCATAAAGAAATTGTGCACTTCTAAAGGGGCCACAGAAAATAGACAACTTATTACTTGAAATTTAGTGCTATGGGAGTGTGTTGGTTGGAGTGAGGTTTTCTGAGAAAGGAAATGGTAATTGAGTTTCAAGCACCTGAAATCATGCTGTGGATCATGTGAAGGAAGCGTGGTCCATTGTTAACATATGGTTAACACAATTTCCTGTCATTCATATGCTGCTCTCTACCATTTACACACTACAAATGCATGGGTGCGTATTCTTTATCACAAAGTCTGAGAGAAGCTCTGTATAGAAAAGAATCGATGCTTTGCATTGTCTTTGCCCAAGAAGAGGAATTTGAAAAATAGGATGATGGATCAATCAGAAAAGAGATTAGCATGAAACAGAAACGATTGTCAGAGATAAGGGGAGAATGCACGTGTGAGGATCAGCATCGGTGACAGCATCATGAGACTGAGCAGTGATTCCCTGTGACTGGTGTGGGAAAATAGGCAGTGACGAAGGACCATGGAACACAATAGCTACAAAGCCGATTTCAATATGTTGGAAATTCAACTGCTTAATCCCTTCGATTTATTGTCTTCAAAGACTGCTTTTAATTATACCTCAAGATGCAACTAGTAATTGTTGTTGTAATTATTTTCTAGGTGCTTGATGGATAAAAACTTTGTAAGAATTGGCAAGTGGTTTGTAAGACCCTACGACAAGGATGAGAAGCCTGTCAATAAAAGGTAGTGTGAACTATAGATCAAGTACTGCTCCTGTCAATGTTATGTATTACATGATGTTACTTTGATGCGGCTTTTGATGGTTATTTTTCCACTCCTTCTACCGCGTAACAGGTAGAACCACAGACACTGTTTGTGTCAGTAATACATAGAAAGCGATTAAGTAATTTTTCAGGTCTTGTTATGACAACGTAAGCTAAGAAGGCAAGGTTGATATTTATACCTTAACTTTACAGAAATACCACATTTTTTGTGTTTATTGAATAGCATCTGCCTTTTTCTTCCATTACACAACAGAATTCCAGGCAGTTATAACAAATGGTTAGAATTTCTTAACTCCAGCATGACATTTTAAGCAGTTAAGTAGCATATAGATTTATATGTTTATTTTCTTCAAAGATGCCAGCCTTGATGCGCAGCTGTCACTGATTAGACAGGGTGACAAATCAGACCTGTTTGATTCACGTGCTTCTCTTGCAGCAGGATAATCAGGGAGAAGGGCTGGCTGGCTCTGCTCACTGCGATTCCTCTCCTAGTGCTAAAGGTTGCAGTGTTTTCAGATCTTCTGGTACTTGCATTTATAGTCATCCGCTAAACAAGTTCTGTCAAAAATAATCTGAGTTAAGCTGAAACACTGAATTTTTTTTATTTTTTTCACGGAAATCATTTTGACAGAACTGGGTTAGGAAGGGACTAAACATGCGGTTATGCTTTAAGATTTGAAGGTAATGAGCAAGTGGAGATGAAGTGAGGTGGCAACTTCTTCATCCAGCGTAGCTGCAGTCACAATGGTGTGTCTGATGGCAGCTGTACGTGCAGGTGGAAACCATTCTGTAGATCATATACACCTTGTTCCTCTAATTCCTTTCTTGCTGTGTTGTACAACAGGGATGTCTGACCTCTGTCATGGTGTAGAGCTGCAAACGCTTGGCTACATTCTGTTACAGACTGCGTTAACTAGGCACTTCCAAACAGCAGCTGGTTTTAAGATATAATGCAGTAATTAAACATGGATTTGTCTCTTTTCTGAAACCAGGCAGCATTAACTTAGCTTTCTGTTTTATTTACTCTTTGTAGCAGTAGACTTATATGTGTCTGTTTATAACATATTGGTTTCACATTGATTTTAATGGCAAGAAGCCATTAAAGGGTCCATTTTTTCCCCTGTACCTTTCACTCTCCTAGCTGGACATCACCATCTTCCTCCCTTGTGTTTTTTTCTGCTGCATTTCTCATCACACCAAGATCTAGTTTAATTTTCTGGAAGATTAATTCCCTAAAGTGACGTAAGAAGTGATTTCTTTTCCACCTTCTGGGAACGGGACACAACTCCTTTCAGCAAAAGCCATTTTTTAAATCCACTTTACTGCAGCTTTAGTCTTCAGATTAAATGTATTTGCAAGTCTCATGTTTGTTCCTGGTGGGTATCAATTTAAGAACTGATACAGTACACAATTTCTGTCAAAACCAGCAGCAGCACTGGAGTGGAAGGTGCTGTTACTTTACATTTCTGGCGGATTAGTGGATCTGGTGTCTTGTTTACATGTGTGTGACACTGAGTCACTTGTGCTGTGAGGTGATCTGAGGGGATAATTATGTGTGTAAATGTATGTACACTATGCACATAAATATATCTGGTTTAGAATGTGCTACAAAAAATGAATTCATGTTCAACTTTAATGTATTTGAAGTATTCCTCTATATTAAAGTGACATTTTTATAGAGAATGCTAGATTTGAAAGGCAGGCTCTTGATTTGAAGAAGATAATGTTTGGTTTTGATTTGTTGGGGGTTTTATTAAGTTCTTGTCGGTATAGATCCTATGGCTAGACATAATTTTAAAATATTTTATTCAGCAATAGTAAATGTGACCTGATTTAAGATGGGATTTGTGTTGTTTCAGGTTATTAGTTTTCCTGCTATAAATATGTCATTGGAGTTAACTAATCTTACTGAAAGATGGTTGTAAAGACTGTGGAAGCTGACTTGTTGGCTGTGGATAGCAGCAGGAGGTTTCGGAAACTCATGTGTCCAGACACTTTTTATTTAGTCCTTTAAGCTTTGTTTCTCAGTATAGCACAAAAACCCCCTATCTTTAGAGAAATTCAATGATTCGTGTTAATTCCATATGAAGAGGGAAGGAGTTAAAACTTGTGCAGCTGGCTCTCAGGGACTCCATTCAGTCGGGGCCTGTGATTTTGTGAATGGCGTTGCAGGGAAGCCCAGGATATTAGAATGGAGTCAAAGATGAAGTGGAGCATGGCAGTGGCCGTGACCCAGTTAGTGCAGGGACAATAGGCAACCTTCTGAGGCAGTGACGGGAACGCTGCGCAGGGGCAGCTTTCCTGGCCTTTCCAGGAGTGAGGGAGTCACAGACGGATCCCTATGCCAGTTTGTTTTGTTTACTGTGTGAACTAGATGCTTTCGACAGGAAATTTA
The DNA here is from genome assembly GCA_033558105.1 of Coccyzus lansbergi. NCBI lineage: Eukaryota > Metazoa > Chordata > Aves > Cuculiformes > Coccyzidae > Coccyzus > Coccyzus lansbergi. The sequence goes on from JAUMJK010000165.1 coordinate 80,647, forward strand.
GAGCAGAACTTGTGTGTTTGCTTTCCCAAGTATCTTTTCCGTATCTAAAATCATGCATTACCTACCAAATAATTCTTCATGTTTTATGGTCTGTTCTGTAGCAGCATGTGTCTAAACCATGTTTCCACGCTGCTGCTGGAAGATGGCAGACTTGCTCATTTATCTGCACAACTTCCTAAAGATCTGTGTGTGTAGAGTTATGGAATTTGTGTGATACAAGGCCTTGATAGTGCCTTCTGCTGTAGTGAAATTCATCCTCACACTCTATTCGGAATCACTTCCCAGCTTTTTGTATGTGGTTTTGGGGTTTGGAAAGCATCACCATCAATGTTAAAGGTCTTACTACCAAAAAAAATTGACTGTTTTACACAAGAATATTTGTTAACTGTGTTAGTGATTGGTTTCTTGGGGTGTAATAGGAAATGGGGGAGAAAAAAAACCAGTTTCTTTTGAACTGTATCAGCTCTTTACTGTAAGTTGTTAAGCTGGTTTTGTGTTTTGCTGTAGTGTAAAGAATACATAGAAAAGAATTACTGCTTTTTGTAACTTAACTCACTGATGGGTCACGTCCCCCTTCCCAAAATTCTGGGTTTTAGCCTTAAAAACAAAAAGCACCATCAGTGAAATATTCAGAAGTAGAGTTGGTTTCTTTGTTGCTCTTAAGCGACAAGCCTGAAAAATAGGAAGGGAGTCTAGAAAGCTGAAGAAAATTAGTTGCGTGTTTCTGTTGTCTGCTTTCCTGCTTTTTATGCCTTATTTTTTTTTATGCAGTTTAGAAATGTTAGTATGGAGTGGGTTTGTGTACACTTGAGTCAGACACTTGAACTTCAATACTTGTAGATGAAGCCTGGCTTAATCAGGACTTGGTGACCAATTAGTGAAGTCCCACTAATGTTTAAGCCCCTTTTCTCATTATTCCCTCACTATTGGCACTGTATATAAAGGATAAACTAAGTGCCCCTGATGTGCTGTTAATTAGATTTGTCAGGACTCCCAGTTGCACTGTCTGCCAAACACAAGTGTTGTCACTTACTGTATCAGTAATGAATTGACTTAAAGGCTTTTGTAGATATTTAGAGGGCCTTAGCTCTGAATATTTAAATCTGTTGTGACTATAATTGTATTTACAGCTCTGCTTGCTGTACTGCAGGAACCTCCTCAAGCAAGAGGTATCTGCTTTCCAGAATTTCTGAAAATCAAGCTGGATTTTTTTACATAAACATCTTTAAAATCCTTGTAAGCAGCATGTAGTCTTCTGAGCTTTACAAAAAAAGTGGTACTACAGGGCTTGTTTTTAGTCCAGCTCAGAAGTAAACACACTTCGTTTTATTTCCAAATAAAATTGATGCCAAAATCTCCAAAATTCTTCAATCTCTCCAAAAATTGGAAGGAAAACTTTGGATGAAAACAATTCCATTGAATTATTTCAGTCAACAACACTACCTTTTAAAGTTTCTTTTTCTGACACTTTTTTACCTCTTAAAAAAAGCCTTAATCTTGAAATACAACTGTTTCATAGTGGAGTTGTCTATGTTAGTTATTCTGAAAGTCTGTTTTCTGAAGCTTGTGTTCACTTATAATTTTTTTGCTAGCCCTTATTTTCTGGAGACTTGGAACTAAAATGGAGTCATACTGCAGTGTGTTTGATAGGGTTTTTTTCCTTTTGAGCCAATATGGGAACCTTTCATTCCTGGTTGATCTTCCTGATAACACACTTTGCAAAAACAGCATTAACACTTGAATCTTGTTTGTTTTAATGGGCTGGAATCACTATTTCAGACTCTCTTCTTCCTTCTTTCCCCTGCATCTTTCTTTCCTAGCCCTTGCCTTCCTCTAGCCTGGTTTAGTTGTGTAGATGTTTAGTGAGCTCTCCTGAGTGTGAGCTGTAACAGGTAGGACGCCAGCCCGGGGTTCTGAGCGCCTTGGAAGTCTGGAGAGCAAGTATTGTAAAATATTGCAAAATATTGTCATCCTTGTGCAACAGACATTGTGCAACCAGGATACTTGTTTAAATCATTAGATGATGTGATATAAACTGACTATGACATATCAATAAAGCTAGAGAAATGCTTATTTTAAAAAGATAATTGGCTGGAATTATTTGTGAAGTTGGAGAGAAAGAGTAATTAGTCTTTTGGAGGCTTTTATTGTTTTGGTGTATTAAATGTTCAGATTTGGGATGATACATTTTAAAGTAGCTTGTCTTTTGGTATTTATTTACTGCTGGTTTAGAAAGCAGGGAACTTGAATGAACGTGGTATGTTGTATATAATCTAAACAAGGCTGTATAAACCAGTTCTGCTGCGTAGGATTGGCAGTGCAATTAAAACTATCTTCTTCCTTTCAAATATGAACTGGTGAGCTGTAGGCCATCCTCTTCATGACTAAAATTAGCATTGCAGGGGACCAATATGTCAATGTACAGTAATTATTAAAATACATAATCGTTCATGAAATCTGTTAGCTTCAATTCACTTGGAGACTAAGTAAAACAAAGTAAGTTCTAAAATGCGATTCCAGCCCATTGTTAGAGGTACAGAAGTAATGCTGGTTGGAGTTTTAGAGTTGTTAACTTCAGGTGAGAGATATCCACTTGCATGGGTCTCTTGCTGCTGACTTATAATATGGGCAGTATTCTCTTCACGTGATTGGTGACAGCAGATGTGACATTTGTCTTAAGTTTTCCTTCTCAGAAATCAGTAAACACAAAAAATACCTATAAGAAGTCAGACTGTGCTTATTTCTAGAATTTACCCTGACAATAAATCTTTAAAATTAAATAAATAACTTCAGTTACTAAGATCTCTTTTTCCAGGTGTCCAGCAAAGGAGTATTGCCAGAGCAATCCCCTTTACCAATAATGTGCCTCATGCTGCCATCTGCTGACATCATGATTTGTCCTTGCTGCCAGGGATCAGGTCACGCTTGCCTTTGTTCTAAAATGTCTGGTCCACGCTGCTTTATTATAGCGATACCTCTGAAGATTTGCCAGGATTACGCTTGGATGCGGAGACTGTTGCCCAGGATATAAAGTCTTACTTTTGGACTAGTTCATGTCTATTACAAAGACTTTACTGAGGAAAAAGGCACTGTAATCGATGTTTAGGTAGAATTACTTCGATCAGGGTTTAGTCGAGGTTTTGGGGTTCATCTCTCTGGAGAGATGCAGGTGAAGCACAACACTGGTTGCAAATCACTCGTCTACCAATGCCTTTTGGTCCTTGGTGATCTGTAAGATAAAACGCAATCATTCCTCATGCATCACCAGATTTACCAGCGTCAAGCTGAACCTCTTCTCTGGCTGATTTTCAAGACATTTTCTTCATACATGAGTAGAACCCTTTTGCTCTGCTTTTTCTTTTTCTCTTGCCATGCAAGTTCTCTGGATTTCTAAGCTCAAATTTGGACTGAAAAGCAGTCTTTGTAAGGCATATTCTGTAACAACTGGAGCCTTTAGGTCAGTAGTGCATTACTAGATACCAGAATACTTGGGAAAATTAAAACTTCATGTGAACTGCCCTCCCTTGATTTTTTTTTTTATCAGTTTGAATATCACGGTGGCAATTTTTCTTTTACAATTTCCCCCTGGAGGGGAGACATTCCATGAGAAGTGGGAGCCACCACCTTGTAGGTGTGAATCTTCAAGGACTTCTAAAATGCAGTCTTGTGACTGATGACGTGACATGCCATGGGAGAGTAAGAGACTAATCCTGCTGGGCACTGGGTCTGCGGCCATAGCAGAAGAGTAATCTTAGAAGAACAAGATGGTAAAGCAGGGATAGATTTGCTTTCCCACCACAGAAGGGAATTTTCTGTCTTCTTTGAGGAAAGCGAGCTGCAAGCATTTCTTTGGAGGAGCTCATCTCTTTTTAATCTCCTCATGTTATCAGCTGTAAAAGACATAGGGAACTGTGAGGTTTTCTTGGATGATGATATCAGTATGTTTAATTATATAATTTCCATCTGTTGACTGGAAAGCTGATGGAGAAGATCTAAAGGAAGAACACTAAAATATCTTTCTTTTTCCCTTGTTGAGGGATCCAACAGTCTTAATTTAAGGAACTGGATGTCTAATGTACAGATTATCTTTTACTAGTCTTCAGATTCTGTAGAAACATGTCTGTGTGCACACAGAGAGTTGCTTAAACTGCAGTTATGATCTGATGTTTTGAAGAAGAGTTCCCTAGCACAGGAACATACAATGAAATGATTTACTGTCCTGCACAATTCCTAGAAAGAGATTTAATTGAGGAAGGAGCGTAAATGTTGCCTGAAGAGTTTCAGATCCTGTCTGCTTTGGTCACAGCCATGAGACAGATGCGGCATTTAACCAAGGAAGACAAAGAGCAGTGGGTATAGTCACTCTGGCTGCTGTGTTACAAGCTGTCTGCTATTATAATGCATATTGTTTCTTAAAGGAAATATACCCAGATACTCTTCTGAAATATCCCTTAAAGGAAAAATTATCTCCAGCAGCGGTCAAAAGTGGAGCAGCTTAGGGAAAACTGTAAGGTCATGCCAGGAATACAGTGGTTTTTCTATACACTTGGTCAGCATCCTGCTGGTTTTGGCAACACAGCTTGACATATTTTTGCATTTAACAACTGTTGATGAATTTTTCTTTTGTGAGTTTAATTGAGTTTGAACCCACACAGAATTTAAGCATACACAAATACTTGTTGGTAATTAATACCATCGCTCATCTAGGCAATGGGTGGAAAAAAGTCTAGGGGAGTTGTTTTACTGCTTTCATTCATTGCTGTAGTGTTAGGCCTTCTACTTCCCATATGAAAGGGGGAATATAACTATCAATATCCTTTTTTGTCTCAATCCTTTTTATTTTAGTACACATCTCCTCTCTCTGTGCTCCCTTCATGTCCTTTACAATGAGAACTCCTTGTATATCTAACTTGTCTTTATTTGGAAACCTTTTGATATTCCTTACCTTTCTTGTTCTCTCCTTGTGCACATCTCTTGTTTCTACTACCATTCCTTTGGATTGAGGAGATTCAGAATGACACATTTATATGAATGTTTCATGATTTTCTGGGTGGTGGCAATAATATCTTTTGTTCTGTGTCCCTTTCCAAATTCTGATGATTGCTGTGGGTTGGTTTGGGATGTTATTATTTCTCTGTAGAAATGTTCACTGTCGATTCAAGAACTGCTTTTCTGGCTGGTAATACCTTATTCAAAGCCAGAATCCTGAAGAAAGTGTCTCCCTCCTCCTCCACCTTTCTGTGTGTTTATCTGTATTGAATTTTGTTTGTTGCTTTTTATCCTCATCTAGTCACTGACTCTTGAGAAGCTTTACTGTAATTCTTTCCCTGGAGTTCTGGAGGTTTCAATTTTTTTTTTCAATATTGGACTGGTAGCAGACTTCGTTACCATGCTTTTCTTTCTCTTCCAGTTCTCATTATTTAGCCTTAATTATTTTGTGACATTTCTTTTAAATGCAGAGTTAAGTCTAAGACTGTACTATGGAGAAATCAGAGGCAGCTAAGTGATCTCAGGAGAGGTACTTAAGTAGCTGTAGTGTTTGTATTAATGAGAGAACTAAAAGAACTCATTTCTATTTGCTTGGACAATGTAGAAACTACCAGGCAGACTTGGTTCATAGCTTAATCCAAACCTACAGGATCTCTATTGTATTAATCATAAAAATCAATAGAGAAATAAATACCTTGCTGATGGAAGTTGCCATAGGAAGAGCTCATCGGAAAGAAGGAATTAAATATTGTCAAACAGTTGATTGAGAAATCCCACCAACCAGTGTGGTTTAATGATCCATTCCCCCACCTTGTACATTGCACTGTGATTTTTTTTTTTTTTTCAAGAGAACATTAATACTGTTAGTGGGACTAGATCTCTATTGTAGTGAATGTTGTCTTAATACATAATAAAATTTGCGGTACAGCAGGATTTTCTGCTGTGTATCATTTTCTTAAGGCCGGTATTCTTGCTAAAAGGTGAATGCTCACAGTCATGTCGCACATAAAAAGGTATTTTTAATTGCAATCTCATCTTTTATGTAGCATTTGAAGATTCATTTTGGGTGTAAATGATTAGTTCAAGAGTATAAAATGAAAAATCTACTTCATTTTCCAAAGTCGAATGAATGGTGTAAGTGGATGTGATTTGCTGTGGGTTGGAAACTAAACTAGTCAATCTTTTTACAATGTAGTGTTTGTAACAGAGATCTGGGAATTAGAGCAGTAGTTCAGTGATTTTTCATAGAATCGTGGAATGGTTTGCATTGGAAGGGATCTTAAAGCCCATCCAGTTCCACACCTCCTGCCATGGACAGGGACATCTTCTAATGGATCAGGTTGCTCAAAGCCTTATTTTTTCTTAAAGCTTCTTTTGAGTATTTATTTATTTTTAAGAACAGCTTCATATACGGCAGCTTTGCCATTTATGTGGTATTACAGAAAAATCTGACTCTCCTGGAGAACAGATGGACCAATAAACTCTTCACCAAACCCCCGTGCCTACTTTACAATCTATTTCTGGTACAGTGCAATCAACAGAAAATTAAAAATAGCCTTGCTTTATTTGATACTGGCGGAATGCCTTTCTGCTTTCTGACAGTGTGCTTTATATTGCGTATGTGCTCGTTTGACCTGTCTGCCACTTGGAGATGTGCTTTTTTTCCCTGCTCCCTGTTTTGCTCTGGACTGCTTTAATAAAGCTGAGCATACAATTTCCTTGATGCACAGCTCAAAAGATTAAAGAGAAAATACTTGGCTTCCACTGCCTTTGGAAGCAGGGGGGCATTGTTCCTCTATCCCTTTGTTGTGTTACAGAAGGCTTTGAGGTACAGTTGTTTCATGCTTTAAATATTTTATAGGATCATGGAATGGTTTGGGTTTGAATGGACCTTAAAGCCCATCCAGTTCCAAGCCTTTGCCATGGGCAGGGACACCTCCCACTGGGTCAGGTTGCTCCAAGCTCCATTCAGCCTGGCCTTGAACACCTCCAGGGATGGGGCAACCACAGCTTCTCTGGGCAACCTGGGCCAGGGCCTCCCCACCCTTACAGGAAAACATTTATTTATTCCCAAGATCTCTTCTCAATGTATCTTCTTTCAGCTGAAGACTGTTGCTCTTCATCCTCTCCCTGCCCTTTCTGATCAAGAGCCTCTCCTGAGCTTTCCTGGAGCCCCTTTCAGTGCTGGAAGCTGCTCTAAGGTCTCCCCCAGCCTTCTCTTCTCCAGGTTGAACTCTCAGCCTGTCCTCCTGTGGGGGTGCTCCAGCCCTTGGATCATCTCTGTGGCCTCCTATGGACTCTCTAACAGATCCATATTGTTCCTGTGCTGAAGACTCCAGAAATGAGCATTCAGAGTTCTTTTAAGAAGACTAAGCATTACTCTTTAAGTGATGAAGTCTATACTTTGAAGAAATAACCTGGACCAAATTCTATTTAAAATAAGTGTTTTCTATAAATACTACTAAACAGTTAGTCACAAATGAAATCAAATGCTTCTGCAGGTGGCTGTGATACAGTAATTTTGCCTGACTTTATGCTTGCAGATTGCATGCTTTAGTGGAATTTTGTTTTGAAAAGTACTCAGCTGACTTTATTGATGTGATTTTACTGGTAGGCTTTATGTATTACTTTTTACAAAGGTCTCTATAAAAGGTAGACAAAAGAATTTTTATATAGCATTAAGCCAGATAGATCAACGTACTTTATAGCAGAAAGTGTGCTGGAAATGTAAACATCTATAAAGCAAGACAAAGATGTAGTTGGTTATACACAAACTCAGGAGAAGGTCAAAGCAAGTCAGCATCAGTTATTGACCAGTCAGAAGGCACTGCAAAATACAGCCAGCGCTTTTCTGCCTGTAGCAAGCATGCTGTCAGCTGAACTGTGTAAGACTCGTCTCACATCTACTGTTCCTGACTCTAAGGTGATTTTTCACTGTAGTTAAAAATCTTGAGAAACTTGTTTTGGGGGCAGTTAATAGCATCCATGTGATTTAATGTGCAGGTAGCTGCTTGCAGGGCTTTCAGGCATGTTTAGGCATCAACTGCTTCTTCATTTCAGCTGGAGCTGGGAATTATTTGTTTCTCTAAGATTCTGCTTTGGTGCCTTTTCTGGTTTACAGCAACCAGTTACTTTTAAAATGCAGCTCCAGAGTGAGCTGATGACCCAAGTTCTGCATTCAGAAGTGAGTAATGAGTATTAAATCCAACTGAGTGTTTGGGAGATCGAGTATTTTAAATGCCTGAATGTTTTCTGAAAAAGCATGTAAACTTTTTTGGAGAGATTTTGATGGAAGCTTTAATTTTGTCCCTTGATCCGGTTAGCTTTCTTTCACAGTCAGGCAGTTGCTGTTCCAGGAGAAAGGCTTTTCCATCTGCTTTTGAGAATGGCAATAGAAACACCTATTTGTTCAAGTTTTTAGTTACAATTATTTCACTTTGCACTCATATGGCTGTGTGCATGCGTATGTGCCTATAGTCTCTAAAGGTAATGTTTATCAGATAGTTTCTGTCAGCGTGCTAGTGACTGCAGCCCATGAGCGAACCCCTGTGCGGACACGCCACGTTTCCCGGCTGGCTTTGTTTTGGAACAGTTCTGGAGCATCTGTCGTTGTTTCACACGATTTCCTGTAAAGCTGCCTGGGGCAGTTGTGCTCATTCTTTATTACCCAAGGGCTTTGCTAGCTGCGAAATAATGCATCTGACTACCTAATAGCCTAGTGTTCAGCCTTCCCTGGAGAACGGGGAGCAGAGAGCTGGTTTTACTTTCTTTTTTGCTGACCATGCAAAGCTGACCCTGCCCGAGCGGCTTTTATCTGTATTGGCAATGGAGTAGAAGAGATTTCCTAAGATAATGGCTTTTCGAGCTACTAGACGTCCCGTCCGTGTAGCAGAGAATGGCACAGAGCAGATCGCATTGAAGTTCTGCCTTAATACAGATGACACAGCTGGATGTGATTATCTTTTTAACAACCTCTGGGTTTTTTGCTTTGTTTATTAGTTTAGAAGCCCCTTACGCTGAAATAAACTGTAAAAATGGTACAAAAGTAGGATGCCTACAGTTACTTGGACTCTGCTAGTGGGACCGTTAGAGCATATGTGCACGCATTACCTCCTGTGTGTGTCTATAGATACTATGTTGCTGCTGTTCTTTATAACTAGATTTTTTTAACTTTGAGGTATTTTTAGTGAAAAACCGAAATGCATACATAGAGCTGCTCTTCTATTAGTAGCTGACTAAATGAATTGGGTTTTTTTTCCTATAGAAATTTTTCTGTGAAAACCTCAATAACAGCAGTTAGAATTAATTTAAATTTCCTAAGCCAAATGGTATTGCTTAATAATCAAGACGTGACAAACACTTCGCTGTTGGTTAATTTTGTGTGTGAACAGTTCCACTGGGATTGCTTATAAAACCTAATATAGGTGTGATTGCGGAATTAAATTACGCTTATGTGTGTTGTTGGACCTACTGCACTAGCATACTGTAAACCATGTTATTAAAACAAGCAAAACCCAAACACCACGACAAAAAAACCCCAAATTGTCCTAAAAAAATAAATTGTGGAGAACAGGAATGCTTAACCACTGTTTAGGCATTTTTCTGTCAACTGAGTTACTTCCAAATAAAACATTAATATAGGTTTGACTTCTCAGGAGTAATGAAAAGTGAAATAAAGTAATGAGGGTAATGGTCCGGAAACATGGGCTTGAGAGTGAATTTCTCGCTATATATCTGTATTGTAGAAGGCCAAAATGCAGTGTTTTCTGAATGAGGGTGAACACAGAGATGAGAAATGCATTTTGAATGTTACAGTTACAACATGGTGTAAAAAGTGTGTGTGGTGCATGCTGGCTTTAATAGCACCCCGACTCCTTCATCTCCAGCTTGATTACTTCAAGTTCTTCTTGAAAAAGCACTTGAGCAGCACATAATTCCAGAATATTGCATTCCACTGAAGCTATTGTAACCACATGGTTGTTTAAAGTTATGTCCGTACTTCCTTGTCTGGCTGAATTAGGATACAGTCTTCATTTGTACATTCCAAACTCATGAGCGGCTTCAAAGAGATTCTTTTCCCAGCCGAGCCGCCTGCCAGCGATGGTGCAGCTTTCTGATCCGAGTGTGGAACCGAAATCTCCATTTTGAATTGAGCAACTTTTTTTGGACCGATTCCTGCAGTAGGTGTTGGCTGTGTTTGGAATATGGTTGTGCAATACATTCTAAAGGCTTAACTAGCACATAAGCTGCCTAATTCACTTTTGAGCTTCCCACTTGGAAAGCAGCTCAGCAATCCTGGGTGTGAATTAATAAAAACCCTTTCTATCTACCAACAGATAGGAAAACCGGAATTGTGTGTACACATTCCATATTCAAGTTATGCTAGAGAGTCATTATTCACATGTTGTTGTAATAAATTCATTAATTGTGTACCAGTTGCATACCTATACAATCATAAAACTTTCCCAATGTGACTTTAGGCTCTGGAGTACACCCTGTTTGTTCTACTTAGGTACAGAGTGAAAGGAGTTGGCTTTGGTCTCCCTCCTCCTTATGTGACTGTAGATTTTATACAGGGTGTTATTTGTACTGGTAATCTATGGGTGCATTTGTACCTCTGTGCATGTACACATACAATATCATCTCCTCATTGCTGTTTAATCAAAATTTGGTTTGGGGGACTGTGGTGCTGGCAGAATGCACGCACTGTAGCTTGCATTTCAGGAAGCACTTCAAAAATGTAGGCAAATTTTTAGGAGCTGAGTTTTAGATGTGAATTTTGTGGCCAGGAAACCTTATAATTTAAGCCAATATTCAGCTTTTACTAGTTTGCCAGTTGATTTGACCTAGACTTTCACAGTAGACAGTAGCATTTTAAGAATCTGAACAGAATCTTTTTGATTAAAATGTTGCCTTTCAGCAGTAGTATTATGAAAACATTTGCAAATGGTTGAAAACTATTAGCTGAGTGATTCCACCCTGATCACTTGAATATTGGGAGAGTGTTGTTCAAAGTAAGGAAGGAATGCAGGTAGCCTGATTCTTTTCCAGGGAAATAAGTTACTCTGCTACAGAGTTCATGTTTTATATCCGTGTCTTCAAAAACGGATGCTCTATGTTGTTATTGTATCATTTGTCTGAATCCCGCTGCACTAGCCTCCTCAGTTAAAACACAGCAACCACTTTCCCATGGAAGTCTGAAGTGATACCGAAAGAAACAGCTGAAGCAGCGCAAGAATTAAGTGGTGATGCAGGATTGACCTCCCCAATAGTCGTCAATTCGGCCACCTCTGACAGCAGTTGAATGCTTGCTAGGATCATTGGGGTAATAACTGGCGTGTGGTTTTTAAGCTGCAAACTGAAAGACTAATACAGACTTTCTTCTCTCCCTTTCCACTACACTCCCCAGCCTGTACTAGGTCACTCTTAAGAGGTTTAATAGCTTGCCCTGAGTAGAAGCCAGTGCTGTGAAATAACCATCGTACTCAGCAGCTGTAGCTGGTTGGTTCAGTTAGAGATGGAATCTGGCTAGAATTGTTGCTAGAATTTTTTTATCCCTCTGTCAAGAGGAGTTTGCTGCAGCAAACTCACCTGACAGGGAAGAGCAGTTCCGATTCTGTCTGGCTGCAGGGAACAGAACCCTGGGAGTCATGGGCTCTGTGGCCTCGTAGTGGGATGTCTCACAGGAAACTCTAGCACAGTCCTTTCGGATTGCAGGAATTCAGGAAGTTTACATTCTCTTGTCAAGTGTTGTCAGTGAAGGCAGCCAAATCCCAGGAAGTGTCTGAACTTGACTTTTTTTTAAACATGTGTATATGGTTTTATTTAAATTTTTCTGTTCTTCTGTTCAGAACCTACTGTAAATATTAAGGTTGAATGTGGGCGCTGACAGAAGAACTACCCATTCCTCAGGCTTCTGTTAGTTTTTACTGTGGGTTTAATAAATTAAATGAATAACCCTGTCCTGAGGTACAGGGTGGGAAATACATGAGGGGTAATCTTAAGTCTTTCCCTGACTACTCCTAACGCTTTGATATGTTTATCCTTTTTTTTTTTTAAACCCTTCCCATTAATTCTGTACGAGAAGCATTGGGTTTTAATGGTGTCTTGCAGAAAGGGGAAACAAAGTTGTCATACAGAGGTGCCCTAAGTAGGCAAAGAGAACTAAACATAAGCCTTTTTTTCATCCAGCCCTATGGAAGAAAGGGTGAATTCCTATTAGTTGAATTCCTTGTTTAAACCAAGCTGACACTACTGCAGAGTAGTAACCTGGAGAACCTGGGACTCGCATGCAGGCCTGTGGCTTATGTGGTGCCAAGCTTGCTTTCTTCAGCTCAAAGGTTGCAGCCTGTGCTTCTAGAGGGAAAGAAATCGTAGAGGAATCTGCTTCTTCAGGTGACCCATATAATTCTCTTTATTCCTAAACTCAGCTGTGTGTTACTCTTTCCATTGCAACATTAATAGGATCAGATAATAGCAAAGACTGGTGGGTTTTTTTCATAATAATCTGTTTAACCTTGTGATTGAGGGTAATGTATCTTCTCCATCTGTTACTAATTCAGCCAAGTAAAACTGGTTTGTCTGTTCCGAGGCTGTTGGCTTAATGTTGGTGAACAACCGTGAGCAGCCATGAATAATGTCATTAACTGACTTTGTATCATTTTTTAAGGTAAATATGGTTCTTGATACAAGCTATGGGTATGAATTCTAGGTCAAAAAATTTCAAAGCTATGCTAATTCCAATAGATGTTTTGCAGTCATTGTGTGAAGGAATTTTGTAGATGCTGTTTCAGCTCCCATGTTCTGAAACTCATCACTGCACTCACACTAATGAGCAGACTGGGGAAAGAAGCCAAGGAATTAATGGACCATAGAAACTAAATTACCCTTTCAACCCTAAAGGAAGTCTTCCCTTGTACTCAACTCATGAATTGATCTGAACACAAGGAAAACAGAACCTGCTAAAGCTATTTGATGGCAGCGTCTTGCCTTGGTATTAGAACTTCATATTTCCTACAAAAAACAAACTGTCTTGTTTCTAAATAATGTCTCTAGATTTAGATTTCTTTTGAATTTGTTACAAAATTTGGTGTCTATCTGAAGTGATTATTTTTCTCTTCTGCTCCTTTGAATTCCTGTGGCTGCTGGGAAATTGAAATCCTTTCTGCTTCATGAAGAGAGGTTTAGAAATGGAAATTCTGGAGCTAGCTTGGATCAGTATTGTGCTACTTAAATTCAGCCTTTGTTTTGTCCCAGAATAGCAAATTGCAACAAAAAGCATAGCTGACTATGACATTCTCATGACGCGTGTTTTTTAGGTACTTTAAGAATGTTGATATTGTTTGTTTAAGAAAAAATAAAGCAGTGCAAAAGCCAGGCTGCGATTAGCTTGATATGGTTTAATTGTTTGGCAACAGTTGTAGTGTGTATGCGGTACCCAGCCAGGGTGCGTGTAGTTCAGATGTAGGCATCAGTAGTTCACTGTGGTACTAGCGCTTATTTGCAGCGAGGCACTGTTGTTGTCATGGCCAGTTTTCCCAGTCATTTCTTAAAACCATTACATATCTTACTCTAGTAGTTTTGTACTGCAAAAAGATGATGCCCTTCAAAAATCCAGACAGACACCATGTTTTACAGTCAGTTATGTGCTTGTATTTCCCCTCAGAGGACTTTATTCTTGCAGTCCGTGTGTGCTCTATACCATTGTTCTGTGTATCTCCACAGACAAGGTGTTTTTTTTGAAAATTTGATATGGAATCCTTGTTTTCAGCAGTGAAATGGTGGTGGAATGAAAGATGGATTTTTCAATACATGTACCTCACCATTCTGTTCCTAGAAGTTGGCTGTAGTGAATCAACACTTAAAACTACTGAAAACTTTCTACTTCGAATTTGTGAAGAAATCCCAGAATCATGGCATGGTTTGGGGTGGAAGGGACCTAAAACCCCATCCAGTTCCAACCCTGCTGCCATGGGCAGGGACCCCTCCCTCCAGATCAGGATGCTCCAAACCCATCCAGCCTGGCCTGGAACCCCTCCAGGGATGGAGCAGCCACCACTGCTCTGAGCAACCTGGGCCAGGGCTTCCCCACCCTTACAGGAAAACATTTCTTCCTACTGTTCGAGGACACCAAATCTGTATAATACAGAAATAGCATAAATTTACAAGAATTATTGTATCCAAACAGTTTAAAGCAGTTCTTGAGGATTCATTCCAGTGAAAGGTGACTCTGCTCGTGCGGGTTCAACTCCAGCGTAGTTCTGTCTATGAGGAGTAGGAGGGTTTGGAGCTTTCCTCTTCATGCCAGCAAATATTTTGAAGTGTTGGTTATGTTTCATAAGGATTTTTATACCTGAAAATCATCTCTAAGTATTCCATACGCTTTTCAGCTTAAGCAAAGCATATGTATTTGCTCTCTTGGTGGTTTTCTTTTTCTAAGTAAAGTCATCAGTGAATTGGGTCAGGACAATTGTCTAGACATCTAGAATGGGATGAGTTGGTTCTTATTCTGTTCACTCTTTTTTTCCAGGAATGCCAGAAAGAACAGCTCTCTCTTAAGCCTGGGGGAGGACTGGGTTGTGTGATTGAAATGAGAAAATTGTCTCATTGCTGATACTCCTTGCAAGTTGCTGGCTGTCTGAACATAAAACATTCACAGCTTCTGTCACTTTTGTGTTATTGGCCGGTGTAGCAAAAACCTAACACTTTGAACATTAATTTTACACTTAATTTTTTACACAAGGACAGTAAAACTCTGTATTCCAGGAAAGCTTTTAATTTTTCTCTGAAAGCCTGTCTTAACTACCAATGTCTGAAAGATTGAAAGAGCAGTGTACAGGATGTGTAAGAAATGCAGGGACTTTGATCCTTAGAGGCCATTGAAGTACCAAGAAAGTGTGAAATCACTCATGCCACTTGTTAATTTGGCTGGAGTTTTGTGTAAAGGACAGGGAACTTTTTTTTCCTTCTGAAGTTTGAGCAGTCCCTATCAGATTCTGTTGCTGATGGTTGGAGCAGAATAACATTTAATATCTTAAAGCTGCTTCTAATGATTTAGCTTTGGTCAGGAGGCAAGGCACAGTGTGTGATCTTCTGCTTCTTCATCAGCCTTCTACTTCTCAATTTGTTTTTTCCTTCTTTTGACTTCTCAAAGGGCTTTACGATGTTGCTTAATAAACTTTACTGGGAAATGTGAATGTAGTTGGGTTCATACCCGTGCTTAAGTGTGACTCGGTTTGACTAAAAATTCCAAGGATGAGATGAGAATATAAATCAATTTTCTTTCCCTGCTCCAGGCCTGTCAGGGTATTGTCACCCAGCACGCCCTCAGGGCTCTCATCTTTCTCTCATTAAAGTGCCAGTGCCCTGTTTTTTTGCAGCAATCCTCTGAATTCATTCATTCATATATATAGTATTTTCTCTTCTGTGGGTAGAAATGTTAATCTCAAGGAATCCTGCTTTAATTAGACAAAAATGCCACGAATCATTGGATTGGTGCAATATACAGTTCTCGGTAGTCGCAATGATGTGCTGTGTGTGCCAGGAGCATGGGCATGTTTTCTTTTTTCCCCTCTGCTGCAACAGGATGTGTTGTTTACTAGAAAACATTTCTGTAACTAGTGGTTCAAGTGCTTTCTTTGCTCTGATCGTCCCGTGGCTTCTCCTAAGCTGTGGTAGTGTTGGTTTCCTTTATGGTTCCATTCTGAGGATTTATTACAGCACATAGGAAGATGCAGAGTGCTAACAGTTGGAGGTGGCAGTTCTCTGCTCCACGTAGGTATGGAAGAGAGTTGTACTGATTTGGGACATTCCAAAAATTGTATTTAAACTACTGAACGCCCTACTGGGTACAATGTTATTTTAAGAGCAGCATTCGTTTCTTTTACTTCAGTGTTGTTTAAAGTACAGAAAGGTCATCTCTCCAGTGAGGTACTACAGTGGGATTGATTGCTCCTTTTGTCTCCTCTGCTGAAGAGGGTGGCAGGGATGTGCTTGCTGTAGTCTATACATATCAGAGAGTAACAGAATACGACACGGATGTATGAACGCTGGGTCTAACAAGCTGAGTTCTCAGCAGGAGTGCAGCAACATCATTTATAGCTTTTGACATGTTACCAGTTTTCTGCTCTTGGACATAAAGTACCTGTGTGATTTTTCTCTGCAAATACGTCACCAATAAGCAGTAGAGTGACTTTGAATCTACATTCCAAAGCATTATCTCAAGCCATGGCTGCCAGCATCATCGTGTGACGAAAGACAGGAGATCTGTAATTGCAGAATGGCATGGTAATTCATGAAGCCATAGAAATGCTAGTCTAACTGCAGAGGTCTAGCCACCCATTCCTGTTCTAATACAGAGTTTGTGACTCTGAAAGTAATTCTGGGAATTGGACTCAGGATCACTTGTAGCAGATAATGACACTCATCGACATTTTTTTTGGCCATTCCTGAAACAGTTCCTTCATCTCTCAGTGGTAACATGGCATGCTATCAATTTAAAGCACATATACAGGTATCTTATTTACTATCTAAGTCACTCCATGAGAAAACAGAGGAGTGCAGGCAGCTGGAGCTTGTACAGAGCTTTCCCCTTACTGGTGACACCTCTGGTCTGACTCTCTCAGAGTTAGACCCAGGTACTCGCTGCGCTTATTTCAACCGTCCTGAAATACATGGAAAAATGAAAGAACTTATTTATTGAGGAGCTCTGACTCAAAGGCTTTTCTACACCCTAAGGATAGCAGCACTGCATTCCTCCACAGTGAGGTTTTCTCAGCAGCACTGCTTTCCAGGCTTTGGGTTTTCTCACAGGAACAGTAGATACCCTGCCTAAAAATAAAGCCACGTCCATCTTCACCTGTTTTTCTCTTCCTGCACAGGATGTGGTTGTAAATCCTAGTGCATTCTCTGAATTCAGGTGTGCTGCTGCGAGGTGTGTGAATCCATGGTGACAAAACAAAAGCACTCCAAGAGAGCAAAGGGCCTTTGTTTAATCTTGTGAAATAAGATTTCTTCTTCATTCCCAGTTAGTGACTGTGGAGAGCGGCACTGGGACCCAGCAGTTGCTATGGTAACAGGGTTTAAGTAGTAACGATGCAGGTGTGATGTCACGAGGGCAGCATTGCTGCTTCCCCTCCGGCTGAGACTGAATTTACAGATATTTTTAAATGACATTGTGTGGCTCCATTCTGTACTGGTTTTGTGCCAATACGCATCTCATACATTTTAGGCTTAGATTCTGGAATGAAATGCAAGCGTGGACATAACCTTTTTGCTATTCTGTTAATCCAGAGGCCAGTTCTGACACTTTTGTGACAGAAAGGTCGGAAAAGTTTAAGACAGAACAAGGGGGCTCAGTAGTGCCTTTTTGTGCAGTGTATCTGTTGCTATCTGATCACTAACTCTCAGGACCTTCTGTAACACCTGAAAACAGACTCATGGTACAGCAGAATTGGTAGATACGTCACTAAGCGTCATCAAAGAAGACTTGTGTTTTTCTGATGGTAAATTGGGTGCGTAGCCTAGGTACTGAGGAAAGCTTATGCCCTGAAGGAAAAAGTGAAATGATTTGCATGTCCTCTACTCGTTTCATTCATTTCCAGCCTCACTATTGCCAAGGTATTCCACACAAAATATCCTGTGTTATAACCTTCACTCTGACTTTCCACTTGGCTCTCCTGCTCACAAGTATTTACATGTCCTTTTTTCTAGAAGAGTTGAGTGTATCTCACACAGTAGCTGGTGGAGCTCAAACAAAAGAGTTGGCCGTGGCGACGGGGGCGGCAGCATGACTGGAGGAGCGCGGGCCCTGCTGGGGATGGTGGCCACGGCCCCCCACCCAACACCATGCTGCTGGGCCAGCAGGCCGAGGCAGCCCTGCCCGTGACCAGGTTTGGTGATGGGTTCTGTGGCTCCTACATGAGCATAGATCAGCTTAGGTACCAAGAGTCTACAAATGAAGAACGCAGTTCCTCAGGACTTCCTTCCCATGGAAGATCTAATGTTTCTAGCAACAAACTTGCCATGAGGGATCATGCCTTGATTGGAAGTCAGGTCAAAGTGGAGCAATAATTTGAGGATTCTGGCAACAGAAGGAGCAGCGCTCTTCAGTCTGCAGGGATTACACTGAAGCGCTCCAGGGAGCAAAGACTGGGTGACGGTGCTGAAAGGCTGTCACAATACCTTGTTCATAGAGTTCTTAAGAGAATGTTTCAGCTGGGATCCTCCAACACGCATGACTCTGAGTCGAGCTTTACGGCACCCTTGGATTTGTAAATGAATACCCAAACCTCCCAGCACTGATAAAGCCTCCAATAAATGGATATCCAGCTAAACAAGCTCTTTCACTGTGCTACCCAAACTCGTCAGTTAATGAAGGACATCTCCTCAAGCTCTGCCTGGGGTGGTTCAAGCTGGACATCAGAGATAAAATTTTCACAGAAGGGGTCATTGGGCACTGGCAGAGACTGCCCAGGGAGGAGGTTGAATCACCTTCCCTGGAGGGGTTTAAGGGACAGGTGGATGAGGCGCTGAGGGACATGGGTTAGTGATTGATAGGAATGGTTGGACTCGATGATCCTGTGGGTCTTTTCCAACCTAGTATTTCTGTGAACATTGTATTTTGTGCATGGAGGTCTGTGTGCAGACAGCTGTTAAGGTATGGGATGGAAGCCTGACATCTATGGAAGCAGTGTTAAGAGTATGCAACCTATTGTGCTCCTGTCTTCAAAAACCTTCTTGTGTTTCCTGATAGAAATCAGACTGATGAACAATCCTGCTGATTAGTATTTTCAAAAGGAAGCAACTCCCTCTGTTGTGAAGACTGCCTCTTTTCAGACGTCAGGGGTCAAAAAAGAGCAGTTGGGTGTTACAGCGAAGTTTCAGTAGTCTGCTGTGCAGGGGGTGCCAGGAGAGAGAACATGTGCTGTAACTGCTCAGGGTGGTGGATCCACGCAGCTCAGGCTGGTAGATAGCTCTGGAGAGCAGCCTGGCTGCTAGGGGAGGCTGTGCACTGCAAAGAATAGTTATCCACACCGCAGAGGAAAAGATCTACCTAACAGAGACAAAGTTTGAAGAGACAACAAAGACGCTTGCTGATGCAGGGGCAGAGTTTTGTGGTAGGGGTGATATTTAGCCGTTCCTTTCAGAATCTTGGGTTATTTCCAGTTGTCTTCTGTCTACAACAGGAGTGAATTCTGAACTATTCTGGACTACTAAGAAAGGAAAGTATTCTCGGGTCACCTTGTTCATCCCGAGCTCCTGTGCTATACCCGGTCACAGTAGTATAAAACACATGTCAGCCTTTGACCAAGGGCGTACATCACAGCAGCCAACCTTGTGTTAGATGAAGTTCAGGACAGTGCGGATTAGAAGTTGATTCCTTGGGGTCAAAATAGCCTCTAAATAACTGTGCGTGTGCTATAGCTGATGAAGCATTGCTTAATATGACTTGCAAAAGTGAGAAGCTTAAAAAACAGGAGGAAAGAAAATGGATGTTTTCTTTTTGTTCCATTTATTAATGATGCTATGAGTCATTTTTTTATAGGCTAGACTGAAAAAACTTGCATCCTGAAGCTGCAGACTATACTGCAGGATACTAGTGGGATTTCAGTCTAAATCATTTCCCATCTCCCACGTTTCCTGGTACCACCTGTGTTTCCCCCGTTCCTGAAATTTTCAGGATAGGATGATAACGGTGATAGCTGTAGCATGCACTTGGGTTAAATGTTCAGGAATTTTGGCAGGCTGTCAGGTTACCGGCTGGGGGAGGAGGAACCAAGACTGGGAAGTCATTATTTATTTTTCCTTCACCCTGTAATTCAGTCAAAATTTAACAGTATTTAATTGAAAGCATGAAGAGAATGTTTCTGACCCTGGGGAAAGTCTTGCCAGATCTCAGTGACCTGTCAGAAATAATGAAGTCTTGGGGGTTTTCAGGGAAGTGTTATGACTCTTGTACGATCTGAACCCTTCAGCGGTGCGTGTATGGCTGCTTTACTTTTCGATAGCTGGTACGTATGGATTATGCAGTTCAGCTTTGCCTTTGTTTGGATTCCCTTTTGGTGCTTTATCTGGTGAGGCAGGTTTGAAGATCAGGGTGATCTGCATCTCTTTTCCCCTCGTGCTGCTTCTGTGTGGATTCACATTGTCCACCGGAGTCCAGAATTTGTGTTTGTAGGTCTGCACACAATGCCTGTATGCACGCAAGAGTGTGTGCTAATTAATAAACTAAGCCAGCACTTAGTCATTTAAATTTCGTTTCCCTTTTTGGATAGAAGTAATTCTGACCAGCTTTGTTTCTCACCAGCAAACAAAGCTGTGCTGTCGCAATAGCCAGCATCACAGAACTGGCCTCAAGTTTCAACCATTTCGCTTCTCTCCGTGGGTGAGAATTCAGCACAAAACTGATGCTGCAGCACATTCCTGCTGGAGGGATTGTTTGCGCTGGCAGGGATCCTGAGTCAGCAGTATGGGCGCGATGTAGGCCAAGGCGCAGGGTTTGAAGAGCCCGAGCCTGCTGTGGGCATGCAGGGCTCTCCGAGAAACCAGTCGCTGCGCATGGATAAATGATAGCAGCTCCCTTCCTTCACTGATGATTCTCTTCCAGAGGGTCCCAGCGGGCGCAGGTGCTGTTGATGAGAGCTCTCTGGTTAAGCTACTCTGCAGGGCTCTTTGCCGTTCCAGCCTCGCAAAGGCACATGCTCGGTATGCCGGGCATTTATAGCAAACACTGCTCACCGCAGAAATGTTGTTGTGTGTGGTGGTGGGTTTTTTATTTCATTATAGCAGCAGTTTCAGACAGAAGCTTGTTCTAATTCAAAGGAAAAAGAGGAGGAAATAATTAATATTCTAGGATTACTTGGTGGAGCTGAAAACAAGAAATCTTGCTTTTAGTGAGATAAAATAATTGTTTTTCCTTCCCATGTGATTTTCTTGAATTGTGTTCTTAGACAAACTTCTTTGAGTTTTCAGGTAATTCATTTACAATATGTCTGTGTAAGTGATGAAAACACACCAGATCTTGGACTAAGGTACAGAAATAATGTCTTCCTTTACTTTCTATTCATTTGAGCATCACGTGGTTTCAGGAGGTGTTTTTAACCACATCATATTTGAAATACTTTTTCTTTTCAAATTTTTTGGGGTCAGCTTACAGGAGAGGTGAACCCTGACTCATTTTCAAATTTACCGTTTTGTTTAAATAGACCAGTCCCATGTTTGTTCTGATACCCTTCAAAGTGTTACTTTGCAGGAAAATCCTATCCAGGTTGAAGATTGGTGAGATCATGAAGGATTTTAAACAGACCGACATCTCAATTATTCTTTCTCCCTTCTGGGACCATGTTGCTGGAGTTTACTGGTTTAGGATGATGTCCATCTCCTCTGTTACCCACCCGAGTAATGATTTTCTTGGCTGACAGGTCCAGCTCTCACTGTATATGACACTACATTATTTTGCAGTACCTCATGAAGAAATGAAGCCATTATCTTTGTGAAGCGATACAGTGTGATTTAATTTGTTAAACTAGGAATGTGTGCTTGTCAAGAAGAAATGAAATCCCAATTGTAGAGGTGTAATCCTAGAAGGAAGATGGTTATTACAGAACCTAGCATTTTGGGCTTTCAAGTCAAGAAATGAGAGGGTAAACAAGACATCATCTTCCAGAATTAATTCAGGCCAGCTTAGCGTTAGCTTACATTAAGGTACAAATGACAGAAGAGTGGAAGACTAAGATGACATAGAGTAAAAAAAGCTGTTAAAACTTTTTGGGGAGGAGAGAGGAGCTTCAGGTAGTTGAGGACTAGAAACTAATAAAAATGTGCATAATTGTCGGGACCTGAAGCTGGCATTTTAAGGAAAGATAACATTCAGAATTGGAGAACAGAGAATGAATCTGGTTGACTGAATTGTGAGTCTTTATTTTCAATACTTCATATCCCTGCTAATGCAGAGCTTTCTCTGTTGCTAAATGTGATTTGTGTGCCACCTGTTTCAACCTCATTCCCTCTCCAGGGACATCAAACAGGAGGCAGTGTGTAGAAGCTAAATTATTTGGAGAGGATTCAGTGATTGACTTAAATGTAAAGGGATTAATTGGTCTCTAAACTAGTCAATTAAACTGTACTCTGGAAGTGGAAAGATCGCAAATGCATGGCAATGAATAAATTAATGCATTTTTCATGGTTTTAGTATTTTCTACATGATGCTTAATACTGTTTTGGATCATAAAATTTATTCCATGAGTTGTGATCATACTGCATAATGGGCGCATGTGAAATAATTTTGTGCAACCATCCTCCTAAAGGACAGCTGGTAGCAGGCTTACAGCACGAATCTAAATGTATGTTAGTAGGTATTGGCATCTCTTACGCTCGCTTCTACAGACAGTACAGCAAAGGATTACAAATTCTCTCTGTAACCATGCTGTAAAATGAATGCATTCAAGTCCCTTACGAATTTGAGTCAATTCTTAGAGAAGAGCAGATTTAGAATAGATGTTAGGAAGAATTTCTTCACCATGAGAGTGATGAGGCTCTGGAACAGGTTGCCAAGGGAAGTTGTGGCTGCCCCATCCCTGGAGGTGTTCAAGGCCAGGCTGGATGGATCCTTGGGTAAGTTGAAGTAGTGGGATGTTCCTGCCCATGCCAGGGGCCTTGGAACTAGATGATCTTTGAGGTCCCTTCCGACCCAAACTATTCTTTGATTCTGTGTAACACATTAAACATTGTGATCCTTAACAGAATTGTGAAGGGCATCACACGCTTAGTCCTTGGTACTTGAGCAAGGTGTGCAGTACAGAAATATGGAGAGATTTGGATGCTTAGCTTTGTGGGTTTGTGTTTGGTTGGGGATTTTTTTCAGTGCAGTCACGGTAGAGTTGCGGTTTCTTCCTTCTTGGGGACAAAAAAGGCATTCATTTTACATAGTACCTAATTTAAGAGTTCAGCTGCAAGTCCCAGGAATATTGAAGTTCTCCATCAAGATACATGTCTCATTGTGTTCTGTGTTTAAAAACAGGGTTCTTGTCATAGGTTTATAATCACATAAAGGTATCAGAAGATTGGTTTGGGGGGAGAAACGAACATAGAGGGGAATCAAGTCTTCCAGCCCTTGCAAATCTTGTTTTCCCATTGTCGTTTTCCAACTGATCTAAGATGGTCAGAAGTTACTTGGTTTGCATGTTCTAAGAGCATGGCGGCTTCTTCCCTGGAGAACTCCCAGCCCTGAAGTTCACCTGCCAGAGAAACTAAAAATTGACTCATGCTGGAAGATGGGTACCTGGGTTTGATACTTCATGCCTTTGGATATTTTTAAGGTTCTGTGAACCCGTGACATAAATGTCGTGATATTGTGGTTTTACTGCTGTTTTTCCCTTGAGGTGCCTGGGGGAAGCAGCTGCTTGAAAGCCCAAATTGAAACTACGTTAATAGGTTTTAGATTTTAAAAATATTCTTCCTCTTTTTCCTGTGTTGAAGAAACTAAGTAACCCATTTTCCCTGTTGATGTACTTGCTTTGTGAATGAAACTGATAAATATAATTTCATCTTCGGTGGATTAATGATAATAAAGTATGGGCTTATGTCCCTTCTTTCCCTTTCTCTTGGCTGTGTTTTCTCAACAATATCCGTTCTGGATGCCCTTAATCTAAAATAATGCTTCTTTAGATAATAGCATTCAGCTTTTGTGGGGTGAAGGGAAAGAGGATGCATTAACCTACATTAGCAGACAGCAAAAACAAGTGTGTGTTCAGGGGCTAAGAGGAGTGGCATATGATATGCTGTGTTTTTATTTTTGTAACTTCTACATCAAAAGCATGCTGTGAATTTGGGGTCTGGTACCTTCACTGTGGTGACAGAGCCTGCATGAGTGTCTGGTGAGCATCTTTGTGACTGAACAAAAAAGTGATTTAAATTGAGATACAGCAGATTATTTGTGGTGCCTGTTAACTTGTGAATGACTTTGGAACAGTATCACCCTGCCTGCTGCTTCTTCAACAACTCCAAAAGCAATGAAAGGAAAGATCAGGTTGCCCAGAGCAGTGATGGCTGCCCTGTCCCTGGAGCTGTTCCAGACCAGGCTGGATGGGGCTTGGAACAACCTGATCCAGTGGGAGGTGTCCCTGCCTGTGGCAGGGGTGGAACTGAGTGGGCTTTAAGTCCTTTTCAACCGAAACCATTCTATAATTCTACAATTTCTACTCACCTTATGTCTGCTGAAAGCATCTTTATAGTAGGGAAAGGGGAATTCTCCTTTTTTCTGGATCTTCAGCTCTTGGTGGATCTGTGACCCCCAGATGAATTACTGTGCAGGCGTCCCAGTCAGGGATCCTAGTACAGCTCCCTTTATCAGACGAAGGAATGGGTAGTTGCAGTATCTGTGATAGAATTGCCAAGGAAAGATGAAATTCAGGGAGACCCAAGGTTTAAACTTTGCAGTACAGAGCTATTAAGAAAAGGTCAGTTTATGCCTTAGGCTGAAAGAAATGGAGTAGTTGATTGGCCAACCTCCCTCAGTGCCAGTCAGGCTTGTTCTTCAGTTTTGAGTTATTAATATTCAAAAGGATTTTTTCTGGTCCTGATCTGTAAAGCACAACTGCTTATGACAGTTCTGAGGTGATTTTATGCCTGTATGGTATTTAATAAATCTTACAGAAAAGGAGAACATTGTACATTTCTGGAGATACCACATGTAACTTTACATGTAACTTATCCATGTACCATGAGTATTATGTACCACTTGGAATGTATTTGCTTATCTGGCTGCATTCCTCTTTAATAGAAGATTCGCTCTTTTGTGGAAATGAGCTTTCCACAGGAGTTCATTTCAGACTGTCAAAACATGATGACGATTCAGCCAAGGAGAGTGATGGCAGCAGGCTGGTAACAGCGGTGGCTTTAGGAATTTTTGATCATTCCTGATGTCGGCATTTTGAGTATGCTAAAGCAAGAAAGATTGCTTTCAGTCTGACCGTTTTCTAATTAATTATCTTTCACTGAGCAGTTATTACCAGCTGCTGCTGCTGTTTTTAGGATAACTGGTAGTACTAGTGCAGATATTGAGGGTGTTCCTGATTGTGGTTAAGGACATTTATCTGAAGCAGCTCGGGATATCTAGTGAAAAATATGTGCTAATTTGCATATTAACCTGAATGTACTCTTAACAACCTTCGTGGTTTTATATTTTAGAGACCATATCCTGTATTACAGTAGAAATATGGTTACAACATCTCCTGTGTTTCCTAAACAAGGCAAGATCCAAGCTCCTATCACAATGAATTTATATTCAGAATGACTGTGTTAAACTTGTAGCGTAATTTTTTTGTTACTGACAATTCAAAATAGCTGTAGTTCTAAATCAGCACCATTCTGAAGTGTAGCACAAATGGAAAAAAGAAACGCAGTCGATAGCCATTAGTGCCCCAACCAGTACATTGTGGAGGACTGCTGACTGCATCACCTGCTGCTGAGGGAGGAATGTTGTCTGTGATTTCATTGTAGGAACTTTATTTTATAGACCAGTGTGACCTCTTTTTTTTCTGTCAATTTTACCTGGTGTTGATTAGATTTAGTGGAAACTGGGTTTTATTAAAAAATCATAATTTAGCGCAGACATTTTTTAAGTGATCTGAATTTCTGTTAGAGGGAAACTATTTTTCTGTTTAATCTTCTTATCTGCAGGCAGTGTATTTTCTAACCTGAAGTGCCTTAAATGTTCTAGGTTTTAAGTATTAGTAGGAAGATGCACGTGATCATCACCTCTCCAACAGTTCTGCTGGATTCCTGCAGTTGGGTCTGCAGGTGGCATCGTGGTACAGAAGGGAATCCTGTCCCAGTCATAATGTGGGAATTGGGTAAAGTAGTTTTTAAAGGGTTGTACTTCTAGTTATGAAGTGTTAGCTAAAATGATCTGCTTTTCACCGGTTAATTGTTGTATTGGCAGATTTATTGACTAACCTGTTCACGCCATCTGTCATTGTCCCATATTTATGGATGCATGATACAAGGATAACCCTTATCCTTCATCCAGGGGCTTTCACCCTTCCTTCTTACTCCGTGTTGCCTGGTAGGAAGAGTGGGATTTGTCCCTGGATGTAGAGAAAGGAAATACATAGCTGTGGTCATGGCAGCCTGCTGGCTAATTTAATTTTTCAGGGATATTGTGTTAGTTTGGATTATTAGTTTAGTAACCATCAACAGTCTAGGAATTATTTCAGTTCATCTTAAATAATGGGAGGCAAATTCTAGATGGGAACAGTGCATTTTTTTTTTACAAGCCACACATATATGCAGCGAGTCATAAGTCAATGCATTTCCATGTTCAGCATGCAGCACTTAGGTGTTAACGATCTCAGTGTCAGACATCACAAACAGCCAGTGTGGGGAACACAGAGCAGTCTGTGGTGTGTTTGTATTGTTTGTATTAAAGGTTGTGTGCGTTGGACAGGTCCTTTCCTCCAGCAGAGGCTTGAAGGGGATCTTGTACTTAGAGAGGCTGCAAGATAATTACTCCTCAAAACGTTAGCTAAGGGGATGTGCAGCTGTTCCCCATTGGCTTCTTGGAGGTGCTCATGCTGCCGTTAGGCCTGTGGTGCTGCAGAGTGACATATCCAATTGATGTACAAACCACAGGATCCCTCCGGGCTAGCAGGTCATCTCGCACATGCAGTTATGCAGAGGAAAGAATTGAAGGCTGTTAGAGATGGGATCTGGGAGGGAATCTCCGTAGTGAGGCATGTATTGGCCTTGGCAAGAGGTTTTGTTGGTGACAACTGAGAACGTGTTGAGATAATAAGTCTGTAATACAGAACGTGTTTAGATAATGTTATCTTAATGCTTGCTGCATTGTGAAACTGTTACCTCAGTGCATTACTCTGCTGCTGGTAAAGCGCTAGAGATGATTAATATTTATACTGAACTCCTGTGCACACATCTCATACAGTAAAAAAGTAAAATCCAACAGCATATAGGAGACACTATTAAAAAGGACCTGGGTCATTTTCTACACGGAGGTTCTTTCCTCTCTCTTTGAGAAAGAGACAACAAAAGAACAAGGCAAGGAGTAATTACCAAAGCAATAGGATTTAATCTGCAGGTTGACCTCCTGTATTCTTATCTCTGCCTTATAAATATGTGTGGCTTTGGGCAGAAGCAGCTACAGAAATGCACTGGGAGAAGCCTGGATATGTTTCTTCCCAATATCAGTTTCTATTGTTGGTGAGACACCAGTGTGTGTCATGGGAAGCAGTGGTGTTCCGAGTCCCGGCATACAGTGAAAGGGCTGCAACACATGGTTTCAGCTGGGCTTTCAGTGGAGCTCCTGAGTGATGCTCCAAGGAACTCCAGCTGAAGGGACCATTAAGTGCTGCTGTGCTTTCTCCACCCTAACACACAGCACATGTTGGAAGCAGCTAAACAGCAGTCTTTGGTTACTAGGGGTTAATATGGAGTAAGAGACCATGAAATAGGGTCTGGGTGCAGTTTCACATACTGGACCATGGGCCTGCGTCTGGGACCATAGAAACTGGGTCAGCTTTGTGCTCAGGCCAGTTGTTCAGAAAGCTGTTGTATCTAGAAAACTCTGGAATTGCTTCACGTCTGGAAGTGCTTTCCTGTTTGGTTTAGTTGTGGTTTCTGCAAAAACTGTTCCTAATTATGCCATGATTCTGTGCTTCTATATTGCGAACTACTGAAGTTGTGCTTCTGAGGAACTGTCTCTTTTCAGCTTGGACAATATTCAGAGTCCGTCTGGGAGGGAGGGAGTAGATAACAGGTTACTTGCAAGCCTGAGAAACACCACAGAGATATTTGCCTCTCAGGCTGTATCTACACTGCTTGCTAGACCAGACAGGTCACGATCTCAAGAGCTGGCATGCTATCATCCAGACTGCTGTGCTGCTGCGTGCTCCCTGCTTGGCTCTGAGCAGCGGCGGCTAACGCTCTTCCCAGGCAATGCCCAGGAGAGGTGCTGGAGAGAGCACGGCCAAGGACCGTTTCCCATAAAGCAATGTGGACGATGCCTGCCTTCTGAGGATAAAGAGGTTTTACCCTTTCCCCTAAGGGCCAGAAAAATGTGTCCTGGTCTGTTTTATTTGCTGCTGTGGATGAAGCCTCTTCTATTCTTGTTTTCTATGAAGGAGCTTTCTCTGCTAACACAGCTGTCTGGCAGGTCCCTCTAGTACCAGTTCCTAAATCAGAGCATTGTATGTCCTAGAGAGCATTCAAACAGAAGATCTGAGTTCCCTAAAGACAAAGCAGAGGCCTTTCTTCTCTCTTCCCATTACATTGTTTGTGGTTGTTGTGGGAGCGTGTTCAAAGTCAAACTTGACTGAGAATATTTAATTCCAGATTATTTAAAAAGCAGTAATTTTCATATTAATATTAATTTACTCCCTCTCTTCAAGAGCGCTGCTGGAGTGAGGTGTGTCCAGGTGCTGCCATCTCCTGCCCGGACCTGCCCATGCTGGGACCTGATAAAAACTGTCCTGCTGCTTTAGGCAAATGTAAATGTTATTATACTCTTGCTACTGTTGTGTTATAAACCTTTGCAGAACCTTTTCATGCCCTCTTTTTTTTGACAGTCCCCGTTAAACTAGTGATAGTCTTACTGGTGTGATTGTCCCCTTCCCTAAGGTACGTCCCTGACTGCTGCCTGTGTTCCAAGCTTAAGGAGTGATTTCAAATCATTAAAATAACAATGATAAAAATCATATCTTAAACCTATTTTTGGAATGTTTCTCTAGTAAGGAAAAAAATCATGTTGTCCTGTAAAGGTTTTTTTCTAGATTCCTCTTGGTGCCCCCCACATCCCAAAGAAGTAATTGTTATTGGTGTTTTTATATTACTATTTTCCTCAGGTCATTGATTTCCACGTTTGTCACCCAAAATGAGGTATTTTGCCATCTCATATGAGGTGCAGTTTGGGCTTGTACGCAGCTGTACGCTTCATGTATACAGTCAGAACTCAGCCATGAGTTACTGTACTCTGGCATTAATTCATTGAGGTTGTTTGTATGGAAACCATCGCTTTAAAGTCTGAATGCAGACTAGCACAGTTTCCATTGCGTATTTATATAAACCTAATAACAGATCGAAAAAATACGTAAATCCATCACATGTTATCCTTTCTCTGCCAGTGTTTTGTGGTTTAAATCTAGTTGTGTTTTCATAATCCTCATCTGATTTATATATATAAGTAAATTTAACATAATGTTATTTCCTTTAAATCATTTATAGTAACTGAGGGATTTGCATTCATAAAGATTGTGGGAGGTTCTAAACATTACATTGAAAAGGGATTCAGCTGTAGTTTTAGTCATGTCAGAGGTTATTTAAGGTACAGCAATGCCAGAGGAAACATCTGAAAGAAAGTTGGTGGTAGGTGCTGGTGATTAGGTGCGAAACTGAAAGTTAATTTAGAGTAAATACTCTTCATTTGAAGGGTTTTCTGCATTATGGGGGGGAAAAAAATGCTGTAATATCTAGGAGGACGACTTATATCTTTTGATTTGCTACAAAATATTGTATGGCATTACTCTTTCTTTTTTTGTGTGTGCTTTTCCGTACAGATTATCTTTCCTCTTGAAAAGTAGAGGTCTAACTGTAAAGAAGATATTAAAAATAAAATTAAAGGAAATGGCACTGAATATTTGTCGCTGTGTAATGAAAAATGGAAAAGTGATTTTTTTTTTCTTTTTATAGTTATCTTAATAGAAGCCTTTTGTTTAAACAATTTTTCTAATTTTAGCCCAGTCAGTATAGTGGAACTGTTCTGGAAAGGACTTCTTCTGGCTCTAGGCCACAGTGCTCAACATTGCTAAGACCTCGATGTTAATGCAGCTATAGTTTGAAATAACTTATGTTATATATATTCTATTTGGGAAGATGACACCCTAAGGGAGCCATCAGTCACCTGTGAGGGAAAGAGAGGGTTCTGAAAAGGTAACTGAAAAGGAGACAACAGCTCCTGTGCAGTGTGGCAAGAGTACTGGTGCAGTTTGGCTTTCTTTGTAGTTGTTTCTAATTTTTATAAAATAGGATGAAAATAACAGGTCTTATTTAAACTCATGATGACATTTTGTGATGGAAAGCTGCTGCCGCTACACTGTTGTCTCTGGTGGCAGTTTGTATGTCTGAAAAAAAAAAAAAATAACCACAGAAAGGAAGAATTTAAACCTCTCAGACCCTAAAGGGTAGGTAGCTGGATGAATCCACCTGAAGTGTATTTCATACTAAGTTTATGGGCATATTGCAAAGCCTTTTCATTTTACATACACTCAAGTCATAAATAATTGAAAATGCTCCCAACTTTAGTGGTTTTGTGCATTAGATCCTTCAGTCTGACCCAGGTTTGTGATTTGGAACTTGTGGGGAATATATGACATCTTGACCTCTCTTGTGAGGACCAGGGTGCCTGGTGGCTGCTCTGGGTGGGTTCCTTGCTTTCACACTGTCACCTACAGAGCCGTAATCTCTTCTTTGTCTCCTCTGGGTAGTAGCACAGGCTTGAATGCACAATTCGGAAACTAGTTTGTTCTGTAATATGAACAAATTAACTGTACAGCTCAGCTATTAAAAATTACTAGTATTCTTGTTGCTGTAATTTTCTGCACGGGTCTGAGTTGACAACTCAAGGTATTCCAGCAGACTTTGTAGAGTCGGGGAATAGTTTGGAAGCTGTTTCCCATGGCTCCCTGGAGGTATCTGATGTTTTGAATGTCAGGGAGATAAACAGTACAGGAATAAGTGAGTTTAAAAACCTGTAGAGATTGTGGAGTGGGTTCTCAAAGGCTGTCAGCTTTGGGTTTTGAACTAGGTTGAAATAAATGTAAATAAATAGAAAACCCCAGTCTGAACGTGGTGCTCGATGTTTGTAGAAATCCTGGTCTGATCTGTGTTTTGTGTGTAGCTCTTTTACAGTGCCTTTGTTAGCACAAAGAGTAGTGGAGCTGTTAAGAAAACTGACTGTTGATAAAACACTGTGGGAAGGCTCCAACGAAGACCTAAACAATTTTCTGTGTTTTAGAGCTTTAGTTTGAAGTGTGTAAGTCTTGATATACGCTGTGAAGCTGTCGCTAAACAGTTATTAGACATAAATCCCGAGTGCTCAGGCTGATCCTGAAGGCGACTGGTTTCAGCTTGGCAAGTTCTCATCAGCTGGAATTTTATTGGAAGCTCTGTCTCACATTTGTGAGTGATTTCTGTAGCTTGGTATGTAAGGAATTGTGTGAAATGTACTGGAGACAGGAATGTCAGAGGCTGGGCTGTGTGTGCCTGAGCGCTGTGCATCACCCTGCACTGACGCTGCTCGATTGAAATAAAATTCATCTTTGTTACTACAGTCAACATTGTTCTCAGGGACTGCCAGGAGCTTATTTGGAGGGTGGGAAATCCCCAGGACTTGATCTTTATTATCCTTGGTCTCGAAAGCTGAGCTTTTAGCAGTGACTCTGGCACTGAGGGAACACAACATTTATATAAGGATTTCTCCTGCGGAGCGCTTGGAGGCTGCCCTGAGCCAGGGTGGGAGGGGAGCAGCGTGGGGCAAGCACTGGTCAGAGTGCTTGATGCTGGCAGGTACTGTTAGCTCTGCTCTGGAGAAAAGGAGCAGAGGGAAGGAGGTTCGATGCTTCTCTGTAGCTGAGCACGGTTTGGTTCTAGTGTTAGAAATCTTAGATTTGTGGAATGGGTTGAGTCAGAAGCAAACTCAAAACCCATCCAGTTCCACACTCTGTCATGGGCAGGGACCCCTTCTCTGGATCAGGGGCTCCAAGCCCCATCCATCCTGGCTTTGAACCCTCCAGGGATGGGGCAGCCAGGAGTTCTCTGGGCAACCTGGGCCAGGGCCTCCCCACCCTCACAGCAAAACGTTTCTGCCTAAGATCTCATCTCAATCTCCCTTCTTCCAGCTTCAAACTGTGCTTCCTCATCCTTTCCCTGCACTCCTTGATCCAGAGCCCCTCTCTAGCTTTCCTGGAGGCAAGCGATCCATCTTTCACTAATGAAATATTTATTGCTGGTTCTAAGTAGTAATACTCATTACTGTTATACTTTGTTATATTTGCAGGGAGGTAAAATGGGTTGATGCTATATTTGTATATCTTTTTTTTAGTCATTAGTTACCCAACTTTAAATCTGAGACAATGTAATTTTCTGAACTTATTAATAATTTTGCTGTTAGCTGGTTCTTTGTTGAAAAACTTACCAGCACGTGGTTCCTTCCCTGCAAAACCAAATTAAATTAATCTTATGCCTTTAAAACTCTTATTTTGGTCTTTTTCTTATCCTGACAGTGTTTATGGATAGTTCTGAATGTTGTGTAAGATTACATGTGATTTGTTGACATCAAAAGGCTGAATTTCCTCTGGCTCAACTGCAGACAAGCAGGACTCTCACAGTCACACGCTGTAGGGAGCGTGCAGAACCCAGAGGATTTCTTGTGCGGTATCCCGAAGACAGGAGTTGACAAAGACAGCTTTACAAATAGCTTTGCTCCCTGCTTTAGAATGAATGACCAGCTGCGTGTTGAACCCTTTGCGGAGATTATCCTTGCTTGATCTGGGACCAGATTGCTCATCTTTATTTATTAATATCTAATATTTCATTTTTATATTAAGGGCTATTACCCTAATAGGAAACCAGCAGGCTTTGATTTTATTTTTGTATTTCTGGTATGTACAAAAATCTGTTCTGCTATTTTTTCTTTTTTCAATGTGATTTAATTTCTTCTTCTTCCTGGGGCAAGATAACTAGGTAGAAATACCTGGAATCTATCATCCCTTTTGTCCAATGTGCCTCCCCCCAAGTAAATGGCAACACTGATGATAGTGAAATTTCTTTCCCTTGGGAAGATGGAAATCTCATTAACCCTTTGATTTCAGGTCATTCACTGCTTGGTGCAAAGTGCTTCTGAGTACAGCGGGATAACACCAAGGAAGTCTGGTTGCTGTCTGCCATAGAAGTTAGCTTTTCCCTCCAGATTCTTCTTAGCTGACCGTTTCCCTGGGGGTTTTATGGCAGTATTTAAGGCTCCTGAAGGAGTGACTTGTAGTACGGGACACGCTATGTAGAATCACTGAGAGACTTAGTGGGATTAAAACAGCTTCCTATTCTACAGCGTCAGTGCCTTTGTTTAAAAATAGCTGACAGCAATAGAACAGTTGGTTGACTGAAATACTGCAGTGAAATTGCTGTAGTTGCCTGTGTTGTTTCTCCCGGTGAAGGTAGTTAGGAGCTATCTTTAAAACACTGGTTGCATTAGGGCTGGCCCAGAGCCAAAGCCAACAACTATAAAACTATGTGCAGCTATTGTGTTGGACAGAAAAATTACTGCATAATTACCACTTCAACTCTGTAAAATTTTAGTTGATTAAAATGACGATAAAAAGCATGAAATGTGTTTTGTTTTCTTGCGGCTTTGTGGCAAGGAATATTTAAGCAAATAGTTAGCTGTGATGGGAGGTCACTCTAGATGTCGAATAAAGCGGGAATGTTTTAAATACCACTCATTTCAAATTAAGTTTAAGCATCAGTGGCAAATCTGTAGTTCCTCTTAGACCGTTGTCAACTTTTTGTAATGTTTGTGTGCTTTTATTATCTGTACTGGAGGCTCTGCCGAGGTGTTTGACAAACAGTTTCTCTGTTCTTTCCCTTTTCAGCCAGAATCCATTGCAGAGTGAATTTGGAAGAATTTCTGAATACTCCTGATTTTGCTTTTAGAATCTTTGTTAAAATCCCATTTGTATGTAATGATCTTATTAACCAAAAGAAGCAGGAAAGCTATCTATGAGATAGCTGCTGACATTGTCAAATAATTGTCTAGTGACAAGTCATTCTGTTGTGTGTGGTCATGGATCAGTCAGTGAAACCTGTACCATAGAATGGTTTGGCTTGGAAGGGACTCTTGACATGGGCAGGGACACCTCCTGCTGGATCAAGTTGCTCCAAGCCCCATCCAACCTGGCCTTAAACCCCTCCAGGGATGGGGCAGCCACAACTATGTGCAACAGCCACAAGTGACAAACCAGAAGAGTACATATTTTGTGCCTCTAAGGCTATGAAGTCACTACCTCCTGTTGAGTTCATTAGCATGCTAATAAGTCTGTTTCTCATTTGTCTCTCCCCTCCTCCAGTGAACATTTGTCTTGTGCCTTCACGTTCTTTCTTCATGGGGAAAGCAATGTGTGCACAAGTGTGGAGATTGCTCAGCACCAGCCAATCTACCTGATCAATGAAGAGCATATCCACATGGCCCAGTCCTCGCCGTCGCCATTCCAGGGTAAGCGAGCTTCATTGGGCACTTTGTGTGCCTTACCTCCCCAAGGAGGGACTGATTTGATTTTCTTATATGGTATCTGCACCAGTGGGCTCAGATCTGTGACTTCAGTCTATGTCAATGCACATACTAGGGTAATCCAGTTCTGAAGTAATTTTCATTCATAGAGAGTCAACTATTTTTTTTTTTTCATTTATATTAAAAAAGGATATGGTTGTGAAAATTTATCAGGAACAATGGAAAACTTGATGTATCTGTGACTGTTTATTTACCAGTGTAAGAAATTAGGGTTTTACAGAATCAAGTTACTGGGTTATTAACTTCATGATGGAATTGTAGTGCAAAGCTCTACATCTAAAAACATTTAAGAGTATTGGAATTTCTGAGTTCTGCTGTCTTTCTACCATCTGAAATTATCACTTCAAAGCAATTAAAACAAGAAATTTTTATAGAATTAAACATTCAGTGAAGAAACATGCAGAGACTATGAAAAGAGCATTTGTAGAGCAGTCACTTTATAGAACCGTTACTGAAAAACGTTTTGTTTCTAAATGAAAAGTTTTGACAGTGACTCAGACACTTAAATCAGGGAAAGTTTTATTTCAGTGAGTTAAATTCACTAACTCCCTCAAATCAAATATGACTAATCGCAAAATTGAGTCTGAATGGAAACACCTGTTGTTAAGCAACTAGTTCTTATTTGTTGTGACTGTAGTCTTCTTCATATATTATCTCCATCCTCTGTAATGCTGGGAAGTTTCTAGTGCCATAAGTTCCTGGTAAAAACCCTGCCCTTCGTCACTCCCACTGCTGGTCAGCCCTTTGCCACAGTGAGTGCTGTTTCAGTGTGTTTAAGATGTATTCATTGTGGAAATTATTAAACTAAACTGCCAAGAGGCCCGTTTGAGCCGAGTAGGATGGCTGTACAGGAAACTGTGCACTAGGACATAGCTTTAAATTCCGAGCCCTCCTGGTTTTCCAGTAATTTTCCCCTGGAGACAGACCTTAACCCAGCATGTGAAGGGAACCGTGGCTCCAGCTAGGGTGCAGAGCCCAGTTGACAGATGCACACGCTGTAGGGACTGTTGTGTCTTCCTTTGCAGTTCTGGTGAGTCCCTACGGATTAAATGGAACGCTCACGGGCCAGTCATATAAGATGTCAGACCCAGCAACTCGGAAATTGATGGAAGAATGGCAGTATTTTTACCCTACGGTGCTGAAGAAAAAAGAAGGGATGAAGGAGGAAGAAGAGTTGGGCTATGACAGTGATTTCCCTGTGGCAGTTGAAGTCATTGTTGGTGAGTAGCTGTATTCTGCCTGAAGGATTATTTTCCTCCACATGATTTTTTTTTTTTTTTTTTAAATCTAATTAATCAGCAACAGCCATTATAATTTTCCTATATACTCTTGTACCTCTCTTGACACTGGAACATCTGACTAGTTATCTTGCCTCAAGCTTCTGTACTCCCTGTATCCCACATGCTATTATTCACAGCATCAGACTCCTTCTTTCAGCTCTGTTCAGGTTCTAGGGGGTTAGATGTACATTAGTATGTGAAATTCCTTAGCTCTTTTTATCTTGGATAATAAGTTTTGTCTAATTGACATTGAAAACAAGTCGAAGTAGCTAGGGCTGGTGAATATTTAAAACTGTTGTTTTCCATTTCTTTGTAGGTGGTGTAAGGATGGTCTATCCTTCAGCCTTTGTTCTCATCTCCCAGAGTGACATCCCCATGTCGCAGAACACTGCCAATACTGGAGGCCATATGAATGTGGGACAGCAGGGGCTTGGAAGCATGAAAGATCCTGCTAGTACCTGTGGGATGCCGCTCACTCCACCCACTTCTCCGGAGCAGGCCCTTATGGGTAAGCAATGAACTCGGCCTAGCACTACTGCATGGCTCATGCTAAGTGAGAGTAGGTGCGTGAACGGGAGCAGATCAAAGCCAATAGTATTTTTAAATTTTTCAGGTCCCTGATGAACTTTTATGATATCACAAGGGGATTCTATTTTAGAACATTTATGAACTATTACTATCTAAAAAGTGTTGATCCTGTGTTGTCCAGTCTGGCAGTCATAGCTTGTTTGGTTTCTGCTGTTGTTTGAGAGCGATATGGACTTTTGTCAGAGAGTTGCCTCTCCAGCAAAGGATGAAAGAGCTTTTTTGTATGATGTCATACACTGTTTTAAAAGACCTCGAAAAATTGGAGAAATGGGTTGTAAAAAAACCATACAGTTCGGAATCAGTAAATGGGGGAACACAAACAAGAATAGTCTGAGCCACATGGATACTACTTCAGTTAATACTTGTCAGAATGTCATTGTAGGACCATGTCAAGTTTGAACAGTTAAAGATGTGGACGAATTGGAGTGCAGTGAGAACGATGATGGATTCTGCAAACAGGACCCGTGGGAAAACATGGAAGGGATTGAGGTTGTTTAGTCTAGAGAAGAGAAGCTTGAAGGAGAGACGGTGTAAGCGTCTTCTAG
Organism: Coccyzus lansbergi; assembly: GCA_033558105.1. Taxonomy (NCBI): domain Eukaryota; kingdom Metazoa; phylum Chordata; class Aves; order Cuculiformes; family Coccyzidae; genus Coccyzus; species Coccyzus lansbergi. The sequence goes on from JAUMJK010000165.1 coordinate 117,399, forward strand.
AGACATAGAAGGAGAAAACAGATAATCTTATGTCTGCCACCAGTATGCAATGAACCTGAGCTGGAGCAAAGCAAAATGAGGTTAGACATGAGAGAAAACTTTCTCTGAGGAAGGATAATGGAGTGCTGGAAAACATTAGCTGGTGGGAAGCTACAGAATTTCCATTGATAGGGAGATGGGGGGTTGCTAGGGGCTGGTTGTTGTTTGTTTTAAAGAAGAGGTTAGTCTGATGTGTTTCAGGGGTAGAGGTGCATCTGACCCAGCTTTGCACCAGGGGATAGACTGGATAATCTCTTCAGGTCTCTTTCACTGGTATTTTTCCTGACTTTCTGAAGTCTGCGAGAAAGTGAACTGCTGCTGAAACCAGGGAAGGGTGTATGTGTAGAAACAGGCTGCGCTGCAGGGCTTGTGAAGTGATTAGTGGTGTGTGGCTGGCTGTGTCCTCCAGGAACCATCGCATCCATGGTTATTTGTGGGCGTTCCTGTATTTTGTCAGTGAGTTTCATGGATAAACAAGTGTCTGTGTATGAGAACAAAATGGTTTTGCTTGCTGCAAAGTTCTGTTCCATGTCATGCCATGTATTGCTGTACTGTGTGGTGTAAAACTGTTATAGAAATTTGGGAAAAAAGAGCACTCAAATCTAACTTGAAAGCTGCAGTAGCTCCCCAGTTTACCCAGTCCTGGCCTCCCCTTTCCTGTCATACTGTTTCCCCCCCGCCAAATTATAACTGCCTTGCTGTTGATACACGTGATAAAGGTGTGTACTGTTATGTTTGTTCAGACATAAACGCACGTTCCTTTCCCTCCCCATCCCCCAAAGCAGCACAGGTTTGCCAGTTCTGAAGTTTTGGTCTGGTTTTTTTGATCATCTGTTGAGTTCACGACGTAGAGTATTAGAAAGCTGATGACATCAATTGTTAGAGCCACGAGCCTCAGTGTGTTTAGGGATTTGTGAGTTTGCACCTTTTTTTTTTTTTTTCTTTTTACAAGAGAAATGATTCTAACTGGAAAAAAAAGCATTAAGAATCAAAGAAGGGGCAGGGTTAGGCAGCTTGCGCACGATTTTAGAAGTTGTGTTTTGAGTCATCTAGCAGAAGTCATCACAGCTCTGATGGAGGCAGGGATGTGCGGCAGTCAAGCCTTGCAGCGTTTCATTCTTAAGGCTTCTTCAATTGCGTCAGGCAGGAGGACAAAGTGTTCTGTACACTGATTTGACCTTGTTAAAATGCAGCAGCTCCTTCCTTCCTTTCCCACCCAGAGCACAGGGAGGGCTGCTCTGCCCGGCCAGGCGAGCCTGAAGCTCCCTCTGCTGTTCTAGGTGGGTGTAGGGAAGGCTGGAGAGCGCCCTTAGCCTGGAACAAAACCCAGTGTCATAGAAGAAGAAGAAGAAACATCTGCCTTTACAATAACTGCTCAGGGTTCTGCATCACAGACAGGAAGAAATGAAGTGCAGAATGTAAATCAGAGCTTTTCAGGCTACCAACGTGGTGAAGTAACGTCTTCATCTGTTCTCTCTCTGATAATCACACTGTGTCATGGAAGCCCTTGCAGGTTATGTTAACAGGATACGCTAATGATAGCTGTGGAATGGTTTCTGTGCTGGGATCCATTGCCACTGTAAGATTTTACCAAAGCAAGCATTGAATCCAATATTTCATTTCAATCATAGCAGAAAGAAATAGTGTCACACATTGGTTTCTTCAGTGTAAAGAACAGTTCTGGTTTTGAAACAGGCTACATAAACTATTGGTTTTCTTAAGAGATGCTTTTAGAACCATCCATGTTATAATAAATATAGTCTTTAAAGCAGCTCACCGAAGACTATGTCAATTCAAGTTTCACATCCAGGATAATTGGGAAAAACCTCTCCACACTCTCTTAGGGATTCAGTACAAGGCTGCAGGGGCTCAATGACCTCAATTTAAGAGGCAGAGTGTGAGGTGCAGGACTTGCACCACTGTATTGTACACATACCTGGTATAACTTGGTGTTGTCTTTACTACTCTAGAGGCACATAATGCTTGCAAATGTAGTTTGGTCAGTCTTTGGTAGTGATGCTTGCAGAGCTCTCTGGTGAATGGAAACATCTGTGTGGTCAGCAGCCTTATAGGAGGGAAAGTCTGCTCAGGAAGAGGTATCAAAAATGCATATTAAGAACAACTATAACATTAATGCTTACTTTATATTGCAGGAGAAGGTGGATGCTCCCAGAGCAGCATCAGCCATTCTGCGGTGCAGGAGGGGACGGTCAGTGTGCACAGTCCAAAGAAATCAGGCAAGATTACTGCAAAATTGCACAATCGCATGGTTCACCGTGTCTGGAAGGAATGCATTCTCAACAGGTCACAGTCCAGGTAAGGCAGCACTCCTAATGGTTTTGTTGGTTAATAACGTTATGTAGAGTTAAAATTCTAATACTTTTGTCTTGGATAATGCTATTACACACAGAATTGTTTTGCAGAACAGCATTATCAAAGAAAATTTGTCACTGTGTTCAGCTAGAAACTTCTAACACTTAACGTCGTATTTGTAGTTGTGTGTCTTAATCGTGACGGTTCTGAGGTTATGATATGATACGCGCCCTCAGCTAGCTGCTCTCAGGTTTGCTGGTTGCAGTTTCTCACTCCAGTTGTAGTTAGTAGGCTGGAAGTTGGGTGGCTGAAGCACAAATATTGCATATTTGATATTTAGAACACTACAGGTAACATGTATTTGGTCATAGACATTGGACTAAAGTGCTGAAGCTTATGGTAAAGTCATGTTGTTAGTATCATAAGCCTTTATTGCTGGACATTTAAAGCGTATTTGTGGCCTGAAGTCACCATTTCCGTGCGATTTCCTCATTGTTTTATCAGAAGAGTTTCCAGATTCAGTTTAAATTACTTGCCCCTCACTCTTGTGCTCGGACTTGGGTCAGAGGTATCTGATGCAGAGTGGATGCCGTCCTTCCATAGGTCAGCTGTGAGCTTTAAGGAGTGATAGAGGGAACTACTGTTAAATACAGAATCCTGTTTCAAAGGCAAATTAGGCACTAGTTTATTTGAGGGGAACTTATGTTAATTTTTGGATCTATGTTTTTGAAATTTTTGTTTCACAGAAGGTGATAACTATTAAAATAATTTTATCTTCTTCAGGAGGAAACAAATTCCAACTGCAAATTTGGAAGAGGAAGTTCCTAAAAAAGTTGTTTCTTGGGATTTTGTGGATCCAGTCCAAAGAGTCCGTTGTTCTTGTTTCAGGTGAGCTTTGAAGACAGTGAGTGTTTGTCGTGTTGAAAGAGCCCTGCTGAATACAAGCAGAGGGGCACTTACAAACGGAGTTATGTTTTAGCTGAGAGAAGGGGAAACTCTAATATCAAAACTGTGATCATTGCACCCATTCAGGTGATTAACATGCATCTTGTACCATTGTCACTTGCAGTATTCAACAGAGTGGAAAAATCAGCTCAGAGTAGAAAATGGGGGCTAGAATCACTGAAACCTTTCTCATTCATGATGGACTCATCCTTTGGGCTTTTCAGAGGTGTGAACTTTCAGGTTTGGGGGCAGATGATGAGGGGCAGAAGCTGCCTAGGTTTCAGAACATGTTGATTGAGGGATCGTGCTACTGTCCCTGTTTGAAGGGGAAAAGAATCTCTTTACTCCGTCCATATACCTCTAGTCAATTTGCCTTCGTACCAAGAGAATGTAAAACCTTTGCAGCATGCTCATCCACTCACAGTGGATCAAAAAGAAATCACCGCTCACTTACGCAAATACTTAAAACTTTATTAAATTATTCTTCATCTTTTATGAATGCTTGAATTTCCAGACACTCAGGAAAGGCAAACGAGCACTACCAATTCTGCATAACTTTCTTAAAATCATCAGGGAAATGTTACAGGGCTAGAAAAAGAAGAGTTTCCAGTGAAACAGCCCTGCAGAACTGCTCCTGCTGAAATTTTTAAGTGCTAAGGTCACTGTAGACTTACAAGATTCATAAAGATGTTTTTATGATCTAAAGAAGTTATTCCTTAGGTATGCGTAGATGTACATGTCATTTGTATGATCAAACAGAAACAGTGATCATGCTGTGCTAACCCTTTTGGGCTTTTTTTCTCTCTCTCATTACGCCCCTCAACTGTAATAAGGGTCTTGGCCAAAATAACAGCCAGTGCAGCAGCTGGTGATGTTGCTGAGATGATTCTCTACTTTCTGGCTGTTTGAGGCATAACTGGGGTTCTTTTTCCTTTTAATACAGGGCAAACTTCAGAAAAAATGCTGTTTTTATTAACAGTTAAATTAATCTCTGGTCTAATGAAATCCTTAAATGTGTTACTGCCACAGCAGTCTCCACAGAGCTTTCTGTATGGATCTGGCTATACAGGGAAATTGAGGAATGTAGCATTCTCACTGTCTTCACGGGGCTGTTGGCTAGAAATTTCCATTGCCCAAAATGAAACAAAGCAAGATTTTGTCCTTGTATTGTTTGTGTTTGCCTTCTCATGAAGCTAGATCTTTGTGTATTTGGAAGAGCTGATAGGATGCTGAGGAGCTGTGCATCACGGGGAGGGCAGGCTGTTCAACCTGGAGACTCCGTGCTCTGTCCGAAGTGAAATGTTGCTCCTCTGCAGCCTTGCTCTTTACTCTCCTTGTATGTATATACTCGAATGCAGAAAGGAGAAGTGTTTTGTCAAGATGCCAAGTGTTTTCTGTGGAAAACTGAGATCCAGATTCACGTGGAAAACACAGGTTATCAATAGTAGGCAATGAAAGCTGAATCTATGGATTGTTTCAGCTGCCTTTGCAACTTCAAGTTGTTTCTTAACACCTCTAGCACTAATGACATCATACTGGAGTTAGGAAACACAGCAACTGGGACGTTAAAACATTATCATTAACATGAAAGCAGTACCTGATTTCAACCAGCAATAAAAATTGTCTTTGTAGTTACAGAAATGGGACAGCTGATTTGATATAGATATTGGTTTAGTCATTACCGTGCCCTTTTTATGTGTTATAGAAATGAAATGTCAAGATATGATCTTAAATAGCAAGTCTTAAAGGGTTGTCTGTTGCTCAGCATGAAATTCAATCATCTATAGACCCAACTTTGTGTGTTGAAAAACAGGCTGTCTAAATCATTTTCCGTGGTCACCTAAAATACGGTGAGTGATGGAGAACTGAGTCAACAAAATGTTCCAAGAACACGCTTAAGGCAAATCTCCAGTTACTAGGGCGTGAGCTCCACATCGCGGGTGAGCGCAGCTAACGGCCATCTGCTGCAGCAGAGGATTTGCAGCATGGCCTGCGAAGAACTAAGCCCACAAAAAAGCCAGGACAATGCCACATAACATGGATGGGTACAGGAGAAGGAAGTAGCGGGCACAAGAAGCTGCATTTGTACTATTTGACAGCACTGTGTGCACTGGGATGTTTCAGTAGCTTAATCATAAAAGCAGAATTGGTTTATTCAATCTGATAGTCCGCTTTATCTGTGATAATGTAGTTTGTGAGTATGAAGCATATTATATGTTCTGAAGTGGTTTGTTTCTGTTCTACATAGTGTTCTTTTAAACAAAAAAAGGGATGGAATGATTTATTTTGAAATGTTATTTAACTTCAGACAGGTAGAAATACTCAGCAAAATAAGTCTTTCAGTTTCTGCTTAGCTTTAAAAAAACCAAAGAAATAACTAAACAAAAAAATTCTAACACAAAAGGCCAATAAAAATATAGACATTGTTAGATGTCTTTGTTGTACCGTGCCTGGGGACCATCAACTGAATGATGAAAATACTGTTCAGCAGTACCTGAAACACTGAACGTCAGGCTTACTCTTCCTGGTCCCAGATACTGGATATGGATTGGGTAAAGCCATACTAAAATGAGAAGCAGGCAACAATTTTGCACAGTATTGCTTTTATTTTAAAAATAATATTTTGAAATATAGCTTTCTTCCTCACTTCTTACCTCCTTTTTTCTTTTGTGGTTTGGTTTTGTACTGGAGTCACTCTTTTTCTTTAACTGATACGGAGGAGGAAACTGCCACGAGAGCATCCTGCCATGTGTTGTGTCTGTGAACGTAACTAAACCCATTCCCGTGGGTATCTCTTGTAGCAGAGGCTCAGAGGGTGCAGTGGTGCTGCTGCTCCCTGGCAGGCACTTTATTTGAAAGGCTGTCTGTCTTCAGGGTAATAAAGCAAGCCTAACGTGGATTCTTTGTTGTATTACTTTCCATCTAAGCAGTGCTAAGCTTTTATAGACGTTAAATCTTTCCTTTGAATGTCATTTTTCACTTCATAGGCCAGAGAAACTGCAGACAAGTTGCCTTGAACAACCTGGCCTGGTTCATGTGACCATTCCAGAATCCATTAACAGATAGGAATAGGCACAGGATTTCTCAGTGCTCCTTTTTTCTTCCGTTAGTCGGATAACTGTGTAGACCATGCAGTGACTTGTTTCTGCCTTTGCTTTCAGGCACAAGGTTTTCAAACAGCGTTTTGCTGCTGGCTCCAGCCGTCCCCCAACGATAAATCAGCCAGGATTCAGTGTGGGAACATCATCATCCCTGCCACCTCCCGCCTCTTCAAAGCACAAAACGACAGAGAGACAGGAAAAAGGAGAAAAACTGCAAAAACGGCCAATGATGCCCTTTCACCACCGGCCCTCTGTGACTGAAGAGCTATGCATGGAGCAGGACTCGTCAGGGCAGAAACTGGGATTAGCAGGAATGGAGCCCTCTTTAGAAGTCTCTAATTCCAGAAAATACGAGAAGCCGCTATCTATACCTGTTAGAAATCCAAGCAAGCAAATGAATATGAATCCTATGGATTCACCCCATTCCCCTACTTCCCCGCTGCCTCCCACCCTTAGCCCCCAGCCGAGAGGTCAGGAGGCAGAGAATCTGGACCCGCCTTCCGTACCTGTAAACCCAGCGCTGTACGGCAGCGGACTGGAGCTGCAGCCACTGCCCAGCTTAGATGAGAGGACAGTCCTTGTCGGACAGAGGTTACCTCTGATGGCAGAGGTCAGCGAGACGGCGTTGTACCGTGGGATGGCACAGAACAGCGAGTCACTGTGGAAGTCCTACAAAGTCCTGTCAAGTGACGATCCAGAATTCAGGCTCCCAAATCTTCCGTGTGAGAGATACGATACCAAGATGGAAATAAACTCAGACAGCACTGCACTGAAAAGGTAATAGCACACACTGAGCCATGTAGTGCTTCTATTGCATTACGAGCACAACCAAACTCTGTTTTCAGTTGAAACTGGAATAAGTAGAAGGCTTTTCTGTAATGTCAAAGATGATAGAAGCGGGAGAGAACATTAAACGCTGAAATAGAAATGTGCTATTGTAGTACTCCTTATTGTGGTGTTCCTAACTTTTTTCGTGTCTGGCTTTCTCTTGGGGACTGTGAGAACTGATAAATGGTTTTGTGACCTTTATCACAGTAATTTGAGTGAATGTAAGAGCTCTATTAAGCTCATATCCTTTGATGATTTAAGAAAAGAAAATCTGGTTTGGGTTATGCAGCCTTCCAGCTACATAAATGCTTGATTTGGAGTGAAATACTGATTATGGCACTACAGAGGCAATTCAGTGTGGCTTGTCCAGTCCTGTGGGTTTAAAATTGCACCATTCCACGCACTGTGTAAGGGGTAGCTGATACTGTGTTATGGAACGATGCTGCTATTTTGTAAACCCAAACTGCTGGATCTTTGGAACTGATAGAAGCTTTACTACTACCTTCAGTCTCTGTAGGGTTGAAACTGAAAACCCTGACAGGCTCTGGTCTGTACACATGAAAGGGCAAATGCTAATTTTTTGTATGTGTTGCTTTAGAACAGCTACTGCTAACACACACTGTCTTCCTCCATCAAAAACATATAAGCTACCTATATTATAAGGATTTTTTATCTATCTCCGTTTTTAGTTTTTAAATATGGATTTTTGTTTATGCAAAGGTACTTTTTTATTTATAACTTTAGCATGAGAATTGGAATTAATTCTACGCTGGCCTAAAAATTATGTTTGCATTCCAAGAACATGTAGAAAAAAATTACAAAAGAGAGTAGTTAATGAAAATGTATGAACTGAAATTAATTGAGAAAGAATTTTTGAGTTATGACAACATTGATTTTTGGTAATTACAATGGATTTTGCTACACTGAAAAGATTGTGTACTTCAAATTATTTTGATTTATGTACTGACAAGATTAATTCGATTTTCATTGTCCCAGAGTAGTTCATGTACTGTAAGAAGTTTATTGCCAAACGTAGGCAAACACATCCTTTATTTGAGGAAAAATATATTTCTGTCTGATCAAGGAGAATGGGGTGGGACATGGGCTGTTTTTGTGGGCAACAGCTACAGATCTAAGAGCTGTTATTTTTCTTTGCTGTAAAAGGTGTGTTTGTTTTGTTTCATGACAGCTTTCTTTGCTTGTTTCTTTTTATTTCCAGGCTCTTAGGACAACCTAATAAACGGTTTAAAATCCTGAGGCAGCAGAAACCAGTGCAGACACTGAACTACCTTGACCCCTTGTCTCTAATACAACAACCCGGAGAAGGCTTGGGAGACATGAGTGATCCGTACACATTTGAAGATGGTGACATCAAGTACAGCTTCACTGGCAATAAAAAATGCAAACTTGGGTCTGAGAAAGATCCGCTGAAAAAGAGCAAGGTAACACACGAATCCAGAGGCTTTGTCACTAGCCTTCCTGTTGGACTTAGTCCTGTAGCTCAGTGTTTGCTCTGCAACTCTCAGGAAGAGACAAGCCTGTTACACAGATCAAAACCAGAGAGGTTTTGTATTTCTTTCCTGTGCTGGCTCAGGAAAATCTTCATTGCTCGGTGGTGTTTCTGAACTGGTGTTTGCGGGTACCTCTCTGAACCAGTGTGGCAACACTGCTGTTGCAAGGGATGCTTCCCGTTTATGTGTGTTCACTTTGACCAGCAGCAGGTCCCACATTTAAGCTAAGCAGTAGAGATGAAAGAATTTGCTGGGCTTTTTTTTTTTTTTTTTCCTTTGCTTGTTTCCTCTTGATGTATTCCCTCACTGCAAAGTTCAGCGTTCTCCAGCCTAAGTTTTGGGCCCAATTTTCTTGGGCAAACTTAATGTAGCTTTTTGCTGAGAGGGTTTGTGGCAGGGTTGCTGCATTGGCTTGTAAACCTACCCTGTGCGGATGAGACTTCTTATGGATCTTATCCTTTACAGGGCCATTCTGTTGTGTAGCTACTCACTCACTTGTTCTTGTGGAGGCAGCCGCCACGCTAGAAGTTCTAGGAGATGTTTTAGCTGAAAGAATCGAGGCAGCTGATTATCTGAGTTTGGCTCACCATAGGAAAACAGTTGTTCTGACACAGCATAAATTAATATCCATTAAAATCTCTTGGATTTTTTGTATAGTCAGAAGATGGAGTTGGTACCAAGGAAATCCCTGCAACAGGTCATTCCACACCAGTTCCTGATGGAAAAGATGCCATGTCTATTTTCAGTTCTGCTCCCAAGACTGGTGAGTAAAATCTCCTTCGTTCACTCTGTAAAGCAAAAATACTCAAAAATATGCAGTAAAATCTGAGATGAAAAAGCACATATTGAACACTTTAGTCTAACATGAATGCTGTAGACAGCTGAAAAACTTCATTTTGCTTGTCTTTTCTATAGAAACATAGTTTATATTTCTCAGAAGGTGAAGTTGAGAAGTAGCTGCTTTTGTTCTTTCTTAATTTAACCTTTGGTGCTTGTTTAAAGCCTGGCAGCAAGGCTGTTTCTAGGCTACATCATAGAAAAGGGTCTTCCTCATTCCTGCCTTTCCCCTTTTTAGAGTGAGAAGTCACACTGAAAAAAAGTAATTTTTTGTTTCTAAACTTTGCTCCCATTTTTCATGTGTTTTCTATGTCTTTTGGATAGATACCCGGCAAGACAACGCTGCAGGGCGAGCAGGCTCTGGTAGCCTCACCCAGGTGACTGATCTGGCTCCGTCGCTTCATGATCTGGATAATATCTTTGACAATTCCGATGAAGATGAGCTTGGTGTAAGTCTTTGTAGGACTGAGTGTTCTGTAGATTTAAACATTGACTGAAAAAAAATGAGGATGAAGGTGGAAGCCTAGTGGGGAGCGATTGTCCCTAATAAATAGGAGAGAGAGTTTCCAGGTAGGCAGGCTTGGATTTTAACTGGGAAGAGTTGTTCACCAGGAGAGGTATCCATCAAAGAGAGAAATCCGCACTGTGTCTGATTCAGGAATATGCAGAGATCACTTTGGTAATGCCAAAGCTTGTGTTGCCTGACAGCGCAGGGGAACCTGTGCCCCACTGACCTTCCCCCCCAGCATCACAGGAACAGCCGCTGGGGATACTGTGTTGGTAAAGCCATGCACCTGCCTCATCTTTACATTGAGTTTCATGTCCTTAGCTTCTGCCACGATTTGTGTGTGTTTGAGAGTTATGGAAAAGATCCTGGCTGCATTAACTGGTGATTTGTTCTTTTCCTATGTCTGAGAAGCTACCCAAAGGAAAATAAATTCAATCTTACTGCATTTCAGCAATGCTCTGAGGGTGTTTCTTTCTGTTCCTGCTAACAGTTTATTGCAGCGCAAAGAGGAGTACTTGCTGAGTGTTAGGAAATACAAAAGGGAAAGCAGATTTACATCAATTACCAGGGGAAAAAAAATCAAGAACTGTGGATAGGCAAAGATTTGAATAATTATTATAGCATTTTTAAGCTTAATCTAATATAACCGTAACGATACAGAAGGTGATCCTGAAGTGACTGATAGCAGATAGCTGGTTTTAAAAACCCAGCACATGCTTCTTGGCAGTACTTTACAGCAATATATTTACCACTTCTCCCTGTTCTGTGGCTCCAAAGTAACTGCACTTGAGATGTTGGACTTAACATGCAAATCTACTAGAGGACTGTTCTGTCAAAATTAAAAATTACCTTTTTTGGTGAAGTTGGCCCAAGCAGACCCAATGTTTTTCATCTTAAAACGTGGTGAACTGTCCCCATGCCAGTCTGCTTGCGGCATTCTGACTCTGTGTTGTATCCTCATTGTTATCTCAGAGTAGTCCAAACACAGAAGCAAGGAGAGTCATCACATTCACTTTAAGCACAGTGTCTGTGATAGCATTTTCAATATAATAATTTATGTGTACAGAGATAGAGTTGAAAGAGAAGAAAAAGAAATCCAGGCTGCTGGGGGGCAGGTGGAAGACCAGAAAAATATGCTTCTTCCTTCTTCTGAAATCCCATTCAGAGACTTTTCAGTATTTGTAATAGCTTATGGATTCTAGTATTTCGTATATGTTTTACCACGGTTTGTGGTTATTCTGCTTTTAGGCTGTATCACCAGCTCTTCGATCGTCAAAAACGCCTGCAGTTATGTCTGAGGAGCGCCCTGTGGGGAAGGACGGCAGGACAGCAGTACCGTACCCACCAAGTAAGGAGCAACAGCTGATTGCCTTTTTGCTGATGGTTAAAATCTTCAAAAGACAGCCTGGTAGCTATAAGAAGGGGGCTTAGAATGTCCCTCTTTCAGGCTGAGAGGTAGTGTCCTTGTTTTGTGCTGTAATTACCAGATACCACTACTGAAAGAGGCTAATCAGGTTTTAATGAAAACAGAGGATGGTAATACAGATGTATGTTTTTAATGTGCCTTCTAGGATTTGAGATTATTTTCTATTGACATCATTGTCTTAGATTGGAAGTATGGGAGGGATTTGTTACAAATCTTCATTTAGAAGCTATCCCTCTGTTCTCAATTCAGTATTTAATCTCAGTCACTCGCACCATTACCGTATCTCTCTTTAAGGGTAAACCATTCTTCTTTTAAAGAAGCCAATTGCTAAGATGTCGAACTGCGTGATTAAAATCAAAGAACTTGGTTCTGACTGAGGACACACCGTCAACCCCTTACAAATTGTTGTGGTAGAAGTGCTGCTCCTGCTGGCACTGCACACATACAAGGAAGGCTGTGGGAGTTCAGGGAACTTAGGAAATATAATGTGCAGAAAATATGTGAAATAAAATTAAAACAATAGGGTTTTTTTGTAAGGGCTGTGCCACCAACTCTTGAGCATAATAACATTTTTTCTCTCTGAGATATATGGGCTCTCTTGCATTATTCGTATGGGTTGCATTTCTTTTGAGGTGAAGGAGAAATGTGTATGTGTGAGAGGAGGAAGGTGTAATGCTACCAGGTCAATTATGGATTACAAATTACTTAGTGGTGAGGAAGAAGAATGTTTGATTTTTGTGGCTGCTACAAGCAGAAATCAAATCTCTCTGCAAATCATTCTTTAATGCCTTCTCATTAACTTCAGCTGGTAATGAGAGCAAATTGAGGAGAAGAAAAAAACAGTCTGAAGGAGATGAGTCAGAGTTTTATGGACCCATAAAAGCTGTGCTGATTTACTCAGATGTGGAGGTCTCAAGTATACAGAGATTGGATTTTGACAGGTTTAGTTGATCCATCGCTTTTTAAAATATGCAAAGCTTTTTCAAGCCTGACACACATGAAAATGAATAACGATGGTTGGCCTGTTGCTGTAAGGTTGGGGATTTTTTGTAATTAAACTTTTTTATTAATCTGCACTGCAGAATTTCGAGAACTGATATGAGCTTGGCTGTGAGGCAATGATTTGCTGTAGAACCACGTGAAATAAGTTCCAATTGATACCTTCTGCTTCTGTTGTGTTGCTGCACCCTTGGCACTGGCTGCCAAAGCACAGGAGTGTCTGCAGGGAACTGAAATGCCTTGGACATCATCATAGAGCCCTCCATCATGTCACCCTTCCCTCCTGTCCCCTCTCTCCATTCTCTGAAGCACACATCTCTCTGGAAAAAGAGACAGCGGCTAATCCAGCTGGCATCGTGAAGATTGTATTTCATGCTAGAACTGGGTGGAAACCTGGTTTTTCAGTTCTACTGAACTTGATTTCAACATTTATTTATCCAATATTAGGACAAGACTAAAGGCTTGGATGTTTTTAATTCTAAGAAAAAAGAAAAAGAGCGAGAGCTGAGTGAGAGTAATTCATAGCCAGTTATTTATTCTACTGTTCCAGTCTGTGAAGGACTTTGGGTTCAGCTGTGACTTGTTATCAACAGAACTCCATTTTGAGAGTATTTGAGTTGTCTCACATTGTCTAAAGAATTGATTAGGCTGCGGTGTCTCTGTGCATGAAAGGTTGAAATGCAAGGTTTGGCTCTGCTAAGGCAGAGCAGAGACGCATCTTGAGGCTGCAGCATCTTACAGAAGTGTAGTCAGTATGTATTCATACACTGTCTGATTTTAACTCCATCACTTTTTTATGTCTTTTTCCATCAGTTTTGAGGAGTAGTACTGCGTTTCAGCAGTTTGGGTTTCCACACTGTTTATCTGTCCCGAACCCCATCTGTATTCATTTATGAATTCCTCGTGATCTTTAGGCTGGAAAGGTCTTTGAATACAAGTCCCTCCTTTTGTCCTATCAGCTCAGGATGGGGATGTGCACTGGAATGGAACTGGAACTGGGCACTTAGCCTGTCAGAAGGGTTCAAGAAGAGACACCCGGGAGAATTTATCCTACTGTAACGGGAGTATTTTAACAATCAATTCACCAGAGTGATGGCTACATCCGGAGAATGTCTGTCCTAATTCAAGCCAGGGAAAGACAGCATATATTCTGAATTGTAAGCACAACAAATAGGACAGCTGGTAGCTGGAAGGAGAAAGAGTGGAGCTGTGGAGATTATACAAGGCTTCATTCTGATTTTTGTTTGATGGACCGAATGAGACTACTGTGGCTGCATATCAGAGGGAGAATGCAGCTTAGGGGATGTAATTCCAGAAGCCTCCAGTGCTAGGGCTCGGTATCAGCTCTGAAAAGGGGAGGAAACTGCCTGTGTCTCCTTAGTGACAGTTGTTTGGGTGAACTTTGCATTAACATCAATGAATCTCTTCTGTTAAGAGATATTTTGTTGTTTCTGCTGAACAATAAGCTTTCAAAGTATCCCTAGGAAGTTTTGGAGTTTCTCCCTAGCATTAACTGTTCATCCGGATTTATCCTGGTATCAGAGCTCTAGGAAATCTGTGGCACCTTTGCTCTAGTGTTTACCTGAAATAAGAGCTCTTCTCTTTTATTGGATTTCCTCAACAACTTAGATTGTGATGATTAACAGTGCGTTGTTTCATACTGCTTAGCTGTGGCAGATCTCCAAAGGATGTTCCCAACGCCACCGTCTTTAGAACAACACCCTGCCTTCTCCCCGGTAATGAGCTATAAAGATGGAATAAGTTCAGAGACCGTGACTGCCTTGGGAATGATGGAAAGTCCCATGGTCAACATGGTTCCACCACAGCTTGCCGAGTTTAAAATGGAGGTGGAAGATGGATTAGGTAGCCCTAAACCTGAAGATATTAAGGTAACGTGCCAAAGATGTGTTATTTTATAATCTCACCTGTGTGTTTGATTGTTATAACCCAGTCACGTGTAGTGTGGGTAGCAGACTGCTGTAAGGAACAGTGAACTAGATCCAGGTAAAGTATCTATCAGCCTTTAGTTGGAAACCAAACCCTTCTCTAGTAAAAGAGGTTTTTAATTGTTTTCCTGATTTTCATTGTAGGTATTTAGCTTCTCGTAAATTTATGTTTGTAATGTTTCTGGGTGTTCTCAGGAAACGAATGATATTGTGCATGAGATGAGCCCTATGCCTGGCAGAGAGAATGTGACAAACCATCACACTTGTGACTAAGTAGCTGCTAAATGATTGATTCCTCCAGCTAATTTTCCTGTAGCCTTGCCTGGCTGCTAGTTGGTAGGGGAGAGGCAGCTGGGGTAAAGTCCTGCATGTAGAAAGGCCTTTTTCTCTCTGAAATGTTGCCTTTTTTGGTTAGGGTTGAAAATGTCTGAGAAAGCCCAGGGGTTGAACTTGCTCTGTTTCTTCTTCAGACGATGTTATTTCACAAGTGTTAAGGCCAGATGGGACCATTCTTATCTGACTTACTGTATAACACAGGTCAGGTAATGTCACACAGTTACCTCCCTATCGAGTCCTTTAGTGTATCTGAGTTGTTTTAACCGGGGACTCTGCTGCTGGGGACCAGTGCTCACCTCCCCGACGTCACATATCAGGATGTATCCATTCTTCCATAGCATCACATACAAGGATTTAACATGAGCACCTAGTGCACATCGACTTGTATCTCATTGTTCCATCCTTAGCACAGTGTACGGTGTAGGATAAAATCATTCTGCCTGCTTGTGTCTATTCTGCGTTACTGAAATTTTGGGGCCAGTTTTTGCCACTGGTGTCAGAAGCTGTTGTTATCATGTTTCCATGCATATAGCCTGAGGACTTTATGTTTTTTTAAAAACGCACATTTCCTTGTAGAAATACACAAATACACATCACCTCATTCTGCACCAAACTCATTTGTATGCAAGAAATAAAAAGGGAGATACACACTATAACTCTGTCTTCCTGGTAATCCCCACTCCTTGATTTTATGGCCTAATTCTTCTCCTTTGGGCCCACCCTGTCCCTAATCTGCTACAGCCTGTTCTTGCTATTTAAGCAGCCATTTCTTTCCCCAACTCCACCTCTCATTTTGTGCTCCTGTGAATGCTGGAATTAACTGAAGGCTTATTTTTAATCACCTGCATTGCTGAGAGCTCTACGTGGAAAGGTAGAGCCCTTGCAGTTGCATGGATCAGCAGAACAGTGCTGCATAGATTTATGTTAAAGACTTTATTCAGTTAGGAATTAGTAAATTGCCCTGCATGACAGTAATAGTATTGCTAGGGCAGACCGACAGGAAAGCACAGGCAAGCCACAGGGTGATGCTTTCCCTTAGAATTTTGTCCCCCTTCCTGAAGGAAAAGGGACAGGCAGTGGCATTTTTGGGGATTGTGTCTCTGGGTTGTGACAGCATCTACAGCAAATCTGTGTTACTGTTGTAAGAGCTGCTCTTCCTTCTGTCCCAACTTCGTAAGTCAAAGACACAGTAAAAAAAAGGCACCTGAGAAGCTTTCCTGAGGCACAGCTCTCCATAGGCCTTGCAGAGTTTGTCTGTCTGCCAGTTTTATACCAGTGCAGAAGTTTGAAATAAGATTTGTAAGACTTTGCCATGCCATGGACTTTACTGGGTGGGTTTTTTTCTGTTTGTGTGGTAAACCTTTTGCTTAAGACTAGGATAATACAGGCCTGGAAAGAAAATCTGTATTGGAATTGGTTGAGCTGAGTGTTTTTCACTGAGAACAGATTTTAGGGTGTCTTTGATACTGAAGATATTTTAGTCTCCTTCATACCCATTTCAGGAGTATTAAAATACCTGTTAGTTCTGCATGATAACATTCCCAACAGCCCAGTTTACTTGCTTTGAGAGCATCACTGCTCACACGCACTAGTGGGAAATGGGCGTCAAATCCCATTGCTACCCATTGTGAGAACATGTATGGTGATTCCTCCTGCTGAGCGCTGAGCTGCTGGTGACAGTAACACACACATCTCTCATCTCGCAGCACTTTACGAGGTGCCAGGGAAGATTGCAAAGATCTAGCACGTTGTTAAATACTGCAATTCCGAGAGAGACGACTGTTACTCTTTCAACAGTGGTTTTTACTTTGCAGTAGTGCCTTGAAGGACTCTGTGCTCCTGACAGGAACTGAGAATAGCACTAAAAACTCAGGCTGAAGTGCCTGCCATCAGTCTCTGCAAACTTGACAGTCAGTGAGAGTCCAGTTTGACTAGAATGAATTTTATTTGTATTTACTATTATGTTTACTGGATTGTTTATACATTTATATTTAATACTAATATCTAATATTTGGTGTGTATAAAGTGTCTGCTGTTATTACTTGGATCATGCTAATCCCCAGCAACAAGTTATTGAGAGATGCTGACTTGAGGTCCCCTAAGGTTTCTTCACACCATGGCTTAGCCTCTCTCTCCATTGTCAGTATAAAAGTCTTGTAAAAACCCATCTCTTAGGGGCCTAAATTAGGTGCTTAAAGCTAGGGAGTATGGAAATTTCATGGTACACTGCTTATTTTTCAGACATAGCTTGTCTTAAATGAGTCTAATTGTGAAATCTGCCGACATTGCAGTTGCACAGCATCTTGGGGTAACAAGGAGCCTCAGCTTAGTTTCCCTGAAGGAACAGCTCTTGAATGTTTTGTAGAATTAGTAAATATACTTAATCTTGGATAAAATGCATTTGTGGAGGTTTCAAACAGTACTATAGGTTTTCATACATCTAAATATAAAGAGCAACCGTGCCGTATTGTAAACAATGTCACTTCAACATTACAGGATTTTTCATACGTGCACAGAGTTCCATCATTTCAACCTTTCGTGGGCTCGTCCCTCTTTGCTCCGCTGAAGATGCTGCCAAGTCAGTGCCTCCTACCTCTGAAGATACCCGATGCCTGCATTTTCAGGCCTTCTTGGGCTGTTCCTCCTAAAATTGAACAACTTCCTTTGCCGCCTGCAGCCACTTTCATTAGAGATGGCTACAAGTAAGTACAGTCTGGTAGGATATCAAGTCATGTGCCTGCCTAGAATGGCTCATTATTAAATATTTTACATATATTAACAGTGCTTTACTACACACCAGAACCATAAAATATCCTGCAAATGTATTTCACACCTTGTAACTTGATATTATTTCAGATCAAAAAAGTTCTGGTAGTGGGAATGTTTGAGTTACAACCAGCTTTTGGAACCTGGTGGTGTTACAGTGTGTGTCCACTGCACTCTTAGTGCTTTTAAAAGAGCAGGAGCATGTAGTACTTGATTTAATTGCAATTTCTGGTAGAGAGAAACGTTGTAATTCAACATGAACCAGAAGCATTGGGGAATAAGATTAAGGTGCTTAACCTCTCAGTCTCAGTTCCCCCATGCGCAGTTCTCTCATCTACAGTCAGGCTCCTCTCATGCTTGCACCTGTCTGTCCAGTCTAAGTTTCAGTCTGAGGTATCTGGTCCTGTGGTACCCACTTGCCTTCAGAGCTCTCTTAATGTTTTGCATAGGGCTGTGACCGTGCTCTCCTCTGTGTTCCTGTGTTAGCTCTTCAGAGTTTGTATGATTTAGCCTGACTGGGTCCCATACAGAGCTGCTGATCAACTGGATGCTGACAGAGTATGCGCTGCTCTCCCCCTGCTGCACACCAAAAGAAAAGACGCCAAGTCTCTTCTGCATGAGAGAGCTGTGACCTATAAGCAAAGGCTGATATTAAATTTAAAAGGTTTTATTCCTTACTGAGTTCTCAGAAATTAGCAATTTTTTTGGAGGAAATGAATTGCTGGAGATGTTAAAAGCTATCAAGAATTTGCACCATTAAATTCATAAAACCTCTTACCAGGTGTAATAACAGTATGAGGTCTCCTGCCACTCAGCATTTGTTTCTAGAGGAAGCAGCCTGTATAGTTAAATCAGTCTGTAAATCAGTCCTTTTCCAGCTCCAAAGGATCCGTCAATGTTCTCAGAAGAATTGCAAAAGAGAAATTGTAAACCCTTGATAGAGCCCAGGGAGCAATTGAATTCTCAGGTTTTTTCATAATAGCAACTGATTCACCGGGCTGAGCTGGTTATTAATTTCAGGTATTTGTTGGGGAAAAAAACCCTTTCATTTTCAGTGTAATCCAATTAGAGGGAAGATTATTACTGCAGGCCTCCGACAGAGTGCTGATTGCCAATCAAGGTTTCTAGGTCACCTTTTCTTATTAGTCTGAGCACTCGGTGTGCTGCAGACTCAGAACTCCTTCAGGTTTTCCTTCCCTTGCTCTGAGTTGCACATCTATCAGTTCCTAGTAATCGAATGATTCTAAGGAATAAAGTCTTCCTTGTTTTGCTTCTCAAGCCGCTGCAATATGTGAGCATAAGATGATGCTCCTTTTAAACAACACACAAAGCACACAGTAAGAACAAATGTAAAAAAACATTTCCCTTTCTTTGTCAAAAGATTCATCGAGTGCTTCCAACGTTTTACTTATCTGAATGTGATATGAACACATGTTCACAAAAGAACAGTGAGCAACTTATTAGCAACTTGGAAAGAGAAAAGTACATTAATGATCTTCCTTTGACTGGCCTCGCACTACCCGTTTCCTGACGGAATGAGTCATCCCAAAGAGGAGACATTTCATGGGCATGGGCAAACTGTTATTTGGTCACTTGAATTTGGCAGAAAACGACAAAAACAGAGTAACAAAAAGCAGTCATGTCAGGAGATGACCCCAAAATGTGGTTCTTGGCTGTCCTAGACTAAGAGTTTGTAAGGGCCTGTGCGATGTTGTGCTGCAGACTCTGTGATCGCAGATTTATACTGTCGGAGACTCTGCTGTCAGTTCCACACCACCATGAGGCAGTGTTGTGTCTGTGCCACACACAGACTCCTGACAGCTATCAAAAGTGATAATTTATAAAATAAAACAAGATTTCTGGGCACCTGACATACTTTCTTCATTTCCACTAACGTGTTTCTCCTTCCAGAGAAGTGTGTTTAAAGCGGCAACTGCTGTTGTTTTTCTTTTCCCTAAAAGAGCTATAAATATCCTCAACTCTTAATTTATCTAGAGTTTCTCCTAAGGAACGTTTGGGGTTTAGGCCATGGGAATAACCTTTAAGTGCCCCAGATGGCACCTCTTTGTTATCCTGATAGGAAACTATGTTGTTTGTGGTGAGCATTACAGTTTTAGTTGCAAGACGCAGTAAAAGGTTCTGAGCAGAAGGGCTAGGGGTGTTCTTTCTTTACTACACTTACAATGAATCCTGTCAGTTTTCACCATCTTCTTGTATTTTAATAAGCTTCACAAAATCAGTCTTACAACTAACCAGTCTGTGAAGGTGTCTGATTCTCGTTTGTCATGTGCTTCTTGCAGCAATGTGCCTAGCGTTGGGAGTTTGGCCGACCAGGACTATCTTCAGATGAACACTCCCCAGATGAACACCCCCGTGACGCTAAACAGCGCAGCTCCGGCCAGCAACAGCGGGGCAGGAGTTCTGCCGTCACCAGCAACTCCGCGCTTCTCTGTCCCTACCCCGCGCACTCCCAGGACCCCAAGGACTCCTAGAGGTGGGGGTACTGCAAGCGGCCAAGGATCTGTAAAATACGACAGCACAGATCAAGGTTCACCTGCTTCTACCCCTTCTACCACGCGACCGCTGAATTCTGTGGAGCCGGCCACCGTTCAGCCGATCCCTGAAGCCCACAGCCTCTACGTCACCTTGATTCTCTCAGACTCGGTGTTGAACATCTTCAAAGACCGTAACTTTGACAGTTGTTGTATCTGCGCCTGTAACATGAACATTAAAGGTGCGGATGTCGGATTATACATCCCAGATTCGTCTAACGAGGATCAGTACCGTTGCACCTGTGGCTTCAGCGCGATCATGAACCGCAAATTAGGTTACAACTCTGGGCTCTTCATCGAGGACGAGCTGGATATTTTTGGCAAGACCTCAGACATTGGCCAAGCTGCAGAAAGACGACTGATGACGAGTCAAAGCAACTTTATCTCTCAGATGGGAGAGGGAGGTAGAAGGACCCAAGAACCTCCAGTGAGCCTCCTCCTGCTTCTCCAGAACCAGCACACGCAGCCATTCACAGCTCTGAGCTGTCTGGATTACATGTCCTCCAACAACCGCCAGACGCTCCCCTGTATGAACTGGAGTTACGACAGGCTGCAGGCCGACAGTAACGACTCCTGGGTGGAATGCTTCAATGCCCTCGAACAAGGCCGACAGTATGTGGACAACCCCACTGGTGGAAAAGTGGATGAAGCCCTAGTAAGAAGTGCCACGGTACATTCTTGGCCTCACAGCAATGGTACGAGTTAGAGCAGATTGTTTTGTCTTTGACTTTTTGTGGTTTGAAACTTACCATTCATGAACCACTTGATCTTTATGTGGGAAAGGAGATGCATAAAAATATTCTAGGAATAAAATAGCTTTCTGAAAGCTTTATAAATCATAGAATCATAGAACAACCAGGTTGGAAGGGACCCATCGGATCTTCTAGTCCAACCATTCCTATCGAACACTAAACCAAGTCCCTCAAGACCTCATCCACCCGTGCCTTAAACACCTCCAGGGAAGGTGGGTGACTCAACCACCTCCCTGGACATCTAAAGTCTTAATAATCCAACTGTTCTTAGACTTTGTGCTCTAAGTTGTGAAAGAGTCTGTGGAAATTCACAATCTGAAGCAGAGATGCAAACCGAATTCAAGTATTGGCGGGGAGGCAGAATTATGGCCCCTTTTCTTTGTAGAAGGGTAGAAGCACTTGGCAGGCAGGAAATACTCTGTGTGAAAGTGTCACCAACAAAGAAAAAGTGATTTTATAATCATATATTACCTATTGAAGGTGCTCTGACTTCTTATGAACAGAGCAGGCCAAAAGTAACATTGAAAGGTGAATGGAAAGGATTAAGACAACAGCTTTATTTTAGCAATGTTTTCATAAATGCCGTTAAGCTGAGTAGAGCTGTACACATTTTATGTGCATTGTGCACAATGATGTGAAAGAACAATACACCAAAAATGTCACCACCTTAAAATAATTCTTGCTGTTCCTCACTGAAAATGATGGATGCTCCTTTGTCCTTTGCAGTGTTGGATATCAGCATGCTCTCCTCCCAGGACGTGGTGCGCATGCTGCTGTCGCTGCAGCCCTTTCTCCAGGATGCCATCCAGAAGAAGCGAACGGGAAGGACCTGGGAGAACATCCAGCATGTGCAGGGACCACTCACTTGGCAGCAGTTCCATAAGATGGCAGGACGGGGAACCTATGGTACGGACACTGTTACATGCCAGCAGATAAACTAAAAACGTGTTTTTCTAGAAATGGGAATGTATTAGAACAAATGAGCTCTTTAAATAATGCTTTTGTTATGGTCTTAAAAGGCATTTGAAGCACATGCTTGAATCCAATAGTGGAGGTTTTACCCTTCCAGATAATGAGTGGGAAATGCTGGGTTAGGATCAACCTCCCTATGTCAATCTGTATCGTGGCTTGTACTGAAATGAGCTGGTACAGAGTGAGGGGCCTGGTAAAGTTGTACCACATCCTAACGAGGCAGAGGGGCTTTCTGAGCTCTACGAAGATAGAAAAAGCAGGTAATGCCTTCTGCACAGAGAGGTCTGTTTCTTGGGAAGGTTCCCATAGTCTTAATAAGGAGTTTCAGTTTAAATGTCTCTGTTACAGGTGACACTTCTGGAAAATACAATTGACAACATAGATTTTTGGATGTGCCTGTTTGCAAACTAATGCCTGACTTTTAAATGTGTATTTCTCACTTGCAGTTTATTTCAATACTGACCAATGGTGTCTTGCTTAGGTTTTTTTCATGCTTTCCTTTATTTTCTCTCTTGTGGTTCTGGAAATATTGCTGCTTTCCTCAGGGCCTGGGACAAACTGTGGTAGCTACAGCTCCTGTCCAGAGCTGTTGTGCTTCACAAGGACTACTTCTCATCCAATCCTTTTTCCATAATTTGTAACTTTAAGAATTAAGACTTACCATATAGACGGAATGGATATTACTGTAGGAATTAGCAGAACCCTTGGTTTAGATTCAGTCATTTTCACTGAATGTTAGCTTTTTAAGAGAACTGGACTACGCTCGGCAGAAATACTGAGTATGTTTCTGCTTGAAACTTTCAACACTTCCTTCTAACAAGCTCTGTGTCTGGGAGACACCTCATTAAACTGCTGGCAATCCTCTTCACAGGGACAGTGAGAACCCTGGAGCACTGCCTACAGATTGGGGCAGGAGGCAGATTGGGAGTTATGATGACTGTGCTTAGCATTCTGTATTAAAACATTATAAATGTTGAAATGATATATATTAAAATCAGTTTGCCTAACCAGTTAGTAATGTTGCACAACCAGGTGTAGGCAGACGAAGACCTGCAAGATCAGATGTTGTGTATTTATGTCGTTACTGTTGGTTGAACAGGAACTCGTGAGCTGTGGTTGTGGTCATGACAAACTAAAACCACGAGATGAAGCCTCGGGGAGGGCAGTGTGTGTATTTACAATACACCGAAAGATGTTTTATTGCAGCTTTCTAGGAAAGTTTAAGTGGTGCTTGGATCGGCTCCCTCTGCTTTGGCTGACCGGACTTTGATTTTATGACATTTCTGAAGTACAGTGTACATCATTCTTCTCCTTTATTAAATGTTTTTTCCAAGGAAAAAGACCGTGGGATAACCTGGTTTCTCAGGCACGATTCGGCCTCAGTATATGCTTCCCCACTGTGGTCAGACTTCTAGGGAACTCAGCATGGCAAGGGATCAGTTCTTTCCAGTATTCCAGCAACTGCCTGGTACATCAGCAAACCCACTGCAGCTAAACCAGCCATTGAAATGTTTTTTCTTTCTCCTTTTCTCTTTGAAGGCTCTGAGGAATCTCCTGAGCCTCTTCCGATCCCGACTTTACTAGTGGGGTATGACAAGGACTTCCTGACAATCTCTCCGTTCTCCCTGCCGTTCTGGGAGAGGCTGTTGCTGGACCCATACGGGGGCCATCGGGATGTCGCCTACATCGTGGTGTGTCCAGAAAATGAGGCCTTGCTCAATGGAGCCAAAACTTTCTTCAGGGACTTGAGTGCTGTATATGAGGTTGGAAAGAGGAACCACACTGAATTATTTCTTTTTATGTGTCGCTTTTGCTCTACTGCATGTTCATTGGGAGAAGTCCATGTCATTGAAAGTTACCGTTATTTGATTAAGAATCTTTCACTTTGAGGGCATTCTGTGCTGCCAGATTGCAATCTGATTGAGGTCTGCTGCGTTTCTCAGGGCGTTTCTAGGTAGTTCTTGCCATCTCCTCGTCCCAGTACACAGTCTGGTATTTCACAGAGGATCCAGCGCTGGTATTAATACGGTTGCAAGCAACTGCATGAAGGCCCAATCAAACACGATGAGCAAGGAATAGATTTAAGAAACTATTGCTTTCTTATAATTACTGGGCTGGAGGCAAAACCATCTCCTGTTCTAGCATGCAAACTGGGTACTGCTGAATACGTGAGATTATTCTGTCACCTTAGTTTAACTCTAAACACAATTCAAGTCAACAGACAAACAGGACCTTTTGTTTTGATATTCATTAAGAAGCCACCAGATGTGTGCTGGTAACAAAAGGCTTATGCTACAACCAGTCTGCAAAACGTATTCAGGTGCTTGGCATCCAGTTACAAGTATTTCTTCTTTCCTCTCCAGATGTGTAGACTTGGCCAGCACAAACCAATCTGCAAAGTGTTACGTGATGGGATCGTGCGGGTGGGAAAGACTGTGGCACAAAAGCTAACGGATGAGCACGTGAGCGACTGGTTTAACCAGCCCTGGGGCACTGAGGAGTGCGACAATCATTCCAGACTCAAACTTTATGCGCAAGTTTGCCGGCATCACCTAGGTAAGTCTCCCATGGAGCTAGTGAGGCTGTTTCTGGAGGTATTTTAGAGCTGATTTGTTGTAACTGGAAGCAGGGTGGTTGGTTTGGGTTTTTTTGAGGTACAGATTATGATCAGTTTAAAAATAAAAGAAGGTATTATGAGGTTTTTCTTTGTCACTTCCATGTTAAATGTGCCTATTTTGGAGAGTTTTGTTGTTTGAGGTAATCGCCACACTGGTAGAGATTCCAAAGGCAATTCTTATCTTCTTAGAAAAGTCAGTTTGGTATAAAAACATTTGTATGCCCCAAAGCTGTTCTACACAAGACTGAATGTATAAGCTGACCTAGTTTATGTGGTTCTGATACGGATCATCACACCTCTGGTGCCTTCAAGCACAACATTTCTTTCTATAAAAGACGACTTCAAAGAGACTGCAGAGGGCAAATGGGTGAACACAAGTGGAGAGGAGACAGTAATGTCATCACTGATGACTGGGGCCTCCACCTGCTGCCTGTGGATGCTTGGAACCTCGATGCCCTGGAGGCACAGTCTCCCCTGCCCCTCATATAAGCTCATTCCCGTTCCAGAACAGTGATATTGTAAAAGATTAGTCTTTATTTTCTTATGACTGCCTGTCGTATTTGTTCTTTTATTACATAATATCGGGTGTGCTTGTTTCATGAAGGAATGTGGATGGGTATAAAGCCTGCTGGGGTAGTATTAGAAGACTGGTCCTGGCTGAGCCTGGATAAGTCCGTGGATTCCTCTAGCGTTGCTCCCAGGTTTTGTCTGGAGAGAGACATGACTGTTCCATTCCAGAGTGGACCTAGAGGCAACGTAACATGTATCGTGTGCATCACTGAGAAATGAGATCTTAGCACCAGACTCATCCAAAACGTCACTGGAAATCATTTGCAGAGCCAGTGCTGGTCAGCCAGCCAGGCAGGGATCACAGAACACCAGCCACATAAGTGTTTCATGCTTGAGATGAAACATGCAAACTGTTTTCCTGTATAAAAATAGCCAGGAATTTTTAAGTGGTTTCTGGAAAAGAACTTATTGCTTTTGCTCTGAAACAGGTGTGATCATTCTTAGGTCTGCTTACCTTGAGGACTGGTGGTCTGGTTTTGGTAAAAATGTTAAGCGTGTGTGTCGGAGTTGGTTGGGCAGAGCTGCTGATGTTCCCCCCAGCAACGGGCAGGGGTTTGGCACAACAGGCCAGAATGACCCTGTTGCTTCATTCCATTTGCTTTCGGTTTTAATTCACCACGTTCCTGGGAATTATTACAATGCTACTTAATGTAAAGCACCCAGTCTTAAAGGCAGAAATCCATAGCATGTGCACGGCCAGGGGAACTTGGCTGTTCCGCTCACACCCGAGGCACCTGGCAGGGGCAGTACTGGAAATGTCCCCTGCTGGTGATCGGCCACCTTTGAGGGAAACAAATAATAAATATTTATTTACTTTAAAAAAAAATTATTTATTACTTAAAAATAATCGTTGCGCTATCTCCTTTTTTCTATACTAAGAAGCAGAAATAACTGTATTAAATGAAGTTTGCCACACTTGTAGCTCAGGTAAAAGGGACCTTTAGGTTTTCAGTCTAATAAAAATCACCTGCAGTTGACTGCAAAACTGCACACAACATGAAGCTGTTATCACAACACAGTTCAGCCAGAGATAGTGATGTGGTGGTACTGACTTCAGTTCACAAAGTGCTGCAAAGTCAGTCCTGATTTTGAAGACATTTGCTTCATATCGGTTAGCACTGAATCCCTGAAGAATAGATCCTGAAGAAGTTATTTATAATGGAGATTATACTCGGTTAGCATTTGTGTACTCTTAGAATGTTGTAAACGCACAGAAGATAGTGTACAACTCTGGTTAATGCATTTTGATCTGACAAACCGTCATTAATCTCCTTCCCTCTCTCTGCCGTCTCAGCACCTTACTTAGCCACTCTGCAGCTTGACAGCAGCCTCTTGCTACCACCGAAGCACCAAACCCCAGCGCCAGCAAACCACACACAGAAAGTACCAGGGAACACTGGAGCTGCGCCCTCCAACTCCACGTGTCTTTCAGCTGCTGGGGCACCACCAACAGGCAGTTCTTTTAACTCCACTCCCAGCAGTGGGACCACAAGCCTTCCCGCAGGAAGCAGTTCATCCTCCGGATCGTCTGTGCCACAGCTGTCAGCGTCTTCTGCCGCAGCAGGCGTTAACCAGATGGCCACTACCTCCACTCCAGGGTTTAGTGGGAACATCGGTTCAGGGCAGAACGCCAGCGCTGGAGGAAATACAGCAGACCGCTCGCAAGGAAGTGCAGGTCCTGGAGGAGACACAGAATCAGGTCAAAACTTACCACAACAGCAACAAGAAGGACAGGAAGGGTAAGTTACTTAACAGCTCACATGACTCAATGTACTTCTAATTAAATCCACTGTTCTCCTTTCATACAACCCATAACCACAACACCTATGGAAACCCTTGGAAATGGAGGGTCCTCTGGCACAGGCAGTACTGCTGAGTACATGGAGCAGGACCTGTTCTTGTCTGTTTGTAGCAGTCACTGATAATGGGGAGTTGGAAAAACCCATCCTGCTTTTTTTGTTACGAAAACAAAGCTTGATTCACCTGCATGACCACGGGTGTCATAGTTCCGTTTGAGATGTCTTCAGATGCTCTGTCTGGCCTGCTTTTGTAGTACAAGGGAAGCACGAGGAGTTTCACAGGTTCTGTGCCTTTGCTGCTGACACTGCAGGATGTCTTACGTGGCATTGAATGTGTCTCACGTGAGCAGCCTCATCGTGCCTGTAATGGTAACAGATACAAAATGCAACCCATGGATATTTTCTGCCTTGCTTGCCCTGTGTGTGTAAGCAGGTTGAC
The DNA here is from genome assembly GCA_033558105.1 of Coccyzus lansbergi. Taxonomy (NCBI): domain Eukaryota; kingdom Metazoa; phylum Chordata; class Aves; order Cuculiformes; family Coccyzidae; genus Coccyzus; species Coccyzus lansbergi. Next base: position 144,655 of record JAUMJK010000165.1, read on the forward strand.
TGTGAGGTCAGGAACAGGACTATATTGCTCTTACCTTAACATAAATTTTAGCAGGACAGCTTTTTAAAGACATCGTTATATATACTCATCCATCAAACATAAAAATTAGAAAGACGGTTTTTGCCATCTTACATAACTTCCTGAGTGAATGTGTTTTTCATTACTCTTGTAATAACATGTATCACTAATAGTTGTGATATATGTTATGGTGTTCCGGTATCTTAAGTGAAAGCCCACATCCTGTTGCGGTTCAGGTTGTCCTTAAGACATCCGTTCACTCGTTCCATGCAAAATGCTGTTTTATCAGCTGCAGTGTGGTTTCTGACCAAGTCCGTCTGAGCTGCGTTTTATCACTTACAGATGTTGACCCTGCCCTGTCTGTCAGGCATGGGGGGGGTTGTTACTGAGTTAAAAATGTTCAGTTTTCCTTCTGTTGCCAATGGAACCTGTTCTGTAACTAACTGGAGGACTTGAGCCTCCATCAATATTCCTTTGGCATCTCTCCCCAGTTCTCAATTCCTTCTACCTCTCCCACAAGAAAACCCCAAACAGCACCAAAACCAGACAAGGACAAAAGGAAAACTCTCAGCATTCCTATCACTCAGCTTTTTGGTATTCTTCAGACATCATCTATTCTGATTGCATTAAATAAGATTAGGTTAGACTTTATGCTAAGTATCTTTAATGCATAGTTAATAACAGGTATTTTGGATTAAGATCTGCTGTGAGAAAGTCATCTCTCCTCCATCACTGTTGTCGTGTTTTTTAGTTTTGCTTCTGAACGTAAGAATCACTTCATACTCCTCTTTTTCCTCCTGTGCTTCAAAGCCTTGTACACCCTTACAGAGGAACAGCACTGAACAATTGTAACTTGCCTTTGAATTTAACACTGTGCCTGTCTCTAGCATTACAGAGAGGGAGCGAGTAGGGATTCCCACAGAAGCGGAGTCTGCGGACAGCAACGCCTACCCCCCTGCGGTTGTCATCTACATGGTGGATCCCTTCACCTACACTGCAGATGAAGAATCTGCCTCCACCAACTTCTGGCTGTTGGGTTTGATGAGATGCTACACAGAGATGTTGGATAACTTGCCTGAGAACATGAGGGATTCTTTCATTCTCCAGGTAATTCTACCTTCCTCTGCCCCTTCCCACTGCACACTCATTCTGTCACAGTGCACTTGTGATAATACACTCTGCTCAAAGATACAAAATGGAAGATAACATATAAGCTGTAGGTGACTTTACAAATGATTTTGTTTGCTGTACAAGGTGCTATAGTAATGAAAGGCTCGATTTTGTTTTCATAAGGAAATTAAGGTGGCCACAGTATCCTGGCATCAAATCTGTTGCAGTCTTTTAGCAGTTATGTACACTAGATGCTTCCTAAGGAGAGATTTCAGTTATTTAAGTTGCAGCTTGGCTTGCTAAAGCGAAAAATGTCCAGTTGCTTCTCTGATTACTTCACATGTTGTTTGCTTTTTACATTCTCTCTGTTTTATACTCTTTAATCCTGTGGGAGCAGGTGAAACCAGACGTTTAATGCATAATTTAATAATTGTATTGTTTGCTCATTAAAAATAATTTGCCATGTAACTTGGCATATAATACTAGTTACTTACTATGGAATTATTTAAGAATTGAATTTGTGTAGTCAGAAGCAGAGCCTGGCCTACTGCCCAGAGTGCCTGCCTTCTGCCTTGCCTTCTCTGCTTTCACTGAGCCTTCGTCTAAATAAATGAGGGGGGACTGGGAGGCCAGAGACTACAAGCTACATGTGCAACCTGTGCAAGAAGTGGCATGTGAACGTTTTTGTAGCCTTGCTCATGTATGCAAAACTTGGCTTAGAAGTATTTTAATTTAAAAGAAACAAAAAAGAATAAGAAGGTATTATAATGTCTCAAATTGGCACGGAAAACAACTTGTCAGTTATAACTTGCCATGTCTTGACCTCTTCATTCCCTGAAATTATTGGAGAAAGTGTCACCAAGGTATTTTAGGCCTGGGGATGAACTAAAAATCAGGTTCACAACTTCATATTGTGTAGACTGCAGGTGATTGAATTGATTTACACCTGAAGATTCCAAAAATAAAATAGCAACCAATAGCACAAGGTCTGAAATAGAAGAACGTGTAAGAACATGTAATCCGTCCAGTGAAATTGTGCTGTAGTCTGCGTAAGACAACTGATGGCCTTAACCATCTCTTTCTAGGTACTGTTTGTTTTCTGGGCGCTTAACCATTTGTTTCTCAAAAAAACTGGCATTTTTCCAGTTTGAGTCCAAACAACAGACCATTTTCTCTAAGGAAGGGGTAACAGGATAGAGTTACCAGCACAATATTGTCACAGCTGTACCAAGAGTACACACAAATAAACTGTTACTTCAAAATAAACCAAACCCAAATGTTTATGGATTTATTGCTGTTCACACACATAGTGGAAGAATTTTTTTTTTAAAAGAAGTTGTCTTTTAAATACAGACTTTTAAATTCATTTAGTAAGTAGAATATACTATCCAAGTTCCAATGGTTTAAGACCCAGTTTAGTGATACTTAGGTTTTGGAACTACTGAAGGCATTTGTTAAAAGAATCTGCTTGGATCTCACGGTGTTCGATACAACAGAAATATTTTGTATTGAGGGTTTCTGCTCCAGAGATCTCGCTGGTTGAAAGATGTTTCCACAGCCACGTGTAGGACATTGTACTTCTCAACAATGCATTGAAAAATGAATTTACAGGGATTTTGTTCTGATTTTAAAAAGGATTTGAACTGAAATGATGATTTGTGTTCTGTTTACTCCTGGAGGGATGCTGTGCTGTTTCTTCTTCATGTGCAGATGGCTCTTCATGCCCAAACTTGAACCTCATCAGCAAATCTTACTGCATTTCTATCTCTTGCTGGTTGAACGTGTAAATCTAAGTATCTTCCTTCACAGTTCTTTCTGAAAAAAGTAAAATTGAACAGCAACATGTGACTGTGGAGCTTCCACTGCCTCCTAAATTGAAAAGGAGAAAGAATCACATAAATCTTACTTCTGCTCTCTACCGTGCTGTGTGAGGCGGGCACAGCGGTGCTGATGCCCACGTGGACAGTAAACAGATACTAGCTCTGACCACAGACTGTGGAATCAGACCTGCCCAATCACAGTGTTTGAAATACCAAGATCATACAGAACTGTTCGCCTGCTCATGGAAACCTTGGCCAGAAACACACAAGTGTTTGGTTTCAGACTGAGGATTAAACAATTAAAATTAAAAGTACACCCAGGTTTTATGGTATTGCTTTTAAAAGCCGTGGGTTATAGCTTGTGGGTACTTCAGTAAATGTTGTACATACAATTCATTATATGCCCTACCCAAATTGTAATTTGAAAGAGAAAGTGGACTTCAGAAAAGCAGGGCTTGGCTGCGGAAAATAATCTGTTCTTTTATGTAGTCAATTGGGTTTCTCATTCAGTGATGTTTGTGTCACAGAAAGCAAAATTCATGTAGTTTCTAGCGAGCTGGGATTGTTAGCTTTTGGAGTTGTGTTGTAGTGTTGCCCAGTGTTTGCTGCGCTACAAGAAGACTTTTCCTTCATTGGACAGTAGGAGTCTTGGCTTTCTGTAGGAGCAGCAGCTCCCTGTCAGGGAATGCAGGAGCCCTGATGGGAGGCTAAGGGTACTCTTAGATTTGATAATGAATGAATGTGTGAATGGGCTTTGATACTAATGAACAGCTCTTTAAAGACTCAGTGATGTCATCTTGTCTGTCTGGATTCTATAGATTGTGCCTTGCCAGTACATGCTGCAGACAATGAAGGATGAACAGGTTTTCTACATCCAGCACTTGAAGTCTCTGGCGTTTTCTGTGTACTGCCAGTGCAGGCGGCCACTGCCCACCCAGATTCACATCAAGTCTCTCACGGGCTTTGGGCCAGCTGCCAGCATCGAAATGACCCTCAAAAATCCTGAGGTTAGTGTGAATGCCAACAAAAGGGAAGCCTGTTAATAAACTGCAAGCACTTTTCTCAAATATCAAAAACGGAGGAGAGAAAATACTTTTAGGAGTAATTTTCCAAGGTATAGAAGACAGTGATAATATAAAGGGGAAAGGTAAGCTAATGCTGAATTGAAAATAGTGATAAGTCCTCAAACAAGAGACACTTATGGAGCAAATCCACCACAGGGTTACAAAGAGAATTAAGGGATGGGAGCATCTGACAGCATCTGGGAGAAAAGGCTGAGCTGCAGCTGTGGAGCCAGGAAGGGCTCTCATGAATGTGCATAAATACCTGCTCTAACTGACCATTTAAGCAAGACAATTGGCCTGGAGGATCAGAGGGCTCTTCCAGTCCCAGACTCCTCTGACTTTATGATTTTATTTTTTAATAAAAGATGGATTTCAAAACATGTTACTGTCAGACTCTGCAGGAGGACTGCACTTTGATTATTTACCACACTGGTTCACTTCTGCTTATTGTTAAATGGTGTTGAACAGCCTTGAGTTCTTATCACTTTTAACAGGTTAGATTTCTGAGAAGTGCTTTGTTTCTTAAAGAGAAGCGCTACTACATGTACAGCTGATCCAATGAATTAGTTCAGATCTGTTTCAGAAACCAAAGGATTATAAAATTAAACTGTGAGCTGTAATACTTAAGGTATTTCTGACATCATGCCTGCAGTTCACAAAAGCTTGTTACACCTAGTGCCTAGATAGGAAGTTGTTCTCTAGGCAGTATCTGAATAGAAGGAAGTAAACAGATGCCAGCAATTTTAGCAAAGGATATAAGCAATAACAGGCTTAGACTCCTGGCTGTTCTAAAGACTGTTCTCATACCATATTTTCTCTGTATGTAAAATGTAATCATTAAATAAGTGCATCATTTTAACTAATTGGAATGAATTGTCTATAACCTCCTTTTCCCAGTATCTCTCTTGATTAGGAATGCATTTAATATATTTATTCTTTTCAACTCACTGTTTCAGATGTATGTGCTCATGATTGTGTCGACTTTATTGCAGAGGCCCAGCCCAATCCAGCTATACTCACCGCCTTTCATACTGGCGCCCATCAAAGACAAACAGACAGAGCTGGGAGAAACATTCGGAGAGGCCAGTCAGAAATACAACGTGCTTTTCGTTGGATATTGTTTGTCTCATGATCAGCGTTGGCTTCTGGCGTCCTGCACTGACCTTCATGGGGAACTGCTGGAAACCTGCATAGTCAATATCGATGTACCAAACAGGTAGAAACCTCCCTTTTTTACACTGTATTGAGATTGAGAGTTGCCATCCCTCGCTCTTACTAGTTTCTTGTGCATCCTTTCTAATCATAATTCCTGTTGATGTTATCATGATGATGTTACAGTGATTACATTTCAGTTGACGCTTTTAGAACTTGTAAACTGCAGAGGAAAAAAGGTTCTGGGTTACACTTGTTTTACAAATGCTACCTGCAAGGGTGACCTTCAAGGACAACTGGCGTGTTGCTTGGCATAGTGACACCTCTCGCATGTCACTGCAGGGATGGTGCTGATGTCAGACACGAACTTGTTCTGCTTGTTAGTGTAAAGTAAAGTAGGACTGTAAGAACTCCTGGAAGGGGGAAAGCTGTGAAATAATTATCCGGAATAGAAAGCTGAATATTGTCCTCAACTCTCCTCTTTAATTCTTTTTTTTTTTCCTTCCTTAACTTCCAGGTCAAGGAGGAGCAAGTTGTCTGCACGTAAGATCGGCCTGCAGAAGCTCTGGGAATGGTGCGTTGGTATCATCCAGATGACATCACTGCCGTGGAGAGTTGTAATCGGGCGGCTCGGGCGCCTTGGCCACGGGGAGCTGAAAGGTATGAGATGTCAGTGCTGCCTGCGACTTGGGAGTGAAGACATGGCCCTAACGTACAGGGCAGGATGACTTAGGGAGATGATCATGAACCATTAAAAGCAGAAATTTGAGTGCTACCTTGCCCTGGCACTGAATTTTTGTACTGGTTGGCACAGTCCATTTGCTTGTTTGTACATTGGATTTGAGAACTCTCCCTCGTGCCTTGTGTTGTGTAGGGTAACTCATATTTACGCAGGGTTTTTCCAAGTGGGAGTCATGGGGTTTGTCACGTCTTAAAAACAGATCTGAATAACAATTCACCTGTCACAGGAACAGGATTCAATTCTGATTCCTACACTTAAGCATAAACTGAATGAACATAAATGTCATGCTAAAAAGTTACTGAACAGAAGAAATGTCATTGTTTCTCTGTGGTATAGAGAACGGGCTGAGCACTGGGGTTGGCCAGTTGCAAGGTACTCTGTGGCCTGCAAAGCCCTCCCAACATTTAGCGTTCCCGACAGCTTGGGGGGAGCTGAAAGGGAGCTCTGGAGTGGTGCAGGTATAGGTGCCTGCTCAGTTCAACAAGGGTAAGAGGGACTGACTACTCTGCTCCACTTCAGTGGTGATTCTTCTCATTCCTAAATACATGCCTTCAGCATCTTTTCTTCCATTTCTAGTGCCTGTGGTCACTACTTGGGGTTTTTTTTGGCAGCAGATTAGAAGAAAATGAGGTTCTGAAAGGGTGATGTCAGTATTTTTCTATCTCCTGAGTTGGGACGTATATCTGCACATCCGCTGGAATTTGCTTTATTTAGTGTATTTTTATTCATAACAAGGTTTAACAAGATTTCTCTGATGTTGAGTGAATGAATTCTTATCTCTGCTTACGTTTCAATATTCCAGTCATGCTGGTTTGAAGATTCCAATCACACCTGGTGCATGTGGGGAGTATAGTTTTAGCAGCATGTTGTTAAAGCTTTCCTGGTTTTAAGCAAGTTCCGGCTATTTCAGAACCCTGTTATGTTCTACCATCATCTTATCCATTTCAGACTGGAGTATCCTCCTTGGGGAGTGTTCCCTGCAGACAATCAGCAAACAGCTAAAGGAGGTGTGCCGCATGTGTGGCATCTCAGCAGCAGACTCTCCTTCTATCCTCAGTGCCTGCTTAGTGGCCATGGAGCCGCAGGGATCATTTGTTGTGATGCCAGGTATGTTTTATCCAACCCTTTCATTCTTTTAGCATACTTTGTACGTAAGCACATTAATTCTGTGAGACCTCTTGAGTCCAATAAGAAGACCGTGTAATTTTGAGGTTCCCTTTATCTGTTACATTACATAAGCACATAATTTTGAATGTACATAGTGACGTATCTGTAAAAAACTACTCTGTTTTTTTTAGTTTAGAAATAAAAGATTACTACATGATACAGAAATAAATGAGCTTGAAAATTACTCAATTTGAATAACTTTCAAAGCAGAGATTTTGTAACATGAAAATAGATGGCGAGTTCTGCTTTTTTTATGACAGCTAGTGAGATGTATTTCGTTATTATACAGACAAGTGTGTCAAAAATATGTTTAACTTGCTCAATTAACAAGTAAATCTTTGATGAAGGGGTGACAGAATGGAAGAAAAGATAGGGCGTTGTACGGGAATTCACACAGCTAAACATCTACACAACTTGTGATCTAAATTTCAAGTTCTTCTACTAATGTATTCTTTTTAAGATAAGAACCTTTAAACACGTGTATTAGCTTGTAAACCCAGATTAGATGCACAGAAATGTAATTGAACACAGAATATAGACTTTGAAGATGATGCAAATTAACTCTCTGCTGTTGCTTCGGTTCTGGAAGATGCTGTCACGATGGGATCAGTGTTTGGGCGGAGTACCGCGCTGAATCTGCAGTCGTCTCAGCTCAACACCCCTCAGGATGCCTCCTGTACACACATCCTGGTTTTCCCAACCTCGGCGACTATCCAGGTGGCACCAGCGAATTACCCGAATGAGGATGGATTCAGCCCTACTAACGGTGAGTGTCTGGTGTGAGCGGGATCCTCGGGAACACCCAGTGGCCGCTGAGAGCACCAGCAGGGCTGTACCAGCTATGAGTGAAAACTGAGCACTGCTGCTCTCTGATGGACCCCACAGTGCCCTGACTTCATGTAAAGAGAACAGCACTGAACTCTGTAGTTAGGGTGTCATGAACTGTGTTGTTTTGAATTTGTTTTCAGATAATGGCACTGATTTATGCCGCAAATGATCCTGACAATCAATATACAAAAGGACACAGGCTAAAAAGTGGTTTTTCTTCTTGTTGTGGCTTGTTCAGCCCAGCTTATTTTATAGTAGTGGCTCGCTTCGGGCCCTGGTGTGCACAGAGCTTGTGAGGCAGGAGGTACTTGGGTTAGAATTCTAATCTTCCCGTGAAGCAGGCAGAGCAGACCGACCTGAGCCCTCTCAATGTCAGCCACGTGCTTCCTCAGGCATATTTAACCCCAGTTTGTGCCAGCAAGACTGGTTAACGCTTTCTATCAAATAATGTTTTCCTAACTGTTTCACCATAAATCCTTAAAAATTATTGTAAAATTATTTGCAAGAGACTAACTACCCGCATTTATAATAGAAGTGTTTTAGGAAGAGAGAAATTACAGTACAGAGAGGAAGACAAGCCCACTGTTTTCAATGCAAAGGCCTGCTTTGATCTGTTCCTCCTGGAATGCTGGTGGGCCCCGCCGGAGGGAAGTCACCCGCTGAACACGGCAGCAGCTGTCCTTTCCAGGCCCCACAATCCTGACTGAATGCTCTGCTGACAAATATTTAACCTGCATTAACCTGCCCTTTAGTGCTTCAGATGCTAATTAGAACCAGGTACAAGAACTGGCGTTTTCTAAAATGGTGTTAAATTTAATTTTCTTAACCCTGTTCTTCTTAATGATTAAACAGCTTCCTAGGCTATTAGCTGTCTCATTTATGCTTTTGAGGCGAAGCAGAGCGTGACATTAGTTCTGTGTTGTTTACTGAGGTTGTAGGACAGAAGTTAATAAACGAAGTGAATTCATTGCTCTTGCCATCCAGTATTTCACTTCAGAAGATGAAGGAATTTCAGGTGAAATTAGCTCAAAACACACACATCCTTTTTGATTTTCATGCAAAGTAAATTCTTCAAGATAAATTATTTATTAGAACATGTAGAAATGTGTGTCTCTGTTTAGGGCTCCATGTGTTCAAGTATAAATTTGGCTGCAATTCTAATTAATCCAGTTAATTCATACAGCTCCTACTGTCCCTCTCAGTCCCTTAAAATGTACTTTATATGTCATTAAAGTGGTCATGTTTAGCCAGCTTTGCCTGCTGAGAAATCTGGGTAAGGAAAAAAAATCCTATAAACCATATTGTGATGCTTATAATTTTTTGCTCTGTGCTTATGAAGTCTTAGCTTTCCAACATGGAAATTACTGGTGGTGGCTTAATTTATGTCTCAAATGGCTGAATAATGGGATGTACTTCCCGTGGAATGCAAACACATTTTCACTGTATCTTGATGCCCTTCCCAGCTGTTAGCAGAAACCAAATTAATGCTGGCAGTTACGATAATACAACTGTATTTAATGTCTGAGAAGAAAGTAAAACATCAGAAGCTGGGTTGTAGGAAATTCTGGTGCAGTATGTAAAATAATCATGAAAGTGCATTGCCGCGAGTGTGGAGAGGGCCTTGCTGCCCCGACTGAGGCCCTCGGCAATTCCCCAGAAGCTGCTAGGGCTGCTCCTGGAATGTTTGGAGTGGCTGAGGAACTGGAGCTGTTTAGCCTGGAGAAGAGGAGGCTGAGGGGAGACCTCAATGGTCTCTACAACTCCCAGAAAGAAGCACTTCAGGACATGGTTTAGTGGGCACAGTGGGTTAGGCTGATGGTTGGACTGAATGAATCTTAGAGGCCTTTTCCAACCTTAATGGTTTTATGATTCTATGATTTCGAATAAATCTGCTGAAACATTGGGGTGTGGCACTGGAAGCCCAAAGAGCAGCATCTGCTAAGAGTAACGCACAGAGGTGATTTAATATTCTTCAAGTGTCCTCTTAATGAATTTCTGTGGCCAGGTGTCATTTTTTCTGTTAAAAAGTTGAGTTTGGATTCTGATTAAGCTGGTATGACAGGGTTTTTATTCACTCTCTGACCATTGTTAGTGTGTGATTTTATCGGATGTCTGCCAGCTTTTCCTTTCAAGTCTGTGCGGCTGCAGTCAAAGGTGCTAAAGAGGATTTAAAAGTGCAGCGTTTATCTCTGCTTTTATCTGTCTCAGAGTATGTAATAAAAAGGAATGATAAGAAATTAGAGGGAATGGTAATAAATTCCCATACAAGGGCATACAGTGATAGGACAAGGGGGAATGGCTTTAAATTGGAGGGGGAAAGCTTTAGACTAGACATCAGGAAGAAATTATTCATGATGAGAGTGGGGAGGCCCCAGCCCAGGTTGCCCAGAGAAGCAGTGGCTGCTCCATCCCTGGCCAAATGGATGGGCCTTGGGCAGCCCGATCCAGCAGGAGGTGTCCCTGCCCATGGCAGGGAGTGAAACTGGATGAGCTTTAAGGTCCCTTCCAACCCAAAGCATTCCATGATTCTATGATGACTCTAAATTGCAAAAGTTTCTTGCAAAAATGAGTACAGCACATTAGAAATTATTCTTTCTTTTCCTTTTCAGATGACATGTTTGACCTCCCATTCCCAGACGACATGGACAATGACATAAGAATTCTAATAACAGGGAATCTTCACTCTTCACCAAATTCCTCCCCAGTTCCTTCCCCTGGATCACCATCTGGCATTGGAGTGGGATCTCATTTCCAGCATAGCAGGGTAAGGCTGTAGCACTTGTAGGGCATGTGCGACTGAAAAAAAAAAAACCAAAAAAAACCAAAACATAAAACCCCCCTCTGTGTGGCAGAGCCATATCTAATGATACCATATAAATGAATCCATACTCATGTTTTTCTGGAATAGTATTGAATATCCTTGACACGAAGGGACAAGTCTTTGAGAGAAAGAAAGAGAGGACAGCTCTGTGCACATGAACTTCTAGGGGAGGCAAGAAGTGAGATAGTTCTTCTCCTAATGAAACCCCTGCCCATGGAAACTCCGCAGGTGCTGGATGTTTATGCAAATGTTGTTTTCTTAGTAAAAATTAGCCCAGAGCACAGAAAGTCTCTAAGATAGTTTTCTTTGAAGTGTTTTTTATAAAGTTGGTTCCAACATTAGTGATTACTTAAAATGCAAATTGCTTTTGATAATTCAAGGTATTTTTTGGAATCGGCTTTAGCTTTGGATCATGTTTGGTGGGAATCTTGTACACTTAATTGTGGAAGACAGCTCTACTCTTAACGTGGTTTCCATCACAAACATTTAGAAGTTTGATGCTTCATAATTTCCTGCAACAAATTTTAATCTAGAAATAGTACATTTAAAGCAGCAGCATGTTACTTCTTTGTTAAATAGAACAGTGTTTTATTAAAGAAATGCATAAACTTTTATACAAGAAACAGACAACCCCATGCATTTAAGAATTGTGGGTTTGTGAACTGCAGGAGTTTCAGTAACTGGATCTGGACCTGTGACCATCGCTGGTGCCTTTAAACAGTCTTATCAAGGGAAACTACATCTGGTGTGAATGGAAGATAAACAAAGAGACTTAGAGGAGGTGTACGTACAGCTGGGTATTTGCCCATGAATGACGCTGCTCATTCAGCCTCTCTAACAAAGCGGTGCAGTTTTCTAAGCATAAGATATCTCAAGAAAAGAATTCTCACTCCCTCCAAATGACTAACTGGTGTTACTTTCACCACCTGGAAGAAAATTTGCCTTGCAACTTCTGCCAAAGTACTTTAATATTCAACTTAATATAGACGGAGAGTGAAAAATCACTTCTGCACCAGCCACAAAAGTGCTGATACTGTGTATTCAGCGCACAACCACGTTACCTTATGTTAATACTCCTACCCCCTTTTCAGGGGCTAAATAATTACATGTTACTCTCGCTTGGTTATTTCAAGCAGGTATGTGGGCAAATTAAAAATTCTAAATTCTGTTTCTAAACCCTCCAGCCATAAATCACAACTCCTCACTCAGTACAGTTTCTCTCCCTTATTCAGTTGGTTCAACAATCTCCAGTCTGTCCTGCTTTCAGAAGTGCATTTACAAAACTCAGTCCAAGTGGCTTGAGAACAGCACGGAAAGGTTAATGACCAAAGAGCTTAGGGACCTGGACAAGCCATTTCTAGATGAACCTGTCATAGTAATTCAGTTTAACCATTAACAAGGGCCTAGTAATTGATGTGTAATTTTTGGTTCTAAAAAAGCAACAGCGTGTGATCATTACCTTGTGGGTCATGGAAGGTCAAGCCTTCGCCCATGTAGCCCATAATTGATTGCTGCAGTTTAGCATGTAAGTCCTGATTGCTCAGCAGCCAGTTTCTGAGTTGCTGTTAAGCTTTTCGAGTGCCTGCAGCCAAGCAAGCTGCAACCTTCCCCAAACTTTATGGAGTGTTTAACTTCCTTTGATTCCTGATCAAGATATTGCCGTTGGAGACAGACCTGCTTGAAGGACTAGAGGGTGAAGGCTTTGTGACGAGGCCAGTTTCTGTGGCATGGAATCTTTTTTTTTTTTACTTTCTTACCTATTGACTTACAAGATGTTTATGGATTAAATTAACTGCTGTCGTCATCTTCTGGGATAAGGCACAAGCTAAAATACTTCACAAGCATCTCTGAGGGTTTTCACACACACACACACACACACGATGAGGTAGGGAAGCTCACACCCAACGCTCCTATCCAGCAGCCTCGAGTATGGAAGGTTCATCTGGGTTTTACTCTGCAGAAATCAAATCACAGTGTACAAGCTGACTTGCAGTGACTCAAAATCTGATGAAATTGGTTTTATAGCTCATTCTCTTGTTTAACTCTCTCCTTTCCTCTCTTATCCAAATAACCATTGGGTCAATATATAAGAACCAGTAATTAATACTGCGAAAGTACAGACTATAAATTAATGAATAACTAAAAAGCAGGACAGATGCTGCTTCTTTCCTCACCCTTCACCTCTGCTTGACAGTACAAATACAAAGCAGAGAGCCTGCCTTCTGTCCCCCACAAGGAACAGCAAGTGCAGCATTTTTATTCTAAGCTATCAGTGTAACTACCTGGAAAAGCAAATATAAACAAGTTTATAAAGATGCAGCATGTAAGACAAACCACAAACCTGTCTTTTCACTGATTCTTTCAGAGCCAAGGGGAACGTCTCCTCTCCAGAGAAGCCCCTGAAGAACTGAAGCAGCAGCCTCTTGCTCTCGGATACTTTGTGTCAACTGCCAAAGCTGAGAATCTTCCACAGTGGTTCTGGTCATCCTGTCCTCAGGCACAAAACCAGTGTCCCCTCTTCCTGAAGGTCAGTCTTGGGGTTCTTTCACAGGGAAAAGAGAAGAATTGCATTTATATCCTATGAATTTTCTTTGAACGTTGGCTTTGTGTGTTACTACTACTACTGTGACAGTACTGGAAATGGAAATGCAGTCTTAGGTTTAAATGTAGTTAAGACAACTGGCTATTACATAGAGTTTTGTTGCTAAAGCCGTTCCCTGAAAATTGGATAGTTTGGCAGCTTCTAAATACAAATCATCAAAGCTGTGTCTGGTCTTAGAAAGTGTCCCAGTTTTCATTTGTTGCAATGGACAGGAGGGACAGACCTTCTGTCCTGTCATAATGCAGTTATGACACAGTTTAACAGACAGGAGAGTGGCACCTCCAGGTAGAGCAGTTACTATCAGTTTCTGTGGCCGCAGCTGTTGTTGCACTGTGGATCTGTAGTGTCAGAGTGAACTTGATATCTCTCATTCCAGAAGCACTAGTGCTTGCAAGATGTGTGCAGCAAGTTCACTACGTTCACTGATCCCTGCAGTGTCGCACAGCAGCTTATTTGAATGAGTCAAAAAAATGCAAGATGATGAACATGGAAGGAAGGTGAACGATGTGCCTTGAGTAGGACCACAGACCTATTTGAGCAACCAATGTACAGAATAATGTAGTTCTCAAGTAACAAATACTAAACATTTTTGCAAGTTCCTTCACTAAATTTTCTCAGCTCTGTCTATCAGGCATTTATCAACATAAAGGTGTTCAGAATTTCTTTCCTCGTGCTAAGAAAGCTGTTTCAGGACCAACATTAACAAAGCCTCTCAGCCAGCACAGCAGGCATTCTGTTCACTACAGCACCTCTACTAGTGGAGTGCCGACCCCTGCTCCTCACACTGCACTTTTCATGGATAGATTTCCTAGCAGTGTGGGGTTTTTTTCAAACCAACAGAATGGGGATTTTAAAATAATACAAAAAATAAGCCAGTGTGGGTTTGGAATTAGAGATGGTTTTGGAGCTAGAGATGAAGTTTTATGCTAAACTTAAAGCTCCCTGTTCTTTGTGAATGAGTAATCCAGAGGCTGTGTTTCAGTTCCAGCAGTGAAACACAGCCAGCAGAGCTCCAGGCAAATCCCTGAATTCCCTCTGTAAGTTCATACTAGATTTGTACTGGAAAGAAGGAGCCAGCTCCCTCCCTACACCACCTCCCAGCCCAACACAGGTCCTCTCTCAGATCTAGGCTAAATTAAATGTTTCGTTTGGCTTGGAACATGCTAGTTTGGTTTGGACAATTTTTGACTCACGCAGGAACTTGTACAGTATTCAGGGAGCAGGTGGTGCTGGCTCTTTCCTGCCACTCAGTACTACTATTGGGAAACACGTACAGCATGCGAGACGTAGGGATTCGAGTCATCTTCGTCTGATTTGGATTAAGTATTTTTGAGCTGAAGTATTTCACCTCTAATGTGCGTGCCATAATTGGAGGAATATTGATGTACGGTTTTGCCTCAGCAGGCTGCGTGGAGGATGAGGGGCTTGCAAGGCTTATGTGGGTGCTCTACCCCTAGCACATGGTCAATACGGAATCTCTTTGCTACTCCTGTATAAACACACAAGCCTTGCTCCAGAGGATGAGACAGACTGAGAAAGCATAAGAGCAGAGAGCAGGACCAAGGCTGTACTGGGGTTTATGTGCTGTAATCTGTGACGGGACTTTCCTGGGAGAGTGGTTTGCTATCAAAATCCCCAAAGAACCACTGACGCATCCTAAGGGTTTTCCCCTCATTGCTTTTTCCCTGACTATAAAGAACAGAATAAAATAATCTTTTTTAAGAAATGATCCTTCAGTCAAGAAGGGAATTCAGTTTACTCAAAAATGTAATCGTTATGGAATGTGGAAATACACATTGTCACAGAGGGTTCAACAAAGAGCTGCCAAGGTCCCATGCTGTCCTGAGACTATTCACAATGTGTTTGTTCACCATGGGGTTTTAGAAGTGCTTGCTATATGAAGGGTTAATCTGTGCTTTTTACTTTATGCAGGCCTCATTACATCACCACATCTCTGTAGCACAGACAGATGAGCTTCTACCTGCCAGGAATTCCCAGCGAGTTCCTCACCCCCTTGACTCTAAAACTACATCAGATGTCTTGAGGTAACGCCTTTCAGGTTTTGCATTTCCTCCCTAAGGTTATGGGGACCATCTCAAGCTGACACAATTATTTTTTGGCTTTATGAACAGCCTGTAATTCTGCGCTGCCCTACACGTGTGTCTTGGAGCAGTGGACAGCTCTAGCTTTAGCTGCAGCCTCCAACACCAGAGAGCCTGACTTTAAGGGTTATTTCATCCATTTTCCATATTATTGTACAAAACTGTGAAAGGGAACTGACAAACAGCTTTCCGTTACCGCGTGCACCTTGGTTTGCCTTCCAAGGATTGTTCTGTAGAGCTGATGGTCTCATCTGAACTGTGTCAATAGTTATATTTCCTCACCAAATCAAACTGATTTATAGAAGATAAAAGCACTCTCCTGATAGCACTGTCTTAGGAACTGGGATACAGAGGAGACATTCCTCCTGAATTAATGCAGGGTTGTGTATCACATTGTATGAAATAAGTAGTGTGCCTCCAACCCACCTGTGGGGACTGAAAAGGTCTTTTTTATGAGGTGGCACACACCAGGGAACAAATGTGTGCATTTCAGCAGGTAGGGGTATCCACAGGAAACACAAAGAATAATCTAATCTATGAAAATTGGTATTGTATGTATGCTTCTAGAAGATCTGAATACACATCCTCTTGGAGGACTGAGCTGCCCAGGAGAGGGTTATGCAATTCCAGTTTCATTTCTCTGCATTTCTCCTCTGCAGGTTTGTTTTGGAGCAGTACAATGCACTGTCCTGGCTTACGTGTAACCCTGCCACTCAGGATCGCAGCTCCTGCCTTCCTGTCCACTTCGTGGTGCTCACTCAGCTGTACAATGCCATCATGAATTTACTCTGATAGAAAAGCACTTCTTCTGGCTTATTCTCCCCTCAACTGAGAAACATGCCACAGTCTGCAAAGATCACAGTTTTGCTTCACTCAGACCAGTCCTGTGCTGTGCTTCTGTTCCTCCAAAAGCACATGTGAATTCTGCAGTGTTCAAACTCATCTACCCATCACCATCTCTGGCAGCTTCAGTCCAAACCCTGGGAACATCCATGAACAGTGAATACAGAGTAACCTCACGCCAGTGTTAGTTTGGTGGCCCAGTAACCACTGGTCAGTGCGATGATTTTTTTTAATATTTTATTTTTTTAAGGAAGACTCTGCTATCTTTTGCATTAGGAACGCTGAGAAGCAACCAAGAGCCCTGCAAGTCAAAACACTTGGTGGTGGCCAGCTTGGGTTGTCCAAAACTTGTTTGATCATCGTAAACTGGGACTTTTGCAGAAGGAAGCAAACCCACAAAGCACGCAGTTGTAGTAACTATTGGAATTTTCTGTCTCCCTGGAGTTCCCATCAGAGTGGACTGGGATGAATGCATGCATTTGTTACCTGTCCATGTAGATATGAATGGTCTGGAGATACTTTATTTATTTTTAGGTTTGGGGAGGGGAGGGATTAAATTATAAAGGACCAGGAACAGTTGAATATCTTACAAACCCAGCTCCATCCCACTGTAGGGTTATTTATCGACATACCTCTCACTCTTCTGACCTAGACATCAAACCTGAAGCTAAAAACAATCAAAAGTCCAAGCTGGGAAGGGCAGGGCAGCTGGTAAGGATTTTTTATGCATTTTAAGGAATTCTCACCTGTGTTTAGTGTGATTACAGCGAGGAGCGGCCAGTGTTCAATGAAGGATAACACTACCTAATGGAAGACGAGAGTGAGAGGTAGGGGGGGAAAAATACTTTAAAGCCCAGTGTAAGGGCACGTGGAAAGTGGTAAATTAATCTATTGTAGAGCTATGATCGAAATATATTTCCGGTAAATTTAGTGATGCTAGGAAACTATTTACTGAAACCCAAGTCGCCCTTTAATTCTGGGCAGACTCGTCCATGTACATATCCAAAAATATGGTTTTTGTTTACACTAAATCAGTTACAAATCTGGTGTATTTTTTCTGACTATAGGAATATTATTTCAAAGAAATAATTTTTTAAAATTATATCATTAAATTAGTACTTGAATTTATACCACTGTGGTGGCAAAGTTACTTTGTTTAGTGAAATGATTGCCATTTTAAAGGTTAATGGCTAATTGAAGTATTTTTATGACTCCTTCATTCCAGGCTTCAAGGGGTTTATATTTAAACTCCATTTTCTAATGTTTGTGGTTGCACTGTGCAGCAGGCACGGACTGCCTTACGTGAGGGGTCGGGCACTTTGATCAGGCTGTGTGACCTAGTTACCTATCTGTGGAGAAAAAAACCTACCAATTTTAAAGTTCTTCCAAAAGACTTTCATGTTCTGGTTAAAAAAAATGAAATTCTATGATTTTAAAAAGTATTTTTCTTGACTAATGTAACATTTAAAACAAATTATATAAAATAATAATAATAATAAAAAAAGAATTGCTTGCGTAATGAGAAGGTGAAGTCAGAGAAGTGACCTGTAAATGGATTGTTGCGCTCTCTGCACCAAACCTCCCATGTGGGATCTTCTTTGCAATGTATAGGTTAAAAAAAAAAAATCTGATATCAAACCATTTGTATCTAACGTGTACAGTGTAAAATTGACTTGAAAAATATTGCAGTACTATTTTTTCTTAATCAGAAAAGAAAATTCTCAAGGCCTTTTGAAGAGCATAAAAAGATGAAGATTGTAAACTTGTATAAAAAAATTTAACTTGGGGAGGAAAAAATGTAAAGTAGACATTTGTAATCTTTTACCATGTGGGGGTTATTTGTTCCCAGGATTCATTGGAACTTTGGATTATTATTTTGTTTGTTCTTTTTAAATGGGCTGTTTTTATCCAGGGGCATTTCTTCCCCAGAAACCTAGTTCTAAGCAAAAACTAAGAATAAAAAAAAAAAAGGGCAGCGAGGAGTAGTTTTCATCTGGTGTCTTTTATTTAATTTTTTTAAGTTAAGAGAAGCTGGTGACATATTTATACGTTTTTGTGCAAAATAAATGAATGGCAATAGATTTTAAAGAAAAAATCTTATGTACTTCAGTGTGAAAAGTTCTGTATAATATTTCCCTTAAATATGCATTATTTTACTTGTGAGTTTTTTACTGAACAAATCTGAAATGTACAAGCCCTGGCTTTCCTACAGAGCGAAGAAAGTTATTTTATTTTGTTTTTTTATTTCTAACTTTGGAAATTCATGCCGAAATCAGAATTATTATTACAGTTGTTTGAGCTAAAGGGAGCGGGAGGGGGCGGGGAATGTCCAGCATGCTTGTATGTATATTTCAGAACCTTTTTTAAATGTAAAAGCTGTACATTTCTGGGGAGTTCTGAATTTCTTTTTGGTTTTTTTTTTTCCTCTGAGCATTTTGCAGTGAGCTTCTTTTATATATAGCCAACAGTTTGAAAGAAAAGAAAACAAAAAAAAAAATGTGAAGTTCATTTTAAATCTACAGTATATCGCTGGTACAATACACTAAAAAAGACTTTGATAAAAAGAAACAATAATAATAAAGACCTCCATTTTAAATGTCATTCATATATACCTTGTGGATGAGAGCTATATACTTTTACACACTTTTTTAGATGAATAAATTATTGAATTACTGAACTGTTGATGGAGTTTTATTGTTAGGAGTATTTTCTTTATCTCTTTGGTTTTAGCATTCCTAGTGAAGGAGAGCTGGCGCCACAAGGTAGGGGTTGCGTGTGACGGGAAGGGAACTGAAATGCATGTGGAGGCTCTGGTTCCTTTACAGACCCTGCTGCTGCTCTCCTGGAGTCACCCCGGGGCCTACCTGCTGCTCCCACTGCCACCTGGTGATGAAGCTGTAGTACTCTCTTAAAAATTGAAATCAAACTCACCTGGAATAGTCGATCCCTTTAAAATCGTGTTTGTGGTGAGAGGAAGGTTGGTGCCACTGATGTGCATGTTGAGATGGACAGATATGAACTCTGCCTAGTGGGTCAGAGGGAGCAGCCTGAGGTAACCTGGTGACACATGGGCAGTGGTTCCTTCACCTTAGCAACTCTGATCACAAGTGCTTCACCAATTACAGATGAAATGACTTGATATGCCATTTCATTTTTTTCAACAGGAGATTTCAGAGCCTTGCCCTTTTCTTCCCCCTGCAGCAGCCCAAAGGAAAGAGGAATAGGAAACCAGATCAGCCAGTTGGGCCTGCTCAGAGCAGCTGTGGCATCTCCATCCTGAAGACTCAGCTGGGGACAGTCCTTGAGCTGCCTGAGGGAATGGGACCTGCTTTGGCCAGGGACTCAGTTGGACTGTTTGACTGCAGGAGGCCCCTTAAGCTCCGTGTTTAGCAGGTTTGTTTCTGAACACAGACCAGTAAACTAATGATAACTGAACAACTAGACCCCAGGCTTTTTCACAGTGAGCGCCGTACCTGAACCAGACCAGAGCTCTACTGTGCATTCATCTCCCATTAGAAAAGTCCTGAAAACCTTATAACAGAATCTTAGACTTCAGCCTTCCACTGCGAGTGCTGTTAAGTAGATGGAATCACTGCAGAACAATATCTTTTTAAATGGAGATTACTTTGTGGCTAAGTCATTGGTTTTAAAGACAAAACCTACCAATTAAATATTCTGCTTTATGACAGCTGTAAGGAAGAATCAAACCCACTAAAATTTCAGCTGATTTTTAACAATAACATAATATTTGTGACAAGTGGGTGGAATACCATGGTGACGTTCTCTGTAACACCACAAAGGGAATGTTTTTAAACATCAGACTGACGTTAAACTGATCTTCTTTTTCCAACTGCCATTTCTATTTTTGGCAAAACACCATGAGCACCTGAAAACACTTTAAGCCCATGTAGAAAGCAGCAAAAGTCATCAAAGCAAACATTAAGTTTATGGTGATTCTCTCACCAGTTATAGTGAATGAGCCCTGACATCCCCAAACAGGAAGTCTTTGGTCTTCAACAACAAAGCGATATTTATAAAATTACAGTGCTTCCACTTCCCTGTTCTGAAACTGAACCCTAAACCTGACAAATGTTAAGGTGGGCAGAACTGTGTCCTGTTAGACTGGCTGTTCCCTACCAGCCACTACTGCAGCAGTCCTACTGGTAAACCCCAGTGCTGTTCCAAAGGAATCTGAAATACCCTTCAAAACCTGAAATGGGATGACACCAATTTTTGTGAGAAGCTAGCTCTGAGTATGGATTGCCCACAGCTGCTGCTGACAGAGATTCCCTTTACCCATTAACTCTGCACCCGTAGTATTCAGACTCCAGCGCTGGGACCATTCAATACAAAGCAGCTCTCACACTGGATCCAGACTTGGACTTGCAGCCAACTGGCAGTCTAACTGTGCCATAAGCATATATAATATAGCTTATATGAGCTATAAAAATATATATGCTCCTTATCTGTTCAAGTATTAGCCAGGTTTGCCTGTAAGAATTGCTTACTAAAACCTTTCAGAATTGTGGTACCATTGAAAAACCAAAACCACACAAATAAGATGCTTCGCATCAAGGCCCCTTCCTGAAAGCACAAGATAGTACAACAGCTAGAACTCACTCCAAGGGCTTCCTACAGGAATACTGCTCCTTGTCCTGCAACCAGAACCAAGGGCAGCACCAGGCAGAACCCGCCTCTGACTGCTCCACATGGCCCAGAGACTGGCTCAACTAAAGAGAGTTTTAGTAGATTCTGTCACGGAACTGAGGACACTACAACAGCCTCTGCTGTTCTCCACTCCCAAAGGCCACGTTTCATTTTTCAGTTCTTAATCAAATTTCTGTTCCCAGCCCCCTCTTCTACCTGTACATATCAGGAACTCTGTTTTTTGTCCTACTGTGTGTGCAGTACTTTCTGACAGACGTTTCATTTCAGAAATACCTGCTTGTGCAAGATATTTGTCATCTACACCCCACCACTGTTTAACTTCCCAAGCAATGATACCCACCCCATGTGGTTTATTTTAAGAGACAGACATGTCAGCAGAAAATGGACTTGGCCCATATGACAACTGTAGCAGGCCTGGGTCCCTCACAAATAGAATTTATTTTCCTTACACAATGAATCAGACGTATATTTAAAAACCTCCTACCTGACGCTCTGTTTCACTTAAATATTATGCCATTTTGAAAATGTCAAACTGCAGTATAAACTGGGGAACAAACTACATTCTGAAATGCATTGCTGCTACCTCGAGTCCTCTGAGAGCTTCCTGCCAACAGTTTCCAATATCCAGAATCTCAATTAAAAAAGTAACACAACACACATCCCTGCACAGAAAGCTCACAGTTTCCTGCAAGTCTAATCCCACAGACAAGGGGGAAGAAAAACAAAATCATATCTTTTTGACTTTTCGATTGGGTGAATACCTTAAAAAGTCTTTCAGCCAACCCGGTTTTGGTTATCTGTGGTTCCCTGCATTCAGGGGCAGCTGTTACAGAGTCGCCTCAGTCACATCTATACACACTCTGTGCTGGAGCTGCCTAGAGAGTAAGCAGCAGGACTCACATCCCTTTATCTTCCAGCAGGGGTCATGGTTTGACGGCAAATGAAACTACAGAGTCCTAGAGCAGAACCACATTAAACCACACGCATCCGCAGTGCTGGGCCATTAAAGGGCAACCACGCGAGCAGGCGTGGGTTCACTGGTCAAAGTGCTCCACCCCTCCTTGAAATCGGTTTCGGGGGTAATTTCATTAGTGCCTGGGGAAAAGACAAGTAGAAGAGAAGCAGGTGATGGAGAAAGGTGCGTATGGCAGGGAGAGATGGGCTGTTAATCCCAGCAGGGTAATGGCCCATGGAAGTGCTAAAAGAAAGGTGCTGTAAGCAAGCCTCCTCACTGCTGGGTTAAGCAGCATTTTAGAGGTAAAAGTAATTGCCCTTGTATTCCTTTCCCTGTTCAAAAGCTGGGAGCACGTGGAGAACGCTTTCTGCTGCAATGACACACACTGGTGCACAACTGGATTGTTAAGGAATGGACCGGAGAGAGAAAAGAAACCTGAGCGGGACCACAAATAGGCAGTGTTCAGGCCTGGTCTCAGGGTGACTTTAGACATAAATAACAAGGAGCCCAAGTGGAAAACACCACCTGTTGCAGTGTGATGGCCTGTCCCATCAAGAGCTGTGTTTTTCTCTATTGCAGCAGTGCAACAGAGAGACACAGAGATACCTTCCCCAGCAGCAGTGAATTGCAGATTCTCCCCCTTGTCATTTGTTGGCCCTTCTCCAGCTCTCTGGCTTGTTATATGGGCAAGACCCTCACTCAGAAGAATGCAGAACATTAGCCTACAAACTTCAGTCAATACAGTGAGACTGTATGAAATTATTTGGAACAATGAAAACTAAAACTCCCTGAAAGACTTGTAGAAAGATCACAGAATGTTGAGCAAGTGGCCAATAAAATGTCAGAAGGAATTGATAGTAAGACACACAAAAATTTCAAAACATGATGGAAAACACATTTGCCTTGAAACCAGGATGCCACCTTGGGATGCAAGATAAATTAGGATGTAACATTCAAAAACTCTCGTAGTCACTGTATATATTTCCATGAACTGAAGCAGCACAATACATTTGAAAAATCAAATGATGGTTCTGCTCTATATTGCTTGTAGAATGGCATCACACAGCAGGAAACAGGCAGGCCCTCAGGGAAAGGGAAAGTGGACTCTGACACCCCTTCACACGCAGGATTGGCCTGAAGAGTTGTGTGTTCCAAAGCGACTCACACCCTGCTGGAGGATGTGGCGGCAGAGATGCAGCCAGACACACCTCTGGTGGGGTTCCATCCATATCCTTCCTCTCAGCTCTACACTGCTGCACAGCTCCTGATGACAAATCCCCTCCAGAACCCACCGGAACAAGCTGCTGCTCACCCACCACCCAGCCCAGGCCATGCAGCACCATCTCACCATGCTCTGGAGAGCTCTGTGGCCATCAGAGCACACATGTGGAGCACAGCCCGGTTCAGTGTACATCCTCCACTGTGCAGGGCAACCTGCCAACTGGGAAGGTTGGCCATTCAAGATGGTAAGCACTTCCCTGCAAAAAACGGCTTCATCTTGGGCCCTGACTCAAGCTGAAGTCTAGTGAAGCAGAGAGATCCCCTGTGCATCAGCAGGTTGGTAGTGAGCAGATACAGCAACTTCCCTTCCTTCCTCCAGGTGCAGCAACAGCTTCTCCGGCTGCACTCAGGTAGGACTGCCTGGTTTACATCAGGTTTTTATTACAGAACTACTCTCCCCAGTCCCCACCCAGCACCTCTAAGAAGCCTGGCTGAAATTTTAGCATCATTAACACCCCATCAATGCAGTGTGAAACATGCCTGTAGGCCCACACTGGGGAAGTGTCCATCTGGAATCCATCCCCAGCATAGATCAAAGTCCCATGAGAGGCTGTACCTGGACACTCTGGAGACTCTGCTGCAGGGAGAGGAAGCTGGTGGCAGTCCTGAACATGAGACTCTTGATCAGGTCTAGCTGTCAGCAGCCCAAACTTTCTGTCCATGAATTATGCTCTGGCTGGCAGAGGGGACATAGAGGATAATATCCTGTTGCAATGGCAGCTTGCTCATCTTTAACCAGAATGAGTCTGGTGAACCCACACTGCTTTGCAGGAGGAAACACAGCTGAAGCTTCCAACAAGCACCAGCTGACAAGGAAAAGTCTGAACTCTTGCAATAAATCCAAGCAGGACGCAAAAGACTACATGTGCATCAGCTGGTCAAACTGAGGAGCACATCAGTACAGAGATGAGTCAGGGAAATGCAGTGTTCATATACAAAAAGTCTGCTTTGTTCCTCCCATGATTGGTTTCAAGGAGAAGGAACTGTAAGACTACGACAACTTCTTTCAGAGCCCCATGCCTTGCTTGACTGACAGAGAAACAAGTAGGCCATGAATATATCACATGGAAAACAGGCATCTGCAGTGCATTCAGGGCCTACACAAAAGCAAATACTTATCCATCTGGGAACGCAACCACTGTGCATGGCTTTCCTTATTGGCCTGGACCAAACTCTAAACGTCTCCAAAGTGAGATGTCGGGTTCCTACCGACCAGGGCAGCACAGAGGTAGTTTGTTTTGAGACAGTGCCTGATAGGTTCCCACACAGCAAGCTGGTTGAAGTTTAAATTATCTGCTTCAGAGCAGGGAAGGATAGATGTGCTTGAACTCCATAAGGTTTGGATTACTCAGACACCTCCTCTGACTTCAAGGCTTTGGAAATAAGTAAGAAGAGGTCTGATTAATGCCACACTCATACCCTGTTCCCCCTATAGGCTCAAGGATGCAAGTATAGCATCTTTGGCTCAAAAGAGGACCTTGCAGTTGTCTCCGGTGCCTGTCTCTCAAAAAATGGCTTCCTTCTCCCAGTGGTTTTCACTTTGGCAGCAGTTGGCTCTCAACACATATCAATTGATGCATAGGCTTGTCCGGACACATTCAGAACAGTTCTGATTCCCTGCCCCTTTCTTCTCAACCCTGCTATCCAAATAGCCATACATGACTGTTGACTTTGGCAACACCTGCAAAAAAAAAGTAATAGTCTGAATGAAAAGGAAAAATCCATTAGGAAAAGCCAGCTGAGTGCTAAAAGGCCCCTAATCAGTGGAAAGTTTAAAGAGCACTGCTCTGAGAGAGCCTGTGGTGTCTTTCCAACACCTTCACAGCAATGTGTGAGGCTATGGCATGTCAAAGTGAAGCCCCAAACACAGGCACGGTGCCAAAAGAGCTGGTTTTGTTAGGGCTGAGGAGAACGTGTGTGTGTCCGGGTGGGCGGTGGGGAGGGAGTTGCTTATGTGAAAACAACTGCATCAGAGCAAATAAATGCAATTGTATTCATAAGCTTTCCTCTCACTGGTTACACCGCACAGCCTCGGCTAGTCTCCTCCGTCAAAAGTGAAATGTGAGAGGTCTGTCTGAAGCTCAGACTTACACCTTGACCAAAGCGGAACTTAAACATTAAGGGTCAATGCAGGTCAAAGTAAGGGAACATCAGCAAAGCCAGCTGGGGCAGAAAGGCAGTGCTAGGAGAGGATCTGATGCTGTGGAGAAAGAAATGTGCTCAAAACTGCTCTCTTCCTTGAAACAATAAATTCAGCCAACAGCAGCTGGAGGAAGCAGCGAATATAGTTCAAGCTAAAATGCAGCTGTCCAAGAAACACCTCTCAGCTACCGATCCCAAAGTGAGAAATCACTGCTCATTTAAGCTACACAAAGTACCTAATGCTGGTAATGGTGGACTGATTGCTTTAGGTTGCAGAGCCCTTTATATTTCAGATCACCATCACCTAACATTTCTCAAGTCCACCAAATGACAGATTTCAAAGCACTGGACAGAAAGCAATAAACTGCTCATTTCAGTTCCCCTGTGAAGAAGAAAGATGCATGTTTTTCAGGGAGTGATCAAAGTATTTGTAATGAATCTGCTGCTCTATGAACTCTTTTTTTTAAAGCCTGATAGAAACAGTCATAGTGAGGTTTAGTCCCTTCTCTTCTTCTATAGTTTTTAATCCAGCATGTTAGGAAATACAGGCCCAATTTAGCCTCTAAGAAGTCAATGCCACTAAAGTACGTGTACATTGCAGCCCAAAGGTGAGTTTACAAATCAGGAAAACCTGCTCAAGTTAAGTGTATAGTGCAAGCTCAGCCTTTCATGTGTGCTGCACAAGCCTGTCTTTAACTCCAGGTAACCACACTGTATCTACAGCTCACACCTCTGCCATGGAGTCTTTCAGAATCTATGCTCTCTGGTAGAACAGTTCAGTACATCTATGTAACATTCAGCTACGGGCAGTGATACAGACCAGCCCTCAGCTGAATGCCATAGCAAGCACTGCAGTTTCAAACTGCTGCAGGTGGAATGTACTCTTGGAGGGTGCTTTACTTGAAACCAAAACCTTTAATTTTCTGTAGAAGAGAAACACGATTGGGTGAAGGGCTTGGACTAGCAGTGCAGCATAGCATTACAGCAAATGGTATTTCTACTGCTGCTCACTATGAAGAATAGGTAATGAAAATTGACTACTTGGGACAGAGGCAAAATGGAGACACAAAAGAGAAGGATATTTTAATGCAGCACTTTGTGCTACTCGTTGTTTTCCACATCAGCTATGTAGACCATCCTCTCTACACAAAATTCTAAGACATGACTAAAAAGATGTCAATAATTTTAACTATTTTGGGCTACACATAAAGACATACAGGAGGAAGAAGTTCCATTATTTAAAAGGCTTTCAAAGTTCAGGGTTGTTCTGACTAGGAACAAGCTTGTCTCCTCCTCAGATCTATGTGGAAACTCTTAATGAAGGAAACTTATAAGTCTCATAATGTATGTGGATATTCAAAATGTCTTAGTATCGACTTTTAAGAACTTTACATTTAAACAGAAAACTAGCAAAGTATTTCTGGTATCCTTAGAAGTCACAACTCCAACTATATTACAGAATAAAATTCTACTGAAACATCCTAAGGTGAGAAAGCCATGGAATTTCAGAGAACTCTCTATCGTACTATGAAAATATAATCATCAAACCCTAGATGACATCCACACAGCCAGGAATTATTTGAGTGCAAAGACTGCAGCACAAACTGATTTTCCCTTCTAGAAACTGGAAAATAAACTGGTATGGAACAATGAAAGCAACTGTGTCTTGAACTTTTTATTATCTATAACAGACTGCTGTAGAAACACCCGTTACCCTCAGATGGGTGGTGGTTGCAGGTAGGAGCAAAATGCCTTGGAATTAAGTGATTATATCTGGCTTTCACAAGAAATAATGCACTGTTGACAATGTGTAGAAATGTCCCTATGCGGGCAAAGCTCAACCCACATCAATTATCTTCTCGTTAGAGGACCTGATTCATTCAGTATTTTCACCTGTGTCTGCTGTCAGCCAATCCCAAATCCCCATCCATGTCTCCTGCTGACCAATCCCATGCATGTTTCAGGTACAGATCGATGGATATATAGGCACACAGCTTCCTTTGCCTCCTTTAGCTATATAAGTTCTATCTGAGGCCTTTTTGGTTTGGCTCTGTGGTGTTGGGTTTTACCTTTTAGAAAGCTCTTTGGAGGTTCTACCTGGTCCATCTTCAGGAACTACCATCCATTGCTGGATTTAGTTGCCTGCCTGCAAGGTAAGGGGGGCTCCCTTGTGCTGATGGAATTTTCACTTATGTGTTACTATGTTGGTGGTTTTTTGTTGTTCTGCATGGTGATTTGGGTTTTTTTTTATTTGGAAGGACCAGTGATAAGAATATAGCTAGCTTGCTTTCTTGTGAGGAGCTGAAAGAGGATTGTAAAGCTCTACCTGGTTGCTAATAGCTTTTTGTTTCTTAATTAGGAGACTGGTTGTGTTTGGACCACTGCTGTGTAATTCTTAGCTGAAGACTTCTTCTGATGCAAACTTATGTCTGAAGGGCAAGCCTTTACCTCATGTGGGCTTATAGAAATGGTCTTTGTTCATGAATATGTAGAAGTAAAGAATTGCCTGTGCTCTCTATGTTGTTTTCACTATAAAGGTATTAAAGAATTTATTTTTGAGAACTTAATGAGTTGGTAAATGGAACAATCTTGGAAACCTCTCCCTGAATTCTAATGGAGGAATTGAGAATAAAACCTAAGTTAGATCACTAAGCTGCACTATGCTGAGTCTGATATGCTGACTGCTCTTTGTCTAGATTCCTGCCCTAAGAGGCACTTTGCACATCTTTGACATGCTCTGCTCTTCTTATGTATCCTCTCTGTTACAGTGAATCCCTGTACTTTCTATTTAGCTGCCACAAACACACTGTTGTACTTCAGGGCTGTTACTGAGAAGTTTCTTTAGGCTCTCTGCTTGGTACTGTGACTGCTGCTTGTATGTGTGTGTTCAACAATAAGGAAGGGCTATGAGAACAGGACATGGGATGTGCCACTGCTCATGGTTAGTGGTCTGGACAGCATACACTTGCAAGCTCTTCTATTCCATCTCAGGTGGAAAGCATAGGCTAGTGTGAGACTGGCTGCTGGGCTGACCCAAAGAAGAATGTTTGGGGCTGTCTCCTGGCCAGGCTGGTTTTGCCTAGTGCTGTCCATTTCTAGGGCACACAGTTGTTCTAGCCGGGTTGCAATTCTTTGCAGATTAGGTTAGAATGTGACTGCAAGTGTGGTCAGGTTTCAAGCTGCATTGGGTTTTCTATTACAGGCTGCAGTAGTTGCTTATATTCCTCCAGAAGGAAATTGAAAAATATTTTATATTGTCTGTACTCTGCTCTTAAAATCATCATCAGATAGGTTAATTTCCATATGGAAAAACTACTGGGTAGCCTAACTGGTGCCCTTAGGAATGGGAAAAGTCTTGGCTGGATCACACAACTGGCATTGACAATCTAAATAAGTGTTTGACATTTCTTTATAGTCTCTTGTAGTCAAGGTCCTGAAAGCAATCTAAGATCAGAAGTCAAATGCACGACCATCACTCTGTAATACAGCAATAGCCTTAACATCTCTAGAAGAGAAACTGAGGCACAGAAAATCAATCTGATTAGTCAGGATTGCTCAGGAAACTTGGGAAGCCTCATCAGCAATGGTGACTTCAGCTTTGATTTACAGGCCTGCCCTTTCTTTTCCTATAAGAAAATCTGCTTTGGGGGTATTCGTTCTTATTCCATGGATTATTCCAGCTTCAGTCCAGTGAAAAATTTGCTGCTAAGAAGCACTGCTAAGCTGGTGATGCCCCTAATGCTGGCAGGAAGACAAGAGTGAGGGAGACCAACCATGAGCTCCACAACAGGAGTTCTCTTCCTTGACATCTACTCTGTAGTCCCACTTTGCCTGCGAGTGCCAGGTACCTCCTCTCTAATAACAAGAAAACTGTGAAGCACTTGCTATTCTGAAATGCTTCGTAGATGCAGTGGGAACTACTTAAAGGGATGCATTAAAAGAAGACAAATAGATTTTATGCAGAATTGATGGGGGTGAAGTTCAGCGGGAGGGAGAAAGTGAGAAAAGTGTGTGAATATGTTGAAGTTGGTGCTGTCACTCATAATTTCTCTGTGTCCAGGGCAAGGCCTTGTTCCGAACCAGCTGGGAGTGAGTAGTAAGTGTTAAAACCACTCTCCCTGCAGCACACAACACTCCCACCTAAGTTCAGATGAGAATCTGTCACTTTGCAGAAGGCCTCTACTGACTCTCGGGCAACAAGAGTCTGGGAGACGGAATGTTTTTTGAACCATTTGTAGCTTGTACATCTTCGGAAGACCAAGGGTCATAAAAGCCATTCTAAATGGGCACTTTACTACAGCACTCACCTTTAATGGCCTTTTTGTGAAGTTACAGCTTGGCTTTTAGGCCCTTTTTGCAATTCATCACTTAATCTATACACGCTACCTTGGCCAAGAGTCGGACAATGGGGCCCGCTGTGTCTTGCTTTGTTATGGAGCAGCCAGAGTGGCTTTTAACTAAAACAATGTATCTGAAGGAGAAAAATGTAATCACCTTGAATTCCCAAATGATTTGGTTTACCTAAGGCAGCTTTGCAGACCCTGGTGTGTGCAATCAATGAAATAAAAACTGAGGCCAGGTAAGTATGGCAGAAAGGAGTTAAAATGTATGTGCTTTTGCCTGTATAAAATATGGAGGGGGAAGATGTGTAGAGAAGGAAACGACTATGCATGCAGACTGGTCTGGAAAACTACCATTTTTTTCTATTATAAGAAATAATTCATAATAAAATGTAAGGGCAAATTAGATTGGCAAGAAAGTACTGTTCCACAGCCCTGGAATCACATGGGGCCCTTCTAAAGGGCCTTGAAGGAATCATGCATCTTCTGAGATGGGTCAATCCTGTAATCATTTTCAATTCCTCTTAGGAATTAAAGGTGGAAAGAGTGTAAAACTTATCCCCCTGACAGTCCTCTAAGGTTGCTGAACAAAGGACATGGGGTTTGTCCTGGAACATGTAATGCTGAGCGGCAAAGGGAACAGTTCAAACCCTGCGAAGACTTGAAGTGTATCAAGCTGACTTGATTAACTCTGCTAATAAAACACTCAGATAAATTCAAAGGTGTATGAACAACTTTTGAATTGGGAGGTGGGGAGAAGGGGAAGGATTCTTCCAGGCACCAAGAAAATGTATAACCTGCCTTCTAGCATTCCTGTTCCTCTTGAAAGAACCCTATGCATACAGGAGGGAGCACAGCACTGGAATCTACTTGTGATCCCACATGGGCTTCCTCTTTCCAGAGTGCCGACTACTCGGAATCCAGTGGAGCCAGGGAAGGATTGGGCCTCAGTGGAAAAGCAAGAGCATCTTTGTGATCACTGTTTGGCTCAGGATGCAATGTAACTTGTCACTTTGAGGTATGGCATCTGAGACACCTCTGGCAAGGGGTAATCTTTGTTTTCTCAAAATCTGATCTGTCAAATTAAAGGGGGTTTTAATTTTTTTTTTAATTAGATGACATTCTTTGTTCAACTTTGAGCTAAGCTAATGTGTAGCTCTCCACATTTCTGGAGGCTTCTATAAGCAATTCCAAAGACAAAAGCAAAGTCTCCAGAAAACCAGTAGGGAACACTATACCCTCCTGTGAAACTTACTCCACTTCAACTTGGCTCTAGATACCTAATGTAAAGCCATAAAATTGGCAACCAAATTAGTATGTGAGCCAGTCCAATACTTCAGAGTAGCCACCACTGCCCTCAGTTAATTTTCTTTAAACAGCTGATCCCTTTCTACACTTGGTCATTCCACCTGTGCAGTGATCTTACCAGGCCTTCAGTCTTCCTAAGAATCTCCCTCGAGAGGGGAATAGGACATCATTTCCCCTCCTTAATTCAAATGTATAGCAGAAAGAAAAGTAAGGAGAAATTGGAAGCAGAGGTGTTAGAGGTTGATGCTTGGATGGCTGACTGGGTGCTAGAGGCCTGGTGAAGCATCAGCTCCATTTGTGTTTTGTGTCTCAGACCCTGCACCTGCTTGCTATTTAGCAACTCTGAAGGCTGGCCAAGGGACAACAGATTAAGTAATATAAGCCACACTGAAGCAGTGTTTCAGCTGAAACAGCATGAGTGGAGGCGAGATGGGGATTGGAAAAGGCTCCCTATAAAAGAGCCCACACATATATGCGAGAAGGTCATTAACTCATGCCTTGTGCTATCTTTGCAGCCTCTGCTCTCTCTCTCAATTATTACATCAGAAGGAAATGAGAGCACTCTGCCAAATACTAATGGACTTGATGTTTTTATAATCTCAAGTGCACAACAATCAGAGCTGTTTATTTTCCAGAGAAGATGGGAACCAGGGGAGGAGGTTGAAGACTGCAAAGAGCTTCCACAAACCTTGGGCCAGTTCTATATTCATCTCTTGCCCATCTTTAACTGCCAGGCTGACGTTATCTGAATCATTTGCTAGATGAGGCCTTGTGCTTCCTCGGGAATGTGTCAAAAGCCTGTAGAACTGCAAAGAGGCCTCAATACTGCTCTTCTGTTGAGTCATCTGTGCCATTCCGTTAAGGAATGGAAAAAAAACAAACTTAGAGAAGGGCTGAGACTGAAAAACAAGTATCTAGGAACAGTCTTGAAGTTACAATTCACATTAATTTCTGTGGAAAAAGATATTGAGAGTAGCTAGATATGGTGCTGTAGGTGGTGTCCCTATGCAGCTCACTAGCAGCCGACAGCATGTATCCAAGTTTACAAAATGCTTTAGGATCTCACTTCAGCTTGAATTAAGAAGCTTTAGTCTGCTTTTTGTATGTCTGAAGGTACTGACACTGCTACATGTCTGTTTCTGAAGAGTAGCAAGAACCATTCCTAGATGAAATGTGGTGCTGGGGGGATATGACTGAGCTGGCAGGAGGGGTTTCTGCAGGGGCAAAAAGTCTGTTTCCTGTTGTCAGTATCCAGTTTTCTTATAACTTTAGACATTAAGCCTGCATGAAACCCCAGGCCTTGTCTACAGTGTGAGTTTAGCAGGACAAGTGTGTATCTTTAGATCTATCCTGCTGTACAAGTATTAAGCTTTCCCAAAGAGTCTGCTGTGATTATGAGGCTCTGAGCCACTGTGGTCATCAGGTTGTTGTGCAGACTTCGACAGATAATTCTAGTCCCACTAGAGATGTGAGACTCGTGAGCTATGGAAGGCTTTTACTAAGCTGAAGCTCAAGTCATCGCTAAGAACAGAAAGCTTCTTTTGCTCCTCAGACTTTGGGAGGTCGTGCCTTTGACAGGTGCCTTAAATTCTCAGTGCCCATTAGTATAACAGTCATGAGTACTGGGAAGGTGTACACTGGGCTAATATGGAAATGAATGACCCAGTCACACGAAGAGAAAGAATTTTCAAAGTATTCCCCAGCGTTCTCATACCTGACCTTTCAAAGGCCATTGCCAGAACAAAGGCTTTGCATAATTTGGGAGAGTCTTTGGGCTGAACTGGGACTCAACTTCCTAGTGTACAGTCACCTCCCAGAGATTGCCTCCATTCATCTGTACAGGCCTATGTTCTATGCTTTTGACAATTCTGCACCCAGTCAAGAAGCAACAGGGTTCTTAGCAGGGAAAATGCTTAAGCAGTGGTAACTATCTTAGCATCTGAAAAGAGCTTGCAGCCTTGTCTCTAGCAACCCAGTATGGGCACTGCATGCGAGATTACATTTTTCATAAAATTGTAGAATAGCCTGAGTGGGGAGGGACCCACAAGTATTATCAGACCTTGTAGGTCAAACTCCTGCACAGGACAACCCAACATTCATACAGTGTGCCGGGGGGCATTGTTCAAACACTTCTAGAATGTTGCCAGGCCTGGTGCTGTGACAGCTCCTCTGGGTAGCTGTTCCAGTGCTCCACCACCCTCTGGGTGAAGAACCTCTTCCTAATATCCAACCTAACCCTCTCCTGATGCATCTTCCTACTATTCCCTTGGGTCTTGTCCCTGGTTGCCAGAGAGGAGAGATCAGTGTCTGCTCCTCCTTCTCCCATTGTGAGGAAGCTGTAGACTGCAATGAAGTATTCCCTCAGTCTCCTCTAGACTGAGAAGATCAAGTGACTTTGGCCACTTGTCATAGAGCTTCCCCTCTAAACTCTCACCAGCTTCATGACCTCATCTGGCCACTCCCCAGCACCTTGAGAGCCTTTTTATCCTGTGGTGCCTAAAACTGCACATCGGATTGCCTACTGTGCTTCTCTGAAGAGAGAATAACACAAACACCAGTTAGGCACGAAGTTCCTGGTCCATATGAACCCCTAGACCCAGAATGTCTTTTGCGGCTGGCGCGTTTGGAACCCTGAGGAGCGGTAGCAGAGGAACGGGACCCCGCGGGGCCGCCAGGTGTCGCCGCTGCCCCGTGTCCCGAGGGTAACTCTGCCCCACCGGGAGCACCAGCCGGGAGGGGCTGGGGGACAACGGCAAACCGAGGGCGGGAGCCACACTCCCTGGCAGCAGCGGTAGAAGTGCCCTGTGTCAGCTGCCAGTCTGTGTCCCGAGCTGTCGTTGCTTCCCAGGTGCACGCAGGACTGTGCGGGAGGGGCTGCAGGGGCTGTGGGTCTCTGCCTGCTGTGGGGTATCTTAAGCGTAACTCCTGATGTTCAAATACAGAGAGGTCTTTGGACTCACCCTGATAAAGGATTAAAGTTTTGCATGTGAAAGACATCTGACAAACACCACGTTTGCCTGTACTAAAACAGACAAATCTTGAGAATGCTTTCACTGAGGATGTAGTTGTTTTAGACACATCAAGAGTGGAACGCAGCACAAGGTATCTAGTAGACTGTCAGTAACTCCATGGACTCCAAGTGTCAAGAGTGCCATCAGAGTTCAGTAAGAAATGTATGCAGCCCTTGGTGTTTGTGGCTATAGAAGTTATTGTTTTGTGGTACTTGAAAACACAGCCCACAGTACAATGGGTTCCTGGGACTGGTTGTGGTATTTTCAAAAAGCAAACTGGACAACAGTGGATAATCTTGGGTGGAGGGGATTTATAGTCATGCATGTCAGATCAAGGTGTTTTCTGCAGGTATCAATGGTGAAGTTGACAATGAATGTTTTGGCATCAAGCTTTAAACACCTTTTACATCCTGGACAGTAGCTCTAAGGTGCTGTTATACAGGAGGAAACAAATGTAGCAGTCAGGCAGTGATAATAAAGTTAAACTGTCTGTAGGAGTAGTGAGTGTGGATGAACTACCCATGTTGCTCTCAAAAATGAAACATCCCAGACTGCAGAGACTGTACTTGTAGAAGGGGAGATTTAAAAAAAAAAAATGAACCTTACCAAATCCCTGCCCTACAACATGGGGCAATTGCTCTAAGCCTTTGAGGCAGGTATCCAAACCACATGGTCATTAGAAAGCTTGTCCTCCAAGAGAAAACAGATGGTGACGCTTTGTGGTCCATGTGGACCCTTTGTGTATTACTCTAGGTGCTGCTCATTAGAATCTTGCAGAAATATCTTGTTCAACCTCCTACTCCTTGGTAAAACATTCCTTCAACCAGAACCAAAAGACTTCTTAATTCTCAGTAAAAACATGTGTTAACGAAAAGGAGACGTAGAAGGCATTACTGAGGGCTGGGCAACACGGAGAGCAGGTATGCTCACAAATGTCCTGCTAACCGGTCTGCCCCTCACCCATTCCTGATCTGCAGCACTGTCAGACTATTCTCTCCTTTATTGTCCTGAGCAACTCAGTAAGGTTACATGTCTTCCTATCAATCTCCAGCAATGCATTTCAGCCCTTGACGTCCACTGGTGGCCCCACAGAGTCATCAAAGTGCCTTGTTTACCATTTTCAGAGTCCCTGTAAGCATAGTATTTCAGGATGCAACACCTGAGAGTCCTCCTAGGAGGAATTCTACTTGCATTTTAGCTGTGAGACTTCTCTTAATTTTGCCCCTCTCGTTTCTTCCCTTAAGACTTTTAAGTGTGTAGTTCAGGTAGGTACTTGCCTCACTTGAAGCAGCAGCCAAGGGCTATTTAATGATTTGGGTTTATACAAACCACACTGCCTGCTGAAAGAACTAAGTACCTGGGGTACATGGTAAAAGCTCACATTCTTCTGTTAAACAGGTTTGTGTTTCAATCCACACTCAGAACCTGCCTCAACAAGGACCAGATGAAAGCTGTCCAGCCCAAATTAGCAGCTCCAAACTGTCAAACCTTTCCTTTTCCTTTGGACAACTGGACAGACAGAGTGGTGGGGAAGAGTGTGGAGGGTGTGAGTTCATGCTATAACACTTCTTTCAGAACCAATAGTGATGTGGTTCCAAGCTCTTTTGTCTTTGGCTACTTCAGAACAAAGAGGGTTTTTAACATGTTAGAGTTTTCATATTAAAGCTGGAGTAGTTGAATTCCTAAAATAGTACTGAGTGAGAAGTTGGGGAGAAGATGCCTTAGAAATGGACCAAGCACAGAGGTTTCAGTGCTGGTGACAAAATTAGGTTTACATTAGCAAGCAACCAATGTAATGTAACTTCCCTTGGCATGAAATGACTCTCATGCCAAGTCAGCTGGTCAGGTATCTGTACTAACAAAAGCATCTTGTATTATCAGGCATTGCAGGATTCTACTGTTAAGTGTACATTTACCTCAGTTAAAAGTTCCCAGTCTGCTTGCTGGGCTGCACTGTGGATTCTGCTGTCTTCAGTTGTTCTGTTGTGCTCCTCCTGTACCACAGGATGAGATGCAACCCTGGCGAAAGAGGGAAAGGTGGATCCAGTTGTGGGGCACCCAAGTTGTTCTCACGGGCTGGTCCTATACTGGAACACTGAAGGCATAGTGCCTTTGAACAGGAACAGCCTATTAGTCAATCTTAATCCCATGAGAGGCAACAAAAATTAAAGAGTTATCCTGCCCCCTGCAAGCTTTGGAGCTTGATAGGTTTTTAGTTCAACTATTTTTAATGAAGCTATAATCCTGGGTTGGTAAGACCTGTAAAGCACAAGATCTGGTAGAAGGGCGTTGATAGCTAAAGATTTAAAAGAAAAAAGTGTAGTGGAAGATGTACAGGTCTTTTGACAGCTTTGGAAGTGCTGTCCAGCTGCAGCATCACCCAACAAAAAATGTCAGACGGTCACATTTTCAGCTTCCCAGAGCACTTGAATCTAGGACAAGTGTTATGGGGACAGATCCAGGTCTGTTACTCTGTGCAGTGTTCTTCCTTTTGTGCATCACCATGGTAAACAGTTAGGGTTGCCAGGAGCTTGGATGCATTGTTTATCTCGCTCCCTCATCCACTCTCCCCCTCCTTCACCAAATGCTTTCTCGGTGATTAGTTACTGAGTAGAAGGGGCTCCAGTTACCACGCAGCCTGCCATCTCTCCTCATTTTATTGGAACTAATATCCCACCTGCGATGATAAGGTTTAAACTTGTTTAATCTCCCAGCTTAGCTGTGGCGTTTTAATATTTTTAAAATGGTTGTTTCAGAAAAAGGGGGATTTAAACAGGTTTTGAATAAATAATAAAAGCCCTTCTCACAGGTTGCAATGCAGGCTGGGAGGCATGAACCATTTTCATCAGGTCAGATTTCACCTTGGGTTATCCCAAGGTGGCCTGACTTTGTGGCTATGGATTTACAATGAAACAGTCAGATGCAAAGCAGTTTATGGAGGAGAAACTGCTTTAATAATGCATTTCCTGCTCAGCAAACAGCAGATACAATGACATTCATAGTGAATGGGAAAGGAACAAAACCTCTTGGAAAAGGAACCAGTTTCTCCCTGGAGTTCAATAACTTTTCTGCTCCTATGATGTACTTGGGAGATAAAGGTTGACCTGAGAGACATCAGCATGCACAGCTTTCAGGTGAGAAATAAGAGACAGGTTTGTAACATCTTGGGCCTGATGCACTGAAGCCCCATCTGCATTGTTTCAAATTTAAGGGAAATAGGTTCTCATCTCAAGGTGAATTTCATTGGCATAAACTTAAGACTCTCCCTCTGGAATAAGCTGGGTAAAGTGCATTGTGCTAACGTGTAGAACACCTTAGTTTGTTTTTCACCCCTTGTTCCCTGAGCTGGGAATGCTGTGTTCAGCCTCAAGAGAAAGACTGATCCTAGCTTCTCTGAGCCAAACCAAAACCATGATAATAGATGTTCAGAAGAGCTCATCACAGACTCAGAGCATGTGTACCTGGTGGGAGGTGCAAAGCCTGTAAAACTAGGCAAGACTCTTACAGCTCTGTTCAAGACAGTTCTTGCTTCTCCTGTATGCTTAGGCACAATTGATGTTGAAATCTAAGTAAAGCACAGTGAATAAAGTAGAGGTGGCCTACTCTCTTTTTATTTAAAGGTAGAAGTCTGCCAGAAAGCTGTCAACCGATCTGTGGCTCTATCAGAAGACCCCAAGCAGTACAAAATGGATGACCTTAGTGCAGTTCAACTCTTTTATTATGGTTCCAGAAAAGTTAAGGTAGATAAACAGTACCTGTACAACACATCTATATGACTTCTGTTCTAGGAAAAAGCCCTGTCAAACAGTAACTGTCCTGTCTCTAAGTCAGAAGGGAGCTCTGCTGTGGTCAACTTCAAGTGAAGGGAGAGCCATCATGTCTCGGAGATGGATCTTTTAAAGCTTTGAGCTTATGCTTGTACAGATGAATGTGGAAATGCAGTTCATGTAAACAAAACTAGTTTTAACTAGGTGAGTTAGCCATGTCACCCCAGACAACTTTCTAACCAGGTTGAGAAGCAGACATGGATGCAAAAGTTACTTAAGGTAAGCAATGAGGACAGCAAAGACAAGAAAACCTTCATTGATAATTTTTCTGGCAATGAATCTGACTTGGGGGCATTGGGTCATGGCCTTGGGTGCTGCTTTCAGTAACATTTGTGGGGCAGCAGTATAGACTGAATCACTGTAACAGCTGCCTGTAAAGGTTACTTTGAAACAAGAGAAACTATCTACTTCAGCTGCCTATCCAGACCTGAGAAGTTCTATTGCTCTAACAACCCATTTCTAGCATAACAGATGAGCGGCTGGGAATAATGGGATGGGGAAGCCAGGGAAAGAGCTACTTCAGAGGAGCATGCTGCTGGTGGAAGGGTGTTGTGGACATACCCTTTTAATTTTTGGGGATTTGATCTGCAAATCTCATACTTCATTAGTAAATCCTACTCACAAAAAAAATCCTGTTGACTTCAAACAATCCCCCAAGAATGCAATTTGTTAAAATAAACAGTAAAGACTTAAGCTTCTGCATCAGAAGAGCAATTTTCTCCCCAAACTTCCTATTTAAAAACACACTAGAAGCAAAACTATCTTTTCCAGATAAATATAGTTCATTGCCCTATCTGTCACAGTATGTGTTGTGTTTGTGAAGAAAGCAGCTAGCTTTTCCCTGCCAGCCCTGTGTCCTCAGGTGCAGGACATGCATATAATTTGCTCTTGTACCTCAATCAGTGAGCAAGCAGAAAATAGAGGAAATTAATTTCTCTTGTTCCTTTTTCCCTCAGCCCTATTTTTTACAAGAGCCTTTTAAATATGTTGCTTACTATATGATTACGCACAGCAGGGGTTTGTAACAACCTCATCTTAACTCAACTACCTCTGCCCTTGCTGTGGAATGATTGGTTGCCTTGGCAATCTTCTACATGCGGTGCTCAGGAGCTACAATTACAGTGCTCTTCTCTGTAGTGATCCTCTTAGTTCCTTTTCTTAGAACTTCATGATGAGATACAAAAAGATATATTTAATGGATTTTATTGCTCTAGCCTTCTGTTTCCATCCCCAAAGGAAGCAAATCTGCACTATCTAAACCTGTTGTCTCTGTTAAACCACCTGAGGTGGTAATACAGTGTCCCATTTGAACCCTGAGGGCTACGGTAAGGGCCTCGTGGGCTGTTCTTCAGTAGAAGTAATGGAAGTTTTGTTTCGCATTACAAAGACTTCAGATCAAATGTGCTTACTAGGCACATAAAATGATCACAACTTTAACTGCTGGCTCTGCAAACTCAAGATAGATGCATATGAACAGTTTCAGCTTACACTGAAACAGGATGACTGGCTGCCTCAGCCCCTTATTGGTTTAGAGTTTACAGGCCAAGTTGTGTGCTGAACTACACCAGTTGCCCATTACCTGTGTACATCAATGATGGCCAAAAGTGAGATCTGTGAGCTCCAATGTTGGCAAGACGCTACAATTCAGTGTGCTGTTTCCTGAATGTAGTTGCTTTGCTGGGTGATGTTGGGGTTTTAAATAAAAACCTGCTTCTGCAGTTGATTGTGACTGATAATACAGTGGGAGCAAAGCTCTCCAGTGAACTTCTCTCACATAGTGGATCACTATTTTGAGAAAACTGAGGACAAAATTGAAGTTAGTCTTATCTCTGCTCTCTGTAAGCAGCGGATGGATGTACAAAAAGGTCAAAGTTTGTAGAGTTTTGGCATATAGATTTTATCTGCAACCAAACCCCCCACCTTGGGAAGGGAGAGAGACAGGCACCTGGTTTTCCTTCCACCGAGATGGGCAGGTTCGCACAGGGAGGGAAGTTGTTCTCACTGTGCACAAACTGTGGGAATTCATAATGGCAATGCCTAATTGCAGCTGGCATTTTGGACACTTTCAGTGCCTCTGCCAGTGGGCAGTTAGCTGATGGGTGACATACTTTCTGACATGAGCAATGTGAAAACTGCAAGGAAACAAATGCCAATCTGCTGGTTCAACAATTAAGAGACTTACAGAAAAAAAAAAAAAAGCAATCCTAAGCCTAAACAATTCAGTTCTTCCAACTGCTAGACCACAAATTTTTAAGAAAGGAGCACAAGTTTGCAATTTTGTACAAATGGGTCTCCTCCTCCTCTTTTTCTCTTCCCTTTGGCTGTCAAGTGTGACCAGAGACGCTGCTTCAAACTGCAATGGCAGCCACCAGCACTAGCTGAGATGCCATTATTAATTAAAGTCTTCAGTCTCAAATGTGGCTCAGATTCAGGAAAGGGTGAGAAATGCCTTATACAAGGGCCATGAACACAACACTACCTCATAACCAAAATCACTAGCACTGAACACTTCCAGGCAGATCACAAATACTTGGCATACATAGAGGAAATTCAACCCTAACTTGGAGGGGGGAAAAAAAAAAACCATCCACTGACAATAAAAGCTCTGGCTTCAATTGACAAGTTATGTGAAGAATATAAGAACCAGCTCTTCATATACCAAATACTTCTGGTACAATTTTGAAGGGTTCCTGCTCTCAAGTGAGTTTGCAGTGCTGGGGAAGGAAAGTGGAAGGCTGTTCCTATAGAACTAAAATGCAGTGATTCTTCTCAAAAAGCAGTTTTGGAGGAACCGAGGGCTATGCTCACACTGACACTCCAGATGCCTGAGAGAGTTTGCCAACATAAGTACTGAAACTGTCACCCTTCACATATGTCTAATAAAACTGCACCTTGAACCTTGTATTTGGTTTTGGGCCCCTTACTAAAAGAAATGCATTAAGGGGCTAGAGCATGTCTGGAGAAGGGGAATGGAGCTGGGGAAGGCCCTGGAGCACAGGGTCTATGAGAATGACTAAGGAACTGGGGTTGTTTAGCCTGGAGAAGAGGAGGCTGAGGGGGAGACCTCAATGGTCTCTACAACTCCCTGAAAGGAGCTTGTAGTGAGGTGGGTGCAGGTCTTTTCTCCCAAGCAACAACTAATAGGATGAGAGAAACTAGGCTAACGTTGCACCAGGAGACTGGATATTAGGAAAACATTTTCACCAGAAGGTTTGTCAAGCACTGGCACTGGCTGCCTCCATCCCTGGATGTATTTACAAGACAGGCTAATGTGGTACTTGGGAACATGACTTATTGGTGAACTTGGCAGTGTTAAGATAGTAGAGTTCAACCATAAACCTAAAGGTTTTATCCAACCTAGATGATTCTGTGATGGCTGAAGACTTCCATTGATCTGGAAAAGCTGGCTTTCCCAGATGTTGTAACAAAGTGACTTTGCATTACAGGAGGAAAAGATTGTGAGACTTCAGTGTGGTATTCAATGTGTGTTCTCAGTGTGCTGTTCAATGCAATATGGAAATTCTATATTGGAGAAGCCCTTTGTTAGGCTCATTCAGGTAGATGCATATGACCACTGGAAGGCTTGGATAGATGATGTTTTTAAGAAACAAAACTATCTCCAAAAGTAGGACTTAGCAATAACAGCTGACACCACCTTGCAGGCCTTGGAGTTATTGTAGTTCAAAAGAGTTTTCAGTCTAAGGAGTTTTATTGTTACTTCAGGATCAGGTTCCTGGTTTTAGACTTAAAATAAATAGAGAGCTATTAATCTGATTTGCTTTAAGTTTCACAGTGTGTCAATGATGTATTTGCCCATTTCAGACTACACGAAGTCCCTGACCTTCAGCTGAGCAGCAAACACAATGCACAAGTACCCTTGATTTGGTACCAGTGTGCTCTTGTGAAGTCCATGTTTGCCTTCCCTTCCAAGCAATGCAACATAATAGTTGGAACAGGTTTCTGTTCAGCAAAGACTCCAGGTTGGTTTTGGTCAAACAAGGAGTAGCATTAATCCTAGCACTTAACTGCAGCCACCTTCAGGGCAGAAATTGGCAGCCATTTAACATGATGGAATAATGTCACACAATAGTTCCAGGCAGAAAACAAAGAACTATGTATCCATTGAAAATTCAGTGAGACATTAATGGAGAGAATATAATTACAGCTGGAATTTGGATGGGATGTCAGGATTAGCACCTTTATACTTCCAAAGAATGCCTGCAGGATGTTTAGTAACCATGTCACCCGAAGAATTACACGACCTACGTCACCAACTGCAATGCTGCATTTACTTGGAAGCTCTTACTGTTGATTGCCTGTAATTCTGTTTAAAATGTATGGAATTTGACAAGATCACATCTTGAAACGGCACGCAAGCTACAACTGCACTTAACTAAATCTCTAAGAATTTCTGCACCTTTACCTTTTTGGCCTTTTCCTTATGTTTGCACAGTCAAAGGAAACTGCTTTTTATGTGAATGATGATTAATAAGCAGCCTCATTGAAGGATGATGTAGCTAGTGTAAAGAATGGGCTCTTTTAATAGACATTTTAAAATGTGTTCTAACATGTGAAAATGATAGGCTGTCAAATCACCATTCAGGTGTACACCAAGATAATAACATGCATTTGAGAAAAATGATAAAGTAAAATACACATTTTTGCAGTATGAAGATAAATTGTGAAATTTACACTCGTGTGCCTCAATGGAAAGAAAAAAATCACTTTTAAAGTGGAATTATGAGCACTCAAGACATCTCCATTGCCTTGTGCTTGAAATACCATCAACGGAATGTTGAAAAGATGGGATCTTCTTGAAAATAGCATAATTGGTGGAAAACTGTTAATGAAAATGAAGCAGGTATGATGTTTAGCTTGTTGAGATCATCACCAAAACACCACCTTTCTTATTTGTGTAATACCTTGACAGGTAGTAATTCAAGCTGTGGACTAGTGACAGGATAGTTCTCTTGTTCTGGTTTTTGGAAATATACTGCAGTTCAGATTCCCTTTCCCTGGTGGCTACATAGACCTTTTAAGAACAAAGTGTCCCAGCATTTGAAATCTAACCTTAGATACACATAGTGAACAATTGGCAACATTAACAGGAATGGAAAAACGCCTTTTTCAAGCATGTGATAAATATTAAATCCTCTCCTTTATGAAATGTTTTTATGTTCAGTTCTTATTTCATTCTTAAATATTTGTGCCCAACAAAAGTATTCAGCTATTTCCTAGAACAGCATGGGAGACCAAACAGAGTGCCAGCCCTTTAAAGAGCTAGATAAACAAATTTGGACTGTTTCTGATGTATTGAAAAATCTAGAGAAACTCCTCGTATGGATGCTTTGCTTTTCAGGGCTTCTTAGTTACCCAGAGAACCTGAGCAGTTTGTGGTAGGATCTTCTAGTTAGAGTTTCAGTGAGAAGGACACAGGTCCCAGCCACTTAAGTGTTGCATTGGGTTAAGGATTTGCATGTATGGATGGTACCTGTCTTGAATGAGAGCCAAAATGAAACAAGTCTTCAGAGAAGTACTTCAGGTGTATATTAGACTTTCACATAGTGGTTGAAACTGATGATCTAGCAGCTACAGACTTCTTAATGTTTAAGGTTACTCTAATCCTCCACCGTCCTAAAGGTTGAATAAAATGATTCAAAGTGGATACCAATGTTTTAAATAGCATCTAGATGGGCTGAACCAGGGCTAGATGAACATACCTCCAGCTATGTGTAGCAACTGCAATACAAATTTCAATCCAGATCCTTCATCTGTTGCTCGGGAAAATCCTGAAAGTTATTTTAAAAGTGAATGGGAATTCTGGTTGCATGACTTCAGCTAACATTTTTAATTTAAATACAGAATCACAACCACTGATAAGGTGAGTGAGAGTACTATCTTTTTAGAGATATCAGCTTTGATTTTAAAAGATCCTGGAGATCTGCCTTTGTTTTTAATTTAAAAAAATCAGGATTACCAACTCTTTCTATGAAAATTTCTAGTTTGAGTAGATTTTGAGTCTTCTTATGCAAACTGAAAGGCTCATGTTTGAGCTCAACAGATAAGAGTTGTTCTTCCTTTTGTCTCTAGGGTGGGGGTAACTAATACAAACCAAAGCAAAACAAAAAAAGCAATGCTTAGAATGCCAGTTTGAACTATGCAGGACAGTTTCCTCTTCTAAGCAGATTGCCCTGGGGAGACAGGGTAGATACCCTACGTGGAGTTGTTCCAAGCTCTTCAAACCAGGCATCAAAGAAGCAAACCCCTGCCTTAGAGGTGAAAAAATAACACCCTGAGGCACAACTTCTGTGTCAAGCAGATAGCAAGCAATTGGCTTGTAAAACAATATTTGAGGAAAGGTAAAAAAGAACATCAGGGAAAGGGAAGAGATTCTTATTAGCTGCAAAGTAAGGCTTTTCCATCACAATCTCTGACAAAGAACAGCACTATTTGGACAGTAAATCACTGTGGCCCACTGAGAAACCTGGGCTGATAAGAGCCTGACAGGCCAGGGTAGAGGTTCATGGTGGCTTGCAGGGAAAATCTTTCATTCCAAACACACACACCAGACCAGCAGAGACAAGAGGTG
Source organism: Coccyzus lansbergi (assembly GCA_033558105.1). NCBI lineage: Eukaryota > Metazoa > Chordata > Aves > Cuculiformes > Coccyzidae > Coccyzus > Coccyzus lansbergi. Next base: position 189,045 of record JAUMJK010000165.1, read on the forward strand.
CAGGTACAGGCAGGCAGTCCTGAACAGGAAGGTGAAATGGGATTTCAGCTCTTTCTACAAAGAGGCTAAGAAAGCCCCATCTAAGCCTTTATTTAGGGAAAGAGGGCTGCTTTAAGACTAAGATTCTTCAATCTATGTTGCCTTCCCATCAGCTCCTGGGTCCACTGGCACAACCCTAAATAACAGGGCAGTAAGGCACATCTATCAGTTTAGTGGAACAAACTCGAGCAAGCACCACTTGTTTGACAGCAGTTAAGTATGGCTGTGGCAGGTATTAGCAAATCACAGCTGATGCTCATTAAAACGCCTTGGAAAAAGAAAATAAAGTACATAGCAGCCAATCAGACTTGGGTAAGATAAGCGAGCTTAGTTACAATATAATGATACTGAGGGTGTTCAGAGACTGTCCTTCATGTGTTTGGTACAGAGTTAGCAGGTGATGAGTGACCTGTAGTGTTACGCATTTCTTGTAAAACTCGCACTTCTTTGAACTTGCTTACTTTATAGTGGCACCAATGTCAGATTTTTTTTCCCCTTCCTTTTTTTCCTTCCCGCTACCACCCTGATGTGCTTTTCTCCCCATAGCAAGAGGGAGTTTAATATGATGTAATTTACATCTCCTAGAGGTAATGAGGGAGATGGAAGGAAAAGCAGGCAATTTAAGAGTTTTAACTTTTCTCTTGATAATATTTCGCTATTCTGTACAATTTGTGAGAGATGTTTGAAAGATCTGAATTAGAGATGATTAGAAAAGGAAGCTTTAAAAAAAGCTTAAGCAATTTATTTTGTTTCCTAATGTTTGCTAATGGAAGGGACAGATACAGAAGATTACACTCTGCCCTTGATACTAGATACTAGCTTTGATGCTGACCTTCACACTGTGACTGATTGATCTATACCTGCTTTACACGGGATGCTCCACAGCATTATCATAGAATCTTCCCAACACTTTCATATTCCTCTGACTTTCCAGTGTTCCTATGATGTTCCATCCCTCTGTTTCAGTGAGCTTAGATATAAAGGCTAAGTGATGAGAAAAAACCCTCCTGTGCAGTACTTTGCCCCTGGGTCACTTCTGCTAGTCCTACAAGGGTATTTCATGCCAACAGATCAGCCAAAAGGCTCAAAATGCATCAAAGTCTATTTATGAAACTGTAGGCTGTATGAGTTTCTCACTGAGATTATTCTAAGATATCTAAAGGTACAAAACAGCAGCCTTGAGGTTGTTTTCCCTCTGTCTTCCACTGGTCATAGCAGGTTCTCTCTGCAATCAGCCCTTGCCCAGAAGATCCTGCTTTGTCCTCGTTTTCGCATTTTACTACTAGTCCAGCTAACATGGCATTTTCATGCTAAGATGCAATTTACTTGTGAGCTCCCTTGGTAAACTTGAGGCAATGGGGAGGGTGAAAACATACATACATGTGCAAGCACAAGATTGTACTACAAATGTGCAAAAATATATCTAAAAAGTATGAAACAGAATACTAATATATATATATATATATATATATATAAAAAAAACAACATCCCACCCCCAACATACAGCTAAAGTCTACAGTCTTCCTTGTCTACCACAGAAGGTTTGAAAGGGGAATTCCGGCTTCTGCCTTTATAAATCACCAGCGGTAAGGAGGTACTAACTAGTTAGACACGGTACTTTCCCCAGGAGAAGAGTATCCTGTTATATCATTGAGAAACATTCTAACCTGAGGCAAATGATCTTAACAGTTCAGTGTCTTAAATTTAGGGAGAGAAAAGAACAGTGATAGCACTTGCTTATGTTGAGGCACTTGCCTCGAGAGGCCTCTCAATCACACGTTAGATGAACAAAGTCACCATCCTTTGGCCAAGTGCTTACATGCAACACAGTTCCATAATTTCACTGATTGAGACTATTTAAATTAGGTAAATCTTGTATATTTTCTCACTGGAGAAAAAGGGTCTTGGAGTTGCTATCAAATCACACAAGTGGAATCAAATTGGATTGGATGACACTAAACCTGGCCCAGCATTCTGCTTGCTAACAATGGTCATTAGTGGATGTAAAGGGAAAGCTTATAAGTAACAGGACAAGGATAAAGTAATCTTGTAGCATGTCAGTGACCCCCCCAGGGAATTAGGGATGCTGCAAACATATGGCTAATGCTCTTCTAACTGGCTTTCACTGGAATGGAAGCCAACTTTCCTGCTTTCTCCATCTCTGCTTTGAAACTGCAGTGAAGATAAGCGCAGAAAAATGCATCTGTAATGGGTTACAAGAGGGAAATTTCTTAGTGAAATTCCTGCACGATGACAAAAATTAACACCAAGATGACAAAAGATCTTCAGCTGACAGGAGGGGAAATAATGCCATTTTTATTTAAGTTACTCAAAAAAAGCCAACTCCAGACAGGTTATTTTAAATATAACTAGATACTTCAAACTGCAGATGGCAGCTGCTTCTGAAAGTCTTTCTCAGCCCTTGTCCAAGCATCGGAGTACTAGGCACCTTCTACATTTCTAAATTTGGTCTAGGAATTTCTTACTCTACCTTAAGCTTCTGAATGATAACAATTCATTCTGAGCTAGAATATTTGTCTGCTTAATGGAAGAATGCAGCTAAGTAAAGACTGTGAACTCTCCCCGATTCTAGAGAGAGATAAAGGCCCAAATGAAGTGTTACCACGATACTGAAAATGTAATGCAATCAAAAATTAAATGCGGTAGTGATCCAGTGACAGAACAGAAGGTCATTCTCCTACTCTGTCCTCTAATGCTGCTGTCATCCTGTTCCTCACCCACCTCCTGCTTGCCGTGAAGAGTGGTCAAAGACCAAAAAGTTGCAATTTAGCTTTGAGAGCATGGCCACTCCAGTCACTGCATGGTGGAAAAGTGCACAGGAAAGCGCTATCTGAATGGAAAAACTAAAACCTTTCTCTTGCTTCCCCTCATCCTGGGTCAGTAGCTATAAAAGACTTTTCTTCCTTTTTTTGTTTTAATAACACTGTTCCACCTAGAATTTATGCAGAACTACCAAGCTGCAGCCCATAAATTGCTACAGTTGATCCTTTTTAAAACCTACAGAAATACAGGTAGGTCAAATCATGCTATACAACATCTGTGGGTAATTAATGCCATGCTCTAGGCTTCATATTCAGGTATTCAAAGGAAAAGGCCTAATTTTCACATAAATACCACACTGGATCTACTCCCATTTGGCAAATGGAGTATCACTCGTGTGCTTTCAAGGGTGTAGCTTATTTGTATGTTAGCATGTGCCAGTCTTGCAACAACACACACTGTTCTGTAGATCCCAAGAGTTAAGAACAGGTACAGCTGAAAGTCCACTTCAAGCCCTTCCAAGGTCAGGATGCAGCCCCCTACAGCAGCCCTGACCTGCCTCAGCACAGGACAGCTACTCTGACAGGCTGGCAGTTCATCACCCAGATGAAAGGCTCTGATCTTCCCCCATTTGTCAGCAGAACTGTCACAGGTGAAATTTAGCAGATTTCCAAAGGTAGGTGAATTAGAGTTAAATGTGACTTGGGGGCAGAGGCAGAGAGGAGGGCAGGGAGGATGTAGCTGTAATTTGTCTTCAGGATGTCTCAGGCATGGTACTGGGTGCTTCTCTCTGACTCTTGCCCATGACTGCACTGAAAGAAGCCTAAGGGACAGTTCTTGGAATTCTTCAGCTTGTCAGGGACCTGCTGCTCAGCCATTGGGCTACACGTGTATTTCTCAGCTTGATGAGGCAAAGATGTCCCTGTATAGAGCCATCTTCAAGACTTTCAGACTTCCGATATTCATCTTAAGTAGGGCCTTTTGAGCCCCAAACTTTTTTATAAAAGAAACATAACTTTTTTTCTCATAAAGTTTTGTATATTGAAGTAGTTAGGAATCTTAAAAGCATGTAAACAAATTCTGTATAACCTGATACAATGCTCTGAACCTGATGGTAATTCCAATGCTGCTGCTCAGAGCTCTCTTAAGCTGTCAGAATGCAAAATGAGATTTAATTTTGGGTGTTATGAATGACAGCAATGAGGAACGTGACTGGCTGGTGTGTGTTTATAGTGAAAATCTGAAAACGGACACAGGCCAGCAATTATTTGAAGGATTTGGTTGGACTTGATGATCCAAGAGGTCTTTTCCAACCTGGTGATTCAATGATTCTATGATTCCTCAAAAAGAAGCAGACACCTCAGGAAAAACCTACCCATGACCAATAGTAGAGAAGAGAAAGGGAAACTAGTTATACAAAAAGCAAGAAGCAGAGAAAGTAGAACTGATCCACCTATACTGTCTTACAGCAATTGGTACCAAATGTTACAGATGAAGGTGAAATAAAATAAAAACTGATGGGACAACTTGCCCCAAAGAGAATTCTTCCTAACTGTAAAAAGTTAAAGACAGTAGTTCCGACAGTACAAAACAAAACAGGCATCAAAAAAGGGACATGTGCAGGGCAAGTTTTGCCAATTATGTAACTATGCATAAACCAGCTTTTCTTCACACAGACTAATTTTCTTTAGAATTTAGATGATGGACTTTTACACACATGAGAGAAAACCATGTACTTGGTTCTGATAGAACACCATAAAGAGTTGTATTCTCACCAATATTCATGTAAGCCTCTAAATAGCTGTACAAAGGTGCAAACTTTCTGAAGCGCTCCCCAGTTTTCGTAGCACCAGCCCATCAGGAAGGTCACAGTGAAGCCTCATGATGAGTGGCTACGGTGCATCTGGAACGGGTGTCTGGTTTCTGAGCCAAGAGGCAGAAGCGGGACCCCAAGGGAAGGCTCTGTCCCTGACCCCCTTTGCCCTCCCTTGTTCTGATCTTTATTGGGCCGTCTGCCTCATAGCATCAAAGGCAAAAGGAGGCCCGTGATTTGTCCTACAACAGCTCTATAAAAAACATAATTGCCCAATAACCCTCTGTCTACAAACCAAGCCATCTTCCTGTTTCTTCTCTCATAAAGACTATTTGACAAGCCTGTTCCATCAGCTTATAAAAACCTAGAAATAGTTACCTTCCCTGGAAAGAAACTTTGGAGAAAAACAAAAAGAAAGTTTCTCACATATATATGCAGTGTATGCATACATGTACACACATATATATACTCTAAGATTTCCACATGCAAGCCACTTAAGACAGCCAAATTACATACTGGCTTGTAAAGAAAACGAACTCTTCCTTCTTAAAATAAGGATGTAAAGCACTACACATTGAATGTATATGGTCAGAACTGAAGTGAGGCAGAGTATGTGCTGCTAAGCTAGAAAGGGAATGATCTAAAAGCTATACAGTAATAACTATTCTAAATCTTCTGGTAGTATACTGAAGTTATACACGATCAGAACAATTTAAGATTATTCTGTTATACTTCTTCCTCTGTTCTTAAAGATGCTTGTTTCCCCCCATAATAACATTGCCACAAGACTCACCCACAAAAATGATCCTTCAGCCTTCAAAAAGGATGCCGATGTAAATTATTCAGTCCCTTTCTTTTTAGCACGGGGAGTAGCTCATTCAGGTTATATTCTGTCCTCCAAGCATCCTTAAGAAAATACAGGGAAACTTCAAATTAGAATTGGTATCCCTTAGCTTTAAATGTAGATCACTTTGCACTTCAGCAACTAAAAAGTAATTTTAGGCAATATTTTGAATAGTCTTACTTCTTGATGAAAAGCTTTAGAGATCAGTTATCCAACCATGTCTTGCTGTCACAGGTTTCACTTGAAATATTTAACGTAGATACACAATTCAGATTTGATTTGTGGTGCTGAGATTTACACTCCTGGCAAATGTATGAAGATTGTATTTTAATTTACCTTCAATACAAAATAGTTGCTTTGATATGCCTGAGAACAACCGCCTTGGGATCTTTTCCTCCCCAGTGACGTCAAATAAGAATTCTACTATTAACATTAGTGGATGAAGGATCAGGCTCTTCAAAAACAAGCAAAGAAATTATTTATGACTACTGCTATGGGTCAAATCGTCAAGTGTTTAGTTTATTACACATGCAATGCCATCCTTGAAGTCAATAAGGGCCTCAACAAGATAGAAAGGTCTTGTTGAAGCTGAGGGAAGCTGTAGATTTCAGATTCCAACTTCCAACTCCATGGAAGTTTCCAAATATTCTGATTTCACACTGATGTATCTATGACCCAGAATTTGATTTTACAAAAAAAAAAAAAAAACACAAATCTGGGACAATGATAAAACCTTGCAGATAAGGCTGTTCTGAGAGCATGCTGAAAGTCATGTTGCCGCTCATTTTACAGCCAAGGCTTTTTTAGATTCTCTGTCTGAACTCAGGGCACCCGGTGCCTTGGCAATTCTTTCTTGACTTCTAACTTCTATGGCAAGTAAGTTTGGACTGAATAACTTTTATCTAATACAACTGATAATCTCTCCCCAGCTCTACCTGCTAACTGTGTGTTCAAGGTATTTACCAAGCATGTATCTAGATTTCCAAGTCACAGCATGCAGCACTATTTACTATCAGTTAGCTGGTGTCCTTAACCAACAGCCTCATACCTTAGCTCCAGAGAAGCCAGGACTGGAATTAACTTAGCAACTTTGATCACCAGGCTTAAGACAACTGCAGCAGTGTCAGTCTTGGCATAAATTCAACATTGCTCCCAAGACAGACAAAGTTTATCAGGTAGATATTTTGAGAGGTACAGTTGATGAGTTTTTAACAGTTTCTTGGGTTATTTTTGTAAGTTCTCCTGCAGCAGCCAGTCTGAAGGCAGTTCAGCTTATGTGATTAGACGTTTTTTAAAGCAGACGGGACAAAACTGGGACTGTCGGTCTTACTACAATGCATAGCTATAATGTGGAATGATGTCAGTAGCCTTCTCTATCTTGTCCGTTTTTTTTCTGTTCATCACAAGTCCAATGCATCTTCATGTGGGACTGTATTCTGCACCACCCCAGCAGATACTACTGCACCTTTTCACTAGTTACAGATCTGAAGCATCTTCTCCCCATCTCCAGGCTTTTTTAGTCCCTTTTTATCTAGTGGAGAATCAACTAACTCTTCATCTTTTCAGAGTGGTAAGGACTAATCTCCTAGACAACTACACTCAGAGTGACTTGCCTGGTGTGAGTATGAATGTCCACAGCCCAAGGCAATCCAGCTGCCTTGCCCTACAATGGGAGATGAAGTAGGAGATGTCTTGTGCCAAATACTGCAAAACTAAACTTAAAGTACTAAACCAATTTTAAAAAGACAGAAGAAAAGAACTAATCATCTAAAGTCAGCTTCTGCCTCTTTCTCCTGATGTTTCAACTCTTTTTGCCAATCCTTAGTGCTTCCCTCAATCTCCTCCTTGGACAGGTTGTTCCTTCTTAGTTTATATAAACGGTGAAGACAAATATTCTTAAAATGCTTTAAGAATTAATGTATGTATGTGAGCTCAGCCTACATGAGATGATGGTATTTTTTGTCAATGAAGACCTCAGGAAGAGTCTCAAGTATATATCATCCAGAATAGCAGATAGGTACTGGTCAGTCACATACCTCAGTCCTCCCAATCTCATTCTACATACTAGAATTCCTTCTTCCTTGCATTTACCAGTAGCCTTGTCTTCTGTTCTGGAGCCTGCTGCTCCAACCAATTCACCTCAAGGACTCCCTAGTTATTTATTGCCTCCTTTGCCAAGCAAACCTCTTAGCAGCACAGCTAACCCTATCTCTGTAAAGCTGCCCCTTCCCTTGGCCTCACTCTAGCCCTGTGTGCCCTCTGTGAATGGCGTGCCAGTCTGAGCCAACTGCTAGCACAGATACCTCCACCTGGGGGAAGCAGAGAACCACAGAGAGCTCCTTACTTTTGAAAGGTTCAGAGTACTCTTCTGCTTCACACAGGAAGTTCACTACTAAATACACAACATCACACTTCAGGCTTACTGCCAGGTCCAACACTAACACTGAATAGCCCGAACTTGGCCTAAAAACCTGCTATGGGCAGTTATTCCCATCTAAAAGTGGTGCCGTTAGTTTGAATTGTCCTGAGACCAACTAGATCCGTAGAGCTGAACTGGCATCACCTCTTGGGAGACAGATAAACTTAGGAGTTTTTGCGTACTTCCTCCAGAAACAACCTCTCTGTGTAAACATCAAACTCTGAATCCATTTAAGCCTCACATCTCCTATCAACCCTGATGGTTCCTCCCAAGGAAGAACTAGACCAAATGGTGGGATTTTGCCTGTTGCTGTATATGGCTTTAGGACTGCTGCAATGCATAGGGCTGGTAGTCATAGGACAAGGAGTAATGACTTTAAACTGAAAGAGGGTAGGTTTAGGTTAGATACAGGGAAGAAATTCTTCACTATGAGGGTGGTGAGGCACTGAAACAAGTTTCCTGTAGGAGTTGTGGATGACTACTGTTAGAGGTGTTCAAGGCTGGGCTGGATGGGCTTTGAGCAACCTGAATGGAACTGGATGGGCTTTAAGGTCCATTCCAAGCCAAACCACTCTGATTCTTAATGAAGAATTACGTATTTTGGATGATTATTGCAGCAGTAATTCATAGTTCTGTGCTACTGGAGCACAAAAAATGTACACCATTTGTACTGATATATACTGTTAGTATGCAGTGTTTACACAGTAAACTGCATTGACTTTCTTGAAGAAAGCTGGATACAACATTTAGTATGGCAGACTCATCAGACATGAGCACAAAACAGAGATGACTGCCTGATCTTAAGGGAAAAAAAAAAGTGCTGTCAGTGGTGAAAAAGGTCTACGCCAAGCAGCAAGAACTTATTTTATTTACAGTCTTCTCTAAAGATGCTGTTGTAGTAAAAAAATGATAACTTGTCTTGAAACATTAAAAACCTGATTTTGCTGACTTTGTATTTACATCTGTGGCCCAATGCCTTTAAGCCTAGTTCTGACCTTTAAGACTCCCTGCCCAGCAACTGTTCCACAAAGTTCTTTAAAGTGAAGGTCTTGATCCTGCTTAGCAAATCTGCACGGTATAAAGTTGAGCTAAACCAGAGCCTTGTTAAACAAAATAAGGCTCAGTACTGGCTTGGATTTTTTCTTGTTCTGTACAGAACTGAGACTCAAAGAAGTTAGTTACCAAAAAAAAAAAAAACCAAACAACCAAATATGGAAGAACAAAATTTCCCCCTGGCTCCATCATTCAGGCTCTTACATATGTCAAAAAAATAAATAGCCACCAATGTTTACAGCAGCAGGACTCGGTGTGCTATTGAGAAACCTACTAAACCTTTAAAGGAGTTACCTTTGGAAATATTTTATAGGCACTCATCTCCCCAGCAGGAAAGTTAGCACTGGAAAGAGCCATCTTTAACAAATAAATAATAGTTTATTAAGTCACTTGTCTCCACAGCAGGAAATAACTCCACGGTGGGGAAGGAGGGTGGTGGGTGACAAAGGAAGGGAAACAAAAAATGTTACCCACACAACCCCTCTGTTCCAACAGAGCTGTATTTATTTAAAACACTCTTCTCCTAAGACAGATGGAAAAAATAATTAAGCCAGCCACCCACCCCTTTTATTAAACTCCTTTGTGACCACCAGCAATACGATTAACATGGCCACCATAAAAACAATCCAGTCCTCTACCCTCAAAAAAAAAAAAAAAAAAAAAAAAAGAGAAAAACACAAGCAAGAGTGAGACAGGGCAGGACAGGAAGTAAATTAAGAACCTGCCTCTAGGGCAGTGAGGGTATTTTTTTAAGTGCCTGCTAGAAAATTGACAAGAGAATCATAGTAAAGGGGTAAGTGTTCAGTTTATCTCAGCTATGCCTTGAGGGCTCATAGAAAAGAATCTTCCTCTTAAGCAATCGGCTTGATGTAGAGATACTGTGTAGAACTGCTATAGCTCCACAGCAGAGTAAGCACAGAGGACACATACCCCTTGTGAGGACAGAATGGCAAGGTACAAGTTATCTCTAATTGTCCAGGTGCTGAAGCTTGTCTAGACCCTCTGATGTCCAACATACAATCACAAAGAATATATAAGATGCTAGGCATCTCATCCATTCTTTTTATTTAATTCACTGGACTTTTTTATTCTCTTCCACTGCTGCTTCATGGAATTACATGCCTACAGAAGGACAGGCTAGAACTTCCCCAGAAAAATCTGTCTTCATTTGTATGGTGCAACAGAATGATTTCTCCAGTTGATTCCATAAGATCATGCCAAATCTAGGTACACGGATCCCTTGTAGCAGACCTTTTTTCCCCATTGTAGTCACTGGCACTTTAGTTTATAGTCTATACCAGTTTCCCTTCCACAAGATCAAAGACACTCAGGACATGCAATCTTCATCCCTTTGTGATGACTCTTCCGTGATCTGAACTCTACTGTTCTATCCGCCATCAGAATTGTAGCAAAAACAGGTTCAAGATTTCTTACCTGTGGCTATTCAGGTGTATCCTCATTGGCATAGTGACTACTAAACCCAATGGAAACAAAATAGCTAACTGATGCAAGGTCAGAACAGGCTTCATATACAGAAATCTGCAGTTACAGCAAGACAAAAACTGACTTTACTATATTATTTCCACATTCTCTTTAGTAACAAACTTACCACTTCTGAATATGTGCATGCTGACATGTTCTGACTGCAGCACTTCATTTGCTAGCGTTACTCTAGGCAAAAGGAGACCAGCCAGGATCAGTACATACAAAGTGGCTTTTAATCACAGCAGCCTGACTAGGAAATGTTACACATAGTGTCTATCTGTGCATAATGGTGATCAGAAGCCTTGCCAAATGTGGTAGCCTAGAACAAGGAGCTGCCAGCATAAAATTATAGTTATCTCTATAGTATAAGAATTGTCAGTTTCTGAACCCAAAGATTTCTGTTCCCCAATTGCCAAGGAAGCTCCCTGTACACTGTCATCACTATATAATACATAAGGAAGCACATAATGAAAACATTTAGAATATCTTGTGAGGACACAGTCATAAAAAATACACATCATTTGATTTCAAGCTGATCTAGGAAGCATTTTGCTTGCCTTCTATTAACCACAGACCTGAACGTTCTATTCTTCTTCCCTTAGGAAAAAAAAAAAAAAAAGAGGCCTCATTAGACTTAGTCACCAGTTGTTAATATAGAGCAAACTCATGATTCCTATCCCCTGCATTGTGGCAGGTGCTGACCTTAGGAGCAGAAGTGATACCAGCTCAAATCTACAACGAACAAAACCACTTGTTTGGGTAAAAGGTCTCCGTTGAGTTGTCACAGTGACAACTGTTTATGGAGTTCTGCAAATACAGACAAGAAAGATCCGTGGAGTGAGTGCAAGAGTAATATACTGCCAAGATTGACAACGCGCTGTAGAGAGGAGGAGTGAAATAGAAGATGGGCCAATTTATTAAAGGACCTTTCTGAAGAACAAGGAGAAGAATAATGTTAGCACTACACAGGTCAAAAATCTCACCTGCCCCTTAGTAAAATGACTATTAGAAACAAAGTGATGGGGAGATGGTAACTGAAACACTTATGTAAACAATAAGCAAAATCACAAAATAAGTATTAATTTTATCTTGTAAATGATAATATCTGTTTTCTTAGAAGAGCTGAACACATTTTAGAGGCACTGAATTACTGGTATGTCTAATAATAGATAATTAGAGTTTTGATAACTAGCATATGATATGTGATTGTGGATGCTAGGGAAAATCAGACTTGTAGAGTTCGGTTCAGCAAAAGGGCACCAAGTCAGGAAATTGTGATTGCATTTATTGCTGGCTCGGCCACTGAAGTGTTTTGAGACCATGAGTAAATCACTTTATCCCTATCTATGAAATGATAAGGACAAGTAGGCTTCTTTTATAAGACAGATATAGGCATAAATGGATTAAAGGTGTTCAAATGAAAGATGAATGCAATTGGATAGCTGAGACTGGACTTAGCAAAGCACTAGTAGGATGTGCAGTCTAGGTGGAAGTGATAATGTCAGCTGACTGAGCTGGATGTAGACGTCTCATAAAAGCATCTTTCATGACTATGCAGAGATGACAGCATCCTAACTTTAATGTCCTGGCTGGATCTGGATGGCTTTTACACTGCAACATGTGTACTATTCAGTGCAGTTCAGGATACCCTTACATAGCTATTTTAATGCCTAGCTACTAGCACCTCTAACTACTTTTAAAATAGTTTTAATTTATATGCATAGTATTATATTCTTAGCAGAGATCACAAGTCAACATCCAAGCATTAGGATCTGAGGGAGGAACTGACCTTGACAGAACTTCAACTTACGGTTATTGGCAATCATAGTATTTCTATCCTGCTGCTCTGACAACCAGTCTGTTCATCTGGCAAGCAGTTATTAAACAGCTTGCTATATTTTAACATCACTTGTAGCACTCATCTACCCCTTGTGGAGATGGATCTCAAAAGAGAAATTTTGAGGGTTTAATCAATTTCCTGAGTTCTGCCCATCAACAGGGTCTTCATTTCCTGCCACTTTATAAAACAGGGTTAAGTTACAGTCACAGGCTTGTTTTGGGTTATTCTAAATAATTCAACTGAACTGCTTCAACTTAACACTCACGTGGGATCTGCAAAAGCTACAGGGATTGATGGGAATCTTCAGCAGCCTTTGCTTCAGGTCTTCCAGCCTTGAACCTACATTGTCCAAATCTATTCAAAGTGTACCTTTCACTTGAATGGAAGCAGGAATTTAAGACTAATGAAGGGGCAGTTCAGCCCTCATGGCGTAAATTGTTCATGAATTGGAAAAAATACCAGAGCAACTGGAAAACTGCTGTCTTCATAATCCTGTAATCAATGACTGTCATAAATTTTGCATTTAAGGAATTTCACGTAATATTTAGATGAGAACTAGCGGGTGCTGCCTTACAGTTTTATTTGAAAGAGCTCAGTTTGAGTTCTATGGTAGCATTGTGTGAAAAAAGCAGTAATGGGTACTTAGAGTCAAATAATATTGAAAATCCTTTACCTAGAAATTTCTGGTAACCTAGAGTTAAGCTTCTACAGGATAAAATTTTGCCTAATTAAAAATGTTAAAGTCTCAGGACTGAAGTAAACTTATGCTAGTCACAGCTTATAGAGTTAGCAGGAAATAGATGGGGGAACTGGAATAAGTGTAGGTGCATTGATTGTTCTAATTTTTATGATTTAAAAAAAGTTTTCTTAAGTCTCTATGTTTATTCACATGACTTCCCTTGACAACTCTGTCTCACTGGTACCTGGACCTGTGATCCATTCACGCACAGGACATTGTGTCTGAAGGCATCATTTGATGTGACAACTATAGCTTTTTTGTTTAAAAAAAAAAATAGAAGTTTGGGGGTTTTATTGCATCATCTGGCAGGTGAACAATGAAATAATGAAAGCAGAAAATCTAAGCCAGCACATACTACAGCTAATGACAGACTCATAGGTGATACTGGGAGATTAGTGTGGGAGAAACCACTCAGCATTATTACTAAAATGACCATCTTCAGTAAGATAAGGCAGAGTAGCTACATTGCCAAGGAAGGTCTATGGCTTGAACTGGTCTCTGGTAGCTGCAACATAGGTCTTCGTAAGAGAATATCACCTAATAAGATTTTCCTGACAGAAAATTTTTGTTAGAATTCTCAAAAATAAGTGATCACAAAACTGTGAATTTATTTACCTTGTTTCCAATTTAATTTTAAATAATTCTTGCGCGGACTTTACTTTATCACAGTAGGGTGGGTTTGCTTGCACTCAGGCAAGCCTAATATGTTTTGATGCTGTCATCACCTCTCTCTAAACTAATATATATAATTTTGTTCTTAAGAGTAGTCCACTTTTTATAGACAATTCAAGGAGATGGTTCAATTGTTACAGGAAAGACTCTTTCTAGGAACTGGTATTAAACTAAAATTTCCTGCTCACATCAACCAATCATTTGTCCATGAACTATTGATAGCTTTTTGCAACATATTCTAACTTGACTTTAACACTGTTTCCTCTTCATTTTTTTTTGTATCACCTCTTGGAATTGTATCAAAGCTGAGAAGGCTGGTTTTCTAGGTTAGTTTGCTTAAGAGAAAATGTGACAAGCACAAATGTCTGCTTTGGCACAAAGCTTCCTGCTCTTAATGAAATCAAAAGTGTTAGAAAGCAGGAAACCCTGATCCTGGGGGGAAAAAAAATTACTTTATGTGCTTCTGAGAACTCAGGGCAAATTTAATTAGCTGTTAGGCACGGAGGGACAAAAATATTTGCTTATGATTTCAAAATACTGTGCATGGTCAGAAGCTCTTAAAACCACTGTAAAGCGTTACAGTGATTAATCAATACTGTTATGCCATTTGAGTGAAACAAGCACTATCTGGCAAATGAATAAGCATTTCAGACAGACCAGTCTAATTAGACAGAATATTTATCTATCCATCTACTTTATACTGTAACAATAAACCATAATAATAAACAATACATGAAAATGGATTCTAGGAACCTGATCAAATATGCATTTAGTTGAACATACTCTTTCCATTGGCTGCTGTATTCACCACTGTTCATGTTATAAGGCCAGAGAGTACTGAAATTGTGAGATTTAGTAAAAAGGGAATTTGTCACTTGAAAGGATGTTGATATTTATTAGCACATAGAAATCCTAAAACTCTGCAAGGCACTAAGTATAATTAATACATTCCTCCTTTCGCTATGGGTATAGTTAAAATTACTGTGGCTCTGATTCACTGAAGCACTTATCCAGTATTCAACTCCAAGTAAGACCCTAAAGCACACTGCAGTCAAATTAGGTGTATGTTTAAATGTTTTGGCCATAGAGAGGTAGATTTAAATGAATGAGCCCCAAAATCTTTGATGTAAGCAATGTCTAAATGTGAACAGATACTATAAAAGTACTTTTTTAAAATATATTATTTATATTAGTTTTTCCAAACAAGTATCACAGACAAAGACTATCAAAACTGAAAAGTCCAGTACTAGGACTTCGGGAAATAAATCAAAGTTGCCCAAGTACAACTGCACCCGTAACAGCGCACTCAGCCACAGACGCATTTGTGAAAACGGAGATGCCAGACACTGGGGTTTTGTGCAGTGTTTTCTACTGGTTTGGCCTCTCCATATTTGAGCAAATATCTAAAAAGAAATAAATGAAAAAAAACCAAGGAAATTTTGATTTAAGAATCATAGGGTTGAGAGGTTTAAGAACTTAGGAAAAGTTTTAGGTTTAAGAACTTAGGAAAAACACAGACAAGGAAAATGGAATTTGAAGAAAATTGTGCTCATAGCCAAAGTGAAGATATTTTACACAAAATATTTCTTTAAATGATTGTTATGATGCAGCAGTCTGATTCTCTTTGATAGTGTGATGATTTCATCTCCATCTATAAAATTATACATACTGCTATCTCCTGACTGAGATAGGTGTATGTTGTTCTATTTCTTGCCATACTGCTGTGAAAACCTTCATACAAAATTAGTCTAGCAACATTTCAAGGGGAAACTACATATTTGGATCTGGTTTGATTTTTGCAGCAGCATGGAGAAAGGAAGGTTAATGGTTTTGACTTGGTTTATCATAAAGATGGGCAAGTCTTCACAAAACTTTTATTCAGGTTTATCTTGAGAGAAGCCCTAACATCCATGCACTGGCAGTGTTCGTAGCACCTAGTCCAGCTTTTGTCAAGTGTCTGAAATTGCAGCTCCCACTGTCGAAAGTTATTTCATCACTCTGTGGGATTTAGAGTGGAGTATGTGATTTATTCCTCCACAGAATTCCTACAAAAGACTTGTAATTTAGTTGCATGGAAAACCTCTGGATAGACAAGCTTGACAGAATGAAGAAACAGGAAAGAACTTTACCTCTATAAGTTAAAAAGAGGAAAGAAAAGGCTGTAGCCAAAACACTTTGTGAAAAATCTTGCTTTGGTTATTAGAAACATAAGCGGCATGATGTGATAGCAGGTTTATTCATTTCTAATTATGGATATGGCTTTATCCTCCTCCCCCTCTTCTGCTGGCTGCCCCCCTCCTTTTCCCTCCTGTCCCCTGGGGCAGCGCTGTGGTGGGGCTCAATCACTCTTTTATTAGTTGTGATATACTGTGGCTAATTCCCTTAATCTGGATCTTGCTTTCCTATAAAGCCCAGACCTCAGGTATTGAATTTCCTTGATCAAAGTGCAACCAGTGTGGGATACAGCAATCTCCACTAAACAGGGGAGCTTGGGAAAGCTCGTAAACAGAGTCAAAGAAGTACACATACACACACACACACTCACAAGATGGTGCAATCAATTGGTAGAACAATCATGTGTGAAATATTACTGGCTCCTTAAAGTGCTGGTTCTGGGATTTACTGCAGTGTATTAATCTGCTATGCTTAATGCATTGACCTTTCACCCTAGCAATTCAGTAGACTGTGCTTGAATTGCCAGAAGCTAATACAATGGATTAGGAGCAGAAAGAGCCCACCATATCGAAGTGCCATGGCAGCCCTGAACCATATGATCAGAAACTTCTCCATCTTTCTTAATAGGTAGTGCCAGACAATGTGGCTACCACAGAAAGGCCAGTATTGACAGCAGAATTTCTGGAAAGGGAGATAGTGGTATAAAGGCTTGTTATAAAACAATAGAGAAGGGCAGTCTTATGACTGAGTCACAAGACAGGGATTTGGAAGAATTTGTTTTATTCCATGCAGTCATTCTCTCCTTGCATGTGACCTTAGGCAAGACAATTCAATTCTTAGGATTGAGTCTTTCCTATCTGTAAAACTGGGATAACGACACTTACATAATTTTCCCAGGGGCAGTGGGGAGGCTTTGTTCACTGACATTTAAAAGGCACTTTAGGATCACAGGATTTAAAGTGTTTACATATTCATGCAAAATTGTATGACATTCGGGTCATTTAATATCCATATAGATGGAGAACAGAATGGAAGGGAACTTTCTTTCATATGTACACGAGGAAACTCCATCATTCATCCCAAAGTTTTCTCTTGAAAGCGCTGTGATAACTTGAACCAAGAAGTTAGCTTAGATCCAAGGATAAAATGCTATGCAGACTTGCAAAAATATGTAGAAATATAAGATATGAAGAGCAGTGCAGCTATAACGGCAAGACAAATGACCTTTTCCGATTTCCTTTGTCATTCAAAATGTCTGTTTCATGAACAGAAACCCCTTTAGAATTGAATTTCCAACCTAATTCTTCAATATAATCTTTACCTATTGCATATAATTTAAAAATTGGATATACAGTATTAATGAATTTGAGAGGAGTGTCCAGAAACCTCATAAAGGAGATTATTCTAAGTAATTGCTATCAAATACTATTAAATTCTGAATAGTATTAAGCCCCCTCCACCCGCCTGCACAGGCACTCTCATTTAGGATTAGAGAGACCTTCATTTGATTTGTTTTATTTCAATACAAAACAAATTAGGTTGACCTGAATTAAGGCCTCTTCGACACTCAGGAAGAATGCCTGCACAGGGATTTGTTATACTTTAATTGGTCCACTTCAAAAGTTAATTTGGGTATATATTTTCTCCTGAAATGTTCAAAATCTACCACACAGAACCTGTCATATTTATAAAATGGCACAGAATTGAGAGCACAGGGCACTGCGAATACACATTCGGAATTTACCGCTTCAGCATGCTTACTGGTACCGCTGTGTACTTCTCAGCACTGGAACACACCTTGATGATGAATAATGGCGAGATGTACTTCACGAAACTTCAGTTAACTGAAGTTAGGTCTCAGGTCTAAGTTTGCTACTTATACTGATTCAACAGACAGATGTGCAACCCTGGAAGACAACAAAGCCATCCTGGTACACATCCCCGAGGTTGCTGCTATATGATGGCTTTAAGTCAACACGAGAGCATGTCATCGTCAAGGGTTCACCTCATATCCCCTTGTCTCTAGCTCTGTGTTTCTCCATCTGTCTGTGTAACAAATCGAGTTGGAAAACTGATCCAGCTAAAACCAACTCCGAACAATAACAACAACAAAAGAGAGAGAAAGATTAGTTACAGCAGAGTCATTGCATGAAGACTTAGGCAGGCTCATTTTTCATTGTGCAACCGCAGCCTAAAAAAAGGAGGATGACTTGTTTTTCCATAGATATTTCTTTTGCTCCACCAATTATACAACTTTGCAAGTTAGGTGTTTGCAAAAACTAACTTAGACAACTACAGAGAAAGAAACCTAGCCCCAAGAAAACACACCTGTTCAAGCTCCGATGGTTGGAAGTAGGTCCGAGTTAGTTATACCTTAGCCATGTGGTTAACAGTCTTTCTTCAGTTTTTCACAGTAAGCATTGTCAACAGTTGGAAACTGTCTTTCAAGTGCCCAATTTATAGTACCTTAAAGGGATCTGGTTTTCAGAAAGTGCTGGGAAGCTCTTCCTGTGAAAATCATCACTCTCACAGGGCACTCCAAACTGACCAGTTTTGAAACACTTGGCCCTATCAAAAAGGAGTTACATTCATGTAATTATTTTTATAATAGGCCAACATGTACATATTTTAATCCAGCCGTGTGAATATTAAGAAGCAATCTTTATCTGTGTTGCACTGCTGATGGCGTGACAGATGGATCAGACAACACTTTTCATTTCAAGAGCATCCTGACATAAAACATTGTGGCAAAAAGGTCTGAGTGTTCAACTTAAAAGGCTTTGAAACTAAAGCCCTTCAAATCATAATTCAAGGACTTAGAAGTAGCAAAGGGCAGAAGAGATGAATGGTGTAACAGCCAAGAGTGGATCTGAGCAGAAGGGATGTCATAGGGGGGCTGCAAGGGACAGTTGGGAAATGTCTTTGGCCTGGTGGGTTGTGGGCCCTACCTCTCGCTGCCTGACATCAGCCACTTGGAATGCCAGTAATATAACACCCCTGTGACACTCCGTGCTCCTGCCGTACAGTTTTATTGCCCTGCTTCCACTCTCTCTGGTTTATATCGGATTGTGTTTTCCAAAGACAGGCAATAAAGAGGGGAGGAGGGGAAAGGGGATTTATAGTCTGCTAAACTAAACTTCCCTGAGCTTGCTGTCCTCTGTCCCAGCCTTCCTTTTGCTGCCCTGACTGGTCTGGAGGAATAGTGGTTATAGTAAGGTCTCAGGGTGTGAAGGACAAGGCTTGTCAGACACTCCTTGGGTTCTCTTCTTGGGAGGCCAGAGAGCACACATCGGTCATCTACCAAGTCAGTTGCTTCCAGGTACCAGGCACTGTGCAACACTATTATGAAAAACCATGTAGATTTTTTTCATGTGCTATTAGTCTTGAGACTAATTTTGAATGGCATACTTAGAATTTGCCACACAAGGCTCTCACTGTTTGCAGAAGAATTGTGGAACAATTTAAGGTTTACAAAAATCTAGCTTAATGCAAGCATCTTTAGTACTTCTGCTTCTGTGAAATGACTGTCAAGGTTTCTGCCTCAAGAGATTTAATGTGAAGATTTGGCTTGCTGTATGTGTGATTTCAAGCATGATAGTCTGATTTGGCTTGGGGTCTTTCTAACATAGAACTAAATAAGCCTAGAGCTTTTAGAAAGTGAAGATGAAACATCTGGCTAGTTGTGATGAGGGTCTCCAAAACATCACTGTGCCACTGGTAGTCCCATTGCATAGTCCCCAAGTCCTGAGAAGTGAATGTACAGAGCTAGAAACAATGGCAACTGTGGGAAATGCTGGTTCAGCAAAAAGGTAGCTGGAATCCCGAAAGGCTCTCATTTAGGCACATCTGCTTTGTAACAGGCATAACAGCAGCACAATGTGATTTTGACATGCTCTATAAATAAGGCAGGTGGAGAAGAGAGGAGATGTTGAAGGATCTGGGACAGGGAGAACCATTTCCACACAGCAAACACTTGGTGAAATGCTCACCTAAGGCCTACGTCTCTAAAAGAGAGATTTGTATCTGAGGATACTCCTCAGTGGACCATTCCTCAAACTTTCGTGCTGATCACAGTTTTCAGAACAACCCAGTCTTTGCCAGCATTTTCTGTGCGTTGGGATAAATACATGGAATTCTTCCTGCTGGATTTCCAATGTAATATAGTATAGAGCTGACTGCAAAATAACTTTGAATCAAGTCATTCCATTTGGATAAGAGTGGGAGGTAAGTGAGGAGATAGAACACAAGCACGTGCCACCAGGTAGTGAAATTAGATGTTCCACTGTCCCTTGACAAAACCATCAAGCGTCTCCCAACTGCCAGTCACTGACACAAATGTTAAACCAATTCTTACCAGCATGACCTCACAGTGCCAGATGCTCCCCTCCAGTCTCCCATTAACTGCTTTCTGATCACGTCCATCTTTCACGGGCACCTTTTATACTCCAGAATTACAGATTAAGCCTAAGTGAGAGTTATATTTACATGTCCTGCACAGACTATCTACATGGGAATTAAATTCACTGTCAGTGAGTGAGAATGCAAGTGCTCTCATGGTTTTCAAGCACCACCATCGCTCTTATTTCTTAGGGAAGTTTCACATTTAACTTCCTCTCTATTCTGAAAATTTAACATAAATCTGTGTTAAAGACGCCTGACGAACGCATTGCTCACTAAACTGTTATGGAATCACAATATTGAGTATTGCTACGATTTCAAGTATAACCTGGCAACACACAAATTGCAGCACTATGTCCTGCCAGGTTTTCAGTACCTAAATCTGATATAAAACTTCTCTCACGCCTTCATGTTTTTATTTCTTGTTAACCCTACATTGTTTCTAATGCACTGAACTACTCCATTTGAAGTATTTCTGGTGGAATAATGAAAACAAATCCTGGATCCCCTTCCTCCTCTATTTCTGCTGCTTATTAACCCAAGGTGATTTAGGACGTCCTTGAGCCTTATAGCAATGGATATTTATTTTGGGAACTGTGTGCTTATGGACATGTGGAAGAGGTTATTTACCCCAAAAAGCCATCCAAAGAGCAATGATGATGTCATACGAGCCAGCAAAATACCGTATCAACTCAGTTAGTTTGCTACCAAATCACTGCCCGCAGTTTCCTACGTGTGGTGGCACCTGCTGATATATACAGGCTGCCTGAATGTAATTGGCATATATATAGCTTAATTTTTACAAACAGTTAAAATTAGCTTTTGGATTTTATTTTTTGCCTTTTTAAAATGCCTGTTGGCAAACTTGTGCAGTTTTACTTGCAAATGGCAAAGATCTATTGTAAACAATCTCCAGCTCAATCTGAAGGGAAATGCAGCTCAGCCATGGCAAGCTGAACTCCCAGGCAGCTATTTGACTGCTTCCTTAATAATAAAATTATTATTTACAATAATAAATGACAGATTTATGAATAAAGAAAGTCATCTACAATGAGGCTATTTTCCTACATACTCCTATTTAGATGCAGTTAAGTTTGAAGAAATTCTGCTTCAAGTACTGCACTATTGAGGCCTTTTTCAGAGCTGATTCTGAAATTCATGGCTACCTCCCGAGGCCAGTAGTATATAAACTTTGCTCTTGGTTCTGAGGCAACACATACTGGTAAAAACTATCAAAGGTACTAAGTAGAGACAATCACTTTGCTCTGGTTGATCTAGTCATAACTTACTGCTGGGAAAACTAAGTATCCAAACAGCAGAGACTCTCAGAGCTATTTTGTGGAACAGGGCTTAGAAGCATAGACAACAGGGCAGAAACGAATTCTAAAAGGTCATCCAAGCCATCTCCTTTCCCAGCATAACTATACTTGCAGTGTTCCCTGTTGGGGAGTCAAGGATTGGTGGTGGGTGGGCTGTTTTTAACAGGCTGAACAACAAGTTCCATTTACAATCTTCATGGAATTATTCAGCACAGCATAAACAAAGTGGTATAATTCCACTGTCTCTCATCTGACTATTGTGTGGCTTTCAATGCTGCTAGTAAATGCTGCAGGACCTTTGTAGAGCTGGATTAAAATGCATATGATTGCTGAATGGGCCTGAAATATTTTTTTTTTTCATATTTTGACTCTCTTGGCATCTGATTCAATGTGACTTAGAAGTCTGCCTGGCAAAGTACTGAATTAGGCCCTTTACTAAAGGACTGAACTACTTGTAAGTGGACTATAACATTCTGAAATAGAAATTTACGCAATATTACTTGTAAAGGTTGGTGTGCAAGACTTATCATTGCAAATAGCTCATAACTAGCCTGCTGTGAACATCCCCTCCGGCAAATTCATCTGAAATGGGTTAGGACTCAAATGATGGGAATACCATACCCTCACCAGTTACCAAACACCACATTCCAAGTATGTTATGAACAACTGTACCATTCAGTGTGTGCTTTCTAAAAATATTTAGATATTACATTCTCACTCTGTAGGTACAGTGCTATAGAACTTGAACATTCAGTGGCCTACAGAGTGTCCTGGTATGATTGTTCAGGTCCATAATTCTTTCAAAATTCTAGGATATGTTCACAGAAATATTACTCAACACTTAGTTACAATGAATATGTGAGTGGGGTTCTCTGCTAAAGAGGTGGTCAGAAAATTACTGGGATACAATAAGTGTGAAAATTATTCACTGTGGGCTGGGAGTCTTACTTGGGAAGGAAAGAAGATACCAACTGTAAAGACAAACCACATTTTCAGTGTAAGGGTGAGCAAGTCACTTTGTGGTGGTGGAGTCTTAACAAGCACAGTCTGAACTGGATGAGGACCCTTTTGACATCCTTGTTGCACAATGTTTAGAAGCCAGAAGTGGTCCCACTGGTCTTCTTATAAGTCTAATGTAATTTACACTGCATCTTGTAACTTACACTGGATCTTCCTTTCTCTCTCTTTCACTAGGATGTTATAGGCAGTTACTACTTTCCCAAAGCAAGCATGTTCTTTTAACGTGGTCTTTCCCACACATTTCTTTGAATGTTCTTCCTTTCCCCTCCTATCCCTCAAAATGCAATGATTCTTCTCCATTTCCTTAACTTCAAGTAAAAAAACAGATTGTCCCACGTAACAAGATAAGATCACTAGAGAAAAATTTGGTTCTTATGTGTTCCTCTCCTACTTCTTTAATTCTCCTTTTTATAGAGTTCTCCTATGCTAATTCTGCATCTGTTACTCCTTCTCCCTCATTTGCTCCTTATTCCTTCCCTACATGGATCAGAATCTTTCCTATATCTGCTACAGACTCCTTAAGGCATCCATGTATGGTTAAAGGGTCCTATTAACAACAAGGATTGTTTGTGTGACCTAATTAGATTTCCACAGAGACAGCCTTAATAGGCCCTTTTGGTTTTTTGGATTGTCTGCAATGTAATAGTGCCATGGCGGTGTTCATTTTGCTTGGCTCTATCAGGCCATATATCACATCCTTTTCCTTCCAGTCCTTCAAATAAGCTTGTCTCATTCTTATTTTGGTTTCAAATTATAGACTGTAAATTTTACTTCTCTCCACTTTTCTCTATGTGACCCCCAGCTGCTGAAATGGCTTCAAGAGATTCCCCGTGCCCACCTTCCACCCCCATTGCTAACGGTTTCATATAAAAGACAGCCCCAGCATTAGGAACAAATGACGTGTCTCCAACCAGCTGTGTCTAATAAAAACCCAACCTCCAACTCTCACTTCCCTTCCTCAAAAGGATAAAATTGATTTGAAAGTGCTGATGATAAGATACATGGGAATACAAAATCTGCTTCAGTCAACACACCAAAGCTGTGCACTGTGACATCATTGTATCCAAAAGGAATGATGCTGTCAGTTCCTCCACTGCCCTATAACTAGAAGTTATTACACTTGTCCTGTAGAAGGGATATTTGCTCATTTATTTTAACCTTGTTTAGTCTGGCTAGAGCTATTTTCATTCCTGAAGTGCCATAATGAACACTGGAAAATACAGGTTCCCCTCTAGGTTCCATTAGCATCAATCAATGTTGTGAAAAACACAGACTGGTATTGGATGACCACTTGAAACAATTCTCTAGTAACAGTGCAGGTAACCAAGATGGCAATTCCGCTGGAATTGACCCTGAAGTGCTGCTGGACACACAGACAGGGCTGGTAGGAGGCACAAGCCTGGGCTACTTACTTGTACACTCTGGATGTCCTGGCAGGTAGACCATGGCTATGTGACTCAGAAAAGCTCTGTCAGAGAGCAGACAAGGCTTCACATCACTCCAGTGCTGGTACAACCTGAAAAGAGAGCAGAGAATTTCTATTTCCCTGTCTTTGCTACCATCAGCCAAACCAGGGTGTTTCTGTAATACTTAGGCACTGCAGAAAAAAACCCCCAGTAACTCGGAAGTTTGGGTTTTTTTCCTGTTGCCCACTGGAGATTTATCCTGCTTGGCATCTCAGAACCTCTTTAAACACTCTCATTCATCCCTCTGCTTCACCCTTTTCTCTGTTCTACTTGGATGGCTTTGGATATTTGTCTAGACATATTTGATTGAGAACATTTTCTGGAACTCTCATATGTAACACATTAAACTAATGAGATTTCTAGTAGATCCAGGTCTCGGTCAATTTAGAGATGCCACTCTCTGGTTTTCAGTCCCATTTCATCCTTCAGTTCCCAAATGAAGCCAGAAGATACAGGACAGCTACAAATGACTTCAGAAAAATGGTCTCAAATATTTTTTATAGTTCAGAAGTTGCTTCTGGTTTTTAGTTCTGGAACCGGGAGCTTTAACTGCAAATTCAGTGGCTTTGTTACAGCTATACAGTGGGAAAATTTTGCTCTGTGCAAATTCTGAATCAAAGGTGTTCTCGCACATTCCCACATTGTGTTAAGGGTCCAATTTAATTTCAGTGAATTTAGCGGGGAGTCAGGGTTACTTCTCACCTTCCAGAAAGTTCTGAAGAACTTAAGAAAGTGCATTCTTAATTATACCCAGGTGAAGAGTCTAGGCAAGACAGCTGGACAATCACAGCTTTCTCACAGCTGCTAACAGTGAGTCACAGGAATCCTGGAGAGAGAGTATCAGCTTGGTTTTGTCCTGAAACTGCTGCCTGCAGAATATTTTGTACAATGTAATTACACATAACTGTAATAACAGGGCCTCTGCAAGTTCCACTGGAAGAGTTTCACTACCTATCAGATCTCATCATTCAAAAATATTTCTGCTCAGCTAATATACAGTAATGTCAATCCGAACTGCAGTCTTGCCTTAGTCTTGCTGTGTCATTCTAGAGGACTCTGGCTTTTCTTTGGGAGATACAAATCTGCAGGGACATAGAATAACACAGCCTGTGATCCCCATCGTGTGCAATCAAGACAAGAGCTGAGGACAGAACATATTTCTCACTTACATGCACACATATAAATTTTCCCAGAAATCTTATGCATAATCTATTATCATAGAATTATAGAATCACCAGGTTGGAAGAGACCCACCGGATCAAGTCCAAACATTCCTATCAACCACTAAACCATGTCCCTCAGGATCTAGTCTACCTGTCCCTTAAACACCTCCAGGGAAGGTGACTCAACCCCCGCCCTGGGCAGCCTCTGCCAGTGCCCAATGACTCTCCTAACAATGAACAGTGTCTGGAAAAACACGGTTTGAAAAAAATATACATGCTACCAGTGGGACCTTCAAGAAGTACAATTACTTAGATGAAACTATACTTTAGCTTAAATCAAAATAGTCTAGGTTTATTGTTGTAATAGTAACGACTTCTCATATTTGGGCTTATTTAAATGTTATTATGAACTTCCCAACAGGCAAATCTCTTGCTAATTTGGAGCTTTGGAGCCAGGTCTGTGAACAGAGGCGATTGCAGGAGAGAGACTTGTTCAGCACAGACCACACTGAGTACAAGGTGTTATCATCTCCAAACTTCCAAAAGAACGAAGCAACAGTGATAAATATTATCTGAAAAAAAAAAAAACCACTTAACTTCTGTCAGAGGGACGTTCTTAAAAAAAAACACAGTTACCTGGGTGAAAACTGTAAATCAAAGGATTCCACTCTTCGTGAGAGCAGCTCCTGGTATCGCCACCACTCGGCAGAAAGCCCAGAGCCGCCTTGGGATCCCCTCGAGAAGCAGCCCTGACCAGCCAGGAGCCTCTCCCCGCCCCGATCGCAGGGACAAGGCTCCACCTCGGCCGGGGCGCGGAGGGGCACGGCAACTGTGAGGCGCCCCTCAAGTAGGCGCGGAAGGGTATGAGTGCGGTGAGGCGGCCCTCAGAGAGCCTGGGCTGCGTGGCGCGGTGGGAGCTACGCGCGCGCGCCTGAGGCACCGCTGCGGTCAGGGCTTCGAGGCGCGGAGGGATACGGGTGCGGTGAGGTAGTCCTCGAGGCAGCCCTCGTGGTGCGGCGCGGGCGGAGCCTCGAGTCTCGTAGGGCGCGGTGCAGAGGAGCCTCGAGGCGCGCATGGGTACACGTGCGGTGAGGCGGCTCTCAGGGCGCTCTCGCATGTAGAGGAGCCGCAGCCTCCAGGAGTCGAGGGTGCAGCGTGGGCGCAGAGGCGGGGAGGGGACCCTGAGGGTGTCCTCACGTGTAAGAGAGCCGTGGAGTGATACGGTGTGGTGAGGTGGCACTGAGGACCTTGGCTGGAACCGAGAGCGGGGGGAGGGGGGAGGGGGGAGGGCATGGGGAGGTGTGGATGGGACGAGGTCTGATGGGAGAGTCATGGAATCATTTGGGTTGGAAAGGGCTTAAAAGCATCTCCCGCTGTGTCAGGTTGCTCCAAGCCCCATCCAACCTGGCTTTGAACACCTCCAGGTGTGGGGCAGCCACCACTTCCCTGGTCAACCTGGGCCAGGACCTCACAGCTCTCATAGTGAAGAAATTACGCTTTATGTCTAGTATAAATCCCTATTCTCTAGTTTACACCTATTGCCCGTAATCCTGTCTCTACAAACCTTTCTGAACAGTCCCTCCGCAGCTTTTATGTAGCCTCTTCAGGTCCTGGAAGGGCAGTATCAGGTCTCCTCGGAGCCTTGTCCTGGCTGAAGCAGACCTAGGGTGAGTGTAGATGCTGTAAATTGTTCGTTTGTGAAGTGTGTGACCTGAATGGTGTTTGCACTGTTTTAGAATCAAAAAGCTATTTTGTGTTCAAAGCTAAAGATTTGGGTTTTTTCCCTGAGCCTCTTTCCCAGCCTGGTGTGCTTTTTCATCAATGAAGGTGGGCATCTTTCCCCAAAGTGTTGCCTTTCTTTGGTGTGTTCAGCAGGTCAGTATTTTTCAGGCCATATTTTGCTCCCTCAGAGGGTGCTCAGGCACTGGCAGAGGCTGCCAGCAGGGTGGTGGAGTTCCCCATCTTTGGAGGGGTTTAAGAGCCAGGCAGACGAGGTCCTCGGGGATGATTTAGTGGTAGATTTGGCAGTGTTAGATTTATGGTTGGAGTCAGTGATCTTAAAGGTCTTTCCCAACCTAAATGATTCTGTGAAGGTTGAAAAGACTTTCATGTACCTGGAAAAAATGGCTCCAGGTTTTAAGGGAATGTAAAGGACAAGTAGATGAAGTGCTTAGGGGTGGTTCAGTAGTGAACAGGTACTGTTGGACTCAATCTCAATGAGTTTTTCCAACCAAACAATTCTATTTATCCTTAATGTAAGGAGGATGTGGAACTGCTGGATTGGGTCCAGTCAAAGACCACTGTTTTGGAAAGTTAGATAAACCTCCTTTTGATGGGAATGGGAATTTTTGACTGAATTGTATGGCAGTATGATTTCTAATTGCAAACTTTAGAGTGAAAAAACTTTAAAAAAAAATTAGGAAAGGCTATCAAAAGCTGAAAGTGGAGTGTTTCTTGCAGTTTCCCAAGCAAATGTAGCTTAATTACCAGTTGCTTTTTAGTTAAAGGAGTTGTTAAAAGAACCTGGAACTTCTACATGGAAATTGTTACAAGTTCTCTATTTTGCTTTTACATTTGGTAAATGTTTCTCCAAGTTGCTTGAATTTAGCCTGTCCAGATAGTCAAGTGAAGTTCATTTAATTTCTGGTTCAGACATAGCAACTCACACAGCTTGCAACTTTAAATAGAGGCTTAAAAATACACTGTATGTGAGCCCAAACATTTGGCATTCTATAACTTAACATCCCTACTTTATTCCTCTTCTTAAGGCGGGAAACATCAGGGCAAAAGTACTTCAGTAAAGGTATATGCTGTGAACAGTGCAAGCATCGTTGCTGCCCCCACTGGGAATTGTTCCAAACAAACCGATAACATGAACAGTTCACAAGGCTTAGATGGCATCTGCAGACAAAGGGCATCCCACCTGTCGATAGGGAAGTGCCTGGCGGTTTTAGCTTGGACTTGAAGCTTGGTCTTAGTCTGTAGCTGAACACGATGATTGCATTCTAGTGATCTCTGCTGGAAGAGCTTTATGTTGACACGAGCTCATGCCACATGGTTATTGCTGTGAGCCACATGGCTGTCAGCTCATTTAGAGGTAGAGTTTAGCGCTGTCTTGCTCCACATCTCCTACTCCAAGTGCCTCAGAGTAGAATAGGTCCTGTGTGCTCCCCAGCAGGCACTGCTGCTGCACTGAGGCAACTACAGTGCCCGACAGACTCACATGTTCTACTGATTATCCGGCACACTTAAACTTTGAGTTATAAGGGTGACCCCAGCCAGTTGGCTGAAAAAATATATTTGACATCATTGAAAATGTATGCTGCTGCTGAAGCATGGATTTTAATTTGAGGAAAATGTCGACCATAATCTAGCATACATTAAAAATATATCTTTTTATTTCCATATGGGTCACGTTAAGGAAAATATTAAAAAAAAAAAAACCAACCCTATTATATGAAGTCTCATTAAAGCAGCCTGGAAAAGTTTAGCCAATTTACAGGCTATACATCTTAATCTCCCCAAATTACAGCAACGATAGAAAAAATGGGTGGTTGAGAGGGAAAGCGGGACCAGCAGAACCTGGCTGGGGGCCAAACAATGGATCAAGTAGCCCTTGCTTTCACTTGACTGCTACCCCTTGTTATTTAAAGAAAAGAAAGTATTTTCAAAGAAAGGCCTGGAAATGGCAAAGTCTAGAAGGTACTTCCTTCTCCAGATGAGAACTAAGCCCAAAGCTTGGTTATTTTAACATAGTGCCTTGCCCCAGCTCTGGTGTCTCATGAGAGAGATTTCCAAGAGCTCCTGAGCAAAAATAATCTGTAATTCTGTTCTTTCTGTTCTAGGGTAAAATGAGGGAGGCGGGGGGGTAGTGTGACACGTGATGAGAATGGGACCTGTGCATTAGTAAGAAACCACAGAAAATCTTACAGCTTGAGAAGAGAAGGCAGTAACTGCACATGTTAGTGTAACACTTTGGATACATATTCATGAAACTTTTTTTTTTTAATTCTGCAGTTGTTAGCAGGCAGGTGTTCTAAAAGCTGACTGTGCTGTCTTGGACAGCATCTGCTGGGAAGCCAAGGGTAGAATGGGTGTAGAGGTGCTACAGAATGCAGAGAGGGTGGCCAGTGGCAAAAGGAAGGAAGCAGTCAGATATGAAATGATAGAGAGGTAATTGTCATCGCTAGGTTCAGTGCTGTGTGTTTGAAAAACTACCTGGTCACTGGTGTTGCGGCTGTTGCACTGTCATATGGGGCTGTACTCTAGTGGCAAAAGAGGCTGTATAAAAGGAGCACAGGGAAAGTAGGGAAAATCATTTTTGCCTCTTGCAGTGGGCTAACAGATTAGACACAGCAGAAAGCATTAGAAGGAGGTGAAGTATCCTGATTTGAATTAGTGGGTGCATTAAAAGCCAGCAAGGGGAAAAAAAAACCCCAACCTGATTAGCAGAATGACAAGGAATGAGAGAAACTGCAAGATCTTGAGTGTTTGCAAATCAGTCTGCTCTCAGGTAATGCACACATCTACAGAGAGTAGGGTAGGTTAGGAGTATGACTGTGAGA
This sequence comes from Coccyzus lansbergi, assembly GCA_033558105.1. Lineage (NCBI taxonomy): Eukaryota > Metazoa > Chordata > Aves > Cuculiformes > Coccyzidae > Coccyzus > Coccyzus lansbergi. Next base: position 218,836 of record JAUMJK010000165.1, read on the forward strand.
AAGGTGTAATGCTCATCTAAAAGAAACATTTTGATTGTGTGCTGTTTTCAGTGAGTAAGAACTTGGTGCCGCAGCTCAAAACAGAAATGTGTGGCACAAATCAATGGTGTTTTCCCCTTGTAGGCTGATGACAGTGGACCAACCTCATCCCCTCTTTCTATGGTACTGAGAAAGCACACAGGTGGCAGCTAGCTGCTTACCTAGGTAGATGGAGGTGCTCCCTGCTTACCTCCCTGCCCTTTCAAGGTGAATATGCCCATATTAACCTGCTGTGCATTTATGTATGTATTGGGCAAATTGCAGATGACTGGCAAGGCAGTTCTTTAGTTTTTTTGGGAAGATTTGTTGCACTGAACCATCTGTTTTATGCTTTTAGATCACGGTATCTGCTGCAGGGGAATATACTGGATATGAGTATTTTTCTGTCCTCTGGCAGGCAGTCTTTCAGTTTTTTTCATTTTTTTTTCAGTTCCATGAGCTGGATCTTGAAATCTTCTGTTGCTACCTTCCTATTCCTGAAGCCCTCTGGCCAGGGATGGCCCCATTATCAATTTAACAACCAAAGGGAGGGGTTATGCTTTTTGTGTGGCCAGCTCTGGCTTGTTTGAGGAGTTCCCTTCTGACTTGTTTGCTCTAGGAAACTTAGAGCTTGGCAAATGGGTTGCACAGTCTACTTTCTTGTGTACTGGAGAGTGGTTTTTGCATGTGTGTATGTCTGTGTTTGCTGTGCCCTACCTATTTCTTTTGCATAGTGCTTTGAAATATTGCCTGTAGGGGCTGAGGCATTTTGTGTGCCTTTGGTGTGAAATGGGTCTTACAGTATCTGCATGTGGTAGTTTTAATATGGGCGTGTCTTGGAGGCGAGTTTATTAATACAGCTTGAGATAATGGCCGTGGTAATATCTTGAAGTATCCTGTTCCATTAAATTATAGACTCTGTGGAGACAAAGAGATTAGGGAGAGCAAGGAAGATTATTTCACAAAACAAAATATCACTGTAATTTGCTATTCTGAAACTTTGCAGACTTCAGTGGAAAAAACTAGAGGCTTTAAATATGCTGAAGTTCCTACAGCTAGAGTTGATGAATGACTAGCTCCACCTAACCAGCTTGTGTCTGAGAATGCACAAGCAATACATGTTCATACAGTCATATTATTAAAAATACTTGTAAATGATCAGTAGCACATTTGGGGGAAAAAATACCCCAGTTCTTGGCTCTGTAAAGTCTACTAGGATAACTAATATTTATGCATATTTTCTCCTGATTAACTTAAATTTTTTCCATCCCTGTTTTTGTTCATGGCTTGCCTGCAAACAGAACATAGAACATCCCAACTATTCAGCATCTGTGAATTCCTTTTATCATCTTAAATGCAAATACTTCAAGACAGGGGCCATGACTTCTTAAATGTTCCTACCATGCTTAACACAATGATATCTCAGTCTGGACTGAATTTGGTTGTCTGGGCAATACTTTTACTGTGTATACTGATTTATTTCCAAAAGAGGGGTTTGGGCCGCTTTACCTGTTCCTTCTGCAATCCATCTTTTGAGACTTTCTTTGTTGGAGTAAACATCTTAAGATTTTCCCAGTGTTTCCACCGAATTTCATAACTTCTCTCCAGTTCCTCCAGCTGTTCATATCCACAGTAGTTGCATAACGTGAGTTTAGTGACTTTCATTGGAACTTAGCTCCTAACACCTCCTCTTAGGAGGTGGGCATCATAGATTGATACGGATGCAATTTGCTTTTAACAGGTAGCTGTACTTCTCATTACCGTTCCCCCAAATGTGTCTGAGTATCTGACATATGCATATATCTGGTCACGGTCTTCTTACTGATGGAAAAGATGTACATGTCTGGTTTTTAACATCTGCACTGAAAAGCTAATACTTTTGTGACATGTTTCTCTGAGCTACTGGTAAGAGATGTGGCACTATATATCTTCCCTGTGTTTTCTTGCATTTTAACTTCTGCTGGTTTGTTTTTTCCTTAAAAAATTTCTTAGCCTGCAGTGGAGTGAGTAGATAGTCGAGAGAGATGCTAGGGAGCAGAAAGGCACTGAAATTCCCCACTGAAGCATTTCAAGTTCATTCTCATATATGGAGCTTCTGGGATGCAGCCTCTCTTCAGTGGGATTTGATGGAGGTAGTCACCAATGCAGAGCTTCTCCCATCATCTCAGTGAATGCAGATGTGTGAGCTGCGAGATTTCATTGTCAAGCTCAGAATAAATCTGCATGTAGCCTTCCTTGTGTTGTCTCTGGTATTTTACAACATTATCAGATTATATGCCTTTTGGTGATTATCAGTTAACATCTCTAACATTTATCCTGTCTAATATTTGAGTAGCTGTGCACCATAGCATGCTAATTCATGGTGTCTGTCTGCAGTTCTAGGTGGGAAGTTTTTGCAGTGCTTCCTGTCGCTCTTGTCCCCTGGGCTTCAGGGAAAGCTACTTTCCCAAGCATGAAAGATTCCCTGGAGCGTGCGTGCCAGGATTTTACAAATAAGTCACAAATGGTGAAACTCATCATCTGCCGGAAATCAGTGTGATCTAGATAGCTGTCATGCTGCTTTTTGAAAGGTTCTAGTCATGAGTTGGATTAAAGAAGAATTGGGATAATGCTACCTGCACAGCATTTGGAGTTCTCAGAGGAATTCTGCGAGAATAGAATGGGGACCTGAGTGGCATCATTTGTCATTCAAATGTAATGTTTTAAATGAACCTGACCTTCAGAGGTCTAGAACTACCCCTCTTAGTAGGTAGTCTATATTTCCATTTGTGATTGTACCTCATGACTTTCTATTTGGCATCACTGCTACTACTTGGAGATATGTGTGTAACTGAGGGCACTGCATTTGGCTTTTTTGGTCCATTTTGCTCTTTACTGGCCTGCCTGTCTATCTGACTGCTGCCCAGCTATTCTTTCTAGTCAAGAGAGGCATGGGAGAATTAAAAAAATCCAATTCCAAAAAATACTGTATATTCTGCTCTAAGGAAGTACCCTTGATGCTAAAAATATGATGCGGTGGTTTCAAGAACAAAGAATTTTCATATCACACTTTGAGTTGTCTGGTTCTGAAGACCTTTGCTTGTCTCCTTTACTAACAATCTTTATTGAAAATGATTAATAGAGTAAAAATTGCATTCAGAATTCTAAGTGTCTTTCAGTGGACTTATGTATGCCTTAAACATGAGGGCACTTTTGTAAATTTGACCCTGTCGGTACAGCCTGCGTCCTTCGCTGAACCTGTCTTGCTTCTCTAGACCATCAAGTGCTCTAGGAGCAGAAGCTACCACTATATTTGCACGGAGTCCAGCAATACCAGATTCTCATCTTGGAAGTTTGTCATGTTGTTCTACAGCACTTTTTTTGAACTGAACATATACCAGATTGCTGAGATACACGACTCAGGCACCAAATTTGTGCAGAGGAAACATGTTCTTGGAAACCATTCGCTTCTGAAGCAGTTGTGTAGGCCTTCTGCTCTACCTAGATTGGCAGGGCTTTTGGCACCAGTTAAATGGAGACAAAAGCAACTCTCTTGTATGTTGTGTGACCTTAGCTAGTGCGGCAAGGAAGCAGGTAGAGAATGTCTTTGTTCTGCGCTGATGCTGGGAAGTTAGCAGGAGTCAGGCATGCAGCTCCTGAGAGTTTCTGGAAAGCAAGAGGAGTGAGTTTGCTTTCTTACTTTTTTTTGTTTTTTTCTTTTTTGTCAAAGTTTAAGTTGATTCTCTCTTCTACTCTATTGCCCCCTTCCCCCTCTGCTCCCTAAGCCTGCTTTTGATTTGGTTTTATTGGCTAGTGAAAGGAATCATTTACTAGTCAAGGGCCAAGCAGTGACAAAGGAATGCAGGTAAATTAGTTTCAGTTCCTATTTCTCTCCATCTTCCTCCTTTGGAATTTGAGCTGTAGAAAATAAAGTCTTTTTACCCATACCAATCACCCCTCCACCCCGCCCCGGCTGCCTTTTTCTGAAAGGATTCTCCCCTGCTCTAAACCTCTCTTTCAAGAACTTAGTTTTTGTAACTAAAAAAATGCCCATTAAAGTACCTAAAATGTCAAGGTGTTCAACACATCGATGAAATCCAACTGAAATACATTTTAAAAAAAGCAGCTTTATGCATGCACCTTTAAAAATGCAGAAATAAACTGTGAGTGCCATAAAGCTTGTTTTAATAAATACCTGTGTGCACACGGGGAAGTTTTACATGCACATAGATCATGCCTCAAATGCTAAAATATAGTTAAAGTTTAAACATTTTGCTGAAGAAAATATGCAAAAGAACTCGCAGAGGATCAGCATGGAGAAAACCTGTATGTTCAGTCTTCCATCACTCAGCATTATTGAACTGTTCAACACTAATGTAATAGTAGTAGCATTCAAACTGTCTCTTTTTTTTTTTCCCTTTTTTTCCCTTTTTAGCTTGTTTTCTCTCCTCGGCTCTACATGGATGTTCCACGAACTGTAGTCTTATGCAGAAATCTTTAGAGGTTTGAGGCCGCCTTTTCTGCATTGCATTGGTGCCCGTGGCAAACAGTGTAATCCAAAATGCTGTGTGGTGTTAAATAGTACAAGACATTGTGTAGCATTAATGACAGAAACCACGTTGTTTCGCTTTGGTAGCTATCCTTGTGATTTCCACTTTCTTAACAGAGAAATAAAACCGTAACTACTTTGGAGGGGTGGTTGCTTATTCAGCCTTTTAGTTGTCTTCAGAATTAGGCACGTTTTTTGTTTATGCGTGCACAGCACAAACTTAAAATACAAAAGAAGCCAGTTATGCCTAAATAACAATGAGGTTTTGGACACCAGCTGGAAGAAGCCAGGAAATGTAAGTTAAGGCTGATTTTCCCTACTTGCCTCACACTATTGTAAGTGCATTTTGTGCGAGAAAAGCACAATGATGAGAGAAGTAAGACACAGCGTCAGTCCTAACACTGCGTTTCCTGCCTTTTGTTGGTTTGTGTCACAAGCCTGAAAATTTGTCTTTAATTTCCTCAAAAAGAGGGCAAATATATTTTCCAGAATACTGCAATATATACAAACCTAAGTTATCTGTGCAGCCAGAATATCAGCTGTTGAGGAAGCAGAATATGAATTAGAGAAGAATTTGTTTGAAAACTATCCTCCTGCAATTTTCCATCCGTGTTTAAATTAAGCTACGCTTCAGCTTCTAATTTCCAACTAGTTTGTTGGTGACAAAGAACTCCTCCCAATGGAGCAGTATCTTTCATTCAAGCACACATTGAAGGTAGTTTTTACAAATTACTCCTAGGATTCAGTGCTTCAGTCTGCTTCCACTTGGATTTAGAGCCACAGAGTCAGTACCTCGTCTCATAGCAGGCTGAGGAAGTACAGAACTTGCTTGAAAGTTATGCGCTCAGGTGGTTTTCATGAGTGGATCTGTTTAGAGTAAAAGCTGTTGTCTCCTTACTGGGACCTTGATCAGGTTAGAGCCAGGTGTTATGCCAGTCAGTTGTATGTAAGAAATTGAGATCTTGGCTGTGTAAGAGCTGAAGGGTGAGATTTTTCCTTGCTTGTTGTGAAAGAACACTAGATCGTACTCTCAGGACGATTAACGTGTGTATGTGCATACCTGGGTGATTGGCAACTTGTAGTGCTTTTATCGGACACAGCTGGTTTTTCTTGCAATTTTTTCAGCAGGATTGGAAATATTTTTATATGTGCTTGTCTTTAAATTTTTAACTTTTCAGGTAGCGGACAGCACAGATACTTCAAGTGATTGCATATTAAACTTTGTGTAAAGTTCTGTGGATTCTTTAAAAAGCGTTACTGTAAGCACAAAATGCTGTTGGGCACTGGGTTGTTCTACACACCAGGGTGATACCAAGGATGTGAGAGATTTGTACATATTCCCCTTCTGAGACATTATGATGCAGATGAGTTTGATGCACAGGCATTTTGAAATACTGAACTAAAATGCTTTAGATTTATTTAATGCACTTTAAAATTTTCTTCTGATATTTCTGATAATTTTTCCTCTACCATATATACCTAATCAGAAATATCAGAATTAGGTGAAAAACACAAGTGACATTCAGTTCTTGAGCCTGGTATTCTCTTTACCATTGCAAATAAACGTATCTGTGGTAGTAATCTAAAGCTTACAGTTTTATTTCCTACTGTGGTGAACTTCTGTCTGTTTTCACCAGAAATAATGTTTTGGAAAGGAGATGTTTACACAATATTAAGAAAAATAGTGAAGGCAATAGCAGTAAAATTGTAAACAACAAAACTTGTGGGATATATTGGCTCCAATTTGTGATTAATTGTACATCTGAAAATGTTAAAAAGTTAAAATGAAGACTTTCTGCTTCTGCAGCAATTTTATCAGATTAACGAAAGACTTGGGATCAACAGATCTTCAGTCTTAACAATAATATTATTAGTTTTCTGGTTTGTACCTCCAAGATATTTTCCGTAGCAAATTATCTCTTAAGGATCCTGTTGCTTCATTATAGCCTACCACAGCTTGGATATATTTTGTGTGGTGAATTATGTCTTAATGAAGCAATAAACTGGATCCTTACAGTCTGCCACAGTTTAGATGGTTTTATTATATAGAAAAGTAACTAAATTTCATGACTGAAACCACAGTGAAATCTTGTGATATAGATATTAGATCGGTTTATGGGTACCAATTTCCTACCCAGGACATTTTTGAAAATTGTTATAGAGAGGTGTGGCACTTTACATGGTGAACACTTTCCCTGCTTGAATACGATACCATTGATTGTAAGAGTTTTAAGAAATTATGGAAAGCTCCTGGTAACGATGCTTAAACGATCGAAAGCCCCGCGTGTTCCCGCAGGCTTTAACTGGCTGTAAGCAGCTCTCCGTCCCTGCTCACACCTCAGCCGGGGTCGGTACTGGCAGCAGGAGGGTCAGACGCGGCTAACGGGGTTTAGGGGAAGAGAGGACGAGTGTTTGTGTGCGTGCCTGGCAGAACCGCGGCTTCCTCCTCCCTCGCCCGCTCGGCTCGCAGCGCGCGGCGGTCCCGGGCAGCCCCGGCAGGGGGCGCTGTGGCACCGCGCACCCCGGGCGCTGGGAGCGGAGCGCCGGGACCCGCTCGCCTGCAGATGCGCCCGAGCAGCGTTAGGCAGAGGAAATGAAAGAGGCGAAACGAGCCTTTATTCCGCGCCCCGGCTCTGGTTTCTATTTGTAATACTTTATTTCTACAACAAGCACAAACCACTAGAAAGGCAGAAAACAAAATATGAATATTTCCTTCTCCTCTTCACTGTAAACTCTGTAAAAACAATAACAAAAATTCTGGACTGTATTAGAGGGCCTGTTTCTTGTTTCTTCTTGTTTCTCTCTCTCTTTTTAATTTTTCTTATGTTTGCTGAGCTGTTTGCATTTTAATTTTGGAGGAGGAGGAAAAGAGGAAGTAATGTTTTGTTGAAATACACAGCAATTACCAGTTGGACTAAACTAAAGGCAGCAATTAATGACATAAAATGGTTATGTTTTATGTCAAAATACCTCCAAACAGGGTGGAAAGTTATGCTGAAGTAAGGAGCTGTATGTGTCAGAAATTGTGGATTTCTAAAGAAGAAAAGTGTGTAATCTTTTAAAGAAAAAGATTATCCTATATATGATAAAGATTTAATTTTAAGTGTGCATCAAACATTATCTTAGATTAAAAAAAATAAATATGAGAACTACAGTTGATAGATACATTTAATTAGGGTTGGTTTACTGTGGGCTATATAAATACTTTTGTTTCTGTAAGGGGAAGGGTTTGTATCTGCAAGTTCTGCCTTGAACATTTCTAGTTAAAAACAAATGTTTTAAGAAAAGAAACTAACATAAAACAGCCCAGTGTTGGCTTTTGTGTCTTTGTAAATGTCTGTGGCGGTTTCTCCTTGTCTGAGGGAAAGAGCCATTCATTAAATTAAAAGTGAACCAGTTAAACTGGACTTTTCATTGAAGAAAGTCTCTGGGTGATCTGTGCTTTATTTGGTGGATTGTCTTACAACACAAATAAACCAAGGGGGTTTTTTATCTTGGGATCTAAAAATACTAGAAAGAAAGGAAATCCAAGCAAGGCAGAAAATACTAGGAAATAATTTCCTAATAAACAGACCCTTTGCCTCACTATATCTCAAATCATGGAAGTACACGAGAAGGGTTCATATTCCTTTCTCTCTCAGGTTAAAAGCCAGTGACAGAGAAAATTGAATTCAAAGGTACTGTCATTGTTTGCAGTGTTCAAAATAGAAAGAAATACATGCTAGAAATCCCTCACAACTTTTTGGTGGCAGCTGACTACTAACTGCAGACAATGTTACTGTCTCTAAAAACAATTGAAACAAGATAGGAGTCTACATGCATAAATATCCGGTAAAAATGCATAGATACTTAGGGAAGGTTCAAAATGTGCCTTTTTTCCTGAACAAAACACTTCAGTGTTTATTTAGATATCTGTTTTGACTAGCTTAAAACAAGTTCACACTTCAGGTTCTCTTTCTGTTTTTAAGTATTATGCATGGCTTTACAAATCCTGCTCAGGAACATTGTGTGCTCATGGGCAACAAAGCAACCAGTGGAGTTTGGAAGAACAATTACACTAAAAGAAGCTAAACAGTTTGATAAGTATTTATTCTTACATTTTTTTGCTGTTGCACTTGAAGTCTTTGTGGTTTTATTTATATTTTGATTTTTACATGACATTTACATGGAATATTTTTAAGATTAAACTGGTTTTTATCACTGTGTATTTAATGAAAAATAAGCAGAGCAATGTACTTAGAGATGCAGGATGGAAAATCAGAATGAAATGGAGTCTGAAACACTGAAATTGTATGCGTGCATAGCTGATAAAATCTTGGAAGGCTGCTAGTGGCTTGACATAAATACCTATTTTTGGACAGTGAAACTAAGATGCTATAGAGGACTCCAAAGATGTCGTGAAATCCCGAAAGTCTTTTGATGATCATGCCAGTCGGCACCCAGAAGGCATCAGTTCCTCCTGTATGTTGTACGCAGGCACATACATTCATGTACATTTACTTTCACAATTTTTTTCTTCTGTGAGAACTAAAAATAGCTTTGCCTTTTATCTTTGCTAGTCAGCAGTGTCCATACATAAATATAGCACATCTCATAAATTCTCCTTTGCACCCACAATGAGCCTCTAATTAATACTGCATATAATTCCGTAACATTTATTATTAATAAGTATTAAAATGACTTTAAAAAAAACTATAGAACCATTCTCAGGATTATGACTCTGACCTGGAATGTCTGGGATTAAAAAGATGTACACAAATAATAAGTTAATTTCTTGTTTTCCCGGCATAACCCCCCCCCCCCAATCTAAATGAAATGAAACAAAGCAACACCAGAACATTTTAATAATCATATCACATTGCTGTGCATGTGGTTCTTTTTTGTGATATTAGTATGATTATACTGATGGTGCAAAAAATAATTTGCCTATCAAGCCTAATACTGTGAGTAGTGAACCGAAGTTTAAAAAACCCCAGCATTCACTTATGTGCTCTTGCAATATAAAGTATTTTCCAATTTAACCCCCAGCTGCTTCACGGACCTTCCTCTTTGGCAGCACACAGGGGAGACATCCAGGACGGACGAGTGAGTGTGAGGGTGAACTAGAAGCAGTGGGACTCTTATCTGTGCAAGGAGCTGAGGGGTGGGGAAGAGTGAAAATATTGGCTCTCTTGTTCTCGTCTTTCCAGAAATCTGCTGGAAGTCTATGCTGTTTAATGCTGGGAGTGGTAGTGGCCATTTTCTTGTATCAAAAGGTCTTGCTCTGCAGCTTTCTGCTCACAGCTGTGTGGCCATCCTGGAGTCCGTCCTTCCTGAGAATTCCTCCCTGAGAAGTTACTATAGCCAGTCTGTATAGTATGGGGTTATGTCAGTATGCTGTCAGTCGCTACGAAACTGCAGCTACTTCCAGGATAAAGCACTGTAGTTTCCACTGAATGGGAAGAATACATAATGGTTCAAAGACTCGTTTCTCAGTCCTTTATCTCTTATGGGATTTGCAATGCAATTCACTGCTAAAAATTGTGATGAAGTGGGGAAAATATAATCTCTGCTAATAATACATTTATAAAATAAGTTCATACTGATGACTTTCAAAATTCTGGTCCAGTGAAAGTTGAAAGCTAAACTAATACTACCCGAGCCTAATTTAGAAGCATTTGTTTTGTCTTACACCAGAACAACTGCATTTCTGTCATTGATGTTAGAACAGATTTTCTGAAGGCTTCAGATCTCACCTGTGCAAATAAATAAGGATTCAGAATATTTTCTCCATCCAGGACTCATCAGGTGAATTTAGCTCACCCCTAAAATCTCTCTAATCACTCTGGAGCCTAAATGACAATTTAGCTGTTGTGAAAATCTGGCCATTGTGCAAAATTCAGCAAAATGCAAGTGGGTTTACTTTTGACAAAACAGCACTGCACGCAAGGGCTGTTCAGTGTTGGCTCATTAAGTGCTGCTTTTATTGAAGTGATGATCATTTGCAAACTGTGGCTTATAACTGTAAGTGTGGGTTACTATGTAAATGATTTGTCCAGAAATTTATTTATAAACAGAAAGGACTTTGTGCTTTGCCTGTTTGCCTAGTATTTCCTGGCACTCCTGAGCCTTGCTGGAATTCCAGTGTTGCTGAATGTTCACAGGTACCAGAGGTGCAGCTGCTGTGTTGCACTCACATGAAATATGTGCTGTACTGTACAGCTGATCTGAACAGACACCATAAGCCTGGCATTCTCAGCACACTAGACTGACCACACATGCTTGTGATTAATTGTGAAGCACATTTATATTTGTTGTAGACTCAATATGCAAGTCAGTGCAAGATGCTGTTTTGGAGCCCTTTCTGACCAGCAGACACTACTGTGGATGCTTCGCAGCGTTAGTAAGAGAAAAATTTCAAATGCTTTGCACACTTGAACTTCAGACAGTTTCCTCGTCCTAATTAAAGCTGGTGAGTGGGAGTGCACCAGTCCTCTTATGGTACAGGAGTGTTATTTTCTGACGGATATACATGAGAAGGGCTTGATGTAGCTTAATAATAGTTGCGCTTTGAAGAAATGTTTGGTTTATGTGGTTTAAAAAGGAAAGGGTTGTAAAGGCCTAAAGGGCATAATCCGTACTATCTGATCCATTTGCGCTAGGAGCTACCACACTAAAGCATGAAACAGCCACTTGATTTCTTAAGCACCTGAAGAAGAGGAGAGGCAGGGGGCTTGAGGCAGGAGGAAAGCAGAGCGAACAAACCTTGGCCAGAGCTTTCACAACAGAAGTTTCATTGTTTTAATTTAGAAACAGTCACATGTGTAAAAGTTGTGATTTTTCCAGTGTTACCATTAGCACATTTAAGTCACAGTTGTTGGAAATCTTGTTACAGGTAAGAATGTACTTTTCATAAGCTTGTGGAGAACAGTGAGGGCAGCAAAATAAGAAGCAAAAAACCTAATTTTGCCCCCCTCCTGCAAAGTCACCTAAAAATGAGGGGATTAGCTATAATGAATCAATAGGAGGCACTTCTGAAAGAGGAAGCATTGCCGTCCAGATTTGAGGGAAATGAAGCGTTTATTGGAACGAAAATACCCTCTTTGTTCAAATTTTACTCCATTCAATCGTGTAGTCCCTTCTGAAGAGCATGAAAAGCAATTGAAGAAAATGTTTTATGCCACTCTTCCTTTCTTTTACCACTCATGTCTTTTTCTTTGTCTTCCTGTTTTACCTTCTTTTCTGTGTGTCTGTCTTTCTCATTAAATTACTAACCAATGCCTTTCTAATTAATGCCATTTTAATTGAAGCTCTGTCTGTGTTGGGCGTTTGGTTTCTTTTTGCGATTCTAGCCTGGCCATTGAGATTAGCAGCATCTATACAAAGCTGCAACATCCCTGTCCCTTGGGGCACTGAGCAATAGTTCAAACTCCCAATTTTTTTAAAAACTGAAAGTAACTGATATATAGAGTTAGTAGAAAGTATCCCCTTTGTAAAGTGACTGTAACTGTTTCCTTTGCAGCTTTCTGAATCAGATAATTTGTTGTTTTTTTCTGAATTATTAAAGATACTGTAGTCGGGTATGATGTTATTGTAGTAGAGCTGATAGAAAAAATATTTTTAAGAAAAATGATAACATAATTCTGGCAAGTTTTGTCTATAAATATTCCATAAGCATTTATGTAATTATTATTGTCATTGGAAAATACTAAAAAACATAGCATGGGAATTTATTGTAGCTTCCATGTTGTTTACAAACACTTTACAGATACTTTTCCATGAGTACTCACAATTGTTTGTGCGGTTCGTCACTGAGTTCACGTGATGCTATTTCTCTTTCATTTTAGTTAGGTGTCAGAAGAGCCTTATCATTAAGGCTACATGTATGCTGACAGAGCAGACACTTGTACAACGATATAGGAGCAGAGCTTATCGTAACATTTTCTTTACCTGCAAATGCTTTTTTTTGAGTGGAAAATGTCTGTGCAGAGCATCGACTGATATGGCAGTAGTTACTGCTGGAGTGACTGTGATTGATTATTTTTGGGAGATTGGCATATCCCAGTGTTCCCCAAGAAGCACTGCTGGTCAGAGCAGTCTTATGAGCCGTTCATCCAGGTTTTCAGAGCACCGGGGAGCATAATCCTCAGTTTAAGGTATTGGTGAGGGACATAACTCCATGAATTCTTGGGGCAGTTGTGTGAATTAGCCTGGGAACAGCACTGGGCAGCGAGCAGCAGTGGACTCACAGGAGGGAGTGAAGGAGTGGTAGTTGGCATGACGGCTTTTAAATGTCCTCACTGAAATGCCTGGCATTGCCCTATCTGTTCAGAGAAGTTGGACCGTGGCAAGTCAGTGTCTGAAACAACCAGGTGACTTTGTTTACAAAGCAAATCGAAGCAGTTTTATGACAGCTAAAAAGAGCAATGGTACAGGTCTTGGTGGTGTCTCATAAACATGTACTTAATGATATGAGGTCGATGTGGTTGGTTGTTGCTTCCAGTCATATTATTCCTTTCTTGCCTATTTGTTTTTCCAGAGGGATTGGAAAGACACTGTCACTTTCATATGTGTGATGAACTCTATCCATTGTAATCTAGTTCTTAATAACTTTATGGCTCCACCTGCCATAGTAATTAAGTTTATCCTCTGCTGTCACCATCCTGCATCGTTCAGATGAAGACAGAATATTATTAAAGAGCATCATCATAGATTTCCTGAGAGACCGTGCATCGAGGCAGAACACATTTAGGACACTCTTTAGTTTACTTTTGAGGTTTGTTTTTATTTCAGGAGAAAGTTTTGCAACATGATTATGTATTTTTACGTGGTAATGTGCTGGAGGAGGATGCAGATAAGAGTGTTTAAAGGAAACTTAGAAAACGTACCTGCTTTGAAACACGCATATGCTGCTTACATGACTCTCAGCCATTGCTTCATGCAACTGCTATTTACATTTGGAGCTGGTGGTTTCTTAAATGCTCAGAGCCCACAATTGAGCCCAGATTTCCAAAAGTGCTTGGCACCCAGCAGTTCTCACTGAGACATTTTTATGGCCAGATAATCAAAATTGCTCAGCATGGTGGAAGCTAGGGAGTTTTGAAAATCTAGCCACTTACTTTAATGCCCAAAGAGAGGCTGGGTTCTTCAGGAAAGCTGGTTCATATATTACAGTTCCAGTGACTGAGGATCAATCCTTTAAGTACATTTTTTCTTTTACAGAAGTACGGGCTATCATATATGTGCCCTTCAAAAAAATTCCCACTCATTCTACTATATAAATTGTAATTACATTAATTTCATTGAAATTGGAAAGTTGTTGGTACCGTAAGAAAGAATCAAAGTTCAAATGAAAATCAGATCCAGTAATTACAAATTTTTTCTATAAGCATTTTTCTTTTCAGGCTTGACTTGGAAATGAAATAAAGACAAGAGACACCCGTTTCTAAGTTAGGAAGCAAACAAAACCAAATTGTAAAGGGTGAGAGTTGCTTAGCTGAACTGCTTCTTACAAGGCAGTTTGACAGCTGAAAAGAAAAACATTGAGGTAACTTGTAAAGTGAATAAGCTTTTAGCTGTTACAGTTGCAATTTTCTGCTTAGTGTTGCCTATCCTACTGAGCAGAGAGATGTGGTTGTACATAATACGCCAGTAATAATAGTCAGCATTTACTTTGTACTGTGGAGACATTAACTAACCAGCCTAACACCCTGCGAGATCAGGAAATGATACGATTGCCACCTTGCCTGTGGCAGAGCAAATACACTAGCAGAGGTTAAAGTCAAGGTTTGCCAAGCAAGTTGCTGGTTGTGTTGTTTCTCTCTCATTTATTCCAGCAGTTGCAGAACCACTTCTTAGTGTCCCAAGAGACGTGCTTCCTCTGTGCTGTTCCAAGGACCTGATCCTTGCCAACAAATATGCTGCACTGTTTGTGATGATAAAGGATTAGGTATTAAAGGTATTGAGGGACTTGGTTTAGTGTTAGATAGGAATGGTTGGACTAGAAGATCCGATGGGTCCCTTCCAACCTGGTTGTTCTGTGATTCTGTGATTATTATGAGTACTTCATGATGGTCAGGGTATTTCATATCTGCCCACAAAAGGTTTGTTTTACTTAGGTAATTGTTAGACATGAATGACAATTCCTGTGCTTCCTAGAATTTCAAGTAAGTTCAATTAATAGTAGTCTCTATGTCTCATAAAGTTGTTTGGAGGTAAGTATAAGGAAGGTCAAAATGTTTCATGCGGAGGAAGGGTATATGAATGCAAAGTTGGCAGAAGCCATAACTGAGCCAGAGGCACAGGGCGAGTTCTGCTTTTGTGGGACCTTCATTGTTTCTCATGCTGGCACTGGCTGCCAGAAGCTCAGCAGTCTTTGTAGCAGTTGAATGGGCACCTAGGAGTCTTGTAACATGCTACTTCCATTTCTGAGGATCTAATGTCAGGTCTCTATTAGTAAAGGAAAGCATGCAAGGGTTGATGTTCAGTTAAGGGCATTATTCTCTCATCACTTGCTGCCCAGTACAAAGGCCATGTTATCAGAGCAGGTTGTATTTGCAGAGTGTCTTAAATTGGACAAGAATCTGCTTCAAGCGCATTCACCTACAGGCTTCTAGTTTTATGCAAGTCCTGTTGGAACAACATGGTTCCTTGCTAGCAACCATCTAGAAACTAACCCGTTTTCTGCTAAAGGTTGAGTAGCGATATGTTTTCAAAAGCACCTAAGTCCTTCTTCCTAGCCTCTGTACTGTTACCAGCATGCAGATACTTATGAATCTGAGTCTCATTAATAGTCAGCAGGTGGAAGCCCAGTTCTGTGAGTATGATCAGATACCTACCTCTTACCGATTTCACTAGATACGGGTTTATAATTATTTTTAATATATTGGACTTTGGCATGTCTGAATTGATAGTTAGATTTTAAAGTTCACCTCAGGCCCAATTTTTCTAACCATGTGCACTCTGTGCTTCAACTTGACCATTAGCTTTACTTTTACAAAGCCCTAAAAGCACTGTGGAACTTCTGTTGCAAACCTATATTGAAAAGGACTTCTTTTTGCTAATACGACTTACTGTGAGTAGCTTTAGGGACAAGATAGGTAAGAAGTGGGTTGTGTGGTGCGGGTTGATGAATACAAAAGAAATTTGCCTTTTAATTACTTTGCTACTCTTGAAAATGTATGCAAAGTCTTTCCTTTGAAAAAAGGGAAATAAAGCTTTTGAGACAGAGGTCTCTGACTGACTTGTGGCATTATGACACTAACTGGTTGCAATTTCATTCTGTTGCTGGATCAGCTTCCTTAAACAGTCTTGTTAAGAAACCTTTGCCAAAATTCATATTTGAAGCTGGCTTAACATGATGGTAAATGAACTCTTTCATCTGCTTTCTTCCAGCAACAAGTGCTGGCTTAAAAGTGAGGTGCTGAAAGGTACTAAAGAAATTCTCTATTAGTACACTTTTTTTTTAAATAGCGTTACTAGTAGTGGCTGGCACTGTAGTACGTTAAAATACTTCATGCTGTATGCTAAAAAATAAGTAAATAGTCTGAGAAATTTTTCTAGTATAAATATATCTTCCTCCCTCACATGAAGTGTTCATGACTTCTGTTTTTCAGGACAGGCTTTTTAAACTCTAGACCTTCTCCTTGCCCTCTGCAAAATGAGCTATTCAATTGCTCTGCAGCGTATGCAGACCAAGTAAAATTTAAGTTCACATGAGCTGCTGTCATCTTTTCTAGTTTGACAAGAAAAGGTGGTGTTATATTTGCATCTGACTCAGTGTTATCAAATTCCCCAGTATTTGGGGTGTGTCGTGTTCTAGAATTTCATTAAAACCTTATCATTGAGTAAAGGGTCAAATTTCTAGTCATTGTCTTTGTAGAGAATAGCTCAAAAGTGTGTTCTGTTCACTATAGTAATGGCAGAGAAAAGCAAAAGCAAATAAAAATAATCCTCAAGTTGTTCTTTTCAGAATCTGAAGTTAGTGGTTGCGTTTTGTTTTTTTTTTTTATATCGCTTTGACTTTAAAGTCCTGTGACTGACTTTCCGGTTCCTGAAATTGTGAATTTACACAATGATTTTGAAATATAGGAGGGAGCAGTTCTTGATTCTCTGGATGCTTAAATTTGTGTGAAGGGTCATGCAGGGAAGCTGCTGGAGTTAGTCATGGCAAGTGCCACACTTACTCTCAAAGGCTCAGTCTGGGAGCAGCATTTGTGCTATGGAGAATGCAGATACCACACAGCATTTGTAGCATTGTGAGTAAACTGTACTGTTGAAGTACAATAGTCACGTTTGTCAGATTGCATCAGTAAAAGTATTCCCTTTCTGTTGGATGTTACTATAAATGCCTTGGATTCAGTAATTCATAGAAGAATTTGTCAGGGTGTTTGCAAGCCCAGAATCAACCATTGTGAAATGAATACTCTCTCTACTGTTGACCAAACAGACCAAGGTCTTCTGATATTTCACTTACTGTGTAACATCACGGGCCACACTGCTCCAGGAGAGCCTTCTTGAGCCTTTTGTTTCCGCAAAAATACACCCCTGCCAAAAATAACATGAAGGTTTACCAGCCCGTCTTTCTTCAAACAGAGCTCCTGCCCTCGCACATCCCAACCAAAGAAAGTTTGTGTGTTGCTGTCAAGTTCTGCCAACAGATGCAAGCAGTGGGGAATGCAGGAACTGCCACTAAGTTTCCAGAAGAACAACGTTTGACATGCTTTTGCCAAAGAGTGGAAGATTTTCATGGAAATCAGTCTTAATAGGAAGGGAATGGCAGGGAGATGTAATCCTGATTCAATTGGATGTTTATAAAGTAAGCCAAAACAGTTTCTTAGCAGAAGGCAGGTCTGTGATCTTAGTCCCATGAGGATACACCTGGAATGTTGCCAATTACTGCAGTGGAGTTGCTGTGGATTTAGGTGAGACTGACATCAGAATCTGACTCACAGGAGTGGCCCATCTGACAGGTAGCTGAGGTTGCTATGTACCTCACTGAGAGCAATTCTAGACTTTGAGATTAGCCTGTTGAACCACAATGTCTTTTGTATTTTTTGAGGGCAGTCGGCATCTGCTTGAAAGGTGTTTGATGACTTTTCCAATGGGAACAGTACACAGGCAAGGCAGCATTCAAACTACCAGCCTACTAGAAATGATACATCTTGTGGTGAGTGTAAGAGATATTCTTGTTCTATAACTTGTAAATTTTGTCACCACTCAACTACGATCCTCTGAGTAGAAATAGTATACAATATAATTGCCAGTTTCTCATTGGTGCTACAGAATGCAGAGTGTGGAGTGTATTTCAAGCTCGTTTTTCTCTATTTAAGAATACTATTCCTGTTACAGCTTCTACAGTCAGAAAACTAACAAAAGGATGACATCCAAGATTTAAAATAAAACACTTGATGAGGGAATGACAACTATGTGGTTGTTTTATTGTGTCATCCCCATTTTTCAAACTACTGCATAATCTTTAGTGGAAACCCCAAATGAATGCATTGTGTGATTAATTAATGGGTTGGTTCCTTACCAGGTATGATTTTTTGTTAATGGGACTGTAATAAGGCTGTGTTGATGTGTACTATGAATCCAATTCTTTGAAGTAAAGAACTGTTAAGTATTAGGTACTCTCTGTGGGCGTGCAGAATTAAATACTGTGCAGGGAATGTGTGTTGTATATGTAAGTTACAGTTTATGTTGGGGGCTCTTTAACTTCTTTGTGATGTGTTGTTAAGAGAGGGTTTGGGGAATTCCCTTCTTACCTTGCCTCTAAATGTTCACTTGCTCTTTCTGGGCTAGCATTGTGCCAGGTTTATGTCTTTTTTGGGTTTATATTTTTTTTTTCTTTTCCCTAAATGGTTCAAAATTGTCACTTCAGGTTTCTCATTGTCAAGGGTTTCCTTGTACCAACAGAGAGAAGTGCCACATTCAGTAACAAAGAAGTTCAGTCCTCTTGGTCAACATGGTAGGATGGAATCTGTTACTTGTTACCATGAGACTTTTAATATAAAGAGACTGCCTTAGTCCTGAGGTGGAACCATCTGTAAGTCAAGCAGACGCTTCAGAAGGGCAGTGAACTCAGCTTATGTTTTACCTGATCACTCCAGTAGCTGATTTTTTAACCCTGGTCTCCTCCTAAGTTTTTATAGTGCTCTTGCCTTTTTGAAGTGTATTCGTTTCTATGGAAATGCAGAAATAATGACAGCGCTGATGGGACAAACTTTAGAAACATCGTTGCTGCAACATAAGGTGAGCTTATGTAGTAGCTTGAAACACCTAACCTTACTTTGAGAAATGTGCAGTTTCATGTTTAGGTAAAGATGGTGCCTGCTGGATGGAAAGGGCATTAAATATAATCAAGATCAGATACAAAACAGGTAATAATCAGAGGGCATAGAACTATGGTACTTTATCCTTCACAACGTGAACTCAGTTGAGCTTTGCATCATCCTTAATATTACCTGATGGAGGGTTTAATAAACTGAATGGCAGGGAGATGCCAGAAGTTCCTGTGTATTGGATGAGATGATCTGTAGCAGTTTAACATACTGGCTGTCTTAACTTCAGCAGGAGTCCATGGCAAGCCACGTTTGGAGAACTCCTAAACTGATGTAGTTCTTAAAATCATTTTTATAACTAAATTGAAAGTCATTTGGCTGGCCTTTGATGATTGCTGTCTCCACTGTCCATGTGAAGGAGACAGGAAGTGAAGTAGACATTCAGCTGTTTGTTCTCCTTAGAGAAGACTCTGGTGTTGGTTTAAGCAGTAGAACACTTGGCCTCCCCTTCCCTCTGCAGCATGATCACTTCTCCTTTGCAAAGCTTTTATATAGAATGCAAGGACCTATAAATAACAAGGGAGCCTATAAATAAATACAGCTGTGCACTGACAAAGGCTTCTGACAAATGATGTTTATTGAATTACTCACGTGTGGTCCAGTTTGAATCCAACTGTGGGGCTTGCTAAGTTCTCAAAAATATATTTTGTGCCCAAGCCTGGGATTTCCCTCTGTTAAGCAGAGTAGGGAGTTCTCTGGCTGGCTGAGT
Source organism: Coccyzus lansbergi (assembly GCA_033558105.1). NCBI lineage: Eukaryota > Metazoa > Chordata > Aves > Cuculiformes > Coccyzidae > Coccyzus > Coccyzus lansbergi. The sequence continues at coordinate 238,412 of JAUMJK010000165.1, forward strand.
AAAAGAGAGGAAAGGGGTAGAAAAAAAAAAAGCGTGGGTTTTTTTCAGTGAAGCTAATCTTATGGTATTAACTTTAGAGAAATCAATCCACGATCAACTGCCTCTTGTTTATGTAAGGGGGTTTATGATAGAAAACAATCATATTGCTGCAAAGTGCTGGATGAAATATGGTGGAACCCCCCCAACAGTTACTCCTGATGTCATTGTCCTGTAAATGCAGTAATTGGTATCTAGATTTAAGTGCGATTTATTGTAACATTCAGAAGTTGTAGTCGATGTAGGTGAGCAGGGCCTGTTATGGTAGGTGTTGTGTGGACAAGGAGATAGAAAACATCAGTCTCGAAGAACTGGAGGTCTTCCACTTGAGCAGAAGTTCCATATCTGCTGGGTGCATGGTGTTCACTGGATCTGACCCATAGCCACCACGGGAGCTCTATTCAGGTAAATTGACAAAGCATTAATTACTTCAAAGGAGAGCTAATGAGGCAATAAACCACAAGGGTGAAACTCAAATGGTTTATGGTACCATTAGGAGGCTGAAATGGAATTATAATTAGAGCAGGGCAAACGATTCATAGTCCACAGTTTATCCAATGGATTTAGTGCTTGTTTCTGTTCATTAATTATGCACAAGTAGACATATTTTAGGAATGTATTCATTGTTTGAAATTGCTCAGCAACCACTTTATATGAAGATGCTTTTGCCAATGGAGCAGTGTACAGTTTGCATCTGGTTTCTCTTTGCTTGGGGGCTTTGTGCATGGATTTTTGTTCTGTAGTGGGTCACTGAAACACTGTGGTTTTTCTACTACCTGGAATTTTACAGAAAAAATGGTTAATCACTCTGGGATACACAGGAGTTACCTATATTTTCTAGGGAAACCTTTGCTGCTCTTCAGGGATGTTTTTTGCTTGAGCAACAGTCCTATTGTAAATAGCTCAGTAGTAGAGGAGGAACCTCAGCAATACTTGCTCAAGTATCCATCCCCAAAAATCAATAAAACTTGTGTGTCCAAATAAAATCGTGGCTCAGAAATGATAAGACAGGGCCAGGAGAGCTTTGCTCTGCTGCCTATACCTTGACTTGAGTTAGGTGCAGAATAACTCAGACGTGTTTGAGTGATGGTCTTATCCGAAGTTGTGAGATGGTGTGCGGTTCAGTTCATAAAATTTCTCTTGGAGCTCTTCCAATTTGCATAAAATACTTGTATGATATAAGGGATGATTCTCTGTTATGTGAGATCTTTCCTGTTTCTACCACCATTAACTTGGAAGTATTTATACTAGGGAACACTGCTGCTGAGAGGGATCTGACATTGGGAGGTGACTGTGAACCCCCACTGGTACTCTGTGTCCCTCAATGATGTGTTGGTGTCTTTATCTTGCTGCACACATACTAGCATGTAGCAGGCTTTGTTGATGGCATCTGGCTCCTTTTCATACAAAAATACAGGTAGTACTTCTGAGTACAGTGTCCATAAAGTATCCATTAAGATGTTCTGGTGTCAGCCTCAGTCTAAATGTTTTGGGGCTGATCTGTTTTTCCATCACAGTCCTGTTCTGTTCTTTGCAAACCTATTCAAAAAAGATAGAAGTAGGCCACAAACCTCTACCTGCTTCTAAAGCTGCTGTGTACATTGGCCTGTTAATCAGGCATTTACTGCTGTACATCTCAGGTGATTGACAAGCATAAGTTCTTAGAGTAGAGGTGCTTTGTGCTGCCCCGTGGTTGCCTGGCTCCATATTTACCTTCCTGAATAAATCTTGTGTTCTCCTCTTTGTATGACATGTTTAGTTCCACGATTGAAGAGCTTTAACATATAGCCCATGTTTGTTCTTGCTTTTGTTAATAACTAGTTATGAATTATCCATGAATGGGCTAATTAGGCATTAACCAGATATTATATACCAACCAAAGAACCAGATCTGTCACAGACATCTGTGTGGGTAGTAACTTCTTGGTATATCTGTGGGCTACGAATGTCTACATGCATTAGGGAAGATATGGGAAATTCTGACCTGCAGGGTAGTCACAGCATAGCTCAACAATCAAAGCAAGTCAAACATGGAACAAATGCCCTGTAGGGAAAAAAGTCAGGATCCCAAGTGATGCAAACAGTGAAATATGGATCAAGAATTTGGTAACATGTTATCCGTTCAGAAAGGACCAGATTATTTGGAACTGATGTTTGGTTTTAATGTAAAACGTTGAATGGAGCTCAGCTACAATGAAATGCCTGCTGGGCCTCAGTATGACATTACAAAATCCGGTATCTTGGTCCAGTAGCAGTTCAGAGTCTCAAAGGTTCTAGCTGCCAAACCACACCAACGGCGCTGCCTGACCTATCTCCATTCCAAACTTTCTGTATCTTACTTTATCTGTTACCCAGTAAAACCTCTGTTGAGCACTGAGTCGGTGTACAATAAAATAACAAAGTTGTCGTTTAGATGTTTGAATTAAAAAGATTGTGGAGTCTGCTTCTTCCAAATGACTTTCCCATCAAATATTAATAAACTTGGCTGATTTTTTTTTTTCAGAAGGAAAATACCAAGAGGCATAAATCTATATTAAAGACTAAGTGCCTAACAGATGGAACTTTGTGCACATTTGCTGTGGTTTCTCGCTTTCTTTTTACTTAAGTGTTACAGAGGAAAGCTAGCAAACACCACAAAATTGTTATTTTCTCTGTTTTATCTTATAGCCCCTAAAGTGTAGTTTGAGTGCTGCCGTTTTACGCGGCATGCGTTTCTGGGTGCCTAACTAAGGTACGGATGACATGATGCATGATTAAAGCCAAAGGGTTAATCTTCTGGGGACTAAAGACTAATGGCCCAGTAATGCTTTTTCAAGAGGGAGTTGTTGTGGCTGTCTCAGATCTCAGTCCTAGGCACTTTATAATAATTTGAAGATTTCCACTAGAACTTTGCTGGCAGGAAGAGTAGTTTTTAATAAGGGACAGCAGCGCTTAATGCTGATGCATTGTGTCTTGGATCAGAACCTTGTTCCTATCTCTGCTCTTTCTGCAACAGCAATAATCGGCTCTAGATTTGTGTGATACATCTACTGTGATCAAATTTTCAGCACAGTCCTGTGTATCAGTTCCTTTTAATCTCTGAAATCAGGACAGGAAATTTCAGTTGCAACTCATGGCCACTGACATTCAAAAACGCAGGAATACTCTATGACTTGGTGCTGCTGTGTTTCTGCTGCAGTTGTACAGGCCCTAGTGTCAGCACCAAGTCTTATTTGAGATTTACTTTCTTGTCTTCCACTAATAAGTGGACATAATTTCTCAGTGTCATGCACAAAGGCCCCCTTGTACTACGACCTGTGTTCCCAGGTGCTGCCACTGCTGAATACGCTTCAGTGAAGAATCCATAGCTACTGTAGTGCTCTGAAGAGATGTGTGGGCCTCTCACCTGCTGTTGTAAATGAAACCATTACAGCCTTAGCCTCTGAAACCTCCTGTTGCAGGTGTGTGCGTGGCAGGAATTCAGAGGAAGTTTTTATACCTTTCAATGTGGCCTTAAATTTTCATTAAAGCTGGTCTTTGCAGTTCTTCCTTCTCTGTTGTGCTTATTATACATGTATCAGGCAGTGCCTATTACTTCTGTGAGCATGTATGTCTGTGGTACCTGAGTATTCCTGTGTGTACATGTATTTACACAGATGTGTGCATCTGTAGATGCAAATATGTATATCCATGGATTCAGACAAGTCATGGGAACTATAAAAGTACCATGAACGATGTGTAGATGGGTGCATGGGAGAGTGCGGGTCTGCCTGGGTCGTACTGGTAAGCACATGCTTGTATTGGCTTCATTCTGGTTTGTGTTGCTTTGAGAATTCTGCCTTGCATCCAGATTCTCTTGTGCAAATTGTTCGGTTGTGGGGACTCTTCCCCTTGCTGATGTGCTCTACCAATCTCTCTCTTATTAAGAGATAGAACAAGAAAGATGGAAGGGAGGAGAGAGAGCAGTGTAAAGGTCAACTAGCATCACAGCCTGATGCAGAGATTTATAACCCTCCAAATTCTCCCTCTCCCTGGCAGCATGTCTTTACAGACTCGCATTATCTCTATTAATACCAGCCACAAGGTCATTACTCAGGCACTGAGCCTTCCTCCAGCATAAATATTTATACAAGGCTGACCTGCGACTGCTGCGTTTGCCTTTTATTTGATTTCTGCCGCCTTTTGTGTCTGTCAGCTAATGTCTTTAGCTGCTGTGTCTGGGACAGTGGGAGCTGAGAGAGGAGACGGGGAGGGGATGAGAAAGGAGTAAAAGAGAAAGGAGGCTGCGGTGTAGGGAGATGAAGAGAAGAAGAGTGAGAGGATTGAGATGGATGGGAGCTTGGTATTTTCCATGAGACTCGAGAAACCCTTTTTTTCACACTAGGTGAAAATTTTTAAGTCTGTATTTTGCAGTGAGATAGCAAAATTTGTGAAAATTTCCTTTTATTTACGCAAGAAGATAGGAGTGCGAGAGTCTTCCATGTCTTCAGTGTTGCTTTCACTGGGGGCTAATGAAACTTTAGAAGCCCATTTTCGAGAGTAAGCTAAGGATAGCTTGCATGCAGACACGCATGAGTGAATACAGAAACATGCTGTCTCACAAATTTCTTTCAGGCATGACTTCGTGGGTATGCAGATATCTACACCTTAACACCTCATACTGCTCTGAAAGTTTGCTTCTTAGCATCTGTTAGGATCGGATTCAGGTAACTCTTGTGGCTGAAAGGGAGTTGAGGCTGCTATGTTTCTCGGGGGTGCATGTTCTAAGGGCAGGGTCAGTCTAGGAATATGTAGCCTCGTGCTTGTCCTTGACCAGAGCTTTACCTGACAGTGGTCAGGTATGTATAGGAGTTAGAACAGGAGTGGGAAGTTGAGAGAAGTATGGAGCATGTCAATGATTGCATAGAAGTACATCTTCCAAGTGTGATTAAAAACACAGAACCTGAGGAGGAACCTTGAGTTTAACTATGCACTAAACTGTATAATGGCACAACCTGCCCTAATTCCACAAGGACTTGATGTTTAATGATGCTTTTAACTGCTAAAGTGTTGGTGTCCCTCCTGGGCTGAAGAAGTTGAGGGCAGTGGAGAGATCCATGCTAAAACCTAGGAGCTTTACTATAGCAGTGAATCAGCACTGCCTTAGAAGTTGCTCGTTTAAATCACTTTAAGCCTCGTAATTTTACTTAATTCTGGTTTTCTCCATTTTCCTTAGCTATAGGATACTGCTGCAGGTCACAGATTCCATTAGATAGAGTACAGTATGGACCTGGTATAGGAAGTGTACAGTCCACTGTGATGGATTTGGTGGTGGTGAAGAAGAAATATCACTCAGCATTTGCACAGGAGGATTCCCTTTAACACCCTTTAAAAGCTCAGTCAACCCCCCGCCCGAAAATTAGGCTAGCATAAATATGGCCTTCAGATATGCTTTCTTTGCTTTCTACAACGTTCCTTAGTTTCCTGCTTTCTTCCTCCTTTTTGTGGATTTGAGAAATGTAAACTTGCCTACCACCAGGATACAACTGCTGCTCAGTGCTATCCTGTTGATGATGACTGGAGAGGCTCACTGCAGGGGGAGAGTGAGGGTATTTTTTTAAACTAACATGTCATCTTTTGTCATTACTGTAAGCAAGGGGTTTTGAGCTTGAATCCCAGACAAACAGCCCTTTGTGTGGTCCTGGTCTTCCAGCCTGGCTGAGTTGACTGAACTAATCACCTATTTCTCAGAAACTTTTTCTGGTTTTATTGTGTAGCTGCCTACCCACTCCTTCCTGAGTACAACAGGTCTTCACTTAAAGACTTTGAAAAGGTGAATTTTGGGAGGTGAAATGTATAATATACGCAATACCTGGGATTCTGTATGAGAAATTGTAGTAATTCAATTAGGAGCTTTTTGCCCTGATTTTGTTGCCTACTTTTATTCCAGTTATTTAGGCAAGTTATGGAAAACCTAATTGTCTGATAGCATGCTACTAGGCAGTTTTGCTGAAATTGGAGAGCCTGTGTCTGATATAACAGTTTGAAATGGGGAAGGCACGTTTGTGTTTCTTATCTATATGGAATTTTTAAATGGCACTATAGATCCTGAACTCTGGGGGTCAACGAGGTTAGCGGAGGGCTTAGAGTACCTTGAAGATGTTCTGGCAAGATTAGGTCTTTATAATAACTGGGCCCAGCTCTTTAGTGAATAAAAAACTGGGGCTGTGTACTGTCAGATTCCAGTTAGAACATTTTTCTTTGGCATTGCATAGTGTCAATATGTGATTTGGGACAGTGGTGTCTGAGGACCTGTGTTCTAGAGCAATGCAGGAGTTCTCATAGGTGAGGTGGTGAAGGAAATAGTTCTGTCTTATGCTATCAGGTACAATTTCCCATAAGAGGTTGGCGTAAGTGAATGTGAAAGTGTCTTTAGATCATCTCAGGTCTGGTTCACTCTCACAATTCTCACCCAGTGATTCAGAGCTGCTAAATGACTCCCACCATCTCTATCCCCTTGAGGCTGTAAATCTCCATAGGAGGAGTCATACTGAAGGTCCTACCAGTGCATTTTACTTCGGCTGGGATAGCTTCATAGAGCTCTGTGGGGCCTAAGTATAGCGAAGGGTTTCTTTAAATGCTTCTTGAGGTGTTGATTTGCTGTAGCTCCCAGACATTTTTCTTTTTCCTCCCTGGTTTGCTGAGGTGCCTGGGTTTCAGGTGGTGGCTTTCAACGTTACTGCTTTTTTCTTCTTTAATTGATCCTATATAGGGCCTAAGCCTGTGAGTAACACAGAACTGCATAAATCTGCTGCTGATTTTTATTATGAATAGCAAAGTCCATCTGAAACCGATCAGAAGAGAGGGAAGGTCAGGAAAACCACTATTGAATTGCTACTTAGTGCCTAGATGGGTAGATACACTTAAAGTATTTTGCAAATATTTTAACTGTGTTTGCGTAATTTTTATTCTAAAGGTGTACTGGTGAATTGTAGCAGTGGACAGGCACAAAAACTTACACTGTTCAAAATGCAGCTCCAGTCCCGAGTCTCCATGCAGTAGAGCAATTTGCAATGCCTTTATCATGAGAACCAATAGTGACTTGTGAGCTGGCAAACAGGAGTTCTTGCCTCGCTTGTGGTCATACAGCACATCGATTTTTATTTTTTTCTTGGCACTCAGTGTTTTCATATGGAATGTGGTGCTAAGGATACTTGCCTTGCTCTGTGGATCCTTTTCTGATCTGTATGTGCTTAGCAATGTTATGCCTGCACAGTGTGGTCTGTTTCTTAACTACATTGCCTCTGTATAATAAAATAGAATACATAGAACAGTAAAAGAAATGAAATATGAACATATTGAAAATCACAGAACAAACTCTTTGTGTCTGGTGGGTAACTGAAACACAGACGTTGTGACACTTGATGGTTTTAAAAAGAAGATGAACTTACACAATTTTTATTATTTTGTTTTTTTAAAAATGTGAAAAATGCAGTCAATTTTAGGTGGAATGTTAAGGTAAGTCTCTCAAAGAAGCCAAGTAAAGGAAATTTCTTGCTTTAAACTCCACTCTTGACTTTCATATAATGTGAACCACGTGCAGTTGCTGGTCCATATGTGAGTACGTGTTAGGCGTTCCTTTACCTATTTGGAGGTGGTGCATTTTAGATATACGTATGAAGAATGCTGAGCTTATGTGACAGGCCAGGGTCTTATGTCTTTGAACCTGCATTCTGAAATATGCATGCAGATAAGATTGAAGGGTTGAACAGCAATTTTCTACTCAACTCTTCCATTTGGCGGGTGATAGGTAGTAGTCTCTTAGAAGAAGAAAAATCAAATATATATCAAGCAGTTTTGAATTAAGACAAAAAACCATGAAACAGGTTATAGAATCTATAATTGCTGCAAAGTGCATGCTCATTTGGCGAGCAATACTGTTCACTGCAAGCACATAAAGTTGGTACTTTAGCAAACTGACAACAGCTATTGCTGTGCCTGGTTATGCCTGTGCACAAAGGATGATATAAAAGAAATAATCATTGTCAGTGCTTGGATATTGGGATTTCTTTATACTCTCCTGTGCAATTTAGGGTGCTAGGCATATTTCTGAGGGTCGGAGTTCAAGCACTGTTTTACATGAGCTGCAGAAGGAGTTTCAGTCAGAAAACTTGCAGCCACTGCTGGAAGTTCTCTCTAGTATGCTGATGCCCTGGCATTTGTGTAGTTCATGGATCTTGACTGCAGATCTGGGGAAAAATGTATTTGCAGGATTAAAGTGGAGTTAGGGAGCTGGATAGCAAATGCTGAGATACTAGAGGAGAAATGGCTGATAGGGAAGATAAGATACTGATATGGCAGTAGCCATTTTAGTTAAGTGGTTAGTAAAGGCCATGTGGGAGCGAGGACTGAAGTGCAAATAGTCTGCATCTTCCAGGGAAGGCATGCGTGGAAACTCCTGCATCAGATCCTGAGATGGAGTGCATTGACACAGCTGCCTACACTGTTCCTTTCCCCGGTGTAGTAAGCATCTCATTTTCACAGTCAAAGATGAGGTCTGAAATGGTGTGAGTACTCTGTGTCCCTATGCTATGCAATACTTCCTTTGCTCAACTGGTGGAAAGCCACCCTCCCACAGGGAGCCGCAAAGCTGTAATGGAGTTGAACACAAACATTTGTTTTTTTTAAAAACCCTGGTGTAACATTGCTGTGCAACTTTTGAAATGTCAGTTCCTGTAAATGCTCTGAGCCTGAGACCAACAGCGCAGAAAGCGCTGGAAGAACCTGTTGTAGAAGCGAGGTTTACCAACCTCTTCAATGTTTCATGGTAGCTTCACGATGATCTCTGTGGCTCCCTGCTTCTTGGATGGCTTCTAGCTTTCTGGTTGTGACATCTCTCCTGATGCGCTCAGACAGAGGGAATATGCAAAAGGACGGCTGCAGCTCTGTGTTCAGGAGATGTCATCTCCGATTGACGTCAGGCAGGGGAGCAGCAATTAAGGCTCCAGCCGACTTTCTGCTCAAGCTTCAGGCATAATGGGGGAGGAGGACAGAGAGAAAAAAGGTATAAGGGGAAAAAGAAGATAATGGGAAGGGAGAGGAGAGAAGGAGAGAGCAAAAGCTAGAGAGGGGGAGAAGAAAGGGGAAGTACAGTGTGAGAGAGTAGGAAAGAACAGCATAGGTCAAATCAGGAGGAAGGTGGAAAAAAAGTGAGAATATCTTAGAAGAGGGAATGATGAAGAGGGGGGAAGAAGGAAATGAAGGAATGAGTCTGTAACTCAGCATGAGGACTGAAAGAGAGAGGAAGTGATAGAATGAGGCAGGTGACAAGGAAACCAGTGAAAGCAGAAATGTAAGGGCGTCGTGCATGCGTTTAGCTGTTTGCTGCTGGCTGATGGGAAGAGAAGCATATTGTCCCATTCTATCAGCTATGATGCTGGAGAATCCCTTTATTCTTAACTTCCAATGAGCTACCAGTGTAAACTAGCTGTGGTTTCACAGCTGTGTGTTGATGGGGAGGGAGGACAACTTCACATAAGCAGATAGGCAGGAGAGAAGGAGAATGAATGCATGGCCTTGCAGCACTAACCCCACATGTCTAGAGAAGGCATCTCCGCAGGGTGTAAATGCCTTCAGTACCTTAAACCAAGCCACCTCCCAGTTAGGCCCCACAGTGTGTTTAAAGGACATCATGTGTAAAAGGTGGACCAGGTGAAAATTTAGTGTGTTCAGCACAGAAGATGCTGTTAGACATATGAAGGATCTGCAAAAGGTATTAATGCATAATGCCTGTTATTCTCCTCCACGGTCAAGTTGCAACACAGTCACATAATGCAGCAAATTTGATATTGATTTCTTTCTGCTGAGATGTCATATTGCTTGTGCATTACAAAACATTCCCTGTGAACCTTGTGATGGTTCTGTGTAGAGCAGTGGCACTCAAGTATTTTGGGTTGTGAGCTCCAGTTCAGAGGTGCTCGTGACAGCAAATGCTGGCATAACCTTTTGGATTTCTTTGGATTGCTTGACCCCAATTCTGTCAAAACAATTCTGTACATATCTTGAAATCTGTAGTAATTTCTGGTCCAGAGGTTATAATCAAGACCCATGGGCCTTCTGATGTACAAGCAAACAGACCGTGGGGCTCAGCCCATGTGTCTTACTTTAAGTCTGTCCCAAACAGTTACATAGGCTCCTTAATAATTAACATGGAGAAGCAGTGAATTACTTCTGAGAGCAGTTAACTAAAGGCATCCAAGACCCAGGTCTAGCTCAGAATTACTGCTTAAATTAAGATTTGGAGAGCTAAATGTTGTGTATCTCAGCTGCTGTGCCATGAAAAAAAATCTTGTTAAGTTACTAGAAAAGTGCAGGGATTAGCCCCTTGGGAAACTGAGAAAGAGAGAGATTTTAAGATTACAGCTGAATGAGGAGTTGAATCTGTTTTATGAACCCCACATGCTTCCCTGTTTCATAGCATTATTATCTCTCTTCTATCTTTCCAGTTTTGTTGCTCACATGCTAAGCGGTTTCTATCTCTTACAGCTATTACAGATCTCTGTGGCTTTGTTTGGAGTTCTCCTGTCTTTTCCCTGCTGCTTGGCATCATCGTGACTTTCTGTTTTATAGCAACTGGTAAACTGTGATCTTCTGTTCTGTAGCTGTTTTGAACTTCCTCAGCACTGGAGCTGAGTGTTATATCCTCCATTCTTTGTCTTCATCTATTTTGTAAATCATTATGCTCTTGTAGAATCCCGTGTCTTTGTCCGCTAATTCTGCTTCAGTAGCCAGTATGGGCACAGGTAAAAGGTCAAAGGTGACAACTGTCATGAGCCATCAGAGGCTCATTCTTCCTTTGCCCATTCTGCATTCTTGACTGGCTAAAAGAAACCAACTTCACAAAGACTTTTTCCAGAGTATTCTCAGTGCACCAGCTATTAAACCTTGAAATACAATTTAGAACATAAACTTTGATGGGATTATTAAATCTACAAGGTTTAGCTGCAGAGAGCTAGGCTGTTGCCAAAGCTCCATGCTTTAGCTTATTAATAGTTACTAAATTGGGGTGAGAGCTGGCAGAGGACAAGCAGAGTGCGAGGTGGAGAGAAGCACAACCCTATGCATTCACTATCCTTTTTAGCGTTTTATTTTCCCCATCTGGATTTCCCCCTGCTGAGCAGCAAAATGGGCATTTAGACCTGTGAGCAGTGCCAGACAGCTAACTAGGCGCTAGAAGTCAGCCTCTGATGATATCTGGCATCGGTGGGCCTCTTTGTGCCAGCAGTTTGGTGCCAAGAGTAATTGTGATTTACACCCGCTACCCCTTTGGTGGCAAAATGGTTTTGATTAAGTGCATACCACATTTATTAAGTCTTGCACAACCAAGCACAGGGTCTTGGCTGGGACGCCGTAAAAGGCAGTGAGATTTACACATCTCGCTGCAGGATTCATTTAATCTCTTGGGGATTTACTGACCTTCAATTAGAACTGTTAAATAGTGTTTACTTGGTACCTAAATCACGCAAGGCCCAGATAGAGTTTCTTTTTTGTTTTCATTAGTAATGTTGTGATTAAATGCGGGAGGAGAAAAGACACAAACACAGTGAGACCCAGTGAATACACGCCTTACGGAGAAGGACTTTGAAGGTTTTAAATCAAAATGCTGAGCAGACCAAACTAACTCATTTTTCCTTAATGATCTTTGATACAGGAGGCCATGGGTTCAACTGAAAGACAAAAAGTTGCTTTATGGGAGTCATACACGTACTGAAAGACACCTTATTCCCTTTCCTTGTGTTCAGTTAATCCCAGTGCCTGTGGATTTAATGGAAGGATAATTTTTAACGTCAGAGAGCTTCCAAGTAGGTGTTGAAAGAACTTTGCAGGTTCACCTTGGAAAATTTATCTGCTTCACTGTCTAAGGTCACTGAAGTTACCTACAGTTAAGGTACTTCTCTCCAGCAAGCCAAGTAAGCGCAACCATATCGTGTTGTAGGACTCCGTTTGTTCTGTGTTCCTAGAATATGGTTCCAACCACTTCAGAAAGTCTCTTGTGGTTCTAAGGAAAAATCTTCTGTCCTTCATTGCCAAATACATGGAATTTTGTGATGATATAGAGGGTAAGAATACAAATAAAGTCTGTCTGAGCCCATATTGCAGAGCTTAGGTTCAAGCATTTCAGTTCTAGGTTACCCTTCAGTGATGTGCCATTCCAGCTGGTTCTCTTTGCAGTCACAGAATGGAAGTTAAAAGATTTTGTGTTTGTGAATGGAGCTTAGGACAATGGTAAGACTTTTATTTAAAAAAAAATCTCCTCTTTGTAAATAGCTTCTGGTTTTCCAGAACATAGTATTTTTAATAATTGGCTGGAAAATCTCGGCAAGTTATGAGCATCTGGGTGTGAATAGTCAAAATCCAGAAGTGGATTAATGTTTCATTTTTGTTGGGCATGTTCATAATGCAGCAACTCTGTGGCCTGGTTAGATGGATACATGCAGTAGCGCTGAGGACTTGCTTGCTAGGATGAAACTCTAGTCTGACAATCTGAAAATCCCTTTTCTCCAAGTATTTTCTAAATGTTTCTTTAGAACTTGGCTGCTTCTGAGGCTTTTCCTGCCAAGAAACCGGTCGGCTGGAGTGTTCATGGAAAGTGAACCCCAAGGAACGTGAACACAGGCAAAATGAATTCATGGATTGGATAGCCATAGAAAATATCAAATATTTGATGAGCTCTCATTAGTAGCTAGCAGTCTGGGCTTCTTGCTTCCTCCTGACTATTCACATAAATAACCCAGCTCTCTATCCTTGTGCTTTCTCTGGCGTTATGTCAAGAGCAAAGGAACGAGGTGTGGAGGAAACAGTGGAGTGATACATGCCCTTTTAATTCAAGTTGTATAAAGTTCACTTGAGACATAAATCAGAAATAGAGCTCACCTCTCCAGTCACAACAAGAGCTGAGTAGCGTCTGACCTAAAGCACATGAAGGGTTTGGTCATTTGAGCTGAGTTAAATAAAGTCCTCTTATTTGAAGGTGCATCAACTAACCTATGTATGAATTTTTGGTTCTGTTTTTTACAGAATCTCTTGGGGGCAATGGCTGTTTAGAGATGCGTGTGTGCACTCAGCAGTGACAAACTGAATGAAATTAAATTAAATTAAATGGTCCTTTGAAATGTTTTTCATATTGGTGTTACTGGGCAGCCCAAGGCCCGTGTGAAACCAGAAGTCAAAGAAGAGAGGAGCAGGAAGATTCAAGATGACCATGTTTTCAAAGCTAGGTTGTCAGCACCTCAGTCTCTAGTTAGAACAAAACAAAATAGAAGTATGTGTTTTCTGTTCCCATAACTGCATCATCACCTTGTGTTCTTGGGAGTTACTTTGGTTAGGTAAACGTGGAATTGATCATCTTAGAGCTCTGGCTTTACCGAGCCTTCTCAAACTTGTGTCTAGATTTGCAAGTGCCATTTGAGAGCCAAGTACAAGTTTATAAAAAAACTGCAGTAGGGAAAACAGGGCCTTGTCCAGCGTATAATATTGGGAGTTGTACTCTTGAATAAAGGTGTAATTGGAAGTGTAGTGTGTCCAAGAAGTTCAGCAGTTCCTAGTACTTTGGGTGCCTCGTTTGCAGTGGCCTAACTGAGATATTTTACGTGATTTGGTTTGCATATTTTAGTTGTGTAGGAATACTACACCCCACTGCCATGACTATTGTGATTTGGTTTATAAACTGGGACCATTAAAAGCCTAACTTGCAGGGCCACAGGGTCATTCTGAAGTTTGAGATCCAGCACAGTCTTAATGCATGCATCATGGTGATCTTTGACCGAGCTTCAAATTATCCCTTGATCTGTAATCGGCCAAGACAGATGCCTGGGCCCTAACTTGTTCAAATACCTATGGAGTTTGTGGCAGTGTCTATTTTTGTTGTTCTTCTGTCGATCCCTGGCTTGAAGAAAGCGCAACAAAATAGGCAGATGAAGTCTGCTGCACTCTTGGTGAAGCTAATAAGTGTAGTTAGTACCTGCGTGATCATGAAGTAGGGAATGACTTGACCAAGCAGGAACCAAGAGTGTGGAAACAGTTTCAAGAGCTGTCCTCTTGTCTGTTTTTCTTTACCCACTTTTAAGCTGTAAAAAGGTGAACTATAGCAGATCACAGCGCCAGCTGGGATGGGTGGTGACTACGTTCTTTCGACGATGACAGCAGGGCCGGCATTCCTCTGCTTTGCTACTTGAGATACGTTAGGCAACCCAGCTGCAAACCTCCTGCTGCCTCTGCGCCTGCCGCCGAGTTGCCGCTTGTTGATGAACAAGAGGTGTTAATCTCTTTCTTCCTAAGAGACCTCTTTGTTCAGAAGTGTCAGGATTTAATTGGCTTGTTCACACTTTCTCCAGCAGACTCCAACTTGTAACTTCCTCCACGCTCCACCCCCACGCTTTGGTTCAGGGTGTCAACAGGGCTGGAAGTGTTTTAATTCCTTTGCAGACAATCCTCCTCCACTCTAAGAGCACAACTGGGCAAAGTGTTGGGGGTTAGTGTGCTGGAAGCTGTTAATCCTAAAGGGTGATTTTTTTTTTCTTATCTTAAAGGATTTGCACTTGAATGCTTGTAGGGAATGAAGTATTTTCTGTGTCCAAAGCATTAATTCTTGACTGAGGGTGGAACAAAAAAAATTTAATTGTAGAGAATCCAGTTCCCCCACCACACACGCTTGCTCAAATCTATTCTAGCCCGACTTGTGTTTGCATACAACAGTGTTATAATAGTACCTGGTGGTTGAAAGATTCAGGCTGCACTGTGCCAGGCGCTAGCCACAAGACCTGATGAAACCCAGGCTGCTTCTCTATAAAGAATTTGTCCTCTAAATAAAGATGAATCAGAGCATAATGCATGAAAAAGAATTATTTGTTCTCCCACATTGTAGAGAAACTGAGTTACAGAGATATTTAAATCTATTTTCTGTTATATCTCTTGAATGCTTGGAAAGCAGTATTGTTAACTATATTTCAAGAGCTCCAGGGACTGTGTAGCCAACTGTGTTAATCAGGAACTCTAGAAAAACAGGTTCTTTTCTGGGATCAGCCATTGCCTTACTGTAGGACTAGACCAAATCACTTTCACTCTTATTCCCTCTCCCTAGCTTGTCTTTATGGTCTTTGAGCTTCTTGGGGTAGAACTGTAACTTTCTAGGTGTTTGCACGGTTCCTACTATATGACATACTGAGGTTTTCTTAATGCTGCTGAGCAATAATGCTCAGTAACAAAACTGACAAGTTACAGGTGCTAGAAATCAGGGAGGAATGAGACATTAAACAGACTACAGGCTTCAGCAGGACATCTTAAGTTTGTGATACTTCACTTTTGGATGATATATTCTTTCTTTTCCATTTGCACAGCATCAGCCATCTAATGGTTCTTAAAAGTGTCACTGAGTAGAATGTCCTTGGCAATAGGAACATGAATGAAATTGAGTGTTGGGGTCAGGCCGGTATCAGGAACAAAGCAGAGGAGAAGGTAAGAGTTCAGGGAACGAGTCTATGAAAAATAGGATAGAGAGAAAGTAGGGCCAAAGCAAAAGCAGGGGACTGGGTTAGGGAGAGGAACCTAGATAGACTGGTAAATGCAGGCATCCAGTAGATACAGTCATTAAGGAGCAGAAGATCGAGCACTAAAGTAGCAGATAGCCACAGTGTGGCCCAAAGCTATAGAAAAGCTTTGCCTCTGTAAGTGACTGTGGACCAATTGTTAGTTGGATCAAGGATCTTAATGCCTGGGGAGACTGTTAAAGCAAGCTTCGGGACTGACCGTGTGTCAGTGTACACAGTCCTGACACCTGAGGCACGAGAGGCACGCCCTTTCCATTTTTGGAGCTAAGAATGGCGATGTGGAACAGTCCCTGCCATTAAATAATTGTTCCAGAGAAAGCAGGGGGGTGCTCTTTCTTTTTGTTTTGTTGGTTGAGTCATAGCCGACAAATAGAATAATCATTCCACGGTTATCTGAAAGACGATGTCATATACAATAGCAATTAGAAATATTTCCAAAATTAAACCTCCAAAGGAGGAAGTGAATTACAATGCAGGCAGCCTTTGACCCTAGAGAATCATAATGGCTTCCTGGATTTGGAGATATTATGAGCTAAAGCCAGAGAGGTACCGCTGCTGGGTTGTAATAAGTGTTAAAATTAGAACACAATGTGGTAACCTTGGGTGTGTCTTTCTGATCTGAATCCTCCTCCCACCCACACCTCTGTTTAATAATGATGTGTTTTGAAAGGCCTGTGTCTGGCTGCCTTAGTGTCTAGTTGTTTGTGCCGAGTGCTTCAGCTTTGGTAGTCAGCACTCTGCTGGACAGAGTGGGCTGCAGTCCAAAAAAGTACAAAAGTGCTTGTTTACACTTAGATGTGGGAAAAATTCTGCCCAAGTAAAGATGGCCACTGCGCTGGGTCTGAGGAAGTAAGATCTGGGTGCGTGTAAGCTCCTCATATTGGGATATGAAACTTTCTCATATTTGGATGAGGGTTTTTTTGACATTTTGGCACACTTTCTGGGCATAGGCCTACAAACTCTTTGTGGAGTCAAGGAGAGCACATGTTACCTAGGACCCCAGTTCCACTGAAGGGGACAGTGTTGTGGGTGTTTCTGAAAACTCTGCCCTTTGGGAAACAGGGGTCTTGTTGCCCTACACACCCCCAGCATAGGCTTATTATTCCTACAATGCCACACCCAGAGTGGGCTGGTCTCATTGTACCAGGCTTTGTACAAATACATAAGTAAAAGACAGCTCAGGTCTGAAAAATAAACCCCAAACTGTAGCCTAAACAGACAAGGCAGACAGTGGGTCTCTCCTGGGGAGAGTGACAGAGAGATAAGCCGGCCTAGGAAATGTTAGGACATGTAAAATCTTTTCCTGTTCTCTCCCACAGAAGAAAGAACATTATATTTGGCTACGTACATGAATCTAGATTTAAAAATAGCTGGGTTCCTTCCTGGCTGAGGGAGAAAGACAGAAATGAGCTAAATTTATTAGCCGCCTGGCAGGCTTGCATTGAATTTTTGCTTGTCAGGACTCCCCCAAGTAATTGTGTTTCTATATACAAGTTGTTTGGGGGAGTGTTTCATGAGCAAATGCCTTGATTTATGCGTAGCTGTCTGTATTTGCAGGAGGAAAACAAGTCAAATGTTAATGTGAGCAAATTCCAGCCATATAAATGTTTAAGAAGAGAAGTGAAGCCAAGGGGGCAGAATTGTCATTAGGCTGATTTGGGAGCAGGGTTTAGTTGAAGGGCAACATTTTAAAAGCACCTAAGTGACACAGGAGCCTCAGGGCAAGCCTTCCCCAGGTGGGGCTTATTAGTGGGAATGTAGTATCCTGCTAATGTAGCTGGGCTGCTCCTCAATCTGCACAGCACCCAGGCAGCACTGGGCTGTACTGTAGGGTGGATTTAGCAGCTTAGGGACCTCTGCCCTGTGTACTGTTGTGTGGTATTGACTTTCACTGTGTACCATTTTCAAAGGTGATTTAGGCATGAGCACAGGCTTTACAGAAGTATTAAGGTGCCTGTCTTCCACTGAAGGCAGTGGATGGAGGCTTGAAGCTTTAAATACCTTTCTGGAGGGTCTGAGCCTTGGGGGCAGATTTATGAAGCTGTATAGATATCTGAAATGCCTGATGATCTTTACAAAAGCACCAAATGACTTAGACCTGTCTCCTCTTGACTTCAAAGTGACTTGTAGAGATAAGAAGGTTGGTCCAAGATCTGTGTCTTAAGCTGCTTGTATAGCTTTGTGGATCTTTAGGAGAGCACACTTACTTTGGAGCCCAGCTTCACTGAAGGGGAGAGTATTGTGGGTGTTTCTGAAAATGCTGCCTGCCAAAATTATGAGTAAACTTCATGACAGACAGAAGGGATTTGCTGCAGTGAAACTACTGACTTGCACGAAATCCTGTGTGCTCTGCATATGCTTTACTTGTGTTATGTGATAATGAAGCCAAATGTGAAAAGGGAGAATGGGATTGCTGTGTTTCCCTGCAAAGTACAGGGGATTTAGGGGTTATGACAAGGAATTCAATGTAGACAAATGGGGAAAAGCAAAACAAGCAATGTATTTGAGGAGAGAGAATGGGTGAATGGAGCATCAGCCAGAGTAGCAGAAATCTGTGCAAGATATTCCTTGTCTTTGCCTGTAAAGAGCTTGAGGACAAGGGAGAATGTTCCTCTGGCTGTTAAAGCCATGTGAGAAGCCTTAATGCTTCTGGCTGTACCGTTGGGTGAGGGTGTTTTTTGACGAAGAGACTTTGTGGCCAGATTTGCCATGCAACAAGGGAAGCCCCAGCATCACCACTGCAAGTCCCATAAGCAGCCCAACTGCTAGAGTTCTTTTTCCCCATTACTGTTGCCATCACGGTCATAGCTGGCCCTGAAAGCTTTCTTGTGAGATAATGCTCACCTTTCTTGCAAGATATTAACAGAAGAATGGATTTGATATTCTGCCTAATGGAAGGGGAAAAGAAAGTAAGATTTTTAACAGACTTTATTCCTGCTCTGTTGTAAAGATTCAGCTCTTTGTCTTGCCCCTGTGGCCTGGCTATCTGAGATCCGATTGCTGGAGAACTGTTGAAACAGATCCTCATCTGTTATGGAAAATCCTTTCTCCCAGTAGGATTGCTGAGGGGTTAAAACCAAAGAGGATGATGATCTGTGAAGCATGTTGCACAGTCTCCGTCATGCAGCGCAGTAGTGACAAGGGTTTGCTTTAAACTGAAATGGATGCGGGTAAGATTTAGACTGGTTGCCTCCCCTAAGGTGGCTCTGTGATGGGGGAGAGTGTGAGCTGAGTAGCCACAAGGCTTTCTTTATTTCCAGGGGCTTACACTGCAGTCAGAAGCATTAAGGGCAGGGAGTATGGCAGGGAGGAGGGTAAGGCATGTCCCTGCTGACCCACTAGAGCCACCGTGATCTGACAGCTCTTTCAGAGCTGTGGCTGTCCGGCTGGAACAGGCCAGTGACAGCTCTCTGTGCACACGCTTGCTTGCTCCTGTCTGGAGGGCTGAGAGAAGAACAGCCCAGGCAGCTGCCTGGAGTGGCTTCCTTACTCATTCTGCTCTTTTCAATGCTAGCGAGGGCGTCTGAGTGAAAGAGAGCACAGCAGACAGGGGATGAATGACAGGTGTCAGTCATGTTAGCTGCAATGTCCTCAGAGGGAAGTAAAACAACTCCATTTTCCCCCCACCCCCTCCAGTATCCTCAGCTGGAGAGCCATCCCTGAGGCTTGCCCCCCGATGTAGCAGCCACAGGGTACATTCTCTTCCCTTTCAGCCTCTTCTCAACACAAACCTGGTTTTCTCCTGTTTCCCACTTTAGCTGCTTACTACAATGTCCATATTATTATTTCTCAGTTAAGCCTTGAAACATTCCTCCTGCAAGTACTTGCAGGCTCATTTCCACACAATAACGGCAGTTAGCAATTTCTTCCTGTCCCCATCTGCTACCTGCCTGCTCAGGGGGGACCCAGTGAATAGCAAGAGGCAATTTTGCTTCATGATTCTGACAATTTCGATTAAGGAAAGCTGAGAGCATATCAATTAAAAAAATATATTATATAGACATGGGTAGCCTTTAGGATTTGCTTCTATTTTCTGCAGTAGTCCTTGATGTCATGCCTTGAAGACATCTTACCTCTGGTATTAGCAGCTGCCAGCAGGATAGCTGTTTTGGGTCAAGGGAGCTGTAGTTCCTGAGAGAGAATGAGCCGAGCTGAAGGAAGAAGGGAAGTGGCAGAGAAAGATCCCCTTTGGGTACTGGGTAACAGATATTGGCTCAGACTTGGGAAACAACATATAGGAACCAGGCTAAATTTAAACAGATAAAGAGGCAGATAAAAGGAAACCAAGCGAAGTGTTAAGGTTTCTGAAGCTAAGAATCAGGCCTATCTGCAGCCACTGAAATCATTTCCCCATCATTTCCAAGTAGACTGGACAAAGCACCAGAGAAAGTACACTCTGGGCTGCCCTGCTGGGCTCCTCTGACCAGTGTCAGTAAGTGACATGGGGAAGCTTTAGGCAGGTTCTTGTGTATTCTGGAGGGTGCAGGAATTTGGTAGCTTGAAGCACTGATTTGTGAGAGCAGGCAGTGGGGTTGAATTGGTAAACCTGTCAGTCTCCGACTCTTCACAAAGAGAAGGCTTGCTGAGCTCCTCCTTTGAGTTGCAAAAGCCAGTCACTGGTGTGGTAGCAAACATAGGAAGGTACGAGAGGAGACAGAGGTGCACGCTAAGGTGAGAGCTGCCTATAACCTTTAATGCTGCCTCTGGTGGGAGGAGAGGGTACGACATTGAAATACCAAGGGCTGGAATTGCAGAGTTGCTCGGCTGAGATGAGGTGTCTAATACCCTTGAAAATCAAGGTGGAGCCTCTGTAAAGTGCACCATTTGATGTTTTAGGCTAATTCTGCAGATGTAGAGTCTGAAATGATGAGGCAACAACTCCTGATAAGTTTGGCTTCTGAAGGTCTTGGCAACTCACTCGGAGGCATGCAGGATTGGCATATCAGGAGGTCTGCTGCTTCTGCAGCTGCAAACAAGGACTCATAATGTGGGATTTTTTCCATCCCTGTTGGTTCAGCCATGGGAGGCCTTGCATAGCTCAGTCTGTAATCTTGCCTGGTCAGCATGCAGATACAGCTGTGCAGGAGAGGTGGGTCAGCTTTTTGCTTGAAGGCTCTGGAAGGCACTATTATTCTAACCAGTAAGGATGTGATATTCAGGCCCACTTTTCCTTTCCTTAAAAGTCAACTCCTGCTCTTCTAGTTTCTGATAGAAGCAGAGCCATGAAGAGCAACAGCCTACTGTGTGATGAGCCCAGACCTAGGAGTCCTGTCTGATTGTTGTTGGGCCAGAAGTGAAGATGCTTATCTGACATTTGCAACTCAAAAGCTTCCGGTCATCTCATAGCCCTCTTTCCTTCTGGTCTGCAGATAACAGCAGAAGGCAAGTTCTACCTTCTTCCCTAACAGTTAGCCCAGGGGCTGTACCTGTTTCTGTGGGTTGTGGACCTGCCTGCTCTGGCATGCAGACCTGCTGCCTTTAGGCTAACATGCCAAAATGGACTTCAGCTTTTCAGAAGAGTCTCAATTGCAGTTCAAACAGCCTCCCGATGGTTTGGATGAAGTAAAATGTGGTCAACTATCGTTTAAGAACACAGAATATTGGACTTTCCTGGCATTCTGTGTTAGCCGTCTTATCCTTTCAGAGTATAGTGCGAGGGATATGGTATGGTTCATAGTCCGACACGGGATCAGATCTGGTATCCAAGTGTTTTCTCCTCATTTGTGTTTCACCACAGTATTTACAAATGAGGGCTTTTATTCCCCCAAGTTTCGAGGTTTATCTTTCCAGATATGGCAGACAGGCTTATTCAGAGACAGATTCACAGTTTCTGGGGCCAGCTTCATCGTGTGAGACAGCAGAACCTTTGCTCACTGATAAGAGGTGTACTTGTTTGATCAAAACTATTCTAGTTCAAGAAAGTGATTGGTTGTGGTCAAAATGAAATTAACTGCTCACAGCTGAGCTTTATTAAATGCTTAGTGATTGTAAAGTTTGTAATAATATGTTAATATAAACATAACTGCACTTGCTCTGTGCCCTAGATCTGTATCTTAAGTTATACAGATTATTTATGTCATGTCTAATATCATTATGATATCAGATATCTTTTCTCCCTGGCTGGCTGAGTTGTATCCTATCAGGTGGCTGAATTTGGTGATTCAGCAAGTCCTGCCTGTCTTTCAAAAGCTTCTTCAAAGGGATTAAAAAAACCCCAAACTTGAATGGATTCAGCAAGTAAGAGTCATAAATGGGGACAGAAGGCAAAACTCATAAATCTAAAGTAGTTTTACAGATTGAATCTTTGCCTTTTGGATCTTAGTTTTTATTGTCCAAGGTCTTACTGAGAAAGAGCACAATAATTTTTTGTTTCACTAAGGGCAATAGAGAGATATTTGCATGATTCTTAGGGTTTTTTGTGTTAATACCACAGTCAGTTTTTATTTCAGTGCAGCTGTCTTTAGAACTGTGGGGGAAAGGAAAGTTGTTCTACTACCCCTGCTGCTCCATCTCTTTCCCTCCTTCCCCCTCCTTTCCTCTTGGGTTCCTTGCCTTTCATGTCTTTGTTTGACATCTAGGAAAGAATCATGAGGTGCTGAATATTATTAACTTCTAAACACCTAAGAAATCAGTAGGAAATCGCAAACATTTCGGCCCCCTGACAGTCTCCGTAAATGACCTGTCCGAAATCCCTCCCCTTCTGAGATGAAAAGAGGGAGCCAGGCAGAACGGAGGAGAGAATGGGGAGAGCCAGGGAGTGAGAGGGATACACAAAATAAATGAGAAATATGATTAACTTACTTCCTTGGCTGTGGGTCTACAGCTGGTTCTGGGTATTTAATAAACAGGTTGACACTCCAGGTTCCCCTCATTAGGTGATCACTAAGGTCTGGGCTGTCATAAATCAAAGAGCCAGGTTATCAAGGCCTGTGATCTTTAACTGTACAGGGGCGCCCAACTGTCTGCCATAACGAGGGCTAAAAAGTGCAAGCTGTAAAGAATTAGCTGGCTGCGGCACTTTAATACCCGTGCAGAGGCATGAACAGTGTGCTGTCTATGGAACGATTGCCCAGGTATGTGCATAGATGGGTTCCTGTCTGCAGGCTGGCAGCAGCTTCTGTCTTGACTGTGAACATGTGAGGTGGTGTAAGAAGTTAAATGCAATGGAGTGCAAATCTGCCTGAGCAAGACAGTTTCTGGCTGTTGGTAGGGAGTAGATTGTACAGAGTCACCTCAGCTTCTGTGTCTGTGAAAGGGAGAGGGATTGTTTGATTTGTAGGCAACCAGAGGAGCCGGTTCTCTTGATTTGCTTCAAGAACAAGGGAGGAGAGGCAGCATGGCCCAGTCTGTTTCTTCCTGTGTCATTTGAGTACTGGGCTAGGCACCACATGTACTATATGTCTTTGATGTAATTTAAGAGGAATTATGGCTCTGTAAAGCATACTGCTTTGCCGGGACAGCTGGATCCTGCCCTGATCCCTATGAAGGAAGATAGGGTCTGCATAGCATGTATTTACTTTGTAGGCTGGCCCGAAACCTGGTGAAAGTTGGGCTGCCTGGAGCCTCCAACCTGAGGTTTCGTAACAAACCTTGCACGTGAGTAAATTCTGTGTGCATTTGAGAATGCAGGGCATCAAACACCTCAGGTTTTGGCTGCAAATAATACAAATTCTGAGTAAGAGCCAAGTGGACTTCTGAGAGGGAGAAAAGTGTGGTCAAGCTCAGGCCCAGCTTTATGAAAATATGAGATAATTCTTAGATGCTGGGAATGTTTTCTGGTTCTTGGGTTTCCCCAGTTTTGAATAGCCATTGTCACCCACAAAACCAGGAAAGGCTTGGGAGGAGTTTCTAGGCTGATTATGCAGGACAAGATGCTTGTTGGCAGAAACACCAGTGGTGAGAAAGTATTTAACTTTGCGTGCTAGAAATTGGAATGAGAAATGAAGGGAAAAGGAAATGAGAGACCTCCCAAAAGAGCCACATATTCTTGTACCTTAACCAATGTATTACAAGTGCTGGGTTCCAAGCCATGCTGTCACTAACTTTTGATAGAGTAAGAGCAAGGACTGTGGACACAGCATGAGCTCAGGATTGTCAAGCCTTGTGTTTTAATGCTGGCAACCAATGAGACGAGTCAAATTTCCACACACATCTGGGGAAGTTTGAGGCACAGCTCTGTGTTAGAGCATAGGGATCTGCACAGCTCCGGGCGGGTACAGCACCCCACAGCAGGCAGTTGTGGCTCTGGTAGTGGCCTCTCCCTAAATCATCTTCAGTAGAGCAAGATGGATGCCGTCAGTGCGGTTTGGGTTGCTCATGTGGACTGGGAACACTGTCAGTGGGGTATGTGTCATGGGCCTGGGAAGCAACTCTGAGTTACGCCTATTTTCAAAATGATCTCCTAAGCTGGGCCTCTGCTACAGCTTCTTCCTTTGAACAAGAAGGATGATTCTCTGTGGAAGAAAGACTATTGGAAATTAGATGGCACAGAGATAGCTGCTGTTTTCAGGGACTGAAGGCCCCTAAGCCTCATCCAAGCAAACACGGATTCACTGAAGCAGCTGTGCACCTTGTCACATCTCGTGTGAAGGCCCACATCTACCTGTCTACTAGATATTCAGCTGATAGGGTAAGTGATGTCCCTAGAGTTAAGCCACGGCTGAAATTCCTTGAGGGGCTCAGAGAGTGTAGTTCCAGCTCTGCCGCAGTCACTCCAGGGCATTCCATGACTATTTATAATGGTGTATCTGGGTTTACTGCTTTACAGATCGTAATGCAACTCACTGCCACCGGGCAGAAAAATGCAACACTAAGGGATGACGTGCTACCCCTTGGACATCAAACCGTGTGGTTCGTGTCAAGCTGAGAGGTGGAAGCGTCTGGTTCGTAGCAGCGATTTCAGAGTGTTTTTCTGGCTCATTCTCCTCCTGTTTTCCTCAACCATGTTACAGACTAACCACACATTCTACCTTTAAATGCAGAAGCATCTCTCTCATGAAAAATAAACTAGAGCTGTGCCCATAAAGAATAAGAATTGTGAAAGAATCTATTAGTCCAAATATGTGATTTCTTTAAGC
This sequence comes from Coccyzus lansbergi, assembly GCA_033558105.1. Classification (NCBI taxonomy): domain Eukaryota; kingdom Metazoa; phylum Chordata; class Aves; order Cuculiformes; family Coccyzidae; genus Coccyzus; species Coccyzus lansbergi. The sequence goes on from JAUMJK010000165.1 coordinate 263,087, forward strand.
CCCTTCGCTCTGATTTCAGTCAGTAATATAAAGATTTGAGAGGAGGTCATAGACATCTTCAGAAGTTTGTATGTTAGATTTACATTCTGGCAGCAGAATAAAATGATGGAAATCTCAGAAGAACTCAGCACTAACCTGCAGTCAGTGCAGTCTGTTTGTTTGGAAACTAGCCCTGTGCTCCTTGATAACAAATAGACCTTCCCATAGAGCTAGAAGCTGACATTAGAGTTTTTAACAGTGCTTGCTTGGTTTAGGGTTATGCAAGGAGGTTCTACAAATGGCAGATAGATAACTTAATGCCTCCTTGAGAAAGCTGATAGGAGTAGGATGCCTAAATGCCCTGTCTGCCTCCAAAAATCATTCTATAGGCTCTGTGTCATTTGAGTGGTTTTGGAAATCCCATCCTTTGTTTGCTCTTGGACGTAAGTCTTATTGACTGGTATGAGTAGAATCATTTTTCTAAGCCTCTTCTCCAACAACAACCTTTCAAAAAGCATTTTGAAATAAAAAATCTGTCTGAAAAGCATTTATGTTACACCTAATGCACGTACATTATTAATTTGATGCCATATATTTCACATTCCTGTGCATACAGTCATATTATTAATGACTGGATTGTGTGTCAAGGCTTGAAGTTCTTGAATTTCAACCCAAGGATATGAGTTACCAACCCAGCCAAGCAAGTGAAAATCTTCTAAGTTATTGCAGGAAATTGCCAACACTACCAATATGTAAGGAGTTTCCTGTGCTCTGGTTAACTAGTTCCTTTCTGTACCATATATTAAGGCAAAACACAAAATACGTTTGTGCAGTGTTTGCAGTCCCATCAAAATCGTGACCATCAGTGTGGCTGGTGTGGTGCATGTTGGTGTTACATATCCTTGGAGAAAAGGCTTCCTATCTTGAGATATTAGGAAATAACATTTTTTCTCAATATTTAGCTTGTCCTATTTTAATACCTGGGGAAATATGAAGAGAATTTGGATTGGTCTGTAGATGCATGCTAAAGGAATCAGAAGTTAAATAGTTAAGAACTTAATTTGGAGCCTTTGTGTTCTCTACCTAGTAAACCACTGAGACTTCCTGGAAAGAGTACATCTCAAACCCCCATGTTTTCTAGACTGCTACTAACCCAGTGAAGTGCTGCTGTAACTGTTGACGTTCATTTTGTTTTCCATGATTTTATGTGCAATAACATTTGGATTTTTTGTGATAAAGGCATTTGTTGTGGAGAGCAGTTCTGAACTTATCCTTCAGACCTAGTGGAAAAGAGATCGTCTGAGACAGCAGAGGTCCCTCTCTGAGTGTCAGGAACTTCCCTTGAAGAGAAGGTGAAGTGACAAAGTTCAGATTGAATGAGCTTTCTCTGGGCCCAGTCAGACTGCGAGCCTCTGGAGTTCTATACTCCCACATCAGTTCCAAAGCAGTGCTGCACCCATTGAAGCGTGACTGCTTTTTCTCCTCAACTTTTTCCCACTAGTTTTATCAGTGTCCCACTCCCTGATGATTCTAAAAATCGCAGGATTTAGTTGAATGGTTTTGTGGCATGAACTGGATATTTTTGGGCACAATTTAATCCTTTGTTTCTGTAGGGCACTAATGAGCTGTTTCTAAATCCTCTAGTGCCACTGGAGAGTCATTTCTTGGCAACTTCTCTGCTCAAAGACAGAGCTAGGGGTTTCACATGTAGTATAATTAACACCAGGCTAAGTGCTACTAAAGCACCTGGGATTGTTTGTGTTTGAATTATGCTGACTTCATTGTTAACTTTGTCATGAGTAAGCAGATGTTAGCATCATACTAGACATGTCCTCCATGTGGGAAGACCTCTAAATCTGCCTTCTTTAGATTACTTCATTCTTGTTTTCTGTCGGCATTGTTGTTCTGTCTGAATCAAAGGTCCAAACTGATCACGTTTTTGTTTCAACTGTAGCTGTTACTATTATCACAGTTAATTATATAGAGATTGCTGAATGCTGGCTAATTAATGAAGATTTGAGGCTAAGTGTAAGCACTGAGGAATGTGATAAGCTCTCTGTCATTTGACAGCTTCTGTGCCAGACTGGGTTTAGCTTTCTAGTAGGGTTTTCCTTCTCCTTACGGTTGTTCTTAGATGCGATGTCAGAATTATTTTTTTAAATCTCTACAATCTGTTTTATGTTGACTTTATTTTTAGTGAAACTCACTTGAGTAGTTCAGCTGATCTTAAAGGTGTTCTTTGTTCAACTGAGTACTTGCTGGAGAGGCTGTACGACAGGCAGCGCTATTGTTCTTGATGCAAGTTGTTTGTGTTATAACCCACTAAGGTGTGAGTCCTGCTAGTTCTGTGTAGGAAGGGCTGCCTACCCAAATGGTGGCAGGGAGGAACAAAGTGTGAAGGGAGATTGAGAGTCAGGATACTGTGGTTATTTAATAGCTTTGAAGTATTTTATACACTTTGTGATGGCTCACCCAGAGGCTTTTCAGAGGTCAGTTATTTGTTCAGGTTCTATTTGTAGAGAAAGTTAGAGAGTGATCGAGAAAGAGATGAAGAGCAAGCCAGAAACCATTTTCAGCATATTTAACTTGTTACTGGTTTCTTAATGTCGCTCCTGAAAAGGAAGTAGGGAAAACCTTGGAAACCCAAGTGTTTTTGGCTGCATTTAAACTAGGAGCACCCTGGTGAATTATTTTTCTCTTCTTCAGTCAGAACTGTGGCCTGAACTGCAGATCAAAGAACAACAGCGCTTTGGTTAATCTGGCATAAAAATCTACTTTCCCCAAAGAGACAAGAAGAAACAGAATTTGAGACCCAGGCTCCATGGCAACTGTGAGCGAGATTGTTCAGATGATTGGTAACTGTAATGTAGTTTAAAAAGAACTTAGAAAGAGCTATTGCCACCGTATTGGAAAGAGTATTGCATCCCAAGCTGTGGGCATTCCCTGCAGTTACAGGGAGTGTTTATAACCATATGTTGGTTCTGTCATGTTTTCCTCAGACTACTACAAAGAGTAAAAGGTGGCCAGCTGATATAGCTTCAGGTCTGCTTTAGAAATGGGTGCTGAAGATGCAAGTAATGCTTTCCTTCTTTGAATCCATTCTGCATCACATACTGATGTCATAACCATTGAACCGGGAAAATCTGACATGACAGGGCACCATTTGTTGTGGGTTTGACCACATACCAGACAGTGCTTACTTATGACATGGAGATATAACGCTATGTTTGACTTCTGGTTCTCTAGAACCTTCCTTGTCCCCCAAAATTCCATCAAGATTATAATATTAATCGTTTGCAGATTAACTATTTCAGCTGCTTTTGTATCAAGTTAGGGCAGATTTCATCAGCCCTACATACTTGGTTGTATTCAGTTTTAGGTAGTTTGGGGTGACCTGAATGTGGCTTCCATGGGGTCTAGATCCTGTCTTAGAATTTCCTATTTTTATGGGAGGCCTGCTGCCATTCCCGGTTCCTGGCTGTATGTGCAGGTGGTGATCCACACCCTGTGTGAGCATAGAATCTGTCCACAGCTTGAGTAAGACCTTAGAGTGTCCCCTTGTCTCTTGGGGTGAAGAGTTTAGCGTACAGACCCTGACTTGGGCCATACTGGCATAAATGTTATCTAACCCACTTAGTCTGTGTTTTGAGCTGGGTGTTCTCCCTTGGTAGGACAAATTATATTGAAGCACCATTAATGTTGCTGTGAATTTGGAAGTAGAGAAGGAATTGATGACTTGCTGATTTTTGTTTGGTGTGTGGAAGTGGGTTTTGCAGTTCTATCCCTAGTTTTCTTTGCTATTCCTCGATATTAAACATTATGTTCCTATTTCTATATTAGTGTTTAATGTTTGAAATTAACTAAAATCAGATGCATTCCGTTCCCCTTCTGACTGTACCCTTAGTACAGTCTGTTCCAGTTAAGCTCCAGCTTCACTCCACATCGCTCCCAGCTGGAAGTCTTTCAAAGAGATCCAGTCTTTACCAATTCCCCCAGCTTGCTGGCATCTCCTGTTTTGTAGCCTAATGCCCTTTTCATTTTCCAATCTCACATTTTCTTTGTCAGCAAAACATTAGAGGTTGTGGTTGTCTTTAATTCAAGTTATCTTCTGATTGCAGTTGTCAACCAGTTCATTACTGTCAGGTAGGAAGGCATTTAAGACAGTTGATGACGTTCAGCTCCTCCATCTCCTGAACAAACCCTGATATGTTACAGCTTGGTCTGATTTGATGGTGGGAACTACATTTACAAAAAAACAGCTATTTGGACCGCACACTACTGTTTGGATTCCTCCATGTTTGTGTCCCCTTGTCAGTTATCATTAGTGAACAAACTTGATATGCGTGGATATTCACCTGCCTAAAACCACGGGGAACATTGTGTTTGATCTGAGCATCTTGAGAGCAAGGAGATTTGGGATGTGAACAGAACTATTCATTCTTCTGTTGTTTAAGGAGCTTTGGACATCCACCCAGAGAGCAGAAACAGCAGCATATGACTTAGGTGCCCAGTTACACACTGTGTCTAACTAAATAGCTGAACCGAACAGTTCACAAATGCTCTATAGTCTGAACACAGCCAGTTGCAATCTCCAGCAAAAGACAGTGTGCATTCAGAGAAATCGGACTGCTTTAATGCTTTGTGAAAACAAAAAAGGGCTAAATTTGCAGCTCTCTCTAAGGAATTATCTGTGAGCACTATCTGCAAATAATAATTTAATCAGCTTATTTGGCTGCCCATGGTCACAAAGCTGTAATTGATTAAAAATGATCCTTTTTGTAACAAAATAAGGCTGCAGAATAAAGATGAGATTTGAAAGCAATTCTAATGTGCCCTGCTTTGGCAATATGATAAGGAGCAATTCTCACAGCAAAGGATTTTTTTTTTTTAGACTTTAGGGTGATTTACACTGAATTTGGACTTTTTTTTCTTTCTCTTTTATTTTTTTCATTTTGTTACAGTGTGTTCATGTTTCCTGGGGAGCTGAGTGGGGAGAGGGACTTCTTTGAAAGGCCACATGGCCTGCTTCCAATTCTGATAGATAAAGTCAGCCTGCTTGGCCCCACCAACAGGAAATAGGATGCTGCTCCTTTAAGCGGACTGTAAGGAGTATGGAATTACGGCTAACTTGGTTTGGAGCCTTTGTGTAAGGCTTTCAGGAAGAGATAAACCATTAATCATGCACAATTACTCTGACCTTGCATGAACTAAAGCCTCTCTGAACACATAAGATTACCATCTCTGGGGACCTTGAGATACTGACACGATCAGCTCAGTACTGGGGCACTGGAAACCGCTGCTCAAAATGGCTGAAAGCGGGGCCTTTATTTCCCTTTCTTAAAGTGATTCAGTCTTTCCACCCAGGTTAGGTATTTATGTTTCTAATGTGCTTACCGTGTAAACTAAGGAGAAGTTGTTTCCCTTGAGCCAGAATTTGAGTTCAGAGTATGCGAGTGGGAAATGATGGCAGTGCTTAAGAGAATAGATTACATTTATGTTTTGATCAAATGTTTGCATGAACTTGCTGAGGTGGAGCTCTGCACACTTATGGCTGCTGTCTCCCTGTAGGGATCTTCTCTTTCTCTGAGGTCGGTGCAGCTCTTAGCACAAGTGTTAGGTCAGTGGCAAAGATGCATAGATACTTCTAAAATGTAATTTAGTTTTGCTGGTGTTATTGCTTTCCCAGTACCATCCTCACCTGTTTTAATTTGATTTCAGATGGTGATTGTCAGGGTCAGTTTGCATTCCCTCTATTAGTCTTGGTTAGCATTTCTCTTGCCTCTACAACTCCTTAAACAAACATCTCTCACACACATAATATGATATACGTTCTTCTACCTCTTCTTTCCCCAGCGTCCTGGCACTGGCAGCAATATGTATAATAATAGTAAATAAGCAATTAAATATTTACTCATTAAGTAATTATTGATTTTAACTTGCCATTTTTCAAAATTAGTGAGCTAAAAATGCATGTGAACAGTTGCAGAAGCTGAGCTCAGTATAATGCAGTACCTTGTTTACATTTATCCTTCATCATGCATGTGATCTCTACAGCTTCATTCACTTATAAAATTTAAACCACTATAAACATTTTACTTGCATATGGGATGTTACACTGTTATTACTGAAGTGCAGCATCTATTTTGAGCACAGTTTTACATTGGTATAATTGTCACTTCTCCCTTTTTACAAAGAAGTAAACGTAAACATGAGTTCTGCTATTTTAGCCTTTTTTTCTGCAAGATTTGTGTTTGAAATGAAATCTATTCCTGTGTACCTCTCAGGAATACTTCATTGGAATTTTCACAGATTGCTCCCCCCCATTCCTTCACTTTATATGTGACAGAGACATAGAAAAACTGTTCTTTGTTGTAGATATTGTTTAACAGTATTTTGAGGTTCCAGTGATAAAATGTTCTGTCAACTGAGGTGGCTAATTTCTACTTTTCTGTTTTTTGAGAATGGAGATGGCTCATAGTGCATTAAAGGACTGGAGAATGGGATCCAAGCCAGAATACAAGTTCACAGAATCACTGAACAACCAGGTTGGAAGGGACCCATCAGATCTTCTAGTCCAACCATTCCTATCTAAAGTTCAACTCGGAACAGAACCTCTATGTTGTATTTTTTATAAGAGGATGGGTAAGTCCAGAAGAAACAAATAGCTCTTCACACAATGAATGATGGAGGGAAAATGTTAGGAACTTCTTTCCTCCCTAAAAATTGGTTTATAAGGCGGGCATAATGAAAACAGCACAAGTACAGTTGTAAGGCATGTTTTTTAACAGTTTACATCTCTGGCAAGAATGACAAACCTGTTGCTTCAGGACACCAGTTGCTCTCTAATACTGCAGCTAAGTCCAGAGCAATTCTTTTGTGAGGATGATTTCTCTACCTTGTTGGCTGCAAGCTTTTTGCACTGTGTTCTTGAGCCACGTTCACAGCCCTGTTAAATAGTGGACTGGTGGATTTGGTAGCAGCTGTTTATGTGGCTCCTGTGCCACTGGCCGTTGAGGGGAGTGCCTGGTTCAAGGGAGCTGTCCAGTACTGCCTGGGGGAAGGCAGGAACTGGGCCTGCTTTTTTCCACGGAGACTTTTTAAAATTCTTTTCCCTCTCTGGTTTCCACAAATACATTCTAAAGGCACTGCCACTGGCTAGAGGGCTGCTGATTATAGAAAATACTCTACAGAAAGGACACTCATAGAAACCAAAAAATCTCTCAGGCTTCCTGAAGCAGGATGGGTGGAATATCTAGTGGAAATGTAGTGAAGACCATGGAAATTAACCGGAGGGAAGAATCTAGAAGGAAAAATAGCATTTAGATGCCATCAGCCAAAATATAACAACCTGTAAGGGCAAGTGGATTTTGTCAGTATCACTGAAGCAAGATGTTTCTGAACATTTAACTTGCTTTTGTTCGGGACAAATTGATACTGAAAATATAAAAGCAGGATGTTAGCTGGGTGGGTAAGGCAATGTAGGAATAGATTGCCATAGGATGTGGTTGATAATCATTGCATGCAGCATGCAGACTGAGCCTGCAGCTGTCTGAAAGTGTTCTTCGTTTCAACCACGGGATTTTGCACTTAGTAATGTTGAGCTTATAGGCTGGGGAAGGAGTTTTGGGTAGTTCGTGTCGTGCAGGATTTCAGGCCATATGACAATTTTGGTCCCTTTTGGTGTAAATGCGTGTATCAGTGGAGTGATCTTTTGCTGAATTGTGGTGCTGAGGCACAGACTTACTGTCTGTGGTGCTGTGGGGCCACAGCTGCTCGTGGCGCTCTTGGCAGTTGTGATGCAATGCTGGCTTTCAGAGAAGTGTGGAGTACTAACCCCACTACTCTTTTAGGAGGGGGGCTGCAAAAGGGATAACAATTAGTTGTGAGGGGGTAAAAGGCAGAAGGTTGATGGTAGGAGGGGATGAAGGGTGTCTGTACTGAAGCATGTGCTTCACTGCACGTGCTGCAAGGGAAAAAATCAAACAAAGGTTCTTACGTAGACCAGCTTTAGGCAGCAGCGAACCAGCTGAAGTCAATGTCAGAGTAGTATCAAAATAAAGCTTGGAGTGAGGGATATCAGGCCTACATTGTTTTTCTGCTTTGCTTTTAGTGCTATTGCACCTCATTGTAACCAAAGATGTGGGAAGATCCATTTTAAGAGGTTTTGATATGGAGTAGTTTACCATTTAAAGGGAAAAGGACAACCCACTACTTGCTGATTGCAGTCCACATGTCAATTGTGTAGCTATGCTGGAGTGCTCTTGGTGCAGTTTGTGGAGTTGTTCCTGGGATATCTGTAATGAGATGGCTTTGATACCGTTGTCTGCACTGCCAGAACCATGATGTACTCCACTCATGCCTGCAGGCTGGTCTTCTCAAGAAAGCAGTAATGACCCTGCTTCTCTCTCTTGCTGTACCGCTAGGAGTGCTAATGCTCTCAAGCTTAAAACTAGCTCAGCCACGTGTATTGAAGCTCTTCATGCTTTGAACTAAAAGCGTGGATATTTTCTTTAGCTTTAGATTTGATTTTACAAGATGTAATACCTGATCAGGCAGGTTCTGCTAGTCCTGAACCTATCCTGGTTTTGCTATTCTTTACTGGAAATCAGAAGACCTTTATGTGGGTCAAATAGATAAAAACTGGGAGAGGGACACTCAACCAGTATGGATCTGTGTAAATTCTCTGCTGCTGACAGTTCAGGTAACTCAGTTGAAGCAGTGGAAGAGTTGGCTGAGGGACTGCTCCAAGCTAATAGGAAGAAGAGAACTAGAGGTTAAAGGGAAGAGCATCCTTTTTATAATAACGACAGATTAGAAGTGGAACAAAATGTTCTTCCAGCTGAATCATCTGCCCTCTAACCAGCCTGGAGTCTGAAGCTGAGGCCTGATGGACACTTGTACAGAATGCAATTTAATCTGTAATGACTGAGGAGGACTCCTCAAAGTCTGCGCCAAATAGCAATTATTGTCCCTTTTTGTCACATCCCCCCCAACCAAAACAAAAGAGGAGGTAAATTAATGAAAATAACAACAGGAAAGGATCCTAACTAGCATGCCCTGCCTCCCTCTTTCTGTTTAAAAATCCTCGACAATGTAGGGACTAAAATGAGCTGCCTAGTATAATAAAATCTCTCAAGCACCAATGTGAAACAAGAATTTCTCTTCCTCCCACATCCATACACAACCCTTTTCCCTAATGAGCAGGGAGACGCCAGCTTGGGGGCTGCAGCCAGTGTTAAATTAGCAGAGAAGGCCATCCAAAGTGGGCTGACTCCAGCGTAAACTGCCTTAAGTGTCTGTTTATTAAATCACACCACCGCTTAGAGTCTGCCCTGCTGCCACATCAGAGCCGTCTGCATACAGACAAATCCTGGGCAGTCCCGAGGGAACTTGGTCCAACTTGGATACTGGTAGTAATGAAGACGGGGGGAGGAGAGAGCAGTCCACCACCAGCAGACCTCTTGTTACTCTCCATCAAGTGGTTTTCTTCACGAGCAGAAAAAGCTGTATCTAGAGTTGTTGTTTTCATTCATGGCAGTGAGAAACTTGAATATCTTGAAATAAAACCTTCTTCCTCTCTGCGTTTTACAAAATATAAGTCACGCAGGCATTGTCTTGCTAAACTGATTTGCATAAGCCCTAGAGCAGAGCTTCCATGTATCAGTTCTTATTGGAAGTGTGGCCTTCAGTTTCAGCTCTCCTTGGGTTACAGTGGGAGCAGGTTGTTAGTACCTAATGATTTTCTGAGAGAATTCACTGGTGTCAATCAAAGGCTTTGGAAATAGAAAATCTGCTGTTCATACCTCAAACCATCATATTAAAGCAGTGGAAATTGAAAATGCTTCTTCAAATTAGTGCAGTGTAGGGTACAATAAGGGTTTGATTTGAGGTGGGATTTCTACACATACCTGCAAAACAATAATCTTTCATATTCTGCCATTAAGACAGACAGGAGAGTTACACCCAAGCTGTATATCTTGTCCTGTTGGTCAGGAGTCATCATTTTTTCTGCTAGTTCTGGGTGAAATACTTTAACATACATTATGCAGTTCTGGTTTTGTTTATTTTAACAAATCTATGGATAGTTCCATACCTGTATCCCCTGCTGGTTTATGTCTGCCATGAGGTATTTGTGTTGCACGTTGGCTTCTAGAGACTACACGTGGCCCAGATGGCCATCTTTTGTGAGAGCAAGTGAAGAGTCATGGCCAAGCATCCTTTTGTGACGTGGCCTGTTGACGATGTAGAGGAGCAGCAGTTGTTGAGCTAATTTGCATGAGGAAGAAGGTATGCAAAGTTTAATATGAAATGGTTGGTTTAGCCAGCAGAAAGGGAGAAGTGAGCTGGTTTCCATTTCCCTTTAAAATGTCAAACACTAATAGTCTCTTCCGATCATCCTGAGATTGCCAAATAATTGACTCCTGCCTACAGCAAAAACCTCCCTGATCAACAAAGCAGGAAGCTGATGACTGCAATTCCCTGAACATGTCCAAATTAGTCAACCCCAGCAGGGTCAACAGTGGCAGCCCAGAGGTCGTGGGGCAGCTGGAGATGGAGGTTGGAGATTGCCCTGCTTCCTTTGCCCTCTCATGCCTCCAGGACATAGCAAGGAGAAGAGGGATTCACAGCTGGAGCAGGCAGCACCTGAACCGCGGGTCCAACAGAGATGTGTTTATGCAGAAGATCTGCTGTGCGTTAACCAAGACCCAGGGTTAGGGTAAGGAGGGAGGAAGTGCCTGTCTCCATGAACATAGCAGAGTGACTGTGTGCTGTGTAGGGCTGACCCAGTGTCAGACTGCTCCTAGCATCGTTTCCTTTGTGTCCTCCGGTGTTTGCTTGCTTTGCCGCATGGAACCAACGTATTGCAACAAGCTGGTGTCTGTCCCCTTGCTGAGTTATTTTTTCTGTGCATTCATTTGTTCTGCAGCTGCGCAGGTGACTGCAGGAATATTTGAAGATGTGAATGTAGCCCTGTTGTAGCCTGGGCAAACTTAGGGACAGAGTATTTAGGAACACACGTACAGTCCAGGACCTCAGGAGGAGACAGAGGAGGATGCCCTCTACCCCATTTCTTAGTCGGGTGCCTCATCAACACATCCTGCTACGTGTGCTGGTTTGTTGGATTTTGTAAAGTGGTGGAAGTAAAGCCTCGAGAGTCCCTGACCACATTAATGTCTCTTGTTTTTGAAAGGACTGCAAGGTGTGCTTGTGACTTCTGGAAGGCAACTCAAACATCTAAGGGTTCTGGCATTTTCATAAGATTATTTTAGGACTTGGAGAGACAACAGAGAGAGAAAGAAATGTTGTCTCAGAGCTCCTTACCCATGCCGGTATTGTTATGGATAGGATAGGAAAGTTTAAGAGCAGGCTCTTTGTCTGCTAGCCTGTGTTCTTGTCTGTGCTTTCTAAAGCAGAGGAGCCAGGATGGGGAGCCTACCCCTGACAGCTCCCTCCGTGCACTGCTGCAGGTCAGGACCTCTGCCCACGGAAGGAGCACTGCCTGTAGGCCTCCCACGTCTCCTTACAGAAGGTTAGGCTGGACGCTCTGTCACACTTTGACAAAGGTCACTTGTACATCCTGTCTTTTAAAAGGTCACAGCACGACCCCAGGTACAGGAGAAGAGAAGGAGGGAGAAGGCCTGCTCTCTTCTTTTTTCTTTCATTTTTTTAAATTTGTTACTGCCACTGGAAAAAAACACACCTTCCCTTCACTGGTGTGCTGTGTTTGCTCTTCTGCTGTGCCCTCTCACTCTCAACCTGTGTTGGCAGCCTCTCTGCCCAAATGCTGTGGCTGTTTGAGAACACCTCTTCACTACAGTTTTTGTAAGACACATGAGCACATACATAAAGGTAGTTTTTTTCCCCCGAGGACTGGGAGAGGGGAAGGTAATAATCCTTCTCTAGCTCCTTCTGATGTCTTGTGGTAAGTGGATACATCTCCTGAAGGGGAAACTACTGGCTCATTTCTGTGTGCGATTACACATGTCAGTGAGGAACAGGGAGGAGAGGGAAAATCCAGACCCTCAGGTTTCACAGTGCTGCATATTTATTTCCTAAACTCAGATTTACTGAACCAGCTAAAGGTCGAAAATAATTTATTTTTCTTGACTTAAAGTAAGGCCCAGTGGTTAACAAGACATTTATGTTCAAGTCCTCTGTGGCTTCCGTTCAGGACTGGTGTCTTTAAATGTTGGATCATCCTTCCAGTGTCCTCTGAAGTTCTTCCTTGTCATAGAATTTGCAGAACAGCAGTATAATTCTTTTCTGTATTTCAGATACTGAGGGACAGGAAAAGTATAGGAGGTTTCTCTGTGTCTGCTCATGTTAATGTTTTTGCTAATGGACTGTTATCAAAGACAAAGGTGGTGGATGCCGTTCTTTGTGGGGCACAGCAGTAACTTGTGACAGATGCTGCTTTAGTCCTTCAGGTAACAGAAGTGGGAGATTATGTTTTAGAGACATGGTTGACTTTGTGAAGACAGTTACTGGATACAAGCTATTTTATTCAGCAGTGTTCATTCTTCACAAGGAATTTCCTTAAGATGCTGATGTAGAGATAGAGATCAGTAGAGAGAAAAACATGGAGGAGTCACTTTTCCAAGAACTCTTTTGTGTGGGAATGAGCCTGTCCCTGGTGAGTCTTTGAGAAATGGATAGTCAAGATTTCTTTGCCATAATGAAATGTAATAGTGTACCTCCATCTTGGATGTAAGAATGTAAGGGCTCTCATCACTCACATCCCCAAGTCACATCTCACAGTAAGGTTTTTTTTTTTTAATAGTTACGTGCTGTCAGCTCATAGTAATTAAGTAACTAAAGACCATCTTACTTTCAGTTGTGTGAGTACCTTAAAGAAATTCATACCCAGTTCCTGAGATCTCAAAAGGAAATTTGTTCAGCTTGCAAACTACTCGTGAGGTGGGTCTGGCTTTTTCTGGCCATTAATTGAGCAGATAGATAGAATTGCTGTGTATTGACTTGGTCACAGAAAAGGGAAAATCTGTGGAGTAACAGCAGTGACAGCAAATGCTGGGTTGTTGCTGGGCTAGGAATGCCAGTGTACTGGACTACCTGTCGAGCACACAAAAAAGGAAGAAACAACTATGATGAAGAATACCCAAAAGTGGTTTGCTGGACTCCCAGTCAGAAGGGAGACTGTTCCACTAATTGGGTCTTAAAAGGTCTTTTCTATTCTGTTTAAATTCTTACAAAATGCCCCTCACCAAGTTATGAGTGTGTCTGTCTGAGGATGTCTCTCTTTTCATTCTTTTCAGCTGTGTTTATTTTCCTCTCTTCCCTCACTCTTTCTTTGCAAGTTTGTGAAGAGCATTCAGACCCCACGAGGGGGTCTCTGCAGATCCTCTAAGAAGATTAAGCTCTCTGAATATTTCATGCCCCTGATTGACAGTTTTTGAGGACCTCTTGTAAGCCTGGCGCCCGTATTCTTGCTGGAAAAAAAAAAAAAGAGAGAGACAAGATGTTCACATCCACAGAAAAAAATTGATCCTATGGGCCCGACCTCTGCTGACAGAAGGCACTAGACAGAGGCAGCATCTCCTGGACATCTCCTTTTCCTCTTCCTCCCCCACTATTGTGAAATAAAAGGTAGGTAATGGAATTTTAAGAGGCAAGGAGCAGTAAGAGGAGGAGGTGGCTATGCCCCCACCCCCTCAGCTTAATCCTTAGGCTCATGGCCCTTCAAGAGCTATTGTAAGCCTTGACTCTTATCTGTGCCGTCGTTCGTCCTTTTGTAACGAGCTGACCCGGCTGAGCCGCTGGGCCCTCATTAGAGGCCAAACCCAAGAGCCAGCCCTGTGCTCTCCTGCAGCCATTTCACCCCATTAAGGGTTGCCCCCTGGTTGGCAGCCGGGAAAGGGAGCCGACGACCTGTAAATTCTCATCAGACTGTTTTTAGTTCTCCCTTCCCCCTTAATCATCCTATAACAGGCAGCTGAGAAGTTTCTCCTTTATTTAGAAAGATAGGAGATCTCCTCACATTCTAGTTTTGGGAGATATTCCTTGATGGAGACAACGGGATGAGGCCAAGATGGAGAATAGCAGGAACAACTCCTAACCCTTCTTATAACCTGAGTGCAGTGGGTTTTACTGCTGTGCTTGCAAGAGGTACCAGTGTTAAAGACAGCAAAATCCAGTTTGCTTCTTATCTGATGGTAAAGGAGTAAGTACATCGCACAGTCTGTTCTTGTAGCCAGATGGCATTTAGTGTGGAAACCGTTAAGTTTACCTGGGAACTGTAATTCTTCCTAGGAATAGTGATTGTAACCACAGAAACACCAACAGTGGAAGACCCCAATCCTTACACTTGCTATTTATTTACTTCAGCAGGTCACTGGGGATGCTGGGGGTCAGGTCTCTCCTGGCAAACCCATTGCTGGGGCTCGTGTTAGATACAGCTGTCACTTTGTTGTGTGGCTTATCCCGACTTGTTTTTGTTGGCCTTTGCTTCAGTGTGTTTTCAGATGCAAGAGGAATGATTTACAGCATAAATGTGCTGCTGGAGTTGCTTCAGTTCTGCTAAGAGATGCATGAGGAAAGGGAGACGAGATGTAGCTTGTTCCTTCTCAGAGTGAAAGTCCTGGAAACAGTCATGGGTTTGGCGTCCTGTATCTCCTGAATGTAAATGGAGGTGGAACTTGTCACGCTTTGTTGTGAGCTGTTGCGGAACAGGGTAGATAGGTGAACAGTGAGAGTGAGGGAGCCTTGTCAGTACCGAATGTAATCGCCCACCCATGCCAGATGAGAGTGAGAGTCTTCTCATGGCTTCAGCACATCTTGTGACTGCACCTTACAGACTGAGTACTTCTCCTCTTGTTTAGACCCTGCAGTGGTTGTGGCTATTTATCTCTTACTCCAGATTTAAAGTTTATTTCTTAGGGTGTTGTTTATAAGATGTCTTAGGACCCAGAGTGTGTAGAGGGAAGGTCAGGGGTTGCTCGGTCTTTCTCATAGACACAGAGGAGTTCTTCAGAAGTAACCAAATGCCTACTATCCTCTCATCACGCCTTTTTCCATTTTAGGTAAGCAATGAATAAAGCAGGGAAGACTGAAGATGCTTTTCTTGATGGCAGCTGGAGGTTGACGGGCTGGCCTACTTGCAAATTTTTGCTTCACATGAACTACGCTATTTTATCTGTAATTAAACAAGAGATGTTTCTATTGGAATTAATCAGGTGACATTTGGGACTGATGGAGTATTTTCACTACCCAGCTTTTGAGTATCTGCCTTCATTGGTAAGGTTAGGAGACTGATCTCAACTGTCCTCCTACTCTGAAGGCTCTGTAAAGCCCACCTGCCCTCCTTTTCTCTCTGACCAGAAACGGTAGAGAGAAGTCCTTTCCCTGACTTAGATAGCTGAGGTGTGAAAAGGCAGAGAGTAAGAATACCCTCAGTGCTACAAGCTCCTTTGCTTACAGAGATAAAGATCCTCATGCACTGGGTGGGGGTTGCAGTGGTCAAGAAGGTAATTTTTTTTTCCAGGAGCAATTTCTATCTCTTACTTTATATTAAGCATGGTGGACTTCACAGCTTGGTGATAAAATCAAGTATTTCTGGTCTAGGTACACACTGGAGAATATTTACAAAGACAATTCTCAGCTTCTATTTTTCGACAGCTGACATAGGACATACATGTTGCTCTTCAAAGGAATCCTCATCTCTTTACAGAATTGTAGAAGAATTCAAGTTGGAAGGGACTTTTGAAGGGTATGTGAGCCAAACCCTGCTCAAGGCAGAGCGGGAGATAGCAGTTCAGGATCCTGATACCCATTTTTAATCTCAAACTGGCTCTTCCCCTTAAGGTTTTCAAGAGCCAGATTTGCTACAGCCCTGCCAATTCTGTCTGCTGAAGTGGCCTTTCTGTGGTGACTGTGGCAAAAGGAGACTGTCTGACCTCTGCATTAGAACAGAGGTGGACTGAGTTTACTGCGGGTGTCTCAAATTGCAAATTCACCCACCCCAGTGGAAAACTTTATAGCTATGGTCTTGTATATGTTAGAAAGTGGTTATTACTTTGTAACAGGATGAGAAAACTGAAGTTTACATTAGGAATAAAAGAATGGTAATGGAAAAATCTCAGTTCCCTGTTGAAATGGTTATCCATGTTCAAAACCAGAGTGGAATTTTAAGCTTGGTTTTTAGAGTTCTGAAATTTCTTGGTCAGCTTTTCCATTTTAATTTGTGGCTAGGAACAGAACCGTAAGGACCAAGATACCTTACAGTTTATTCTGACATTTGGAGTTGTGAACAGAAGTCAAAATGTACTAGAAATCGCACACAAGCTAATAATTCCCTCGAAGGTCTGGAGCCCAGTTTTGCAGAGTTAGGAAGTTTGCTTCAGTTTCCAGTTAGTCAACAGTCATGAGTGTTTGCTGTCTGGTACAGTGCCTGACTTTGCCAAGAGATCTATGTGAGTATAGGCAGGATCAAGGTCTGGAAGATTTTCTCCTTCTCACATTTCACTTATTGCTCCATGGAGTCCAAGGCAGGGAGGGACCATCATTTCCTGTGCCTTTCCTTGTGCAGGAAAAGGTATTTTCACTGAATGCAATGAGAGGTCTTGAGAACATCCCTTCATCTTTGTTGGGGGTGAATGTATCACTAAAGAGGAGCACTGGTCTTTGCATCCGAAGCGAGCTCCTCTATAAGAAAAAAGGATCACACTTCTGTTTGCAGAGGCCGCATTTTGCCTTGAGTAAGCTGGATAAAAACTTGACATTGAAATCCACGAAATAGTTTCATTTGGGTAGAGCGAGATATCTTTTTGTTTAAACTGATTTTGCCAGTAGTGGAAGTTGTAGATTTAATGTAACATAATGTGCTAGCAACTGTACATGTTTAGGAGCACATAGGGAGGAAGGAGTTAAGGATCCTGCTCTCTGAGCTGACCACGGCAGGGAGTGACCCAGTTTAAAAGGGTTAACAGTATTTGGCTTTTCAGAACTATTTGTTATATCAAGTTAGTGCAGCAGAGGTCACACAGGTCACTGTGCCTCCCCCTTCACTTTCCATTCCCAGCCCCTGCTCCGTTCCTTGTTTCTCCTCTAATCTGATGGCCTCAGACACAGCTCTTTCCTTATGATGTTCTTGACAGCATCTTCAGACAATATGCAGCTCGACGCCGGTTGTCTTTTCCCTTTTCCCCTGTCCCTCAGGAGAAAACTGTGGATGCTAAAAAGCACTTTGTGCAGTAGGGAAAAGCCTCAGCAATTTGTTCTGTGGTTTTTGGACAAGAGTAACTCAGAAAACAGTTTTCCTTGTGTGTGCACTGACTGCCCTTCCTTCCTGGTGTCTGTTTGTTTGTCTCTAGTTTGCCTTTTTTTTCTGTTTGTGTGCGTGATGACAAGCCCTTTGTAAATCATAATTTATCCACAGTGCCTTCTAGTCTCTTTTACTGTGGTGTTGCTGTGCTTGTCTTGCAGAAGTTCCAAGCAAGTGCTTTTTGGAGTACAGGTTAACATGTTCCCATTTCCAAATGGTAATGAGAAGTTGGAGATGGAGTTTGCGCACAGGTTTAGTAGCCAAGTGAGGTCAGATGTGGGATTTTAACTGTGAGAGCTAAATACAGGAAATGTTGAGAATTCTCTTCCTCACTAAAACCAGGTGATAACTGTCATATAGTTTTTAGTTTTACCAGTGTCACTATGTTAGCCTTCTGTCACGCCGTCAGCACAGACACCCCACTTAATATGAAATCAGGAAAGGTCTCCTCCTCCTGGTTCCTCAGTTGTTTGTGTTTTGCTCTCATTCTTCTGCACCCGTGCCTCTATTGACATCCAGTTGGCTGATTTTTTTAAGAATGTTACTTGTTTCTCTGGTTATCCTTTGCTCATTACACCACCAGAGCTAGGGGCATTACAAGCACTGCTAGGGGGTGAAATGAGTAAGAGCGGAACGGACTGCATTTCTTCCTTTACTATGGTTTGACCTGGTTTCTGAGGAGTGTGCTTCACTTCCTTTAGAGAGGATATTCTAGTCCTGGGTGCCCTTAATCTCCTGAGGGAGCTGAATAACCAGCAAAGAGCTACTGCTGGTAATGTTAAAGCTATTTCTTGCAGCCTGTCCAGGGCTGGGTAGCTGCCAGACCTCAGTATTTTTAACAGAGCTGAGGGGTCATTGAGATAAAAAATGCCTGTGCATATTTGCTTGAATTCAGAAGCAAATTGCAACTTGAGCGTACTTGTATGGCTTACATTGGCTCCCTAGTCCTGTTCAAGTACAGAAGTGCTGCTAGTGTGGATACTAATTAGAAAGCAAAGGTTAAGATTGTGCCTTCTGTTAGACCTTTTTTATACTATAAGAATTTCCATGATTTTTCGGTCACCATGAGTTGATAAAGAGCAGACCTTTGTATTCAAAGTTTGTGGAACTAGAGAAAGCAAGATTGAAGTAATACATTTCCTTGTCAGTTTTTTTGAGTTCACGACTTGCTTCTCTGTTGGTAAGTTAGAAACCCTGTTTCTCAGTAGCCTGACCAGCCACATCTTTTTGAGTTTGTGCTTTGCTGGATAAATTGGACAAAATGGTTGGTTTGCAGTGTACATGGGAAGCTGCTCATTCAACTCTAATACTGAGCATGAGGTTTGGATGGAAGGCAGTGTCTGACAGCAAATGTGCTAACTATGCAATACTTGATGGGTTTCCCAAAAGACGGTGAGAGTGTAATAGACATAGTGTGAGAAAGATCTGTTCCAATACCGTGTTTAGGCAATTCTGAATTCTGCTTTCAGCTTTGACATTGGCTCTATCTCTAAACAAGTTAGCCAGCATTGCTGTCACAATTTCCCCAGGAGCGCATTGGGGATTGTATTGGTTACTCGTCTGCCTCACAGAGATAATGCTTCTTCATTTTACATTGTAGTAATTAGTGAATGTTTGGTGACCAATCACAGCAAAAACAGTGTGAAGTCATAAAATTTAATGAATTTTCAGCTGAGCAACTATTGAACATGTTGGAAGAAAAGGTGTTTAAGTTTCACTTTCTTTAACCTTAGATGGAACATTCCTAATGTTTCACATTACCCAGGAGAGCACAGGTATTGAATCCAATATTTCTGTTTCAGATCTTTGCTCTGGATTCTCTGGGAGGATTTCAGATCTTTGCTCCAGGGCCTGTCCGTGTGTCTCAGGGTTCCCGAGAGCCATGGAGTTGCCGTGTCATAGAGTCATAGAACAGTTTGGTTTGGAAGGGACCTTAAAACCCATCCACCCAACATTCCTGCCATGGGCAGGGACACCTCCCACTGGATCAGGTTGCATTTATTAAGTAGCTCTCTCCATCTCACCATTGATGTCAGGACTGCAGGTTTTCAGAAGTACAGATGTGGTGGAGAAAGGGAGTATCTGGAGGAATTAAACCCTTTCAAGTTTCTTTTATTTTGTTGGGTTTTTTTCCCTTAATACAAGAAGTCAAGACACTCCTCTGTCGTTGCAACTTCCTTTGTA
The DNA here is from genome assembly GCA_033558105.1 of Coccyzus lansbergi. Lineage (NCBI taxonomy): Eukaryota > Metazoa > Chordata > Aves > Cuculiformes > Coccyzidae > Coccyzus > Coccyzus lansbergi. The sequence continues at coordinate 282,528 of JAUMJK010000165.1, forward strand.
CCCACTAAGTCATCTGGCTCAAAGGACAGTATTGTATCAGGGACATTTCAGATGGTGGAAATTTGTCTACAGCTTCTGAAGGTGGGAAGAAAGCATCAAAACAGGAATGGAAATTGGCAAGGGGAGCTCAGAAAGGCCAAAAGTTTCCTGCTGAGAAAGACAGTGAGAGAGGAAGTCCGTGAGTGCAAAAGGATTCCCTCTTTCCCCACCTCTCAGCCCCCACCCTCTGTCCTTCCTCCACACCCCACATGGGGAGATGGGAGAAGAAACTTGGCAAGCCATCTTGTCGCCAATCAATCTGTGGTGTAACAATTAGCACTTAAGCAGCACTCATGCTAAACACAGGCTCGGAAAACACTTAAAAAGGAAAAGAAAAAAAAACAAAACCCAAACCCGCAACACAACAGCAACAGAGGAAAGCTGGAACAGATCAATGCCACGCAGAACAGGAGGCACCTAATACCCCATTATTGATGAGGCCGATAGCGCTTTAAATATATGCTCTCCATGCTGAGCAATTAGCCAGCAGGACCACTGCAGGGAAGGCAACTCCACCACAAGAACGCACCCTCCCCTGGCTCCCCACCACTTCCCCAAGAGGTGTTTGATGACAGCTTCATTTGTTAGCGTGATCCCAATAGCTGGCGGCGCCGGCATCCTTTCCATTACAGAAGAGTGTGAGGGGAGGCTGGGCAGTAGGTCTTCTCCCCTGCTCCCTAGGCTTGTGGTAACAGAATACAGTAGACACGGAGTCTGTCTGTGCACTGGCTAAATTGATTGTAATGGGTTTCTTAACGTGGTGAAAGAGCCGACTGTTTTCTCGCCTCTAAGAAAGGCTGGAGGAAGAAGGAAGTGGCTCCAGCGGCTGCAGCACAGTGGATGAAAGTAAACTTTTGTTTGGTAAAGACCAGCCGACTGCAAACTGTCTCTGGCCTTTCAGCTAGCTCTCAGCAGCACTGATTTTTAGAAGAAAGGAGAGAGGATAGAAAACAAACTGTCAGCTTCCTGCCTTGTTGCTTGCTTTCATAATAACCCTGCTGTCTGGCGGCACTTTCCAGAAGCACACTGGAAACCTCTTAATGGCATGGAGGCTGTTTTCAGAAGATGCCTATGGGCTGAGGCTTTCAAAGGGAATTCACACACATGGAGAGTGGGGCTTATGTGCTTTTAAATGCTTGGGTCGACTGGGCTTACCTCAAAAAGATGTGCCCAGCTCTCATGATAGGAAATGCGATGTCTAAGCCTAGAGATGATACATCCTTATGAAGAGTAAACAGGTACATCTCTTATGGATAAAGTGTTTTTTATCTGGAACCCCAAGAGCCGTCCTGAGAGCTCCAAAGTGGAGGGACTTGTCCTCAGTTAGACTGCACCTGTGCAGTCAGATAACAGTCAGTCAATCGTTCTGCTTTGTCGTCGCACACGCTGTGGGTGCCACTCAGGAACTTCAGACTCGCGTTCTGCTTTTCACAGTCATGCCATGGCCTGCTCTGCTAATATTTACTCTATCGTTGTCTAAGCTGGCTGGGATCTGCCTAAAGAAAACAGCACTAGGAGCCAACAGAGTAACTTGGCCACTCTCTGTCCTAGGAGAATGATTATGTTGTATCTGTGCAGCCTTTGTCACCAAGGTAAAGCAGATGACATAAAGATGTCAAAGCTTTTCTGGGAGGCAGTTCATGTTGTAGTAGCTCTGTGTGGAGCCTGTTCTGCTCAGCTCACGTGGACCATTGCTAAATCAGCACGTAATATGGGGTGGCAAAGGCTGCACAGTTGCTCATCACTAGAGATAAGCTTTTCTTCTATCTTTTCTTGCCATGAAATGAGTTTTTTAGAGGTCCTGCAGACTCACAGATACCACAGAAGACGATGAAATCCAGACACCTGGTGTGAAGGCACTGCCATATTGTTAAGAGAGAGGAGAAGTATTTTAAGTTCAGCATCACAGTGGTGTCACTCCAGTTGCAGCTGATCACACACCACCAAACTCTTGCCTGATCCAGAAAATATATTTATTCTCAAAGTCATGTCTTGTGAGTGAAGAAAGGAGGCTGGAAAGTACAGCTTGCTGTGCCATTGTAAGCGGGAGCTGCTGTTTGCTTCTGACCAGGAGGCTTTAAGATGATGCCAGATGGGACCATTAAAGCTGTGCAAACAATAAGGGGCACATAGGGGAGGCTGTTAATGGGTTTCTTTTGGAAGCATCAGCTGGAGCTCCTGAATGGGGCACATGACCTATTAAAAACAGCCACTTGAGAAATCTTTATGCCTGCTGAAATGATGGGATGTTTTTACCCTCCCTGTTTATGCCAACCCACTAAGGATCTAACGTGCTGGATGCTCACACACTCATGTTTGCAGCTCTGCTCACTTGCCAGTGTGCTTTATGGTGTATGCTCTGAAGCACTGTGACCAATGGGCTGGGTGAAGCTTCCTAACCACATCGTTCTGAATGGAGGGGAAACAACATTTAAGGAGATGGCTTCCGTACAAATGCTGTTTGATTACCACTTCTGGGGAGAGGGAGCCTACTTCTAGTGCAGATGCTTTCCATGGCTACAAACTGGTATTTTGCATGGAGAGTCAGCAGCATAGTTAGGGATGGATGGCAAAAGACTTGCGAGTGTATGCGTTCTTAGACCTTACGTTCTGGTGGGGGCTTGAGTGATGCAGAGGTCTTGGTACAGCTTGGTAAAGCTGTGAGTTTCGGCTACTGATTCACTTTGTGCTGAATAAAGGGAAATGTCTCTACCTAGAGTGACCAAACGGAAAATGTGAGAAGTGATGTTAAAAAAGAAAATACAGATATAATGCTGCTTAGCAATGGATCCGGAGTTTAAATTGCTACATACTGTGAAGGTATTTTCAGTATATCTTTTTTGGGCAGAATACTTTAACATCCTGGCTTGAATTTAGTTAAGAAGGATGTGTTTGTTATCACAAAGGAAGTTAGCTAAAGCATATGTGTGACATAACTGTATTCAACAGATTCAGTGAAGAATTGTTCCTTTATTTATGACGAAAATCGTATCTCGAGTAGATACATTTTTGTAGCTGCCCATGTAGATGTGGTCCCTTTGATTTGTATCACTGTGAGCTCCCCTGTAAATTCCTATTTAGCAGGATTGCAGAGCTGGCCCTCTGTGCCCCAGGCGCTGGATATTCCATATCCAAGAGTACTTTCTGAAGTCAAATGTGCAGAAGGGGAGTGCGAGAGCCGTACTACCGCAACTCACCATAATGTGAAGGTATAAGGGAGCTCACAAGCCACAGAGTATAATCAGTTCTGTGGTGTGTACCATGTCTTACTTCATTGGATTTGGTCTGAAAGAGGAGATTTCTCTGAGAAAATGTAAAATGCTAGTTTCTTGATTGAAGTTTGACCCAGTCTGCTTGATTCTTTGCTATTTAAAGCAGAGTATTGTGGCTTTACTGTGAACAGGTCAGTTGGAGACCAGCAAAACCAGGGCTATTTCACACCAGAAGATGAGCTGGGCGCTCAGGACAGCCATAAAACAGGCAGGGCCAGTGACCTCCCTGACCAGGGTGCAGCCCACAGTGTTAGAGGACTTGGTGGGGTTGGAGACATTAATGCTTTCCATTCACTGCATCTTTTCCACAGTCAGACAAGTGCAAGGTGATGAGTCGTGGCTCTGGTCAAACTGGAAAGTCCAGCCAGCAAATCAAGATGAACAAAGGACAGGCAGGACGAAAACATTTCTGCATCACAGCTCAGGAAGAACTGTGGGCCCGAGCTTGAAGGGAGCTGCAGGACCAAGGAGCAGAGGTGCCTTGGTGGAGGTCCCAGGTGAGGCTGTCCATCTGCTGAAGCCTGTTGATATCCTCAGGGCTTGAAAGTGGGCAGCTGCATCCTTGCAATGATGCTTTAGCCCACTTCTGTGCAAAAATTGCTAAAGACTAGCGTTTGCATTTGACACAACATCATCTTGAAACTGTATGAGTGATTTGACCAGTTTGCTGGAGACACAAAAGGCAGCTTGTAGTTTGAACTGTGAGTGTGTGTTTCAGATTCTCAGGAAGCTGGTGACAGATCATTCAATTAAATTTGGAGACAAACCGACCAAATTTCGCATGGCAAAATCAGGTCTCCAGACCCTTCAGACTGGTGGTGTTTTACACAGGCATGGCAAACAGAAAATTTCAGGATACCAGAACCTCCTGGAACTTGGATTTGGATCACTTCAAAGGAGATGTTTTCTTGAGTTCTGTAAGCAGGAGTGAAGAACTGATAAAGGAACTTTCCACATGTCACCATTTCTCCTTGTTTTTGCTGTGTGCTTGTAGTTGAGAGAGAGAGATCTGGCAGTGTGGTCTCTGCCAGTCTAATTCCTAAAACTCCAAAAGTGTGAGTATGCTGTTCTGCGAATCCTTCCCATCCTCTTGCTTGTGCCTGCGAGTCCTTCCCATCTGACGGGAAACATCACCTGAGGGAAAATCAACTTGAAGTGTTCTCTCTCCCACTTGCCACCTTCCAACTTCGGTTGCAGAGAGGAGAAGAGAAAGGCTTTTAACACCATGCAGTGACCCAGCCCTAAATACAGTCTCCTGGATTTGATCTAGCTGGGGAGACAGGAGGTCAGTGCCGGGGGCCAGGAAGAGTGAGAGAAACCATGTCAACAGGCTGCTCCTGCCGTGTCTGAGTGGTGAATGATGAGCGTGTGACACAGTAGAAGCAGCGAGGGTGCTCACCTGGAAAATGTTGCGGGAAGCCTGTCATGGGTGTTTTAAGTGCTGACAAGGTGTGTCTGAGATATCCTTGCGGTGCATTTAGGATAAGAGTAATCTTTCTCGTGATTCCTGATTTGGAAGGAAAGTTGCTGCTCTGGTTTGTAGATGGAGAATGAACAGCAGTTTACAACTTGGTGCAGAGGAGTGAAGTAATTTTTCAATATGGTGTATTGCTTCTTTACTTATGTTAAGACCAAAAGAGCAGGATTTAATTATGCCATCTTCCCTTGATCCATAGATCTGATCCCAAATCAACTGAAATTGGAAAAAATCTCCTTTTGCCCGACCAGCTTTCGAAGCCATCTCTGTTTCAGTAACATCTTCAGATAAGTAAATCCTTTGATCCAGTTGACTTCTTTCTGAGACAAATATCCATGGGATTAATCAACAGCCTCGACTGCATGCCTTTTGATGGTCAAGTGTATCCTGTGTCATCTCTGCTAATGTTGCAGATAGGTTGAAGACAGCATTGGACAGATCTGATACCCATATGAGACTCATATGTCATCTGGCTGCACTGGTTACTGTACTGACAGGGAGCAGAAAAATCAACACAGCTTGGGGGTTCATAACCGAAGAGCGTATGTACTTCTATGCGGTGTTGTCTGGGAGGCAGTGGGGGCTCATCCAAACTAAACTGTGTCTGTCTTGAGGAAAAGGTGTGATGCAGCAGTGGTGGTATGAACACAAAGCGCAGCAATTTGTCTACTGACGAGCTGTGCCTGGCACATTTTTCTCTGGTATCTCCGTTAGCATGTTCAAAGTTGGCTTGGTTATCCACAGACTGCACTGTGGTCTGCTTGGAAACATCATTTGATAGGAATGGTTGGACTCGATGATCCTGTGGGTCTCTTCCAACCTGGTGATTCTATGATTCTATAACCAGAAGTGTGCTGGGGGAGCATTTGCCCAGAGAGTCCTGATCTGCTGTCTGCTGGTTAGGAACCAAAGTCATGCTCAAAGTTTCTGTTGGTGTGAAGGGAAAGAATTTACTTTGGGACTAGATTTTGTATCGTAAATTGTGTAAGAGAATAATGACTTGCTGGGTCTTAGCATGTACTTCCCAATGCCTGTCAGGAAGTACACATGGATTGTGGAACCTCGTATCTCTTGAAAGCAGGTGGCTTGGCTAATTCAGTTTAGATTGGTAACATGACCTCCACTTCTCTGTAGTTTTCCTACCTACAGTGTGGTAAGCAAGAACCAAACCCAATCGTGATCTGCAACAGATCCTTTTAATTGATCTATCAGCAACACTTCAGTGGAGTCAAGATAGAAAATTGGGATTTTCTGCTTGCTTGTATGAGGGCAGAAATTTGAATCTGTTGTTGTTTCTCTTCCTTTGTTTGCTACTCACACTCTTAATTGCTTGACTTCTGTCATTCTGCTATAGTCAGCTGGAAGAGCTTTGTAATGTTTAGCCCTTGAGCCTGACCTTCCAATCCCTGCAGAGTCCAAAGGAAAGGAAAGAGTTTTAACTGAATTTAATTGGGGTTGTCTTTGCCCATCAGACTCTTCCTCCTCAGCACCTGCGGGGGTGAGCAGGGGCCCTGCTAACTGGTGGAGGCGGAGGGTGGAGAGGAGAAGATCTCCCCACGTCAGAGCCGCGCGGCTGTCATCCTTGGTTACTGAGTAGACAGGAGATGGTGCCTGCAGGAAACAGAGATGGTTCCCACCTGTCCAGAGCTAATGAGGATGTTTCTGATGTCAATAAATGTTTCCTGATCACAACAAAAAAAAAAAGACAGTAATCTTCACAAGACACTCAGGAACAATAGGCAAATAGAAGAGGTGGAAGACAGAAGTGAAAAAATTGGGGAATAGGATGCAGATGAGAGATGGAAGAATTGGAAGAAAGGGAAGAGAAGAGGAAACAAAGACAGGGAAACATCAAATGAAGGAAAAAAGAAAGTATAACATAGAGCAAAAGTGAGAAAATGGGGATGTGTGGATGGACTAGGGTAGAAACAGATGCAAAATATTGAAAGCACACTGGAAATGTTGCAGGAGAAAAAGAGCTGAAGGAATGGCAGAAGGGAGCACTAACAAGTGAAGAGGAGGGATGAGCCTAAGAAATCCTAGTCACAAGGAAGTCTGAGAAGCCCAGAGTGTTCAAGGATGGGACATAGCTTCTAAGAGGAGTCTTGGACATAGAGAAGATAAGGGAAGGAGAGGGAAAAAGCACTCTTGATCTTACTTTTGAGGTAGTAGATTGAAGATCAAAAATAAGGCATCTATATAAGTTAGGAGATGGGGAAAGTGCAAATAGGCAGGAAGCCTGAACCAGATACTGAATGATTGCTGCTGGTGGGCATCCTGTGCTCAAAGACCACGGTATGGATATGCTCCAAACACAGCCTGGGAGGAGGGTAGGGGTGACAGTCAGGCAGCATTCAGGCTGTGGGGAATTGAGTTGAAGGGCTTTCACTATGGATGAGTCATAGACTTGGCCTTGGACCTCCATTATCATGGGTGTACTCTGTCTAAAATCCAATAATATGTTCCCAAGAGAAGCTTGGAAGTAGCAGAGCAGTTTTCAAAATCTAACCTGTGAGCCCAGATTGTTCATTGCTTTGTAGATACGGAACCAATGTTTGCATTCTTTCACACTGCTGAGGTTCTGTGTGAGTGTTTCATCTCTTAGTAGGGGACACTGCTAATATGAAGGGAATTTTAAAAATGTGTATGTATGTAAAATATATTGAATATTGTATGATGTTTATATATTAAATGGTATAGAATGTAGAATTTGGTCCAGATAACTTAGAAAAATAGCATTTGACTGTGTGTGACTAAGCAGAGCACACTTTGTGTACTCAGTCATCAAGTTCCAGTTCAGTTTTGGTCATGGACCAAAAACATGTAAATTGTTAGATTATAACATAACAGACCGATATGAAATTTCTGCTGATACAGCATGGTATGTAGTTTCAAGTGATATTTTTTAACAAATCTTACACTCAAACCATACAACAGTGTCACGCTGGTTATATTCATAAGAGCTTTCAAAACAGTCTAGCACAAAACCAGAAGTCTTGGTAATGGAAGTACTGCTTAAATCTAAACCTGTCCTTCCCAAGAGACTTCACTAACTTCTGGTGTAAAATACCATGTTTAGTGATTCATATGTGTTTCTGTTGTTTTTCAGTTGTCTATCAATAGTAGTACTTGGGATAGCTGTGATACATAATGTCACACTGAGAGTGGGATGTTTCTTCTTTTGGTCCAGCTGTCTGACCATCTCCCACCGTTGGTCTTCTGTAGTCAGTGTGAGAGGATTCATCAGCTCCAGGGTATGATTCACTCATCTTAAAATGGGTGTCAACAGAGAAATGAATCCTGTTTAGAGTCAGGCTGACAGGGCACAAACAGGAAGACACTCAAATCTCTACCAGAAGGACAAATATTTATGCTAGTGCTAAGTAGCAGTTGTCCTTCACAAGTTTAAAAATAAAATGAAAGCAAAGAGTATTCTATCAGGGTACGCACTACTATAGCACTGGGTGAAGCACGCGGTCTCGGTGTGATGTTACAAAGCAGCACACAAAAGCTACAGAAGTAAAGAAGGGAGTTTTAAATTCCCTGGGAACACTTCTGAAAATAGATTATTTTTTAATATTTTTTTTACATCTATATTGAACGTTCTAGAATGTTGGTCTCACTGGCTACCTGAAGTGGAACAAAGCCAAAGCAGAAATGTTAGAGCAGTGTTACAGAGGAGCATTGCTCCAGTCAAGTCTTCCAATTATCCCCCTTGTTTCCCAGTGTTTGCCTCCAGCCAAGAGCAAGGACAAGAAGCCACCAGCTCGTCTCCTAGTTGAGTTTAAGGCTGAGGTTAAAATGCTTCATTAGCGTTTCATTTGCCACAAGGATGCTGGGTGCTGCCCTGTGGAGTACCAGGTGAGCTTGATCCCCATGTGGTCTGTATTGAGGCTGTCCCGGTCCAGCCCTGTTAGCGACTCAACTGGGGACAGTCACTGCAAGCAATCACAGCCCAACCCAGGGGCGCTCAAAGTGACATAGCCCGAGTTTCAGACTCAAATGCAACTTTTAAATGAAGACTTTGGGGTCTTTCTCATCCCCACCCCCTCTGCTTCTCCTTGCTACCCTCCCTCCTCTTCTGTTTGAAGAAGTGTGTGTTGATGTAAGTGGACAACGCAGGGAGTCAATAAAGGGGGTATCGAGAGCCTGGGAGGAGATCGCCTGCAGCAACGGAGAAGACACAATTACTGCAACAACTGTCCAACCAACCACAGCCAGGAGACTCCACTTAATCTAATTGAGTGTGAAGGCAGGCTGGAGACACAGGACGTGCTCCTCCGTCCCCCCTCCCATAACATAGACACTATTGGCTGCTAATTGGCGCCAGTGGGCTGGTGCTAATTGTGCTGATGTCTTGGTCTGAGGACAGGCATGTGAAGGATGAAGGGGTCTGCTGGGAATAGGAGGAGGGGAGAGTGAAGGAGACAGTGGTCATAAAAGTTGGAACAGGGCTTTAATTTCATATCAAATATTTAAGTAAGTGAGTGGAAGATCTGTGAACTCTCTTTGTGGTAACCCGCAAAAGGCCCTGGAGAATCCCACCCCCCACCTCTAGCCCTGGCAGTGAGCTAACTGAAATGCTGTGTTCCTCTTCCTCCTTAGCTTTGTTTAATTAATTGTGAGAATTGCTAACGATCTTTTATTCCTTTTTGTGCCTTCTCTGTGTTTTGCCATTGCAACTTCATTCTGTATTTCAGGGATTCAGCTTTTCCAGCTCTAGGGCTGTCAGATGTTCACTGGGCTTTGCTGTATGGAAGTTTTGGCCATACTGAATGGCAGAGAAGGTTGTGGTCATGTTCATTGCCTTGAAACTGGGTAAGATCTGATCTGTGCATGTAAGGGCAGCACGAGCAGTGGTGACTATGCGCTGATGTTCCTTACAAAGGTCCCATTACACTTCTGGTGGAGGTTTACATGTGTCACATGTTAGTGAGACATAGAAATTTTGATGATTAAATACACAGACACACACATGTGTGTGTGTATATATATATATATGGCAAAGTTTAAACAGCTTTTCTTCTCAGACAGAACGCGCTCTATCTGCATATTCAAATATTTCTTTGCCCAGCTTTTTAGTAGACAAATCCAGATGCTGCAGAGGTTTCTCCTGAGCTACAGGAGCTAGATTTTCAGATGCTTTTGCTTTTCTTCCCCTGGCTGATTTAAGGTCAAAGTAACTTAAATACCTGTGTCTTGTTCCCAAAGACCCTTTAAGCTTGTGATGGAGTTTCATGACTGACTCAAGATGGTGTGAATCAGGGCGATTTGTCCGACCATGCACGATCTTGTCCCTGCCTGTGTGTCCTTGTCACCTCCTTTCAATAAGCTCCAGTGAGTGTCTCTGAGTTGGATTTGAAAACAAGCCGCCTGAAAGCAATTATTTTCCTTCTTAGTTTGTCATTAGTTTTCAACAGGAACAAGTTTATGTGGATCTTTCCTCCCCCCAGAAAAAGAGGGAAAGGAAGTTGTGATCAGAAGAGAGAGAGGAGAACAATCAGTATCTTTTTCTTGTTAGAAACCACAAAATGTTGGTGTCCCTAGTTCATCCAAAAAATGGATTGTAACCAAACAAGGCACTTGGGCCTTGCAGTGCTCACAAATCGATTCATAAATAACTTGAAAATTATCATCCTCAAACTGCTATAATTATGTTACGTTTGTGGGGGAAGTAACACAATGATAACTTGACTTGTTTGGCCTCAAGGCACCAGTGCTCTAAAATGTGCAGTATTAAATAGTAATTATAAAAAGTACTTTAATAGGCTTTGTTGGTAGGATGTTCTGAATGCATAGATATATCACAGGCCACTGAATTCAGATAACAGTTTCAATCTAAAATTAAATTTTAATGTACAGATATCTAGGCAATTTGAAGCTCTTTATATATTATTACAATGTGCATTTTCTTGGGTGAAAGGCTTAGACATCCAAAATTCTCTGGCTCTTTCTTCCTCTCAACATGTAATCACAGAACTGATGTATGAGCCTGTTAAACTCAGTTGACAGCATGTCACTTTTACTAAGGAAAGCACAAAGTGAGTGAAAGCTCTGGAGTGATTTGGTTCAAAACCTAAGTTCCAAATCCTAAACTCATGAACAATCAGTTCTGTCTTACAATCAAAATATGCCTAACTGCCACGTAGACACAAACTTCTAGAATATGGCATCTTTAAGATTACTTTTCTACCAAGCTTGTAGGCTGCCACTGTAGCTCAAGGGTATATTGGGCTACATGTGTACCAGGTACAGAAAAAAAACTGCTGTACATGGCTGTTTGCTCTCAGTTCAGTCTTCTTCTTCAAAGAGTCCATGATTTGTACAGGTTCATTGTATCCATTTGTCAGGTGATGTGGCATTTACTCTAGAGCTGTTGGTGGATTTATAGGGTATATAGAATACCTTGAGCACCAGAACTTGGATTTGGGTTTTTAATCAGGTTGTATTTGGAAAAAGAGCAATAGGAGTGTGTATTCAGGCGTGCTTTGTCCCTTTGTTGTCTCAGCTTGCCTTAATCCAGGTATAAACTTAATCCAACCAATGTAGTTTGGTTTAATGCAAATACCCCGTGCTTGACCACAGTAACATCTGGAGGTTATGGAGATCATATCGCAGAGAGCTCTTTTCACTGAGTTCATTTCAGGAGCTAAATAGATCTCTTTTGTCACCTCTCGTAAAACAGAGATGTCACTAAAAGGAGCATGACTTTATAACGTACTGTGAGGGATCTGCTTGCTCTATAGCCTCTGGGCCTGGATCAGCAAAACACTTGAAGTATTCAGAACTGGGCATGGACTATGCTGCATTGCTGGGTAGGAATGGACTTACTGCTATGTTTAAAATTGAACGTGAAGTTGAATTCCTATAGAGCTGGCTCTGGGGCAGGATCTCTGCAGCACTACTGTCCACTGTCGGCTTCCGAGCATATGGTGCAAGAGGCGAAGCCCAGATCTCATGAATAATTGACACCTTCAGGCATGAACCCCCATTTGGCACCATACTGAGTCTCTCTTGAACCTTTGATCCATCTAACTGTGTTCTAAGAAAAGAGAGTATCCTCGGAGCTTTCCCTCAGCTCAGCCCCAGGGTGTGTGCGATGCATTTCATTGTTCTCTGCATTGGGAAAACAAGAAAAGCTGCTATTCTAATGGAATCCAAGGAACAGCAGACTGCTTCCTCGCTTTTAGTGGGTTAATACCCCAGAACAAAACTAATCCAGAGACTCTGCTCACTTCAGTGGGCTTGGAATCAGGGCTTTAGGCAGAGGACAGAGCTCTTCTCTGTGTATTGGATTCAGTAGTTTAGTGCCAAACGTGGGAAGTTGAAGACCTGAGTCATTCTATGACATTTTCCTTCCTACATTTTAGATTGCAGTGCCATGTTGAAAGGAAACTGTGACCAAAGAATAAAGAGAAGAACCTAGTCCCACTGGTTTAAATTGCAGAATAATGCAGTTTCCTTTACAGCTACTCCCTCCATCCCATACCTTTCCTCTGCACGTATACTTTAGGTGAATTCATTGGTGCTGAAAGAGATGAGTTTGACAGGCCTGTTGGTTTATACCTCCTGTTCAGCTTCCTAGCTCAGATCAGTCCAGGGTAACGTCAGACTGTGATTGCTGTAATTTTAACAGGGCTGTAAGAGGGAAATATCTGAACCCAAGACCTCCCTCTTCCATTAACCAGTGGAAGAATTTGCTCCCTCAGTGTTTTGCTGTGTGTGATATAGGCAAGCTGCTCAATGCGGACCTCATAAAATGTGTGTCAACATCATCTCTGGCTTTCCTTTTAGACAAGTGAATTCTTACTGAGCTGCTCAAACTGTGAGTTGATCTGGTGGTATCATCGCTACTACGAAAGCTTACTTGCCAGTGTATTGCAGTAAGATAATTTTTACATGGTAAACACCTATTCATTACTGCTGCTTTAATGACAGTACCCAAAACCACTCTCATGGACAACTTGGTGCATAGCTAGATAGATAGCGCTAAATGTGTGTGCATATCAAGGAGCTCATTATCATTGCTTGCAGGGGAGAGAGTGACTGAGGTTTCCTTAGTGTCTACAAACCAATTAAATGAAAATGCATCTTTGAGCTCAGAGCAAGAACCAACACAGCACAAACAAATGTACCTGCAAGCCCATTCAACCTGAGTGACTGATTTACAGTCCCTTGTGACCACACCAGAACATTTGCCCTTCTCAGTTATGGGTACAAAGATACGAGGTGTATCACTTGCAGTTGTCAGTTTTACCACTGACTGTAGCAATGTGAGTTCAGAGAAATCGGAGTGCGTCTGTGTGCACCAAGTCATACTGGTATGTGTCTGTCCCTGTGCTTGCAGACAGACACACATGTGGGCACATGCGGGACACGCTGTCACAGCACACACAGTTTTCCTTTCTTCATCAAAATAAAAAGAAAATGCCATTGATTTTTCCTTTGCACGCTTCCGTTACCAGCTCCAGCTAACAACTGCCACTGCTGTTTCTTATCAATATTTGATGAGTAGGGTGAGGTGGAATGGAGAAGCCCTGTGAGTTTCTCCTTCTAAATGGTCTCTGTGAGGGCTGAGGTTTTTGTGGCTTATGTTTATTTTCTCTGTCTGTTTCACTTGGTTGGTTCAGGTCCTGAAGGTGACTTCTGCTGTAAGATAGGATAGAAATAGGACATCTCCCCCTCACCATTCCCTTTTCATGCCTTTATCTGTGTTTGCACTCTTGAGTAGACTCGTGGATGATTTTGTGCGCTCTGCAATTCATGAGCAGTGGAAGGTCAAGCTTGTCTGTATGTAGCTGTAATAATTTCTCCTTAACTAATTTTTTCCCAAGCTTTATCCGGCAAAGTGTTCCCAGGAAGTAAGCTCTTCTTTTAAAAAGTACCTTTCAACTCAAAAATTAATGACTGGCTGTAGTACCTTATTAAATTTTGCCTGTAGATGTTAAAAAAAAGAATTAACTCCTGAATAGAGTGGCATGCCTCAGGACATATATTTGAGTTATAATTCTTCAGCTTTTCTTTGCTTGCTGTAAAAAAATAAGTTTCCATAGTACCTGAGAGAGACTCTTCTTTATTTTCTTGTGCTTAGGCAGCTGATGAACCTAATTTTGTGGCTGTGAACTTATGTCGAAGTAAGGCCAAACATTCATTGGTTACTAAAATGAGGAAGCAGTGTTCTGCCCAGAACGCTTTTTTGCACATGCTGTTCATGCTAAAGGATGAGTTTGAGTTGTCAGACATGAAGTCCCTGAGTGTCATTACCTAAAGGGCAGTGCGTGAAGCATGACGCAGTTATCATCTGGTAAGCTCTGTGGGAAAGGAGAATATTAGACAAACAAGGCTGCGTGTAGAAAATTCAGCAAGGAGAATGTGTGGAAGCTTGGCACACTGGCAGTGCTGGGCCACAAGCACTGGAGAAAGCAGATGTCTGTTGTCCCACCTCTGCGTTTGCTCCCTTGTGTCTAGGCTAGTGACCAGTTCAGTCATAGACAGTCAAATTATCAGCTGCAGTGTAATTCCAGCAACCATGATAATCAGAAAGGTGCTGATGGCCCAAAGAGAAAATGAGAGACCGACCAGACCAGCAAACACAGGCTGCTGACAAACCCAGTGGAACGAGGAGTTACTGCATGTCACATCTGAAGGCCAACCTGGGGAAGAAGTTCCCACAGCGGTCTGTTCCCTGCAAAGCTGTCTTTTTGCAGTATAGCAGGCTGTCCTGGTGAGGAAGAAGGAGAGGAAGCAACCTCTATCATCCTTTCTTGAGATTTAGACTGCAAAGTTCATCACAAGGGGGTGGAGGCTTATCATTTAGGTTAAATGTAGATACAGGCATCACAGACTTCCATGTACCTTGTGGAATTAACAGCAGGGGAGCTGCTGAAAGAGGAACTTGTGTTTACTGTAGCCATCAGCAGCCTAATAGGAGCAGGTCGCTTAAGGATCTATGCGTGCCTCATTGACATGAGGCAAAAAATAGTAGGGAGAGCATGATTTCTTGATTTTTTTTTTTATCTTTTCAGAATTACTGTAGTGAATGTGACTGGTTTGTTTCTGAAGGTGTCAGAATTTAATGCTGGGGTTTGTTTGATTTGTTTGGTAGTTTTTTGTTTGTTGGTTTGGTTTTTTGGTTTGGTCTGGTTTGGTTTTTTTTCCCAGAAGACTGCTGATTTTAATTCCTGTCTGCTGCTCTCATTCTTTCTTGGTGATTTCAGGATTGCTGGTGCACAGTGTTCTGACTGTAAGGCATCTGGAATCGCTATGCTGCAGGCACCAGTAATCCCATGCAGAACAGGTTGGCCACGTTCATTTCAGATAGATGGATGTTTGCAAATTTGATTATTTCAGTCCTCCACAAGTCTTATAGAGAAGATGTAGCTGAGTCTGTGGAATCACATGAGAGGACTTAGGGTATAGTTTCACAGACATTTTAAGCTGACAGCGCTTGTGAGAAGCATCTTGGCTGATTATTCCTGTCCAGTGCTGTCCTTTACCCCATACTAGTAGTGTGAACCTTGTGAACCAGGCGTGGTTGAACATGGCTACTTCTCATTTACTGATCAGGTGCATCTGATGGAAGCTGCCGACTTGCCTGTCCAGCCGTTAGAAATCTGAAAAATGTACCAACAGTCTGAGTCAGCTTGCTGTTCCTCCAGACTCAACTTGATAGTCAAGGCTGCTTGTTGCCCAGAGGGCTTTGGGAGTTTTGGAGAACTTCCTCCTTGCAGCTTTTGTCAACTTTTTCCTTTGGAGGTCTTCTCCTGCTATTGTGCAAGTCACTGGTTTTCTCAGTGTTCACTGAATATGAAGTCACTGAGCAGGCATTAGTTATCCCTACTGGATCAGTCATACTATGATGGCAGCTTGATAATTTTAAGAATTGGATTATGTTGCCTCTAACAGAACTATCCCTCTTTCTTGAACACAGAGCCCATTTTTAATAGTTATACCAAGCTATTCTTCTCTTAGTCTTGCATCTAAAAGCTCTTCCCAATACTGTGTCAGGCTGCACAGTAACAAGTTGTTCTGGGCACTGCAGAAGTCCCTGACCTGGTTCTTCTCCCAAGTTGTACCCAGAGCCCAGTCCAAGTGATGCAGCAATCCTGTTCTGGTTCTCTTCTGTCTTGCAAATGACTTATCAAACCACATCCTTTCTGAAAGAGAAAAATGATCTCTTTTCATTTGTAATATTTTTCTTAAAATGTGCTGTACAATCATGTCTGCAAAATATATGAGGCGATAGAGCAAATATATTGAAAACCAGCACATGCTAGGCGAGTTTTACTAATAAAGTACAGTATACAGGTCTGTATCTGACAACTCTATGTGTTAAAATATATTGGAAACATATTTGCATCATTCCATATATACTGAAATATTGAAAACTGGCCAAATCTGTAAAAAATTTAAGTCTGTGTTTTATATGCTATATATTTAAAAATCATTTTCACAAATAGATAGCAAGAAACTTGGTCTAAAGATGTGGGAAACACTAACCATGCTTTATTTTTTCCTGATGGAAACCAGTGATCATGGATGCTGTGTCATTACAGCCACTGCAGTAATAGTTAACATGTCTGCTAGCTAATAATTTGTGTACTGGGCCCTGCACAGGGGTTCATTGATCTTCATAGAGACCGATCCGTAACCGTGAAGTCTAACAGTAACAGCTCCCTTGGCATTGCTGGTGCTGATTTAAGCCCTAGCGGTTCTTCCTCTGCAGTCTCTTTGTATTAGCCTGAGAGTGGACCAGGGAGTGGAAGCAAGAGTGGTTGTGACAGCTCTCAGGTGGAGGAGCATGCAAGCGCTTGCAGTTTCTAAAGAAATGGGAAACTGCTGGAGAACAAGTGTTCAAATAGTGAGTCTTTGAGAAGGGCTGTGACCCTTCAGAGGATGCAGTGGTCCTGGTCTTCACATGAAAACAAGCATCTCCTTTCATTGCTACCTCCTTCTGGCATTCATAAGCATTCTGTAGGTAAGACTGGAGATGTCTGGGTGCCCTGGATCCTCTGGGAAGTGCCCTTTTGCAGTATGACACATAACCAGTCAGGGTTGTTTGTGATGAGAGCAGAGCGGTATGCACAGTGTAGCAGGGACTTCCATGGCCTTTGTGTTTGCAGAGTTTACTGTCATGCCCTACTTTGAAATAACCAGTAAATGTAACATAGCTGGAAATGGTGAATGTAACCTTCCAAACCAGCACCACCGCACTCTATCCCTAAAAGCCAGCAATTGCTCCTTTGTGAAAGGTTAGACCTGATAGGGTCTAAATTATCCTTTTGAGGTTTTATGGTGTATTCTTACATCTCAGAAAGGCATGGAGCAGTAGACTTTAACTTTCTACCATGGAAGTTCTTTCTTTTCTTTTTTAGAAGAGCTTTCTCTGACTTTCCCTGCATGTTTTAGCAGCAGTCACATCCCCAGTGAAGAGAAGAGTTCCACCGAGTGCTCTATACATATGTTGGTTGTAGAGCACACACATTGTCTATGTGTGTGTTTCTGGTTAGAGCTGGGATGGCCAACTTTGCTGATGTACCCACTATGCAACAGCAGTGAAGCTGTATTTATGGTGGGAGTGTCCTCAAGCGTAAGAGTGATTCTAGAATCAGTGAAAGACACATGGGCTATTTGAAGATGTACGAGGAGAGCTGGTTCTGCTTGAGTTAGGTGATAGAAAGCAGCAAGGTCCTGGTTTCCTCATCCACGTTAGAAGAGGTTGGAAGCTGAGGGAGGAGATCTCACAGAGAGTAGCTTTTAAAGACCACTCTTCCTTTGAGATGACCTTGCTGCCTCGTTTGAAGGTGAATGTAATTTTCTTTCATTTTTTAAATTGCCCCATTCCTTTAAATTGTCCCATTCCTTTGTTAGGAAGAGCATTAAAGACAATTTGAGGTCCTAAATTGGGCTCACTGTGTGAATCATGGATCTCAAACAGCAGCCCTGAATCCTGTGATACTGTTGACCAAGTGAATGTATTTCTTTCTGCTGCTCAACACGAAGATCGTGCAGTTGGAGAAAGACAGAATTGGAAGCCAAGTATGCAAGCATTCTGTCATGAGATGATGGATGAGGGTTAGGATTGTCAAAAAGGGAATCATCACTGCTTTACTCTCCTGAGCTCTTTTCTGCTCTGAAGGCTTTGCTCTGGTTGGTACCTGTGCCTAGAGCCAGTGGGGTTATTCTGGTTCTGCAAAGCATCAGGTGCTGGAAACCCTCAACATCTCACAGCCTTAATGAAAACAAGGAGCAAACCAGAATTCTCCTGAAAAATAAACAAGCCCACTTTCATGACCTCTTCTTGACCTCCCAATGAGGTGCTAATTATTAGAGGATTAGCACCTCTTCTGTATCACAATGGACGCAGCCGAGGAGCAGGAGGTGACAAGACTTTGCACAAAATGCAAATCCAGAAGAATTAGTCCAAGGGCAACAGGCAAGTGCCAAAGTTAAGAACAGAAAAACATTCTCATTTGTGAGCCTAACCTGTGCTTTTAAAAACCGGCAAAATTAGTGGCTTTTGGAGGAGTTAAGCAGGACCAGAATCTTTTTTTCCCCTTCGTGTCGGGCAAAAATGCAGCTTTTCTTAATTTTACTTCACGTCTTAATAGAAAGAATTTCTGCAGTGTGGCTCTGATAGCAGTATCGTTTATTAAGTGAACTGTCCCAACTGTTCACGTGTCTGTATCTGGACTGAAATATCTCGCCCGTTACACTGCATCCATGGATAGACTGATAACCTAGAATGAAAACTCTATGCATTAGTACAGTAGAGGTTTGTGTGATTCAGGAGTGTTGTTCTGTTAGACTGAGGGCACTGAGTGCTCGTAAAGCTGTGTGAGACGGTCCTGTAAGGCTCACTGGCTGTGTTTGTAGTGTTGGTCCAGTGAATGGTATGGCAGTTCAGTGATTATGGAGTGTGCTTTTGTTTTCTGCAGAAAAAACTCACCCAACTGCACTTGAGTGCACCTCTCCTGTGGGTGGCTGCGCAGGCAACCCTGCTATCTCATACTTCTCAAATTCCACAAAAGCACTGCTGCAAAGAGAAGGTTCCAATCCACACGGGATCAGCTGCTGCACTGGAATGCGTTCCTCAGATCTGTTACTTGTGCTGCTGAAGACTGGGATGCTCAATTGACAACGCCTACACACCCAAGGGAGCCGATGTTTGAAAGCATTCTATGATCAGAGTGTTTCAGTGTCTTCCACGGAACTGTTAGGTTTGCTGCAGTTTGTAGTTGCTTCAGACAGCCACCTGGAAGGTGAGAGATCAGAACTCCCAAGGACCTTTGCTGACGTGAACCTGTTGAGATTTGTGGATGAGCAAAATCTCACTTGGGAGCAAGCTGGCTTGACTGTCCCCCAGTAGAGAACACAGAACTCTCTGATGGGGGAGGGAGGACAAGCCATAAACCTGAGTCTCCTGAAGCTCAGGACCTCTCCCCAGCACCAGTTTATTAGGTCTTAATAATTAGCTATATTATTAGCTGTTATGGTTTGAGGTTTGGGTGGAAGGTCACTCATGAACCCAGAATGCTATTCCCACTACAGCTTTTTCAGTGCAGCTACATTCTTGGGGGAGTTTCAGGTTTGGATAATTGTCTTTTCCAGTAGAAGATTCTGTCCTGAGTTACTTCCCAACCAGCTCTCATTGACCGGCTGCTTTGCCTTTATTGACTTTCTTGGTTGTCTTAGCTGTGAACATGAGCTGCTTATACAGCAGTCCAGGAGAACTCCCTTTGCGTGAGGTGCATCCTCTTCGATGGTTAACCCATCTCGAGGCATAATTTTCAAAGCTGTTCTTGCCTTGTTCACGGCAGTGTGTGCACTTCTGTTCCATGGGTGCCAGGCACCGTAGCTCGATTTGCTTTGGCGATGCTGCCTAAGTTCTCAGCAGCAGAGGAACTGTAATTGTAACTACTTGGCTGCGTAGCACGGCCCCATTAGCAGCTGTGGCAGACACACTGCCTAATGTAATTTCCTGTTTTGGGAATTATCTCCCTGATTTTCATATGGTCCAAGAGACTCCTGTCTACATTGTTCTACAAAGGATATGTGCAGTATGGGGCCAAGGTGACACAATCAGGATCTCCTCCATGTAGTGTCTGAGTGGGGCCTCTGAATAATAACCAGATTACTATCTCCAACTTATCCTAAACATGCCTGACTCCCTTTACAGTTTTGTTACAGAGTATTGTCGCCAGGATGGATTTATGCTGGGCCATTTCCCACTCCAGCTGCGTCATTACAATCATTGTCATGAGAACACAAAAGCAAAGACTGAATGCCTTGTGCCTTCCGAAAAATATATTTGTCCCATTGCACTGTCATGACCTTGGGCGTACGATGATGGGGCTTGAGCTGCTAGTGGCTACTAAAACGAAGACTTCCTGACGCTTGATTACCAGGGATCCTCAAAATGCAGAATGACTCCTTATTGTCTCAAATCATGTGGCTGGAATACGCAAAGCAAGATTTCTGAGTGAAGAACAATTCCTAGAGGATGGTGGTCAAGATGCAAGCCTACAGCAATTTAGACATAAATAGGTATTTTGGGGTTCTTTGATGGAGCTTCCTGCCCCTTTTCCATGCTTGAATGTTATTTCTCCACTAGAAGGCACTGTTGTACAGTGGACAGACAGGCTGGGTGGGTGCTCTCAGGAGCCTCTAGTGACATCAGCAAAGTCCCTTCCCCTTCGAGTGCCTCAGTTTCCCCATCTGCCAGACAGATGTTGTTTTGAGCAGTGTTGACCGATATGATGTAGAGCAGTTGCTTGTTACTGACCACCAAAAGAGTCAGTCAAACTATATACTCTCTTCAGGAAACCAAGTTCAAACCAGGTGTACTAAAGCTCTTCTTCATGACACAAAGCCACAAAGGTAAAAAGACTGTTTCTTCCTATTCCATTGGTCTCCCTTTATTTTATGCCCTGTTCTCATCTCCAGGCTCCTGTAACATTTATATCATGGGACTTGAAAGAAAAAACCTGCTCTTTCAAAGGAGCATGTGCTAATTTTATAAGGTTGGCTCCAGCATACAGCACATGAGGTTGACACAGAGCCCTTCCTCAGACACAGGGCCTGCATTGCCTCACCCTGTCGGTCCATTTGACACCAGTCAGGGACTGCTTTTTGCAGCAGTGATCAGATGTGCTGTTGGTTGTATGTGGTAAGTCAGATAGCAATCAGATCCCCTCTGTCAATGTGTTGACTTTGAGATAGGGCTGGTGCTTCTCTGGGTCCTGATGTGCTTCTCCTCAGCTTGGTCATTGCCCATTTCTTTTGTTTGAAAAGTTCCGTGTGGTGGCTCTTTTCCTGTGGCCTGTGCTTCTAGCCTACTCATTTCTAACTTTTTTTCCAACATAGATCTCCTGAAAAAAAAGTATTTAAGAGACCTGGCCCAGGCCTTACTTCTATTTGAAACTAAACTAGTGAGAAAGAAGTTCTTGCAAGGGAGATAATTTGGTTATCTAGAATGGATAATTCTGTATCTCTCATTCAAGTTTAGAGACTCAAAGAAACAAGCTTTCTGATCTCTGTCTTCTGTGCAGTCATGCAATGAACAGGGACGGTCTGGTACTTCATGCTTACCACCACTTGCAGTTCCTGACTGTCAGCTGCTGCTTGTATGTATCATATGGAGCAGAACCAGTGATTTCAGCAAATGATGTGAATGCAAAATACACCTTCATATTTCTAGCTCTACCAGTCTCATCTTTTTCGTCCAACCCTCGGGTACATTAAATGTTTTGGCCTAATGAAGCACTCTGATCTTAAAATCACTCCAGTCTCACTGACCTCCTGTGGCAGCAGGTAATATTTAAAAGCCTTATGTGCCTGCAGAGGCTCCTTGTCTCTCCTTTGGGTTAATAGTTAAAAATTCATGGTTGTTTTTCAAAACCAAAATTGTCCTACTCTCTGCCAATGATTCCCCTTTCAATTCAAAATCAAACCTTTGTCTAGACTCTGGGCTAATAGCTCTGGCGGGCAGAGATACCAACAGTTGATCAAGATCCACACTTTCTACCCCAAACTCGCTCATCTCAATTTCCTGAGGTGGTTTTTGTGTTCCTTTTTACAGCAGCAACAAAGTGTTTAGCTAATTGGGTTAAGGAGCCTTAGATGTTACTTGGCTCTCTCTGCAGAGTGTTTCTTTTTTAGTGGTGCCAATTTCCTTAACAAATATATTTCATTGTGTGGCGCATTTGATCCTCGGATCCGGAACTATACGTGAATCCTGAACCACCCTAGAGTCTTCTTTACAGCTACCATGGCCCTGACTGCAGTGCCACAGAAGCCTCCTTCGACTTGGAATTCAGAGGCTGACTTCTAAATGAAATGAGAATATAAATAAAGGTAAAATAGTGTATCATCCTCAGGTCCATGCATGTATTTCCCCTGTACAGCTACTAACGCCGCTCAGTGGCCAGCACCCGCAGCAGACCTGAGCAGAGGTTTCCATCAAGTCTTCTCTCAAGACAGCTGTTTGTAGAGAATGGCCATTCCCTGTACTCAGGGTTCAGTGCTTGGCTGTGATTTCCAAACTTCTGCACTCAAAATTTCATCTGTATTTTCACAAGAGCTTGGGAATCATACTTAGGTTCCAGGCTGGGCATTTTGAAAGTCTGACTGTGTGTGTCAGTGTTACTAGGCGAGGGCAGAAGGTGGTTATCATGTATGAAACCTTGGCTAAAATTATTATATTCAAAGAACAGCCTTTGTCTGAGATTTTTTTTTTTTTATGTGTGTTTAGGGACACTGGTGGGTAGAGGCAAACTGTTACCTAAAGCGAGCCTTACAGGACCTTAAAGGGCGAGCTCTGTTCCCAGTGAGCAGTCAGTATTAAAACCTTCCAGTTGTGCATCTCCTTACAGACTTACTGTGACCTCAACAGAAGTTTAACGTCCAATTTGCCTTACTACTAAAATCCCATTACAAGCAGTACTAGAGAAACTTGAAGTATTACAGACGCTTAAAATCTGCCTTTTTACTGCTAGAACATTATAAAGGAGCTGTACTGTAAATGTGAAATTAACCTCCTATCTTTGTTAGAGTAAAGGGTTGTAGAAAGGTAGTGATTACCCAGTGTGGTGTTCTCACATCAGGAAATCTCTACTATAATTGAAAATTGCTGTGCAGAGTTAATCCTGACAGAGCTGCTAGTGCTACTGTAATAGTAAACAAAATACTTAGCACCTATAAATATTTTATTTGCATACTGAAGCATCCGAAACCTGTATTTCTTGGCCTACCCAAGGTGAAAATAAGTACTGTTTTATAAATGGGGTAACTGAGGGAGAGGAGAAAAAGGGAGAGGGGAAAAAGGACATAATCACTCCTGATCACAAAACATTTTGGTGATTAAACAGAGCTGAGACGAATATTGGACTGCTGTTTGCTTTATTGCAATTCTTTACTGCAGCAACTTTAGATCCGTGTGGTGTTGTTTTCATACAGAGGATAGATGCTGCTGGGGAAAGGAGGACTGGCTTTGAGTCATACAGCTACTTTCTATGATTTTGTTCCAGGATTAAAGTGGGCAGCTCTGTCATGATTACTGATAATCAATTATAGCTGGAAATAACTGCATGTTAAAATACACCAGGGAAACAAACATGGCACGTGGGATTTTCTAGTGGTTCATGATTGGAATGAAATCAAATGTTAAATGAGCTTCATGAGTATTGAGTTGTGGTGAATGTTCATTTTATTTTGGTTTAAAGGCAGAAGAGTGGGAAGGCAGCACGTGCTGTACTGCGCAGTGGCTGCGTCCAGCACAGACACAGTTGGGGCGTCAACCAGTGCACTGCTGACCAGGAGAACAGCCCTGCAGAAACTTTCAGGCTGCAGCTTTAGCCGGCAGCTGGCTCAGGCCCACCAACATTGGGAGGGCCATTCTGGCATTTCAGCCTTGCAGTATAGAAAACCACAAGCCTTTGAAAACATGAATTGGCCCTTCTGAAACTGAGAGTGGCTTAAAAATGGTGAGATAAAAAAGTCTGACCTCACCTTTGTTGTTTTTACGTTTGCCTTCTGATTTTTCCTCCTCCTGGGTCACCTGTCCCGTGAAACCACAATGATCAGAAACTCTTTTATGTTTTTCTTGATAGAGTTTGACAGCCTAGTGGAATCACAGAGCAAGCATCCAGTTTGAAAAAGACTCTTGAGATAAGTTACCGCTGACACTGAGGAGCAACTTTGGAATCAAGGTATGGGGATCTGCAGGTTTGATGTTTTGCTGGTTTATAATGTAAGTGAACTAAACACGTAAATGGTCATCAAAGTGAAACTACGATGGGTAGGACTTGTCATTGGTACGAGGTTAGTCTTCAAAATGCTTTCTGCACATATGTATGAGTGAATTGGGAGTTAAATAAGGAAGACATGTTCCTGTGCTGCCTGTTCCTGTGCCCTACTGGTTGGGATGAGTTTACACTATCTCAGGGTAGTGGCCAGTAAGGCCCTACAATAGAAAACATCTAATTTTTAGTCAGAGTTGAACTCCTCAAGTGATTTAATGTGAAAAATGTTGCTCTGAAAAGTGTGGCAGAAAGGAGGTGGGAGTCCCAGGGTGGAGATGCTGCTAACACCCAGCAATAACCGATTACCCTGCTTGGCAACCCCCTTGCTGGTTTAGGTAGATGGAAATGACTTCATTATTTGTTTGTCCCTTGTCCTAGTGCCTTTTATTTTTAAGCCTGCATAACGCAAACCACAGTCCCTAGGGACCTTACCGAGGGTCTAAGTGGCACCAAGCTCCCTGCTAACAATGGGCTTTTGTTCACACTTTCCCTATCACAGTGTCCTGGAGGAATGTCCTTGCTTAGGAGACTATATTGTGATGTTATGACCTCAGGGAGGGGTGGGAGAGGAAGGGAGGGTTCAGGTGTATCTTTAACTTACTTGAATAACTTTCTTCTAGTTGTGTTTTCTTCCCACCAGGATCTCTAATAACTCCTCTGAGGGGGCTGCCTCTGTGCTATAAATACAGCCACATTAGTGCTCGTTGTATTGTGTGCAAGCGCTAATTTTCTAAGCTGGGTTTGAACTTGTTGACTTTTGTGGTCGGTGTCAGGAAATGTTGGGTGGGAAAGGATTAAAGAGGCTATTGATGTGACTCGGAATCTCAGGCCAGGAAGACTGCTTGTATCATCTTAGATCTAGAGACTGCAGTGTTGATATCCAGCATTGGCTTTTTTTTATAGAGTGACTGTAGTCAGATTCCAGTTTCTCCCTCCCACCTCCCCCAGCACAAGCACACTGACTCCACCACTCTAGGCTGTAGTCTCCAAGGAGGAAGTAGGCCCTGTAGGCGAATTTCCTGGTATTATGCCATTTTAACAACCTCTCTCTTGATTTAGGTGTTACAGCCTGGCTAAGAATATTCCTTGACACTTGAAAGGGACCTTTATTGTTTTCTTAATTTGTGAAGAATTGCTTTTTTTTTTTTTCCCCTCTCCAAACTTTTCTTTGTAGGGTCAGACTGGAGCCATGTTATTGTTGTTAAATTTAGATCTGAGACTATATTAAGTCCTCTGGCAGTTTGCCCTAGCGCTTTCACTTCTTAAAACAGGAAGGCAGGCCTTGGCCTACTTGTGCTCATGCACTTAAGACGAGTGAGAAGATGACTTTTTACACTGCTGAGAAATAAATACAAAACTGCATGGTGTGTATACAACTGTTCTGCTGGAGCCATGGTAAATTTAATAGAATCATGGAATGGTTTGGGTTGGAAGAGACCTCAAAGCCTATCCAGTTCCACACCCTGCCACGGGCAGGTACGTCTCCCACTGGACTGGGGACTCTAAGCCCCATCCAACCTGACCTTGAACACCCCCAGGGATGGGGCATCTGTGAGTCCTCTGGGCAACCTGAACCAGGGCCTCCCAACCCTCATAGGAAAACCTTTCTTCCTAAGGTCTCATCTCAATCTCCCCTCCTTCAGCTGATAACCATTCCCACTCCTCCTATTCCCACATTTCTTATCAAGAGCCCCTCCCCAGCTTTCCCAGATTCCCTTTCAGTACTGGAAGGCTACTCTGAGGCCTCCCTTTATAACGTATAGGCTCTGCTTCTGAGGAGAGGTAGAGTAACCTGAAGGGTATAGGAAAAACATTAGATAACAGTAGGAGACATTGATTGCGTAGAAGAAGCACTGATAATTTTAGGATTCCGTTTCAAGTCCTGTGATGTTTGGTGTTGTCTTGTAGCTTGTTTTTAACCAGCCTCCCAACTCCTCCATTGATTTGGTTGTGCAACAACATTAGTGTATAAAATGTGAGCTCCTGCATAATTTGTGTACATCTCAAAGAAAGTAACCTAGTGTCTGGGATTCCCAGGATTCCTGTGGAAGGCAGTGAGAGGGGAATGCTCAACACTTCAGGAATAATGACTAACTCAGATTACAAAGTCTGGCTTTGTAATGTTTGGCATTTAGGTTTGAAAGCTCTGCCTCTCAGCATTTAGTGTGAAAACAGACTAAAATATCTGCCATTGTTTGCAAAGAAAAACTTGAAAAGATGGTCCCTAAGACAAAAAAGAAAAATGGCGGAGAAGGGAGAAGGCATGAATACATTAATAACTTTACATTTCCTTGTTTCGCTTTAACCTCTCAGAATTTTTGAGCCCACTTGACTCTTGCCTTTTGTGAGGGACAGCACAGTCAGACTGAAAGGCAATATTGCAGCACCTGCAGTTTCTTCTTTTATGGAAATGGGGCTGAATGCAAACAAATTGCTTGGGTGGGCTGGAGGTCTGTGCTCCCCTCGAGTTTTGACTCTTTCCCTGTACCATTTCAGTAGCTAATCCTTCCTGTCAGCAGACAGTGAGGAGCCAGCAGCCCATTGAAAAGGGAACCAGACTGAGGACAGGCTGCCGAGAGCGGTATAAAACCTGCTCCTTTGAGGACTGTATAGATTATTCTTTTTTTTTCCCCTCTGTAAAAGCCTTCTTGCTCTGATATACGTGATGGGAGTGGGGGGCCACAAACAGCAATAAATATACCTCTGTGCTTCACCAAGGCTCTTTCTACCTTTTCATAATTCAGGAGTCTTGTCAATCACAGCCAACGAAGAGCGTCTGACAGAGGAAAGGGTTTGCGGATGTGTATGGAGAGTGGCAGGGGCAGGAAGAGACAGCCGAACTCTGCTGTCCTCCAGACTGCCGGCAGTCCTACTGCTCAGGATGCAGCTGGAAATGGAGGGGCCAGAGCCTGTGACCCCCTTGGGTGCAAATACAAATACATTATTGAGTTCACTTTAGGAGCAGGCTGGTCCTGGGAGGGTTCATGTTCTGTCTGGAGAAGGACTGCTCTGTGGGTACCAGCTCCGGTCATAAAAACACAGAATGGCTTGTGTTGAAAGGGATCTCAAAGCCTGTCCAGTTCCAACCCCCTGCCATGTGCAGGGACACCTCCCACTGGAGCAGGTTGCTCTAAGCTCCATCCAACTTGGCCTTGGACACCTCCAGGGATGGAGCAGCCACCACTTCTCTGGGAAACCCGGGCCAGGGCCTCCCAACCCTCACAGGAAAATATTTTTCCTAAGATCTCATCTCATTTTCCCCTCTTTCAGTTGAAAACCATTCTCCCTTGTCCAATCCCTGCACTCCTTGATCAAGAGCCCTTCTCTATTTCTCTTTTAGGGTCTAGGAATGCATGGGCTGTTGCCCTGTTCATTCATTGACACACTTGGGCATCGTGCAAAGCTGAACAGTTCAGTTTGTTATCAGAGCAGTGGGGTCAGCAAGAGCTCCCACAGCAAATGGGAACAATTTGCCCAGATAATGATAGTATTATTTCCACTTTTGTTTAAAGTGGACTATACAAAATTGAATGCAAATACTTTCAAGGTCCACCTCTTTTTTTCAGCTCTTCCAACTTTGTCAGATAAAACATGGAGAGAGGAGTTCATGAGGTTGGGCAGTCTTTTCAGAACACCCTGAATATTCTGTTCAAGACGGTAAGAGCAAGGCAGGGCTTAGTGAGAAGGCACATATACCGGAAGATTGTTGAGATTTTTTTAATAATAATGAAACTTTGAAGAGCAAAATAGTTGAGGGCTTGGGCTGAAATGCCATTCCTGAAAGGGGAGAGGTGGTATTAAAATAATATTGCCCTCTTCTCCAAAGGAAAACCTTGTACCGTTGAATCTGTCCAGGTTTTTGGGGTTTGATTTTTTTTTTTCCCCTTTCAAACCAATGTAGCATTCCTTAGTTTCAAGCAATCCAAAAGGAAAACTTCATTGCAAGTGCTGAGAGTCTTTTCACTGGGACCAGACCTGCCTGCTCTTATCTTCTGGCTCATGCAGGAAGACCAACGATAAGCCAGGTACTTGGGATTCTTTAGTTTGCACAATCTTCCTGACAAACACTGAGATGAGCAACATGAAAACCTGAAAGACAGTAAAAAGCTCAGCCTTTCTGGTCGTCTAAATCTACAGGTAGATTCAGGATTGTTTTATCTGTACAGACTTTGGAATGAGTTTTGCTGGGGGGAGACAGCAAAGTGGAAAGGCCATTTCTGTTTGTACACACGATCTCAAATTTCCCCACATCCATTTTCTCAGAGCTTTACTCCTTTATCTTCTGTTTCTCCTGGCCTTGCATTCCCTTACTACCTAACTGGCTGCTGTCTTCTGTCTTGGCATTGTGGGATGCTCTGGAATGATGTGCAGCCTGCGTTATTGCCATTATCTTGGGATGAAGCCTGCAAGTATGCAAAACAGAGCAGTCAGTTATTTAGTGCCTTCCTTCCAGAGACAGAAGATGTGGAATCTATGATTTTTTTTTCTGCTGCCTCCTGCAAACTTCTAACTCAGTGTCTTCTTGCTTATCCTCTGACCCTGTTTCCCTGTTGTCTGAGGAGATAGTAAACTCATCCAAGCAGTGGTTATCTCTGCCTTTGTTTGCAGCTCTGAGAGCAGCACATCCTCAGTCCCAGTTGTTGCCTTGCAGTCCCATTGCTGCTTCCCAGTCCATCTTGCCCATCTGAGCAGGTACAGCACATTATTACAGTATGTGAGCAAGGTGTTGCAGTTTCATGATAATCTTCACTTTGCATTTGGATGTGGTGCTGTTTTCCAAACAGACTATAAATCAATTGTTTTAGAACCTGACCTATGGATGTTGCCTGAGCAAACAGCCTCTGACTCTGTCTGTTGGAGCACACCTCCCTCCTCAAACACCAAGGTTTGCTTTCTGTGGAGCCTCCATCTATTATCCAGGTTCCTTCCCAGGAAGAGACAGGTGTCTCGTGGCTGTGAAGCCTTTACCCATCCCTTGTCTGTCACCATGCAGGCACCATTCTCCGTTATCGGCCCCTGGGCGGACTGGCTCCTTACAGGGGGTGTGCTTGGGAGCAGAGGAAGGAAGGTAGAGTCACAGATACTGAGACGCAGTTGAAAAGCCCAGATCAGTGGACAAGATGTCTGAGGCATATGATGCTTATCTGCTGGAGTGGGTGGAGGAGGAAAGGGCATCCCTTATCTCTTCTCTAGTTCCCAGCCTGCTCTGGCTGCTTAAGGAGGCTCGCTGGAGTCTTCCCACATTCCTGTATGTTCAGGTTCCTGCTAGACAGGAAACGACTGCTGCTCCAACATCCATTACATCTCAGCTGGTAGTGTCATTTACAGTTGGATTCCCAGAATCCCCCAGAGTTTAGGGTGGAGTGGGTAGGGGTGGAGGGAGCAGAGGGGTGGAGGGGACAGCATGGCTTGTTCGGTGACCCCCGTGCGAAAATATCTCCCTGGGAAAAGAACAAAACCATTTAAACTTGCCTAATTTCTTGAGCAGTTGGTGAGCCTGGCCTGCAGTATATAGGCACTCTAGGAAGTAAAACTAGCCCTTTGGAAAGATTAGAGATGTTGCAAGATATATGGGCTTCTATCTAAATAAAACAGAACAAACAAGAAAAGTGCCTGCAGCCATACCAACAGTAGCTTGTTAGCAGGTAACACAAAACACTGGGGTCGTCCCTGATGGCAGGATTGTCCCAGGACCCCACTGGGAGCCTTGATCAAGGAAAAGCCACAGGATTTGGTTTTGTGTGGACAGGTTTGAGGGATGGCACCTTCACTCCAAGGTACTTCTTGCTGAGGAAGACGCTGCCAGCTAATGGGGAAGAGAAAAGGTCACCCCACTGCACAATCCCACAGCCAGTTCTCTGCAGCAGCACCAGGTCAGTGTCCGAGCAGATGTAGTGCAGGGCAGCGATGATGACAGCCCTAGGTCTGGCAGAAAGCGTGATTTCTGTGGTCCTGGCAGCAGGGCTACTAAAGCAAACATGGCCTTGTTGCAAAGATCAAGATGCTTTTTGACCAGATTGAGCAAATTCTTGTTCTCGTTTCTGTTTGATGTGTACACAAAGGCTTCTCACTCCCTGTAGGGACCTAATGTGTAGTTGTGACAATGGTGTGCATTATTAAACAGTGGCTGCTGCTATTTCTGCTCCAAATTCTCTGCTGTGCTGTAGCAGAGTGTAAAAATTCTATCTTTTGCCTTCATTAAGTAGTACAAAGAGGTAATTTCTATTCAGTATTGTAGGATGAGGCTTACCCTTCCAGTATTATTTTATGTTTCAAAGGAACCTGGTAACACAGCATTTATAGGTAAGGTTTCTTCCTATGCAGGTGCTCTTGTGCCCTCACAAGTTGGCAGAGTTAATGAAAGCAGAGTCACAGGTGCAGCTTAAAGCGAAATGTCCCATGAACTGCAGACGTGGCTTGGAGTCTTCTACCTCTGACATTCAGGCATGTTGAAAACTACAACTTGTGGTAGTGATAGGTGGTAATGTTGTAAGGCTGTTCTCTAAATTAAGATGTGTGTTTTATTATTTATTTAGGTCAGTAGAGTGTTTACTGCTGAAGTTAATATTAATGGCATGCTAAGAAGGATAATTGTTCACTGTTTTGATTTAGGCAACTTCCTGAAAAATGTTGGTTTTTTACTGCAGTTGCCTGGTTAACAGAATAAAAATACATTACTTCTTTTTTCACCTCTCAAAATTCTTCCCTCAGACCATGCTCCACCGAAAACGCTGTTCTTTAAGGAGTAGTACATATTCTTTTGGAAAAACTGTTACAGGTGCTCAGGGGAGGTTTCACCTTTCACATGTGCAGTATTTGTCATTTACACTGATTATTAAGAGAGAAAAATCTTCAAGGGTTCTAGAAGACTCCTAGGAACTGCAATTCTTCAAACTTTGCGTCATAGTCTCATCTCTTTTTATCAGTGTAATTTTATTTAGGTCAGTAGGGTTACTAATTCTGTGTTTTTCTGATGATATGAATTTGCATGTACAAAACTGGGTGGGAACCTTGCTGTGTTGGTCTCCTTCACTGTACTGTTCACTGCTGCTCAGCCCTTCTCCGGGTCTTTTGGTTTGTGTGTGTTCAGCCTGAGTTGGCAGAGCCAGAGGATGATAACTTGTGTTTTGAGATCATCATTATGTATTTTAAATTTAGTTTCTCTTCAGTCAGTTCTGGAGGATGGATGAAGACCCTTCCACAACTTCAGCAGTGCTTAGTTCTGCCTGTTGTGACCCAAACCTGTTCTAGGCTGACCTAGAGTCAACCCAGTGTTAGTGCTCAGTTTCCCATCTCTACAGCTATGACCTTGCTGAGGTATTTGAGCCTGGGTGAACACGAATAACAGCGTGTCACAGTACTGGACAGCATATCTACCTCAGCCAGAAACCTTCAACAAACCTTCCGCTTCTGTTCCTCTTTTTCTACTTGTGGCCTTTGCACTTTGCTGTGAGCTTGTATAACACCCAGGACACTGAGTTTTGACATCAGCTGAAGGGTCAAGGTACCAGTGATATATGAATCAATACTGACACTGACTTCCTCAAAATTGACTCTGTTACACAAAAAGGGTGTTGCCTGTGGGGTGCATTCCTGTGCTTCTGATTGTGCTGTGAAGAGAATTCTCTTTGCTAGGAAAAACACCTTCTTCCCTGTCCACAGAACTACTGCCTTAAGGATTCTGCCCCTTGGACAAAAAGAACTGGGAGGCTATGAACATAGAGGATCCCAGCGGGTTTTCTTGAATGGAGCTTTGCTCAGTTGACTGGAGGGTGCAGCATTCTAGTACTGTTGCTGCAGCAGGTTGTACTCGGTGACCTGCAAATGGAATCTAGCCAGCAGCTGTAATATTGAGTGCCATCTGTCTCCCACTACAGATGATGCAGAGTAAAACCACGTTTAAAGACACACTGTGTGGATTTAAAGCCATATTCTCTCACTAGGAGTTCTGTATTCTTCTGCAGGCTCTCCAGTAACGCAGGACAAATGCAGGGAACAGGCAGAATGGAAGGTTTGATAAGTGTGAAAATATACTCTTTGAAGAGATCCACCTTCCCTTTTGTGTTTCATTTCAGTTTTATTCTTCAGACAGATTAAATTCTTTACCAGGTCCTAAGGAAAGAGTTCCATGGCGTAATGTCCACAGGTATGGCATAATGTCCACAGATATGGAATAGTACCAGATGCTGTGGACATTTTAATCCTTTAGGATGGGCCTTTTCAAATAGTTTTCCCTGTCTGTTTTAGGGACTTGCTGGGTTTTTTTGCCCTGGCCTATAAATTATTTCCACGTTCTGATATGAATCTCCGTTAAGTTTGGTAGATGTTTTCACCACCAGGTTTGATGTACTTGCAGACATGTTGCAATCTGCTGTGGTCATTGCTCACTTTTCAGCCTGCTTGAAGACCATTTGAAGACATCAGAGGTTATTTGCTTATTTCTCCAGTTTATGTGAGTAAAAATTTGGAGTATCCTGGGTCTTATGTGCAAGTAGTCAGTTGTAACAGCTGTCCCTGTGTGCAGGGGACCCTCATGGCCTACATTTCTTTTATTTTTTCTTTCTTTTCTTTTTTTTTTTTTTCAAGGAAGCACTGACATCCATTCTGAAATATGCTTAAGTTTTTACAATGGTCTTTCTTATGCACAGATCATGTTGGAAGGTATTTGAGTAATCGTTGTCTTAGAAGTTCTTGCAGGCAAAGCTTTAGTAATGTGGAGAAGGTCAAATAGATCCAGAATCTGAACATGGTTTGGACTCCAGCCCTGCTATAAAGTGGTTTCATTTTAGTTGCCATTGAGTACTAGAAGTTATAAATGGAAGACTGGGAGGGAGATGTGAAATGCAAGTCCTGTGAACTGAAGGTTTGTGACTGCATTCCTGGTTCTGGCTGTGTCAGGGCAGATCCTGAATAGGAATGTGAGGGAGGTTGGCAACTTGGTAATGTTCATCCTGCACATGGTTATAATTAACGTCTTATTACACTCTTGCCCTCCCTCTGACCTTAGTGAGTTTTCAGTTATGGAATCGCCTGTCTATTGTCTGACCATTGTCTTACATCTTCAAATGTGTTCTTCCTTCCTGTGATAAGGAGAAGACTACAGAAGCTGAGTGGATGGCTCCTCCCATGCTGCTTGGCGTCTTGGCCTTCGTGGAAATTCCACAATGACATAGAATTCATTTTCCAGGCCATCCTTTTCCTACCTCAGTTCTTTAATGTAGTTAAATCACTGACTTCTCTCGCATTTACCTTCTGTCTCATCCACTGCTCAGTTCATACCTTGATCAGAGCACAATCTAGCCAAAGACGTGGTGCTTCTCTCAGTGCTTTGTAGTCCTGGATTCAGGTCTGGATTCAGGTCAAAGGATTCAGAAGCTTTTCAAAACGGGGTCACACATGAACAAGCCCTGTCTGTGCTGCAGTCAGCTGTTCAGAGTGTGTGTTTCAGTAGAGAGAGTTCAGCTGAGGATCATCTCTTCTTTCTTTTGCGTATGTGTGTTCTGTTTCTTTGGAGAGAAGTGCAGGGAGCTGCTGAGGGGGTGATAGCAGAGGTGGGTGTTGAGATGCAGCACCTGCCATTGGAGTACTCAGAGTACAGACTGGGTGGGAAAAAAATCCATCAAAATCACCCTTATGGGAAAACTAATTTTGTTTGAAGTGAACATATTCTAAAAGACATTTCCTTTCTTCAAAAAGGAGTCAACTTCACTCTTGGGAAGCATCTTTAAAACTTGGAGTAACATCTTTCAGGTTTTCCCTTTGGGGTGTCCCACTCCCCAGTTACATCTGTTGTGCAGCGTTTGCAATGCATGTGTTATTTTGGCAACTCTGCAAGAAAATGCTCCTGTTCTTCCTGCCTGTAAATCTACACTCAGTTCCACTGACAGGACCTTAGCTTTTCTGAAATAAGAGTTTGACCAGTCATTCTGACCTTCCGGCTGTTTTCACGCTCCCGATAGCTGTTTGAATCGAATGAGTGGACTGCCTGAATGTTCTTGCTGAACCGTTCACTTGTCACTCCTAAGACTTTTCCATTTTAGAGAACCAACATTTCATGCTGACAGAGTTTCATTGATGAGCTCCAAACTAGAAGCAAAGCATCCAAACCAGTGAAAATACAGGAGACTCTGCAGGTCATTCATGGAGGGGCTGGGTGTCGCTCATCTGGGAAGAACAGAAAATCTGCCATATATTTCTGCCTTTAACTTGGTGGAGGTAGATTTTTTCATCCTGTGGCTCATGTAGAGCCCTGTTATATTTGTTGTGCCAACTCTTTGAGGTTTTTGAGGTTTTTTTGAACCACTGTAAGAAAAAAAAAAAAAATAAAGAGGTTCAGTGTAAACTCAGAAGAAGCAAATGGGCAAATTTTGAAGGTGTCATGTCCACTTTTGCTCCAGCTTGGCTTTCTGTGCAAGCAGATGTACATTGGAAGGATGGGAGTGAAGGTAGAGATCTGGGAGTTGTTCTACACTCATTAAAAGGAGGTGGTGAGCGTGTCTATCAGTGTGGACATGCGTGTGTTTGTGAGTGAATGGCCATTGAGGACCTCTTGGAACTCTGATGCGTAGAGTAACTCTGTTCAGCTTCAAAGGGAGTTCCAGACGCTGATCAAGGCTAGTGTGTGTCCTTAAATTCCCCTTCTGATTCTGTCATCTTGACTCATTAATCCACAGTAATTTAGATTTATGTCTTGGGCCTTGACAAGTGATTTTCTGCTGCTACTCTTGGGGCGTCTCTTGTCGGATGCCATGTGAGATGTCCCTGCTGGGTTTCATTTGGTGGAACCTTCATTTTCCTGTTTTCTCTCTCAGTCCCTGCCCTCCCTCCCTGGCAAAAGTAGCCTGCCCCAGGAGCACAGGCTGTGGCATGTTTTCACATGTCTTTTCTTTTCTTCCTCTCTGAAAGAAGCCAATGAGCTTCAGGTCTGTGGCATTGCTCCGGTAGCGTGTTGGCAGGCACATGAAGCAGATTCTTCAGTCACCCTTAAAGCCAACAATGAGATTTATTATCTCCATTGCTCTTAGGGAAATTAGCCTAGGGAATTATTTATGATGTTTTGAAATGCTGTTGTCTTATCGAGTGATTGCTTGCTTACACCCAAACTCCCTCTTACCTTTGGTCACAGGGATTGCATATTTAATGTGTGTTTTACCGGGGGCAATTAAAAGGGCACAAGCAAAACACAGTCACACTCTGAGCCGTTTATGGCATTTGATCCTTGTACAGCAGAAATTACCTCCTCCAGCTCACCTTCTCTCTCAACATTGTATCTGGGAAGAGAGATAAATTCACAGTTAATAAAGATAAGACTGGAAAACTCCCTTTGTGAACCTGTGAACAGTTCACCAGTTGCAGTTTGGTTTCAAACAGCAGGATGCAGCAGTATCTCATAATTCATGGACCAAAAGGAGCCACTCTTGAGGCAATATGAACTGTGACGTCCGAGTACCTGGATTTGGCTGTACTGGACAGAAAGCTTTAAGGGGTTAAAGTCCTCTGTATTAGCACACTATTGATAACATCCTGTCATTTCCCATGACACGCACTTGCAGCCTTTTTGTGATTCTTCAGCTTTTCTGTGTGTAATGGTGCTCTTGGCAGGGAAGACTCTGGGCACATTGCTTATCCAAGCATCCAAGAGGGTGTTCAGATGGAGCGGTGACTCTTGCCCTTCTGCCTTTTACATTATTTATATTTGTATTATCATTAATTAATGATTTATGGAACCCATTTTGCAAGCCACAAACCCATTTACGGCAGTGTAAAGCAGCGTGTGTGTAAAATGCGCACACAGCTACATCCACACACAGGTGCTTCCCCTGTGCAGAGAGGCAGTCACGTCCAAGATGCAAAATGTTCTTAGTTGCAAACACTTACAAAAACTATGCAGAGTGTTCTGCATCCCAAGGTGTCAGAGAAGGATCATGAATTTGTAGAATGTAATTAATCTGAATTGTATTTAAACATCACCTTTCTCTCACAGAAGCAGTGCTGTGCCTGTTACAGGGTTTGACTCAGACTCTACTCAGCAAAATGATGTGGATATTCCCCCTGCAGGGAATTTCATCTCCCGTACCTGGCCAGGATGTCAAGCGGGTTGTTTCGTCATAGTAATGGAGATACATGTGCAAGATACAGTGCTTTGCTAATATGAAATTAAACACCCACAGTTAAACAGATAACTTGGGGTATCAAACCACACATCTAGAAGTCCCCAAAGGGGTTGTTTTCCCATGGTTCCTGCATCGTGAGCAATAGCTCTCATGGTGTTTCTCTCCTTTCATCCCAAATCACACTTAGGGTTCTCTTTCCAGTAGGTCTTCTTCAACTTCCACTGTCTTTTAATCATAACTCATAGCTGTTTGGATATGTTGAATCTCTCCTTTTAAGGCTTTTGTGTAGTACCTGTCACTGTCACGCAATAGCCTTTAAACAAAGCTAACTTAAAAATCTAACTGATACCAGAAAACACGTGGTTTGAGAGGCTCGGAAGGGGCAATTGTGGTCACTTGTTCTTCATACAAAGAGGTTGTATCCCCGTCACTTTAGGGTTGGACAAAATGTACCAATCAGTTTTTTCACCACAAACATAAACAGTAGCTCTGAGATCTTCATGTGTCAGAGTGTAAGGATAAACATCCTTGCCTGTATCTAAACCTACATCTTCCTCTCTGGATCAGATAGTGCAATGACAATGCATATGGGGGTTCTGTTTGTTTATTTTTATTGTGTGGTGTTGGAGCACTCCACCGGCTTGGCTTATGATGGAATATCTCAGTCACTGGCGTATCGCATGCAGGTTACATCAGTGCAGCTGAAAGCTCTCTCTGTAACTATGCCACACAGGTTTACCTCCCTGCCCATAAAACCACATCCACCAGGGACCTCATCAATGCAAATACACTCAAGAGCAGCTAATGAGGATTTTAATTTAGCTTTAAATGCCTTTGGTGCTTGGTAGGCCTTTACGGCACCAGGCAGAGAAATCTCCAAAGCTCTGGCGGCTTTCACCATAAATGTCACTGCATCGTATTTATTATTTGTTTTAGCTGCATTTCTAATGACCAGAAAGCTCATTTCTCAGATTACACCGATGCTGTGTGTTACTTACTAGCACCTTGGTTTGTTTAAACTACAGGGCAAAACGCAGGAGCTAGCCAGGAATAATTTTCTCTTGTGGGACAGGATGTAGAATTGGGGAGCCCTGACAAGCGTCTCCTGAATGATTCTGGGGATACCTGAAGACAGTCCTGCCCTTCCTGGAAGACAGGGTTTTATGGAGGTGTGGGCTGAGGTGTGACAGGGACTTGTGATCATCTGTCAGCATGGGTCATCGGGAAGACTTGTCCCAGAGTTACTTGATAAAAACGTTTCTCTGTGGGTAGCTGAGCCAGGCTTGTAAGATT
The DNA here is from genome assembly GCA_033558105.1 of Coccyzus lansbergi. Taxonomy (NCBI): domain Eukaryota; kingdom Metazoa; phylum Chordata; class Aves; order Cuculiformes; family Coccyzidae; genus Coccyzus; species Coccyzus lansbergi. The sequence goes on from JAUMJK010000165.1 coordinate 320,023, forward strand.
ATGATTTGTCTTGCCGGTGGTTTATAACTGCCCAGACATTTGCAAGCAATGATTACTTATTAATGTCGTTGTTATATTGAGTGTCACCTTTTGGTCTAATTCCCTCAGCCCTACGTGAGTCATTATATACTTCAGAGCTGACTTCAACCTTTGTCGAAGCTTGTGTTTGCCAGACCCTATCAATGGGAGATTTATTGCCCTGAGGTGGTATTTTCCAGCCTTGGTCCAGGACTGGTATTTTTTTATGACAGGGTAAGGGCAGACTTTCCTTAGGCTCACAGTGCTGGCGCTTGTGTGAGGCTGAGGCACCTGTCTCAGGGTGTTACATGCTCCCATTACGAGGTGGTTGTGGTGCTACTCCTCCTCTTTATTTCCCTCCTCCTCTCACACCCTTTCCAGAGTCCCCTTTGCATCACCTTTTCCAGCTGATCTCCTACACATGGAGTGCCCAGAAATCCCAATTTCCCTTCACCTTTTCTCCATCTGCAGTCCTTACCTTCTACAACCTCTACCTCTCCACGATTTTGCACAGTCCCAACATTCTGTAACCCAGTTTGTCCTGCATGAAAAAGCTATATCTCATCATATTCTGGCAGCTCGCACAAGTTAATCTTAAAGTCACCAGCAGGCTATGATTTAAGGCTACTGTATCTTATGTGTGATCTGTAACTTCTTTAAATCGGAGGAAGAAAAGCAAGAAAAGCTCTTTTATCCAGACACCAGGATGCTGGTCTGTCAGTCATAGGGCATTGTGCGTTGAGCAGCGATTCAGTTTACCTTCATGTCCTGGGCACTTTGTGAAGCAAAGGAGACTTGTAGATTGCTGGGATAATAGTTCTTATCTGTGTTTCCCCAGCTAGTTTGGGATTTGTAGTGCCAACTTCTAGGTGTGCAGACACCTGCGTTAGCAAACATGATTCCTCTGCTACTGATGTCCTGCTGTGTTTGGTAGCCCTGGTGAGGTGTCTCTCAGATCTTAACTCAGTGCCTGGCTGTTGCTGTCAAAAATGCACCTTCCATTTGGTTTTGTGGCCAGCCTTAGAAGGCCAAGGATTAACCTGTCCCTTTGAATAAGCTTTTTGTGCCGACAGTATGAGGTGAAAATCCTCCTTCTGGCTTTTTTTAATGGAGCTTGCAACACTTCCCTTCCCCAGGTGACAGGACTTGGTGTCAAACAAACATGAGAAACATCCTTCCATGTGTTTGTATTGAGATACTGACTGTTAGAAGCCCACTAACAAGAGCCTGTGCTCGGAATCACAGCTTTCTCAGCCAATTAATGCCTGGCTCCTGCACCTGAGACATTTTACTACGTGACAGCTGTTCTGTGGTCTATATACAAAATGAATCAGAAATCTTTATTTCATCATTACAGGGCTCACAATTGCATCACAGATTCCACCCGCACAGTCTGACAGCCTGGAAGGAGATGCTGTAGATCTGGAGTCAGATGAATTCCTCTTGCAGTTTTAGAAACAGGCAGAGATGGAGAACCAGAGCCTTGGCAGGGAGAGCCTTCACTTCCCAGGCATGTATGTTCAGTTTGAAACCTGAATTGAAAGCAAATTTTTCCAGCCTGTTAAAACTTGGAGAAATCCCTACCTGTGTCCCACCTTCCACCATGAAATAGTTTCCTTCCCAACACCTGTTTCAGCCCAACACAGGAGCCTGTGTGTTGACCTGTCCGGAGAGACACTGTGGGCTGGCAGGAGCCACCTCGCAATTCCACAGCAGTTAACACCTCTGCTCTCAGTGAAAGCAGCTGTTTTGCTCCATGCCCCATAAAACCATGAACAAAGTTTTACACATTTGTGCTGAAACGAGGGATAGATATTGCTTATCCGCTTCCCTACCACTCTGCAGCACACCCTGGCAATTACGGTCAGGTCTATCGTTATCAAGTGAGCAATAAGGAGGAGTGTGAATGGAGATAGGTGAAGGGATGGGCCCTGGAAGTGCTGTGGCAACGAACAAGTTATTGCAGGTTTGCTGGCGCCGTCAAGTCTGTATCGGCTCGTTTCAATGGCCAGGCTGGAGCAGAGAGGCAGGCACCATGCTGCTACCGGGAAGGCGGCTGTGTGCTGAAGTCAGATGGCCTTCTCATCTGCATGCAGGGATGAGTAAACAGCATACAATGTGCACATTGATTTGCAGCCCTCCCTGTCGCCTGCCCTCATTTATAGTGGGGAGATGAACTTTCACCTTTTGTTTGTTTGCTGTGTATTCATTTTTTATTTTACCTGTCAAAACCCAAAGCTAGCCAAGAGTTGATCAGCCAGTGTTGTAGTCTTCCCTCCTCAGGGCCTACATGTCCACCCCGAAGTCTTTTACAAGACTATATCCAGCCAGTTTGGGAGCGTCAGGCTATGTACTGCTCTTAATTGGGTCTGCAGGAACCACAGAGAGATGAGAAACATGGGCACTTAGTCTGTCAAGGGGGTTTTTGCACATGTTGTGAGACCAAGATGTACAGAAAGTAATTGGCAGAGCTGGAAGCAGAGTTATGGTCTCTGGTCTTGGGAGAATGTATTTAGGGATTGAGGGGCAGCAGATGACTGAATTCTCTGTTTCTTTGAAAACCTTTTCTTGCAAAAGTAATCTCTTCTAGATTAAAAAAACCCACAGCTTAAATTTTTAATGCTAATTAAGGCTGTCATTTTTTTACATTTTCGGGGACCATCTTTTAATACAGTCAACTTATCTATGTTTGTTTATTGAGAACATTGAAAGGAAGAAGGAATTGTTCTTAGAAAAGAGGGATCTTCTAGCAGTAATGATGTGAGAGGTGCTCAGGTTATTGGGCCATCTTGATGTGATCCAAAACCTTAGAAATGCAAAACTTTCTTGTGAAGCCTGGGAAAGTTTAACTCTGAATTTGATCAGTGTGAAGTTGATCCAGGTTTATTACCCAGACCTCATCCACAGAGTATGGCTATGTGGCAGTGCTGTAAAAGGTAGACATGACAGATGATTCCAAAGAAATGCTTAACTTGGAAATAAATTACCTTCCCCTTTGTTATAGGAAGTGCTTTACTAAATGGTGCTGCTAAGTCTGTGTTCCGATTTCTCTGTGGACTTTGGATAATCTCTGTTCTTAGGTATTCTGGATAGATCAGACTACCCAGTTCTGACAGTCATCAGTAACTAGCAATGCTCCATTAGCTAATTGCTCAGTGACAGTGACCTTTCTGGGTAAGTCCACATGACAACCACATAAATGCCACCTTAATGCTTCCTGATTAACTTTATAAGCCATTTGCTGTATAACTTCAGTCCTCAAGTAACAGCACCTTTGGATTCTTATGACTTTGTGTGTCACAGCTGGTCCAGCAGTCAGACTTGGCTTGTTTGGACTGAAAAGGTGATGTCAGCCTCCTTTACAAAGAATACTTGAGTTGCTTCAGGAAAGCAAATCAACACTACAGTGATCATTACTCCAGCAATGCCATGGTGTGTTCTTTAACCTTGCAAAGGAACACCCTAACAGTAGGCTGTTAAATGTGTAGATAAGTGAAAAAAAAGTGGTGAGCAAGAGAGGAAACACATCATGGGCAGATTTGCGTGACCTGTATGTTGTGGCTTTGCTGGTGAGGAAGAGGTTGCCTCAGAAGCAGGGTGTCTGAGGAAAGAGTAGGGAGGTGACTGGCAGTATGGGAACCATGTTTCTGCCTTTGTTGCACTTATAGCCAAGCATCTGGTTTTGACAATGAAGTGTAGAGGCAGGTGTTGCAGTGGAAGGGCTCTCACTGGCTGCAATTCTAATGTAATAAACCCAGGCCTAGTTGAGAAGGGTGGTTGATGTTCCAGGTCTTCTGAGAGTTCCCGCTTCTTTAAGCCATTATGTTTCCCTTTTGACAGCATCTAGGATAACCCCCTGATAGTTTTCATGTCCTAACATTTTTAATTTTGTGTCTGGGACTTTATGTAAGGACATTGCCAGCTGATTTATGCCTAGATTGAATGTACAGGCTGTGCATAACTGATCTCTGAGATTTGATACCATCTGGTCCTGTAGATTAGTTGAAGACATGGGGCAGTGTTGTGGATGCAACCCACCAGCTCTAGGAGGGAGTTTAAGCACCATTTCATGTCAAGCCCTTTGCTTCTGAGCTGAAGACAACTAGGAGGTGAAATAACTGGAGCCAGTCTGGATGGAGATCAGAACAATGACTTATGTGGGTTTGGCCCATAAAAATTTATGATAGCCTTAGGTACTGCTTAGAGGGTTGTGGCTATCTCGTCTGGGATCTTCAAGGGTCTGTCTTTTGTAGGGTACAGACACAGGTACAAGCAGTTGTGTTGCACAAGTCCTTGATAATCCCAGGTTGATGCAGAGGATTTATGCTGGTTGTTGGCTTTGCTTTTGTATCAATGGAGATTTCAGGAGAGGCAAGGGAAAAATGAACACTGATAGTCTTAGCAGTAGAAAAATCTAGTTTCTAATGTCACACTGCGGTAGTTGTCGTCTGGTAGTTGTGATGTCATGTTCATTGCTTACAACACCCAAAATATTCACCTTTTGGGTGGTGAAGCTCAATAAGGGATTAAGCATGCAGGATGTAAAGCCCAGTGAAAGTTCAGTTTAAGCAAGCAGTGAATTAAAATGAACTTAGGAGGAAAGGAGAGACTCAGCAAGACGTTTGTGAGGAAAACCAGGATGGTTTACCTGAGCATTTTCCCTACTGTTTCTCTTTTGCCCTCTTTCACTTCTGCTGTTTTTCAGGACCCCTCTCTATTCCAGTCTTGTTCAAGCTCCCGCAAAGAGCAGTTTTCTCTGCCCAGCATAAAGCATGGTTGAAGTCCTGACAACCAGATTTTTAAGACTGCTTAATTACGTGTTTCCTTCTCACCCTAGGGCAGAGATGGCTGGTGCCATTGTAAAGGCTAGTTGGGAGTAAATGTCATCTCATCACAAGGGGAGTATTGTGATCGTAGTAGGTTTTTTCTAATTTTTGCTTGTGTCTTATGTCAGACATTTGAATAAAACAGAGGTTGCATCAATAGATCATCTGTGCCTGTGTTTTGGAACGTAGTTGTGCAGTGTTGCTCCACACTCGCCACTCAGAATTGTTTTATACTTGGTGATAGTTGATTTATGGTGAAGCATATAATGGTATAACCAAGAGCAGTGTCGGCTCCGGGACATAAGCCTGGTGCTGTTTTCTCTGAAGTTAGTGATAATAATCCCGATGCCTGGTTGAAAAAACAGTGCGTCTGTTCTACACCCCCAGGCCTGTTCCTTCAAGCACAATTTTTGCAGATTTCAGTGCAACAAAAATTGTAATCTCTGTCTCATTGCGTTTTTTTCCTCATGGATTCATTTTTACTTCCTATGCCTGATTTCTTCCACTGTTCAGAATCAGAAATGGTTGTGCTAGTAAAGTGCCTGCTCGTGGAATGTATGGGCTATTCTTGTAGTTCTTGTTCTTTTGATGTATTCTTTGAATCCATTATGTCTTCCTCTGAACCTGAGAAGATCTGAAAGGACACGTAGTGTAACAGGTAAATATTTTAGCACGCTTGAGACCTGTCTTTTCATGTTCTCAGTATCGTTGTATCATTTTCCTGTAGATAAGGCAGTGTTTTCAGGGGTCAAAAGGATCTGAACTCTACAATATCAACTCAGATTTTGGATGATGAACATGTGGAACTCTGTCCCTGAACTTGTTTGAAAGTCTACTCCTGAATTCTGGCCTGAAGAATTTGTCAGCTGTTTCATGATGACACACCTGGAATACGAATGAAATGAGTAAGCTTTTCAGTTGAAAGCTAGTAGATAAACATATAAATGACCTAGAGAAATAAATGGGCAGTGTTCTTCCTTCTAGACATTTTAAATGTCTGTGTAGAGTAACTTAACAAGAACATAAATAAGATACAAATGACAGGAATGTGAATCCGTAAAGTATTTTTTGCATTTCACAAGTTTATGCTTTGCTGGTTTTCTATATGTCTTTTCTGCCCCTGTACTTAGCAGTGCTACTTTGAATAGCACAGTGATCCTGATTATTTCCACTGCTCTTAAGTTGCAGCTGTTAGTGCTGAGCTGACAGAGGGACTCGTATGTGTCGAGTCTGTACTTACCTTTGGAAAGCTCACTGTGAACTGCAGCTGCCAGCTGTCCACATGAACTTTGGGTAAGTGTGGGAAATGTCTCTTCACTGTCTTAAACCACACTACAATAATAAGTTATTACAATAGCAACTAGAAGGTGTAAGTAAGATCAAGTCCCTGTTGTGTACCCAGAATGAGTGATGGCCTCAAATATGAAATTGTGTTTTAAAAAGACAAAAGTAAGATTCCTACTGCCATTTCACAGGTAAGAAGGTTGACAAACCATAAGTTATGTGCTCCATGTCGCATAGGTTATGTGACAGCACTGAAATTATTCTCTATGTTCAGTTTAAGACCTTAATGTTGTGGGTTATTCCTTCTCGAAACTGTCAGTGTCTTGGCATCCCACTCCAGCTCAGCACAGGCTGTCTCTTATGTGACTTTCTGACAGAATACTGCGTGCTGCTTTCAAAAGCCTGCTGGGCTTGGAGCCTTTGCAACCACATCCCTCCTGGAGGCTGGCGGTGTCAACTCTGCTGGCTCCTACCAGCGCTGCCCAAGAGGGCCTGCAAAGGGATGTAAACAGGGTATAACTGATCTGGAGTGAAGATGCGCTTGTGCAGCAGAAATGGTGAGGCCAGAGGAAAGCAAGGGAAGAAAAGGGCTAGAGTGAGTGTTCTCACTCAATTGTGTCTCCTACTCCCCACCTTTCTTCTGTCCCTGCTCATGGTACCTTCAAGGTGGCTGCCTCCAATAAGAATTAATTTTCTGGGATGTAATGAACACATCAGTTCATGACAGAATTTTTCCCCAGGCAGAAAATCTTTTGTAGGAAAAGTGGAATTTTAAGAGTTCTGGACTGAAGTAAAGAGAAAATAAAAAAAAGCCAAAAAAAAAATCCTACCTGAGTTCCTGAGAAAGGGAGATCTGTTCAGAGAAAGCCCACTGGGCTGGGAGATTCTTCATGTGCTTCTGCAGTTGGATTTCCTCAGAGACTGTGGCAGATGTGACATTGAATTACATTTTTCTTTACATTTGTATACCAAAAATAAACACTGTCTAAGTCATTCAGTGTCTTCTTGATGGCTTAGAAGCAGTCAGGATGACAACAGCTACTGGTCAGAATTGTCAGAATCCAGCCTCATTATCACAGCTCACAGTACTTGACCTGGAGACCTGGCCAGGAGGAGACATTCAGTGGGGTGCCAGATTCCTTTGGAATTAAGATCTTGCATACAGGATTTATGCTTCCCAGAAAGATGCTCTTCCTGCTTGTAGATATTATCAGGATAATACCGTTACTAAGGTAGAGCCATTGATGTGGTAGGCACTGCCCATTCCCTCCTTCAAAGGCCTTTAAGAGTGATGAGGATTACAGAGGATATTCCTTCGTTTGTGAGAGGGGGTTCAAATGAGTGAGTGGGAGTACTGCTGTTAGTACTATAAAATTGTGTTTAGTGTGCTTATCTGCATGTGCTTATCTGCAGTTTTAATGATATAGACGCATATTTTCATGCTAAATGTGAGCTGAAGATTTAACAAACTTTTAAACTGGACTTTTAAGTAGCTCTCTGTTCCCTGCTGCTTAGTAGGCAAGGGCAGGTAAGAAAGGAGTGCGTTTTAAAAGTAAATGGCAGCAATACCCCAACTGAGTTATAAACTAAATGGGAAGTTTAGTCCTTGCAAACTCCACAGGCGGGAGTTTGAGAAATGCACAGAATACTCAGTTCCATAGGCAGATTTGGGGTAAATGTTAAGACACAGATTTTAACAGGTATTTAGATAGCTAATTGTTGCTGGATTCAGTGGAAGGGATACATCTGGCTTTAAATTGGAAGGGGGAAGATTTAGATTAGACATCAGGAAGAAGTTCTTCATGATGAGGGTGGGGAGGCCCTGGCCCAGGTTGCCCAGAGCAGTGATGGCTGCCCCATCCCAGGAAGTGTTCAAGGCCAGGTTGGAAGGGGCTTGGAGCAACCTGATCCAGTGGGAGGTGTCTCTGCCCGCGGCAGGGGGTGGAACTGGATAGGCTTAGAGGTCCCTTCTGTCCCAAACTGTTCTGTGATTCCAGGTTCTGGAAATATTTGAAAACCTTGTGGACTAATTGGTTCTTGTGTTCAGCTTCAGTGCCCATCACATGCTGTTTGTGTCCAGAGAACGTCGATGCTCTATTACTGGAACAACCCCTCAAGGATGCCAAGAGCTTTGGCTTCTGGTCCACAGTAGGTATCTACCTTCCTTCCGTGCCTTCTTGATGTCTTCCATTTGTCTGTTCATCTCATCTTGCTAAGTCTAATCAAGACCTGACAAATCATGTTGGTACATGTTTCTTCCAAACTGTTAACCCATTTTTTTTCTCATTGAAATCAAATTTGTTAACAAGTTTTCAGTTAAAACTACAACTTATCCTTCAGACATACTAAATCCTGTAAATCAGGAGTGAAATGTTTGAAAACACTCGCAGGAAGGCAAGTCACAAAACCATAAAGCCTTCATACGTAAGCTTTTATCGAGGTCTTCAGATCTATTCAGATGTAATTGGATCTTATATTTTTGAGAGTCCTGAATATTTCTTTGGGGGAATTCTTAGTTTTCTCTGCAGGCTTGATTTTTGTCAATGCAAAAAGAAGCTAAAAATAAATCGGTTTAAAAATATTGGCATATCTAGATTTTTACCAGTCCTCCATAAAAAGCAGAGGGTTTGGCCTAAAGACTGTATACAAAGAAGATAAATCTTGTGTCACTGCACAGCTCATAAAAAAAATATTTTTAGCCAAGCATACAAATACCTGCCTTTTTATTTGTTATGGGTTTGTTTTGCTTTGTTTTTTACATCAAAAAATAAACTATAGAAAGAGCATGGGAAGCAATAAATCTGGGTGTGTCATTGGTAAGTGCTTGAACGAGTTCCCTTTGCATAGTGGTAGGAAATTCCTCTGGGAACATATATTTTTATATGCATGCTAGAGGCCTAAAAATGTTACTAGAGTGAACCGTCATGTTAGAAAAGAGGAAAAGGGGTTTCCAGTTTGTTTCATTGTTCTGTTTTGGAATGAAGGATTGTGATTTGAGTGGAAAAAAGTTATAATAAATAAAAAGTCACTGAAAATGAGCTGAATTAGACTGAACCTGGTGAAACTCCTGAACTGTGGGAATGACCCATAGAGCAATTTATAGAATCATAGAATGGCTAGGTTGGAAAAGACCTCTGAGATCACCGAGTCCAACCGTAGCTGTCCACTACATAGAATCAAAGAATCACTAGTATAGAAAATACCTTACATTCCTCTGAAAATGGATAATAGTTTTTCCTTTTCCTTCGGCCAGGTTTTTGTCAGACCCACGAATCCTGAAGGGCAGTTGGTGGCTCCTTTCCCTCTGAGACAGGCAGGAGGTGATACGGTTGTGCAAGGGTTTGGTATCTGGAGGGTTGTGCCTTGGGGATTGAGGTGGGATCCAGACCTTCAGTGAGATAATGGCAATGTTTAGCACTTCCCGTGCTCGGCTTTCAGTGTGTTCACAAAAGTAAATGTACAAGCGATGCCGTTTCCCCAGTCCTGAGCAGGGACACAAAGTCTGTGAAGAGCAAGGCCGGGAGCGCTGTGCTGCACTGACAGCAGTCGAGGCCTGGGCTCCAGCAGTTGGTCACTACCCACAATGGAGATCTCATGCAGTTCTGCCAGCCCTGCTGAGGAGCTCCAGCCACAGGGCCATGTACCATAGTGAACTCTCTGAAATCAACCTCCCTTTTGGCTTTGTCACCAGTCGCGTGCAGTTTGGATGGGATGCCCCTGACTTGTGTGTGCTGAAGTTCTTGTCCCCAGGGCCATGTCTTTGAAGCATGACTGCTGGGATGGGATTTGGGCAGGGGGACAGGAGTTCCTCGCACCAGTTCTAGTGGAAAACAGGAAACTGGCAGGGTGGTGCCTCCTGTCCATGCCAAACTTGGAGCAAGCGGCTCCTTTATTCACGCAATTGCTAAGCTTGCCTTTGATATTTATGTCCCCTTGAGATGGCACAGCATTACGAGGTACCATTTGGAAAGAAAGGTATTGAGGGGCTGAACACACGTATCCACACACATGTGCATTACACCTGCACTGACAGACATACCCCTCGCTGAAATCAGGAGACATGGCTGGTCTGCCATACCTCTGAAACACAGCTCTTTGTCAAACCTTGGATGAATGGAAGGCTGTCTGAAAGAGAACATCTTCCTTGCATATAAAAGCCTAATCACAGGCAGATCCAGAGAGCCTTTTTATTTGTGTTTTTTGATCAGAACATACCACAAAGTCTGTTTGCATATCTCTTAAACCTCTACTGTCCAAACAGAACGTATGGTATCTTTGCAATTGAAATCCTCAGCTCATACCATCAGAGAAAGCTCAGGCAGATTTAGGAGCTCATGGTGCTGTTCTGCCACAGTCCTTCAGCTGAGAGGGATGGAGCCACTCATGTGCTTAGATTTGGCCCTGGCTCTCTTAGTCAGCACTGCCACGCAGGCTGGAGGCTACAGGTGTGCAGTGGCCCAGGTCCATTAACTCATCATCAAATAAAATGTAAGCAAATGACATAATAGGAGACTTCTGTAACTTCAGATATAGCAGCGAACAATCAGATCAGAAAGAAGAAAGTCACCGACCTCACTGAGGATGGACGTTGTGTTTGTTTTAGCTCAGTATCATGTATGGTGTAGGTTCTTTCTAATTGTGTGTCAAGAGGGCTTCTTTCTGCATGTTCTGGCAACCAACCTGCTTTTCAAGAAACTGGGCTGGAACAGACTAGCCTTTTTGTTATGAAATGGAAAGGATAGATCTGCATGTTTGAGTGAAGAAGAGGCAAGTCTTTACTTAATTACCTTTTAGTTGAACACATCATGTCCATATTGTGTATAAACAGCATGAAGAGTTAAGCCACTGTAGTCCTTCTTCAGTTTGACTGAGTGATGACTGTGATGACTCCCCTCAAACAAACACGTCTCCCCCCGTCACTCCTGCACAGAGATTCTTCTCATTCCCTTTCTTTTTATGCCAAGATGAGTATGTAAATTGGTTGAGCACTTAGTGCAATAAGAGGGAGCAAAAATGAGACCCTAATTACTAGTTCTGTAACTGAGGGAATGATTGAAGAATATTTTGGGGAATCACAAGAATTTCAGTCTGTTACTTGCGTGTGTTGGTGCTTGTAGTTGTATTTTAGAATAATGCCAGTTGTCCTTCCTTCTTTTAATAATAGTTCATTGCTTTCCTGTTGTGGGGCCATATTTGAACAAACATTAACCAGATCAAAGCTTAACGGATAGTTCTGATGGCTGTGATTCAGCAGAGCACTGCAGCGCCGCGTTTCATTGTGACTTCAATGGGACATATTTTGACTTCAGCAAGACACAAGTGTTGCTTCAACCAGAGGCAGGGGGATTGACTGTATGACTTGATGGGGGGGGTGTGGTGTGCTTAAAAATCAAAGGCACAGCTAGTTCCTGTTCTAAAGAACGGGAATTGCATGTTCTTCCTGCAAGGCATTGCTATGGACTAAGCACCCCTTGATCCAGGCCATACCTATCACGCAGTGTTTCAATAGCTGGAAGTGCCAGAGCCAAAAGAGGTTTTGGAACCATAGGACACCAGTCAACGGGAAGAAGGACAGAGGAGTAGAACAAAGGAAGAGTGAGAATGTGCCCATGAACCAGGGTCTTGGGCCTGATACTCAACAGAACAGCCAAGATCTGTCTGTCCCCAGAAACTGTCTTCAACAGTGCCATATAGCAGGTGCTAGAGAAATTGTTTAAGGTATAGGAAGAGTACTGAAGACCCCCCTCCCCTGGTACCTCCTTCCCTGAGGGTACAGACACTTGGGTGCTGGGCAGCAGTGACCAGGCGACTTGCTGAGTTGGATGCCGCTTTTGGACCACACTGTCTGTTTTGTGCCAAGAACACGACAAGCTGTCTCCCTTCAGACTGGGAGGATTTAGTCCTGTGGCGGCAATGGTTTCATAGGAAATTTTCACTGTTAGCAGGACATGAGGAAAAGATATTGAAATTATTTGTGCTGAAATCCCCTTGTTGATACCTTCCTTTTGATGGCAGAAGATCTTAAAATACAATTTACTTGTCTCATCCAGGCCATTAAAGTGTAATAAATCGTGGCAACTTCGAGGTTTTAAGGTCTTTTTTTTACTTTTAGTGGATGGGCTTGCACAGCCTTGGAAACGCTTGGAATTCCCCTTGGTGATTATATGCGAGTTATTTATAGTAAATCCTTAGTCTGATGGCAGAGTCTACCTCACAGCTTGAGAACTGCTGCTTTGAAGGTGGGAGTGTAAGCTCATTTAGCAGTTTTACTCACTGTGTTTGCCATTTCATGTTTCTGTGTTTTTAGCTGCTGTCATGAGTGAGCAGAAGCATTTGTGTGCGCGTTGCCACTGTTGCACAAGGCAGGAACACTTTGCTTTAAACACTCCCTCTGGACCTGCTTTTTGAACCAAACGGAATTATCATCAGTATAACAATAATTGTTTTGCTTGTGACAGGCAGACTGGGTGGGTACAAGAGTGGAAACTTGCAGAAAATGGAGACATCAGGGGAGGAGAGGGAGCGGAATTTAATTTCCTTTACCCTGACATTGATGTTGTTGTAAAGTCTCTAAAATGGCACCTTCTGGCTCAGAATCCAGCATCCACAGTGACATGTCTTGCTTTGTCCAGACTGGTTTTCTTGTCCAGTTAAGCAGGAGAGTCTCATGCCTTTAAAGCTTGCTGGCTCCCAGGGGGAAAATGCCAAACTTGTCAGAGAAAACAAACAGTGGCTCTCCTAGCCTGTGTGTGTTCTGATTAACGAATCTATTAGGCTATAAAACCTAGGACCCCGTTTCCCAGAGAAAGAGCATACTTTAGGAAGCTGTTGACAGTTCCTAAGTCTGAGCCCTCGCACAGGGCTAGAGACCTATCAGCAGCTTGGAGGGAGGTGGCCAGGGCCTGTTTGTTCCAGGAGGTCTTGGAGAAGTGTTTGACGCTCGGTAAATGCCAGATGCACTACTTTAATCTGTAATGTGGGAGGCCAGAGGGAGAAAAAAAAAGAGGAGTCGCAACACAGCTGAGTGGTTTTGTTCTTCTGGTGTAATCAAAGCGTGTTTGGAGGAACGTTACCTTGGGCCTGGATGTTGTTGGCTTCCACAGCCTGAGCAGGGCCTGGTTTAACAGTAGGTTTCTCAGTGTATTTGCTCTCTCTCACTGCAGCAAGTGACCAGAGTATTGCAGCTGACGGTATTCCATGCTTTTGGTTGGAAGGGAAGCAGTTGCCAAGGTTGGATTTAGCAAGTGCGGTGCTGATCTAAGAATTAGCTTCCCAAGGAGATGCAAAACCCCGACACTGACATTTGAGGATGTACAAAACCTATTTTACAAGAACATAGCGTTAAGCCCTGCATTCTTGTCATGTTCCAGTGAAAGCAATTCTATTCCTTTCCTTTTCTCTGCCTGTGCATTTCATGGCTGCTGTTGCTTGTGAGGGGTGCAGCATTTTTCTCTGGCACTATAGTATTTGTCAATAAAAAATGTAAACAATTACTGCATTCCTTTATACACTGCTCAGCATTTTTTTCACATTCAGAGAATCATAGAATCATGAAGTGGTTTGGGCTGGAAGGGACTTTAAAACCCATCCAGTTCCAAACCACTGGATCAGGTTGCTCCAAGCCCCATCCAGCCTGGCCTTGAACTCCTCCAGGGATGGGGCAGCCACCACTGCTCTGGGCAACCTGGGCCAGGGCCTCCCACTATCATAGGAAAACTTTTCTTCAGAATTCAGAGCGTTGTGAATATTTCAGTAAGCTTCAGCTTCATGTGGCACCTGATGCTTTGTCTGACACAGAGCAGACCGAACAAACTAAAGTGAGGAGGTTTCAGAGCAACAGACTCTTGTTGCAGAGTGCTCACAGCCAGCTGTGCTCAGGTCTTTGAGCTGTCCCACAATGCAGCTAGCAAGGCTGGTAAAACCAGTGGTCTCCAACCTAGCTTGTGAGTCATCCCACATTTTGTAATTAGTAATTAAGGTAACGAATATGTGTTTGTGAATAACTATGAATGTATTGGATAGTTACCGATACATGACTCAACATGTTTTAGACAAATTGCTGCAGTGAAGTGAACCTATTTCTTCCTTTGCTAGACTTGGGGAAGTTGGGAAGCAGCCTTTGTGGTTGGAGCCTGGTCCCATCTCTCATTCGGTCCCTCCTGCTCCTTTGGCACAGGTGGTCTCTGTGGTTGTGAGGACAGGTGTTCTGTGGCAGGTGGCTTCGACTCTCACTGTAGCCCAAGCCATTAGGTCAGTCCTGGGAGACCTCAGAGCAGAAACACTGAATCGCTCTGGCACGTTTAGGTTTGCTAGATGGGATCTCTCTGTCTCCCTAACACAAGACCTGTTGTGAATCACAGCAGGACGTTCTCTTAAAGAGCACAGCAGAATGCTGCTGACAGTGTCACGGCAATGCTAATCCGACAGCACATTGGTCACGGCTCCTTGGGTTACCAGCCGACTCTCTGGCAGAGCAGGACCCTCACTGTGGGAATGAGGGACCTCGTGCTGTAGGGACACAGTCAGGGCATTAGGAGGAAGAAAATCTATCCTATTCTCATCACTTCCTGAAGGGAATGTGTCAGAATGACGCACATACTCTTGGCTTTATTTGATGAGGGGGCTGGAGGGGGATCGAGAAAGGAATGAGTTGATCTCAAGGGATACATGGTTTGGCTTCACGGGGTCACGATGCTCTAAATGTTCATTTTGAATTGCTGAAACTGAAGGAGTGGAGAGCAGTCCTTGCTTGATACACATTTGTCATCGTCGTGACTCAGGAGGGCTCTTACGGATATTTTAGACAGGCCATGGATTATGGTGGGCTTCGTGATGGCTGTTCTCAGCCTCCTAAGCAGACCTCAGGAATGAGACGGGAGGATCCAAGTGACAGTGGCACATGCTGTGACTGAGTTCATTCTCCCAGGATGCTTCTGATAGGATGAATCATGGGAGAAAGGACATTGGAATAAAAGCATCCCTTAACACATTTTCAGTGCTGCCCTGAATTTCAGGTTAAATTGCAGCACTTCGTTGCAGTGTATGCCTCAGAGTCCTTGCCACTCTGATATAAGAAATGGAGCTTTAATCTTTCTATGAGATCCTCATATTCTGTGGTTTCCCTTGCTCCTGGGGAAAGATACCCATGAATATTTTTGGGAAATGGGGGATCTAATGATTAGAAAATGTCGGGTTTTGCCTGGTTCAGTGCTAGCAAAACTGCCAGCAGGCTGTGCCACCCCTTCAGATGACCTTCTGTGGCAGGACAGGAGGCAAACCTGGTGTGGTGTCATCAGGGACAGCCCCAAAAGCTTTTTGGTTTGTAGGAATGTGGATAGATTCAATGCGTATTTAGTTTCCTGGGGAGAGTGGGTCTATGAAATGTTGTTAGTCCATTCCAGTGTGACAAACAGACGTGAGACTGTCAGTGGCGACAAGGCAAGAGTGATCCATACTGATCAGAGCTGAGTCACTCATTGGCCAAAACCACTTCTGTTCTATTTTTTTCTTGTGCAAAATACAGATTTGGGTCAGAGAAGCTTCTGTCTCATAGAGAGGTGCTGAAACACTTTGGTTCAAGCAGATACAGTGTGCTCTGCTTCTGCTTTTTAAAGCAGTTGAAAATCTTGGACACTGGGAGAAAACAACAGTTTTGTAATTTTATTTCAGATGAGAAACTTAGAAATTAACTTCATTGTAATTTAAAAGTTTTTTCCTTAGGTCAAATTAAATCTTTTGAGGCCGAGATGGTACTTGGTTCTGTTCTTGAGTTCACTGAAAAAAGTCTGAAAAAATGATGTTTATTTTGTGTTGTCACCCAACCAATCTCTCTGCCTTCAGCTTTCTATAAGGCACGCAAAATGCAAAATCGGTTATTTATGCGTCTCAAGTTTTAACTTCTGTTTTAACCATCCATCAAATTAATGGACACCTCAGTGTAGTAACGTTTTTTATTCTTCAGATGTGGTGCTGTGTTTCTGTTCTCTGCTGCCTTGTGAGTTAGAGTTGTGTAAAGGAGGAAGAAAGTAATGAAATCAATGAGGTCTTGGATGCTGTTTGCAGAGCTGTTGAGTGATTCCCTAATGGAATGGAGAGCCTGGTTGAATGAAGATGTTAACCTTGGTACCTACATCCTGCTTGCCATTCGAGAAGTCAGTAAATGGTTTGCTTTAATTCCAGATTGAGGGTTTAGTCTGGGTGCTCACTTCTCATAATAAACCTCATTGGAGAGTAAATGGGATGGAGGCCATTGGTTTCCCAAAGAGAGGATTTGTTTAGAGTGAGAAGTGAAGAACTGAGTCAAAATACAAGAGGATCACATAATCAGCCTCCTCCTGCGACCTCACTTGGTGGCTTAGCCTCTAATACCTTGTTTATTTTTCTTCATTACTGTTACTGTTCTTAGAATTCTCCCAGGCTTCCCCATGGCTTGAGCAAAAACACTGCACTGGTGGTTTAAGCTACTTGCAGATGGGCTCTGCATAAGTAGTGGAGCGATATAAAACCAGCCTCATCCCTATGGGCTATAGTTTGGGATTATTGTTTGACTTTGTACCCTAATTAATTTTTGTGCTCCTTTCATCAGAAACAGCTCCTGCGGGTATGCATGTGTCACCTGGATATTCAAGATGTTGTTTGGGATGTTGTGCCCAAAAGGGCATGCGGGGATTGACCCAGATTTATAGTGACTTGATCCCACTCCAACCTGTGTGTATGTGCTCCACTGTTGGTCAGTCATTTACTCTCACTGTGCCTCTGTGCCTGGACGAATTTTTCTTACTGCATGGTGTTTGGGAAGAGACAGTTCTTTACTGATGTACAGTACATAGCACAACAGGTCTGCAGTTTCTACGGGTGCCTCTAGGTGCTACCACAATACAAACAATAATCAATCACTGGACAACACCTTCCAGGCTCTGCGTGAAACCAAACACAATAAAAAACTCTCCCCAGGGGCCAAATCTACCAGGCTATGTAAACGATTTTCTAGTGAAAGTGGTAGAAATCCTGTCTCTTGGGGCAGTTAAAACTACACTGCAGAAAGTGCTAGCAACCAGTGCATTAGGAAATGACCATATGTTGGCAGAAGGGTCAAACAAAGAGAACTTTATTATTCTGGACTGTACGTCCAGCACATATTGCCGTGAGCAAAAGCACAGGGACCTAATACATCACTTTCTGCTTCTTAATGCTTCTGTCCTGTAGATTCACACAACCAAAAGAGAAAGTAAAGCCCCAGCCAAAATGGAATTTGTATTTCTAACCATACAGAAACTTTAATCTCTTCCTAGATTAGTTTCAGGTATATATTTAGGCCAAATCCTGAACTCCCTTGCTCAGGTTTTTTACTCCAGCAAACACCTAGGTAAAAGCATGCATTTGGAGAAATAGTAGTAAGTAATTATGCATTAAGTCAGAAGCAAGGCATAATACCTGAGTCCCGGGGAAGAGCTGCAGCTCACTGCAGTGGGAAATAGAGGTAGGTACAGGTAGGAGAAGTTTCTATGGAACTCGTAGGTAAACTGTAACTCTGCTTTTGATTCTCACCTGTGTTTTGTTTTCTTCAGTTCCCCTATTCAACAGAAGATAAATTCTCCGCATAGGTGTCAAGAATGGAATGGAACATCCCAGTGGAAGGAGGCAGGATCTATCTGGAGTCTATTTTCTGACCTTGCTCACCAGGCTAAATGGTTGTTGCAAAGTTGCTCCATCCTGGATAGAAACAGGGGCTCCTGACTTCAAAGACGATGCTAATCCCAACAACAGGCATTTTTTCAAGCTAGCCCTGCAGGTGGCACAGTGAACCTTGTGTTTCCAAGCACTATTAGCTGTTGTTACCTTCCATTCCTGTCATTTTACAGTGCAAAAGTAACTGTGGTGCAAAAGCTTTTATTATAGGAAAAAAACCAGTGTGATATGCTGGCTACCAAAACATCATGTCTTCTCAGGATGTTTCCCTGGCTCTGCCTCAGACAGATACAGAGAAACCAGATCATTTTCTTTTCACTGCATCAAGACATTTCAGATGCTCTTGCACTACTTCCAAGCTAAAATTGAGACAGAACGTGCAGCCAACCTCCTAAAACTCAAGATAACTCTTCTATGTCTTGGTTGCACACTCCCTATGTTTTCTCTGTTAGGCAGGTCTTGTTATCTGAAAATCTTCTTAAAAACTATGGGAGTCAAGTGGAACTGATGGGGAACTGTGAAAATGCTGCATAGAAATGGTCCTTGTAGCCTGCAGGGCTGCTGGAAATTCCTGCTTATTAGTCCTTGCTCCAACTTTGCTTCTCTTCATGGCCTTGGGCAAGTCACTTAACTTCTTAATCTCTGGCTCAGTTTCTCTGTGTGTAAAAGTAAGACAACTATTACTATCACATACCTACCTGACAGGATTTTCTCCCCTAGTAATAATTAACATTTGGAAAATACTCTTTGACTATGTTTACTTTTATTACAATACTTCTAGATTACATTACAATATTGATGCTGTTGCAGATTTGAGCTCCTGTACACAATTACACTGGAAATGAAGTCATTTTTCTAATGAGATATAAACCAACTTGTGGTTGGTGTGGTTAAGCTGAGTTTAAAGTTCCTTTGCAGATGACAACAGTGTGAACGAGCTGAAGCCTTCCAGTGAATCCAACCCCAGCATCCGTGACAAAATGAGCTGTATGCGCAGATTATTCATGATCTGATCTTAACTCTAGCAGAAGGTTCAGTGATTTGAAGTATTTGATAAGTAGGACTGAAGGTTTGAGGCTTCTTTTCCATTACCAGAAGGTGTAAAGTGCTCATCTTGAGTCTTGTCAGGTCATGTCTTCATACATATTTATACCCAGGGTGCTCCATGGTCCTACAGTACTAAAGTGCAGAACTGAACTGAGGGTTTCAGGCTACTGAGTTGTTCTTTGTTTGCCTCTTGGTTGGTTGTTTTTTACCTCACTAGTTGGCTGTAGCAAGTGTCATCTTGAAATAATGTATGTTTTCCTCTTTATGTGAAGGGAAAGGAATAAGGCTGAGAACTTGGCTATCCGAATGACCCTCCTGTTGCTCCAGCACCTAGTCAGCATCTCTAGGTGAGTTCTTGAAGATTATCTGTGAAAGCTATAAGGCCTTGTAATGCAAAGGACCATGTATTTGTCCATCTCTGTGGTGGGAGGAGGTGCCGTTAAAAGACAATTCTTCCTTAAGTAGCTTCTTCTCTACTTGCTGTGCTCTTCAACACCAACACACATAGAGCCTGTCTAACTAATAACACGGGAAGTGTAAACTAAGCAGGAATCAAACGCAAAAAGGAAGAAAATCCAAAGTGACTCCTTTTAACCTGACCAAGAGGAAATTGTTGACAAAGTTCCAGGCTTGATTGAGTGAAACACAATCTTTTCCTTTTTTTTTTTTCTTTTTTTTTTACTCATCTTCTCCCCCCCTTCCCGCCCCCTGCTCCCCTGGAGAGAAGTCTGGATGTAACACTATTGCTAGGACTAGGCCTGTGATTAAGTTCTGTTTTTCAAAGGTGATCCCAGTGTGATTAAAACCAGGTGGCCCCCATGGTGTGCAGCAGGGGAGCCAGATGTGCTCTGCAACTGGATTGCCATTTCCTAGCCCAGCTGCAGACATTTGATTGTCCACTCACTCTGGGTATTACAGCTGTGACCTTCTCTCTTCCTTACCTCCCCCGTCTCCTGTCTCCTTCCCCCAGTGACATTTGAGAGGAGAGAAGTCCCTTTAGACTTGTTTGTCACTGTTACAACCATCCCTTTCTCCCTTCACCTCCCTGCTCCCAGCCTTGGTTCCACACTTCCATTATTCACAGATGTTGGAGGGTAGGAGCTGACAGCATTGGCTTTTACCTCTCTCTTTCCTTTATTTGGATGGTTTTTTTCCTTTCTCCGTTCCGGCGTGTGTGCACCGACCCTAAAGCACTCCAAAGTCAACTGGCAGCGTCTGAATCCACTTAAAGGTGAAGGGATAAAGCAATTTTCTTCAAGATGTGGCATAAACTGTTTAGTTTTTGCTGTCTCCAAAGGGCTGTAATGAGAGGGTGGCCTGTCCCAGAACAAGCCCTGTCTCGCCCTGATCTATAAAATTTGGAATAGGTTAATGTTTTCCCACAGTGCTGGCCCGTCAGCCCTTTTTTGCTGAATTAGGGCTCTAATGCATGGATGGTGTCAATAATTGCCTAGTAAGCCATACTTAAAAAAACGAGTCACAATCAATCGTCCCAACATTAGGATGTCATAATGCATCAGTCCTGCATTAGGAAGTTGTAATCCATCAATCTGACATCAGAAGGGACAGCGAATGGTGGGAGCTCAGTTCAGGCCAAGGGGAGGCTGGAACTGCTCCCTAGGGTTTACGTCAGCTCTGAAGTTGATCTCAGAGGGTCATTTTGTTTTGTTTTTCCCACCTATGCTTTGCAATTTAATAGTCACTTCAATGAATATTGAATTATCTGGAAAGAGGAGGGCTGGTGATGCCAGTTTGAAGAGACCTGGGACAACACAGAGTTTCAGTGTGTCATCTCCTGTCTAACAAAGTATCGGGGTTTTTTTTCCCATCTATATGTTCTTTTTCTCCTTTGTTTAATACAAGAGTGAAGTCATCTGTAGTTATTCCCTCCTGACTGGTTTCTGCTTTCTCTGGAAATGCCTATTTGTGCTTGTTTGTAGATCACCATTTGCTCTATTCCATTTTAAGATCCAGCTTCCCTAAATCGAACCTCAAGCTGGTTACAGCTCCTCTCTATAGCTTTCTAGGTCTGTTTTAAACTTACAAAGCTCTGCCTTTCCTGTTCTGCAACAGGCTTCCTGTTGAGGGCAAAACCCACTCAGTTGAGTTGAATGTGGTTTCAGTTTTGTGAATGACAGTTTGCACTCAAACTAAGGGCTGAGTTCAGGTGTCTGCAGATGATGCTGAGGATTTCTGTTGATACTTCTCATACATACAGGCCTCAGTTTCAAAAATATACCTCCAGCCTTATCCGTTACCTGAGCCCTCAGATGTGTATGATCCCAGCCCAGGCAGAGCGTCTGCAAATCTCTCTCCTTAAACATTCACTGTCTCCTCCCTCACCAGGCATAATGTAATTAATGTTTTAGACTTACGAGTTTTGGATGTCAAAGACAGCTTTCATCCTGTGTTCTGAAAAAGAAAGAACAAGGAGTTACATGGAACAGGTCTTATCCAGGGGCTCTTAAAGGCAGCTGTAGAAATCGGCCACGGGCTGGTCAAGTCACTGCCTTCTTGGTGAGTCAGTGCTTGTAGGGAACTACCTGTGGAGGTGTTTCCCTATCGCTAGCTATATACTGGCTTTGTGTAGAGCAGTTGCTGTGCGTCGATGATAAACTGAATAGTATTAATGGTGAGGTTTTTATAAAAGAGAAGGACGGCTTTTAGTGTGCTGAGCTGGTTAAGGATCAACTCCGGACAGGTTTTCAAAGCTGCTGTAAGCCATTTGAAAGCTATCCATTCTTTGAAATATGGCTAGGATTGGCAGAACAACCAGGAATAATAAGCTATTCCCAGTACTTTTACCAGTGCAGTTACCTTGCTTTCAGCCTTACATTGATGAAGGACTCTCTGTCACCAGGACTGAGAACATGACTGCACTTGGTTACAATTGTTGGTAGCATCTGAGTGGTCGCTTGCCTGCAGCTGAACGCAGGGTCTGGTGGTGTGGCTTAGAGAAGTTGATAGACGCTGGTGTTTCTTCTGTTCTTGTGCCTTCATCTTTCTATATCCTTTCTGAGTAAAAGACCGAGGTGCTTTTCAAGAGAGAAATGCAGCAAGTTGTGCTTCTGAAAGGACCTCACAGACAAGATGATAGCGTAAAGGATGAGACCTCAGGTCAATTTTAGGATTAGTCCCTGGCTTTGTCAGACGCATCTAATCCTTTAAGGAGGATTTTGGCTACGCACAGTCCCGTGCTGGTAGTGACCACTGAAATCTCACTGCTCGGCTTTATTGGCTGAATTGTCTCTGATACCATGAGAACACCGCTCTAGAGTGACCTTCGTAGTTGGTCTGGTTCTAATTATAATCCAAGTAGTTTCAAACATTCATTTAAATGTCGTTTTAATTGCAACCTAATTTCTTCAATTGTAGCCCATTCATCAGTTGTTAATCATTTTTTAATTGTGTGGAAAGTTTGAAGGGTTAGTAACAAGTCATTTGTTAGCTAGAGGTCATGGAAAGGGTTATAAAAATTGCTTGACTAATTTTAAATAATAAATTAACAAATGGATCTGCTCTCAGATTTTAAGATATTTCAATATTTGTTCATGCAAAGCAAGTCTTACAAGTCAGGAAGAGTGGATTCTATTTCTTGTACAAATATGGATGTTGGACGTGTTGTGCATGTGTTGCCCTTGCTTCTCAGGAAAACAATGAATGGCAAAATGAACATTTTTTAATGATGTTTTAATTTTAATTGGATGGAAATTACTAACAAAATTCTGAGTGTAATCTTCTAAAGGCATGCACATTATATGAAAGAAACAAAGAATGAAGAATATCAGTGCCTTGAACAAGACTTAAAAATCAAACCTCTTGGCTGTTTCTAATAAGCCCAGCTGTGAGCAGGAGTCACTGGAGAAAAAAAGGATGTGAAGCTGAAATGAAACAGTCTTTAGGATCACATTCGTCACTTCCTCGGGCTCTGGTCTTATATTTCAATTCCTTGCTCAGCTTTGTCTCATTCATAGGGATGACCTTTTTCTTCACTTCAGGCTTGTTACGGCAGTGAAGCTGGTGACTGGAAGCTGCCACAAGCTTTTTCCTGGAGAAAATGAGAGAATCCCTGCACCGTGGTAGCGTTAGAATGGGATTCAAGGTGATAGGGAGCCCAGCCTGGAACAAACATCACATCAATTCTTTCTCTTTGGTTATGGGATCATGGTGTCAGTCTAGGATTGGGAGCTGGGGAAGATCTCTGCCGCATTGCATGAAATTTTACAGGAGCCACAGAAGTCCCATGTCTAACCTGTGCTGCAGTGATCCCAAGAGCATCGTGCTTCTTGCACTGACAGTACTGGAAAACAGAATTTCTCTGTACCTTCCCCACTCTTAAAATATAAAGAGACATCACTGGATCTGGTCATGTTTTCCTGCATGAGGTGATACAATAGGGAAAGACAAAATCCTACTCAATGAGAAAACCTTGATAAAAATTGTGTCTTATTAAAAACTTCAGGGATTCCTCCCTCTTCCTCCTCTCCTAAACATTTGCATTACCCTAATCGTGTCACTTTGGCAAACTGACTGCTCTCTACAGTGGAACGTCCCCAGTTATTTCCTTAGTCACTCTCCTTTCTCTTACTTCCCAGCATAATATTCTGTCACTTTTATTCCTGATAAGACAGACCACCTTCCTCTGCTCTTGCAGCTGCCTGAGAGATGCCTGCCGTGAGATTTACTGCTGGGCTGGGGTAACACTGTGCATCAGAAGGTCTCCGTTCAGATGTAATTTAAAGCCATTTCTTAAATTCCCCAGAAAGTTTCCTTCTGGGAACTTCCCTCATTTTGTACACCACCCGGAAAATAAATATGCATCATCTTCAGAATAGATTCCAATCAACATATGGGCAAATGCAAGAGAGTGATTGGAAACTGGAAGCAGCTTTTGCCATATATCAAGAAGATAGTTAGGATATATTGGCTTTCCGTATGGGATGTGAAGGGAGCTACAGGCGGAGCTCACGTATGAAGTGCTCTTGCCGGAAGGAACAGATTATAAGAGGAAGAAGTCTTTTAGACAATGTCTGTGATGGAGCAGCCCGAATGTTCTCTTGGGACTTTATAACCCAGTGAACTATAATCTTACCTTTACTTTCCTGTTTTTCTTTCTCCCTATGTTCACTCCTGTGTGTGAATGTGAAATGATGCCCAAGCCCTCTGTGGTTGGCAGTGAAGGGGTGTGCTCTCGGCAGGCGGGTCTGCTGTAGGTGAGCTCTCAGCAGCATCCCTGGGGGTAGAGAGGCACCTTCCAACTGCTCCTCCATAAGTAAGTGAGGTGTTCTGGGGATGGCACAACGTGTAAGACTTGCACCTTCTGCAGCAAAGCGACCACCAGTCTGGCCACTTCTGCTGTCCGTGGGGAAACAACACAGGCTGGTGCTGATACCAGGTGGTAAAGCTGCAGCTTTTGTGTCACTCTTAAACATGTTACTGAGGGAGGGGCTCTCTTGTCCTGTCCCTGCAGCCCCTGATAAGGGGAAACAGTTTAAAGCTGAAAGAGGGCAATGAGGCAGTGACCTAGGTTGCCGAGAGAAGTTGTAGCTGCCCTATCCCTGGAGGTGTTCAAGGCCGGGTTGGATGGAGCTTTGAGCACCCTCATGCAGTGGAACATGTTCCTGCCCATGGTAGGGGTTTGGAACTGGATGGGCTTTGAGGTCCTTTCCAGCCCAAACTTTTCTATGACTATATATATAGCATGTAAGACAATAACAGTCTTCACTGTTAAATGTGTTTTTCTTTGTAAGTACAGTTTTCCTTTAGTGAGAGATTTATTTTCTTCATCTGAGAGAGTATAAAGCTAGATGAAATTATTGAGATTTCTCAACTACATTCTCATGAAGGTACCAGAGCTGCTGGCAATGAAATGAACTTACTGTTTTGGAAAAGCTCTCTATGTTTTTTATCCTGATGTGTCTTGCTGTGTCTTTGAGACTTATCCTTGGCTCTTTGTTTATATTTAGAGGTTCCAGCCCACCAATGTGTCCTTTATTGCTTGCCTTCAGCCTGCCAGGAAAAGGCTGTGTTTGCAGATTTGAAACTGAGCCTTCAGAGTCGCATTGGGGCAAGCTCAGGTGAGGCTGTTGTTCCTTCTTCCCCTACTATTCCCAGCTGCAGCTACTGGGAGTGCTGCAAGATAGAGTCTGGCTGTGCAAGCAATAGGAAGAGTAATTTCAAAATTTTGACTTTATCTTTCTTGATGTGCTTAAAAATGAGTGAGAAAATATAATGAAAGTGAGAAGGGATGAGTGAGTCCAGATCAGGACTTGCTAAGAATTAATTCCCTACAATTGCTGAATTAACATGATATGTAGCGAGGGTCTATAACAGACAGAAAGCATCCAGAGGGATTAGTTCAGCAGCCAACAATGCTGTTACTCAAGGAACCCTTTTCTAAGGGAGAACTGTATAAAAACCTGTATATTCCTTGTCAAGGAGTGCGTTGGCTTGGGATTGCTCCATAAAAATGCGTATCAGCCGTATCCTAGAGATGGTTCTCTCTGACCCTCAGCTTAGGGGCAATGATTATTTCAGATCTTAGACGTCTAGCGGAAGGATGCCACACCGTGCCTTTCAGCTAACTGTGTGTTAAAAACAATCATTATTAGCGGGAACAGTGTTAGCACTGTACTCCTAATATGTGACATGAACTGTGCCCCGAGGGAAGGTTGTGAAATATTGCATCCTGGCTACATTTTCTTTTTCCTCCAGGAATCTCCATGCATCTTTAGACAGTGGTGCTGCCTGTAGAAAAAAAAACTGTTGCTTTCAGAGGCAGCAAATGCTAAACAGACCAAGTGGTGATCCAGCCCCTTTCTCCCCTGAGCCTTTCCAGGGGAAATTTTCTGTGAATGACTTTAGCAGAACCACTTGAAGAGTCATGAAATACACAGCGATGAGATCACAAGGACTCTATTTAATAGGATTTCTTTTTTGGGGTCCCAAGAGTAATGTCACGCCAATAATTCACCACTGCAGCTCCCTTTCTGTTTCTTAACAGCACTAAAGAACTCTAAACAGCTTCCTTCTGAAAAGAGCATGCCTGCAGTTCAAGGGCCTGGTCCAAACTTCACAGCAGTCAGTAAACACTAATTTAAGTAATCTTTATACAAATCTGATACCAAACCTGTTTGACACTGGCAGGTCTGAGATTTGTGCCTGGTTCAGGTTTCAGTGCATTTCACCCTTGTCAGTTAGAAAACAGAAACAACACAAAATCCCCTCAAACCTGGAGAGCAGCAAGGAAAACGATATTTGAAGGATGGACTCGGGCCAGAGGAGGAAATGTTGTGTTATACCATCAAATTCATTAAAGTAAACATATTTATAAATAACAGTCATACTCAGCTCTGGCTTTGCAAAGAGAGTTCACATAGTAAATGGGAAATAGAAACATCGTCCAAAATGGAAAACATTTCCTGAACTCACTTAACTTTTCTTTCTGGGGGAGAAATAAAATCTAGGGGAGAGGTAAGCTCTGTAGCCAGATCTTGCAGATCGTTTGAATGGGATGTGAATAAGGCAAGTGTTTTCCAGATTCCATGCCTGAGGAAGGACCTGTCCTGAGGGGTTGGAGCATTTCAGCTGGACTCTGCAGAAGTCTCTCGAGTTCTTAATATAGGCGAGACACTTCCTACAGCTCTTGGGCCTTTGAAGTACATCCAAATGAGAATGTGGTGTTTGTCAGGGGACCTTGGTTCATGCTTGAGGTGTAAGTGGGTTTACTAGGTGAAACAGATCCTTCAACCATGAATTTTTATTGTGAATTTGAGGCAAGCAATGGGAAAAAGTGAGGTAAAGTGCTTTTTTGACACAGTTCTGCCTTTGCTGCTTCTGAGCATGAAGCAGAAAATGCAAAACTTGGAGGAAGTTTCTTGCACCATTTGAGTATCACAGGATGATCTCATTGGAAAAGTCCGTTTCTCCTAACACTGATCTTTGGAAGCAGTGAGAATTAGATCTTTATAGTGGGTTTTGGCTTCCTGAGCTACTGAACTACTCTGCTAAGAATAACTGATAAATGGGATGGCCCTTATCTTCCACTGCCCAGAGTCCTTGTCCTTTAGCAACACCCCAAAGCCTCAGCCTTATCTGTCATCTCTTCAGACAGATCATACACATCTCCCCCAATCCATTCTTCTCTTAAAGGGGATGTTAAGCAGGAACAGTGGATTAAAGAAAGTGAAGTTTGCTTGCAGCTGCTGTGTCCTGTCTGTTCCACTTAGCATCAGCGGTATTAAATGCCTTCTCTTGGATGTCAGGTTCTGTATGTGCTCGGCACCAAATTACCAGCGCAACCCAGTGCCCTGATCACTCTCCCCTTGCTGATTGGTTCCACCTTTGGATCTGTTTCCTACCCCACTGGCTGGTGTTAGCAACCTATTTGATGTTGAATGAATTAGCACCAAAGAAATAACTGATTAAAAATACACATTACCACCAAGCCAAGTACAAAGAAGGAGTTGGCTTCCTGAAGTCAGCGTTCAGTAAGCATCTGGGAACTCTTAGTGTCTAGAAACAGGCTCCAGTTTGCCACAAATATTTTAGCTTCATTAAAAATTTCTCCCAAAGGAAAGAACCAGTTCCAACACACAAACAGTATTTTGTACTGAGACACTCGAAATAGAGGTCTTGCATCATCTAAGTGTGGAGTTTGACACCACACAAGGAAGTTGTCTCTCATTCAGAGTGGGCATTGTGTACTTGTTACAGTTTTTTTGTGTCTTAAGCATGAAATATCCTCATGTGCAGGGTTGTTGACAGGGCGGAGGATGTGCATGTCCCGAGCTAATCTTTGAAGAGCGACATGCAAATAAGAGCAGTGATAATAATGAGAATGAGCAGCTTATGTCCATGAGCTTTTTGGGAACCAGCACAATCCTGGCTGCTCTGATGGACTAAAGCCAGAGATGGCTTTCTTTTTTTTGGGTCATTTGTGGAACATCCTGAGCATTGTTTTCAAAGCAAAGGAACTTTCTGAGCAATCTTACAAGTACCTGAAATACAAGTACCTGAAAGGTGGTTGTGGAGAGGAGGGAGCTGGCCTCTTCTCCCAAGTGACAGGGGACAGGATGAGAGGGAATGGCCTCAAGCTCTGCCAGGGTAGATTTAGGCTGGAGATTAGGAGGAGGTTTTTCACGCAGAGGGTCATTGGGCATTGGAATAGGCTGCCCAGGGAGGTGGTTGAGTCACCTTCCCTGGAGGTATTTAAGGCACGGGTGGATGAGGTCTTGAGGGACTTGGTTTAGTGTTTGATAGGAATGGTTGGACTAGAAGATCCGATGGGTCCCTTCCAACCTGGTTGTTCTGTGATTCTGTGATCTTTCATGAGTGTTTTCTTCTGTAATTTGATGTCAGATGTGGTATTTCTGGTTTTCAGTACTGGTCCTGTGTGTGGGGTTTTTTTGTGCTAAAGCCTTTTGTTGGTTTCTCCCCCCTTACTTTAGTGTCATTATCTCTCTAGGGAATTCAGGTTGCTCTTGGGCCTAAGACTGACCTTCAGGGAGTCTCAAAGCAACAGGGCTGTGGCACCTCTGGAGAAGGGACAAAAAAAGCACCTCTCTGTGAATCCTGTTGGCTGTTTTGTTTGGTTTCAGATACATAATTCTCCATTTCAAGAATTCCCAGGAACATCCCCTCCTGTCTGGCTGCTGAACGAGGCTGGTAGCTCTTGATGCATTGGGATCTGAGACAGATAAAAGGGAAAGGTTTTACTGGAGAAGAGGTATTTGATATACTTGAAATATTTCCTTAAAAACAAATTATCCCACTTCCAACATGTGAGCTGTGGCCTAAGGTGTCTTGTGGTATGGATTCTCCCATGAACAGAACCTTATATTTTTCACTGCTGCTGTTTTAAAAAACCTTCACCCTTGTCATACTGATATCTTTATCAAATTCTTGTTGAAACATTGTTGGTTTTTTTTTTAAAAACACACACAACCCAGCAGTGAAAGCTCTAACTTAACGCCTCATGTTCTTCTCAGATTTCCAAAGCACTGAGGCCTTGCGAAGTATGTTTCCAATATCCTCTCCTCCCTCTCTGTTAGTGTTTTACTCGGCTCCATGCTGTGGAGGTCCTGACCCTGCCGTCTCCAGGGGAAGGGGGTGGGAAGGGGGGTCAGGCCATGTTAGAAAGCTGCAGGCCACAGCCTGTGAAATGAGCCCAGCTTCCTCTACTCCTTTAATACATTTAACCTGGAAGAGGCCATTGCCGGCCAAAGATTAGATTACCAATGTTGGCATGTTTGGCCTAACAAATGGCAAATGTATGACGTGCCAGGCAACGGCTAATCGCTGCTGACACAGATCTATTGCCAGGCCTTTTAGAGGAGGGGATAGTTCATGTCTGCAATGGAGTTTTGTCTTGACGACTGCGAAGAGAGTTGAGAAGTAGAGAAGGCCACTGGAATACCTGTCTCTTTGAATCTGAGGCTTCCCAAACTGTGTGTCATTTCTTAAAGGTCTCGCTGGCCCTCTCCGAGGATGATCTAAATGTCCTGGCCTCCTCGAGGCGATAGGACATGAGAGCTTGAACCTTTCTTGTAGCAGACCTGCTCTGCATGTGTTTCTGTGTGTACCTGTATCTTGGCTGTCCCTAATTCCTGGGCAAAAAAGAAAACGAATCATTTCTGCTGTGTTGGTTTGGAGAGATAGCAGGGTCAACCTGCCTTGCTTAGAAAAATGGTTTTCTAAATGCTTTTCTGTGGACATGGCTTCAAGGGCATTTTCTGGCTCCTTTTCTGTGTCGTGGCTCTCAGAAGAGGGTAGAAAGCAGGAAGCTGAGGCACAGCCAGTCTCTCTGGCCGAGCAAGGCTGCTTTGTGGTTCTTGAGCTTCATTTCAAATTGTCTGTTCTTTGGTTCCTCTCATGTCCGACAGTCTGTGCTACATCTTTCATTTGCCTGCTGCTGAGATCTCTTGCCTTGGATGATTGGGGAATGGAGACACTAACTCTTATTCCAGGTGCTCGCCATTTTGTGACTTCTAGTTCCATGTTTATGCTACTTTAATTTTTTGGAGAGTGGAATTGATAAAAATTTTAGCCTGTGGGGACAGAAATAGATCTTCCTGGGTGACAGATTGCCATTACTGTTAACACTTTGCATCCAGAATGTTCTTCACATTATTTTGCTGGATCTTGGACCTTTTCAAACCCTGCTGTGTGATTCTGAGCTGCACATGTTGCTTTCTATTTCGTCCGTGATTCAATCTGGCTTACCCTCATAGAATAGAGTCATAAAATCATGACCCTCATCCAGTACCATTGCACAGAAGTGTGCTTTGCCCACTTGTAAATATTCTGATTAAACTTATCCAAATAAGCAGCAGAGCTTGGATCCTCATTCTGTTCTGTGAGCTGCTTGCTCACATTCTCTGAGATATTTTGCTTCCACAATAATATTGTTCTCATAGCTTCCAAGTTGTGTTTTTTACTGTTCGTTCTCTGCATTCGCTTTTGAGCTTCCTTGGCTTTCTAAACTTTCCTTTCTGGAGGAACAGTGTCAATGCTGTTACGGTTTCCACAGTTGAATATGAGGATTTTTTTTGCATTGCTCCTCGTAGTATCCATGCAGTCTTCCTAGTGGAGACTTGGTGTGTGTACCTGTCACTGCTGTGCCCTCCTCCCTTCTTATGTGGGCTAGTGAGGGAGATCCCTCCCATGAGTGTAATCAACCTGAATCTTGACAGGCAGAGCTGTCCAAAAGCTCAGACTGTCACAATCCCAAAATCTCAGCTCCTTTTCTAGCTGGTATAATAGTCAGGCTAAGTGTCCTTTAGCTTTTCAGTTCTTCAAATCTAAAATTAGATAAAATGTCTTAATGAATAAGCAAACTCTGAAGGCTCAGCAGGGTGGCAAGGAGAAGCAGAATTATTCTGAACCCTTTATAGTCTAACCAGGTTCAGGGGAAGGAGGTTGCAAAGAGGTCCCATTTGAGAGCTCTGACTGTTATTTGGGATAAGTCCAGACTATCTGGAACCCTCTGTGCAAAATCAAAGTGCGTTTAGATGAATTCTCTGTCTGTTAGGAGGTACTTGTGCTGTGTTTAATGCGAGGAGAGGTGACAAGGTAGGACATGGAAGTAGGAGGTGACAAGGGGAGAGGAGGAGTACTTCAGCAAAGTCGAAAATGTAACATGCTGAAGCTTGACATCTAGTAAGCAGCAAACAGGCTGAGATTTAGCTAAGAGGGCATACGTTTTGTTTGCCTCAGTGAACTAATGGCATCAGATCCATAGCTTTTCTTTCTGCTTTCCTGTTAGTATTTAGAGCTCATATGCTTGATGGCAGATATCTCTCTGGTACCTTTCTTAAGAAGGCATCTGTACAATTGTATTTGATGCTGTTGACAGCCTGGTCGGCTGCCAGTCAACTTTATCTTCAGTGTCTGATTTCAGTTATAAGAATTTCTGTTGCAGATCAGTCTTGTGCACCTAGATGCTCCAGATCTTCATAAACCTTGTCAGGCTAGGATACATCACATTTAATTTTTCCTTGATCCAGAAATCATCTTACCTAATTTTAGACGTGGAACTTTCATCAAGTCAAAGTGAACCGTCTATAATTCCAGTCTAATGGTTGGAGAAAAATAGGCCGTTCTGCCAGGAGTATTCATTCTGTTTTGGAACGTAAGATGTGTGGTTGACATGCAGGAGTAGCCCTTTGGAAGCTTTCTGGTTTTTGTTTTGAAATGAGAGGAATCTAGGTGACTCATTTAGATCTGGAAAGCATTCATAGTCGTGGGAGAAGAATCCCAACTTCTGAGAGGATATTTGTGCTACAAGGGGAAGACTAGCACTTCTGGGAACAATGTGAAATCCCCAGGTGCTTTAAATACCATTGCCAATAAAGTCCTGCTAAATCTGCTGCGTGCTGATTGAAATAACTGTTCATCCTTCACATGTGTTCCTGCATTTTGGACAGTGGCTCATTACTGGAGAAGGCAGTGCTTCGCCTTGACTCCTTTCCTGATCCTGGCTGTGAGGATAGCCAGTGAATTATTACTCTGTTGCATTTCCAGCAGCGCTATCCAGGACCAAGTGAGAGTTGTCTTTCTGAACATAGTTACTGGAGAAGACCACTGAGCATAACTGCACAGTGAGAAACTCCATGCATTTGTGTGGCCCAATGTCTTTTCATAATTTATTTATATTCTGACTGTGGAGTATTGGTTTTATATCTCTGTGTTGTTTGTGGAATACTTCACTGTTTTATTCAGCTTGGAGGAATTAATGAATCTCTTTGCCTTACAGACATGACCGAGTGGGATAGATTTCATAGAATGGTTTTAGTGAGAAGTAATCTTAAAGCCCACCCAATTCCACTCCCCTGCCACAGGCAGGAACACCTCCCAGTGGCTCAGGTTGCTCCAAGCCCCATCCAGCCTGGCCTTGAATGCCTCCAGGGATGGGGCAGCCACCACTGCTCTGGGCAACCTGGGCCAGAGCCTCCCCACCCTCACAGCAAAACATTTCTTCCTAAGTTCTCATCCCAACCTCCCCTCTTTCAGCTCAAAACCATTCCCCCTAATCATACCCCTGCACTCTCTAATTAAGAGCCCCTTCCCAGCTTTCCTGGAGCCCCTTTTGTTACTGGAAGCTGCTCTAAGGTCTCCCTGCAGCCTTCTCCAGGCTGAACAACCCTCAACTCTCAACCTGGATGAGTGTCTCTCGCCCAGGTGGCCTTGGTTTTGTTCCTAGAGTGGTGTTGGACCTGCAGGAGGAAGAAAGCAAGTATTTGTAGTCATATACACATTGTGGCTATGTTGCAGTGTTGCCATTGAAACCAATAAATGTGCTTCTGCTTTACACACAGGTGCAAGAGGACAACAAAATGTAACTATAAAGGTGATTTTAAGTTCACTTAAATAGCGTGTACTTCTTTGTACTGGGATTGTGTCCTCTTTGTTTATTATGTGTTCCTTGTGCTTGTGTATATGGAAGTGTATGTAGTTGAAGAACTGGTGTTCTCCATGAAATTTAAAATACTCGCAATCCAATTTAAAAGAAGGGAAGAAAACAACAGCAAAAAATTGCCAAGAGATATTTTTGCTGCTTTTGTTTTCTTCAGAAATGAAGAGGAAAATAATGATGAGGCAAAGGGGGTGAATTTGTGTGTGAGGAGGCTGAGGTTGGGAAAGGCAGAAAGTGTATAGCTCACAGAAGTCTCATCAACCTCTGTCTTGGATGCTGAAAGCTGTTCCTTGGTCATGCGTGCAAAGGCTATGAGATGGGGCAGAGCAGGACCTGGGGGAAGGAAGACAGTGAAGATGCTGAAGGGGGTGGGGAATATGTGGAAAAAACAAAACAGTTACAGGGCAGAGGAAGGGAGGCTGAGTTCAGTTTAATTAGGAGAGAAAATGAAAGAAAGCTCAAACAGCACACACACCCCCTGTGCTCCACACCCTTACCCCCCAGAAAAACAAAATTCATCACACCGATTTTTTCATGGTCTGGCAGTCAAGTGATAAAATTATCAGATGAGGGTCCCGTTCTCCTTTCCTGCAGTCACTTTCGCCAAGTGCACCACGTCTGAAATAATGAAGCAGATTTGATTAAATTTTCACTGGCTGAAGCAGCCACGCTAATTTGGAGATGGGCTTATTAGTTTAATGACCGATCCGAATAATCAGAATTCATTAGCATTAGTGCCACTATTGTCAGCTCAACATTAGCCCTGGGCTCCAGTACACAAAGATGCACAGTTAGTATTTATATAGAGAGAGGCTGTATTTATACACAGTGAAAGAGAGAGGGGGAAAAAGCGAAAGGAGAACTATACATGTGCATTTACATTTTATACTCTTATTCTTGTCCCTTACTGCGTATCCTTCTCCATTTGCAATCTGCAAAAAGAAGAGTCAAGTTATAACAAGGCTTTGAGAGAGAGCCGAGGTTGCAGTCTGCCAGGGGTAATAGCCTGACGCTCTGGGTAGGTAACTTTTGGGTCCCAGTTTGCAGATAAAGAGGTTTTCTTCCTATGAGGTTCTGTTGGCTTTGCTCTCCACTGGGAGAAACTCCAAGAGAAGCCCAGCAATTTGAAGGTATCTAATCTGCTTTTCACAAAGCTCGTTTCGAATGAGTTGTCTGTTGGTTGGTGAAAGGCTTTCAGAAAGACTTTGGACCTCATTTTCTGTCAGCGTGAAGGTATGATCTGGTAGTTCTATGGAAATCGGTGAAGCTTGTAGAAGGTTGGCTTAAATGAAGAGAAAAGAAATTCAGTTCCCAAAGCTCTGATGGTGGTAGCAACTTAGCTGTCAGCTCTAACTACTGCTCAGTTAAATGCAATAAAACAAGATTAATTTAACATTAAGGCTGCACAAAATGTCACAAAATACAAATTATAAGCTATGATGTTTGCTCAGGCTGGCTGCATGTCATATCTGTCTTCTGATAAACAGCTTTTCATGTAGAGAATGTGTAGAGAATATGAAGTCCCACACTTAGCAGAAAATGCAGGAGCATGTAAGGCTACTTACGCTGTAGAAAAGAGCGAATGTCATAGGTAGCAGCATTTGCATTTCCTTACATTGTGGTCTTCTAGAATGGTAAAATTGTATCACTGTTTCTGTTGGGGTTTTTTGTTTTGTTGTGGGTTTTTTACTTAATATTCTTGTTTAGACAGCGTATCTAGAATAATACGTATCCCCTTTGAGCTAAAGGGTACAGGAAGCCTTCACTATCCATATATTTTTTTCCAGGAACCTATTGCTCTAAAATCTATGAGCCCAGTAGCTTTATCTGTCTAGATTTTACTCCCTCAAAAGCGCACCCCAGGGTTTGTTACTTTGTGTGCCTTCCCATGCCTGTGCAGTTGGTTGGCGATGTTTAAGATCTAACACTACCCGATAGACACTGTGTCTCCATCCATTTAACTGCTACTGAAACACAAGTGTTTATGAGACAGTATCTAACACACCTTGCTTGTTTGCTTTTCTTCCTTTATTTGCTGCTTTGAACAGAGGTGTTTTTCTTTTCACCTTTACAACTCACCTGAAGGGGCATTCCATCACCATTATATTGACAAAGTAAGATATATTAAATAATATCTCTGAGACTGGGAATAAATCACTGATATTTGGGGAAGTACTGTTAACACCCATCTGTCCATGACCGGGCTTTATATATTGATGTATTGAGGAGAACACACGGCACTGGAGTGAGGTGAGTGATGGCAAAGACAAAAGCACTCACAGGCATAAATATGATTGACTGCCGCATTTCTCCACCTGATTCATTTAAACACTTCTGAAAGTTCTGTGTTCATTCATTTTAACATTGGACCTTCAACTTAGGTTCCCAAAGTGGGGTCTTTGGCCCTTTGACCTTTTCAGTTGGTTGAATCTGGAAAGGACAGCAGAAAGGTCCATACCTGAGCCTCAAGAGATCCTCGTTATTAAATAGGTGTTTAAGGTTTGACAAAGAGACTTCTCCTTCACAAGTCTGGTGTCTGGGAAAAGCACATCTTTTGGAGAAAAGACTCCTGCTGTGGTTCAGTCGCATTTGTATAACTGTGGGCATCAGGTTGCATTAGTCAGGTATGGAGGACTGAAAAAAATACGCATTTGCATTTATTAACTCTAGCTCCTCCATAAGTACACCTCCTGGATGTTGCTTTTCACTGTGCTTAGTACCATCAGATTGTCTCATGGGGCCATCTACCGAGGTCTTTACAGCTGCAGTCAGTCTGGTTTAGCAAAAAAAAAATACCTAGAACAACTGTTCCTCCAAGAATTAGCTGAGGCATTATAAAACCCTTATGGCTTTATATTTTTAGCAGCTCCAGACACTTTCCTTCTACAGGGTTTTATGTGTTGCCTTGGTGTGGGAGCGGGATCTTGGTAGAAGTCTTTAGTCCTATTTAGCCACCTGAATAAGCGAACGGACTTCTATGATTGCATGGTTTTCCAGGGCCTGACCTTTTCTGGAAATCTGCCCTTCTTTAAGGGCTTCAGTAGACAGAAAGTCTTTGAAACCTGGTGCTTTTTGGATGGGATTGAGGGCTTTCAGAACTTGACTTTTTGCTTATTCAGTAGTGTGACTCTGTGCTTCAAGTCTGGATATAATTCAGAGCGATGGTTGTTCACCTTGAATATCTTCTTAGTCTCTCAGTTCATGCCGTGCTGGGCATTGCAGGCATCATTCCTGGGTTTTGCTTTGTTATTAACTCGTGCAGATGAGTTGTTCCTTGTGATCTACTCTCCTGTGATCTGTGTGTCTGACTGCATCCAGGTTTTACACTGGGTTTGTGGCGTATCCAGAACCAAGCAAATGAAATTGGAAGCAATCTGTGATCATTTTGCTCTTCCTGTCTGTTCTTCCTTTTTCTTCCCACCGAACAATGACAATGTCAGGAGATGATTGCTATTTACATGGGAATCACTGTACTGGATTCAATCAACAGCCTCTGCAAATGAAATCAATGCCAGATGTTCCAGATGAAAGTGCACGAGTTCCATGGAATGAAGAATTCTGCAATTATGTGCCCATAGACAGATTTCTTTCCTAGCTCAAGTTCTAGCCCCAGATGTACAGAATAGGGGAGTTACTCTCTGGGGACTCCTGTTTTCAAATTCCTTCCAGGGAAAACAATGGAGTAAATGTTACAGGTACCCTTCTTCTCCGCACTTTGCATACTCTTCCCCTTGTGGCAGGAAATTCTGACTGCATCACATTCTAAGTTTAACTTTGATTCTACCTTTACTGCACCCATTTTCTGTGTAAAAGGCAGATCTTAGCAAAATGTCAGGTACTTAGCAGCTGTGGAACTGTACAGGTATGTCTTAGCCTTGACCTCAAAGAGTTGTCCCAGAAAACAGCGTATCTGCTAGAATATGTGATGTAAGGCACCAGGTCTTCCAGAACTGTGAAAGGATCACTGTAGTGTACCTAATTACAGGAGTGAGAAACCACTGTAGTCACAGGAGAGGTAAAGCAAAGTTGAAACACTCTGTAGGATGTCTGTATGTCAGTTCTGGTGGCTGCAAAACCCCTGGGAATGAGTCAGCTGGAGCTGACCAGTACTGTCTTTCCCCAAACCAAGCCAGCTCCAGTCTGGGCAAATCTAGAACGTGTCAACTTGATGGTACAAGGATGAGTAAGTCTGCAACACCTAAAAGCTGGCATGAGAGAAGTATACTGCAGTTTCTTACACAGCCAGCATGTGTCCACGGCCAGCAGGCTCGACGTGAGCCAAGTGCGTAACAGAATGACAGTACGAGTTAGAGCCTGGTGGTTTCAGCACAGGGTTTTCCCATAGGATCCTGTTGGAGGGGAATGGCCCTACAAATAATCACCTCACTTATTGTGTCCACACTGTTCTGTATGACAGCCTGTCTGCATACAGGCTGGAAAGATTTTCTGAAGAAATTTAAAAGCTGTTCTTGGTGAGACCAGTGAGACAGTAGCAGGAGAAGTGGTAGATGTGTGTGTTACCCTGTAATCACTGCTCACAAGAGCTGGTTTTGGTGACCAAAATGGTACCTGGATATGGTAGTAGCCCAGCATTTTCTTGTCTGAGCAGTTTCTTCAACAGCAGTTTCTTGTGACTTGTGTGGGAGAACTCACCTGGCAGGAGCAGCTGGAGAGATTGGATTTGGAAAGGGCTTTGCCAAGCTCCTCAGTTTCTAGGTTGAGTGTTTTTCACTTCTCCTTGTTTTGAGAGGACCTTTGTTCTTTCCAGTAATCTCCTCGTTTTCATGCTTTTTAGACTTTCCTGTAAAGAAAGACTTTGTTTCCAAGGAATCCCAGGTAGTGCACCAGTTATTAAATAGTAAGAATTTCTGGCTTAGTCTTATGTAGACTCCTGGTTTACCTTGTGTGTTGGGTTTCAATTTACTGGGAAGAAAATATTCTGCTACATAAATGTAACACATTGATAACAACAGGCTATTGTTTCATAGAGCGAAGTGTAATAATTGCCATCTGAACAAATTTGTCAGCTTTCATTAGAATTAAAGCACACGTGCAAATAGAACGTTATTCACACTATGGACAGCTGAACTTTAAAAACACCACCTAAGATCCTCTTCCAATTTTGTGAAACTGGAAACCAATGTGTTACCCAGCAAGGTTCAGGCAGTCTTTCATTTGGAAAACACATTTTCTCCTGCCTGGCAGGCTGGCCCTGTGCTGTGCAATTCCTGCTGCCATGCAGCAGGCAGAAAGCAGGACAGGTGCTGCTCACATTGTGGCTCTGCCTGGGTTCCACTCAGTGCCTCAGCTCCATAGCTGGTTGATCCTCCAGCAGGAGACACACCACCTCCCTCAACCACACCTGAAGGTGCTAAGGGAGGCATAAACCAAGCAGCTTTCTTGGGTTGCTACGGAGTGGCAGCAGGGAAGCTCCCTTTGGAGTGGGATTATAGGATATAAGCTGTGCATCTATGCAGTTCTCTGCATTTGATTTCCCTGATCTATTAGTGTGAGGTTTGTGCACCTTCATGGGTGGTGTGTTATCTTCTGGTTTATGTACTAGGGGAGTAACCATCGTTCTGTCCTCTTTGCTGGCTGTGGGAGGTTAAGCGGTGCATTGTTTGCTGAGCAAAGCTTTGGAAATGGATTAGAAATAGTGAGTGTTGCTGCCGCTTTCAAACTTTCTAACTAAAAGATGCTGTTGGATACAGGGGGGATTTAGAGCCCTTAAAGTCCCCAATTGCTCTGCAACAGAGGGAAATTCCCAAGAGGAGCTTTAATACTGGGCCTTCTAGACTCCCAGTTCTTCAGGGATGTTTGGAAGGAGAATCGTTCTGCCTGCAGAGGGCTTTGGGGCTCTGCCCTGTGGCAGAGGATTCGTCCTGGCGGTACTCCCGAGGATGATTTCCACCAGGAGAAGGCTCCAGCCGCTGAACTGGCTTCTGTTTCACTTGGGCAAAAAGGGAGAAGAGAAGCTCACTGGGAGTAGTTGTAATACAATTCTGCTGTCTCATGGCAAAATCTGATTTCTGGTCATCTGAAGTGGGTCAGTACATTTTATTCTCTGTGGGCAACCACCGCCGGCCGCAATGCGCTTCTGAGATGCTGTTTAAGAAAATGATAAACAGTGAGGGAATTAGCTGCTGCCTGTTTGTGAGGAGCTGTCAGTGGTGCAAAATGCAGCTTTGATATTTCTTCATGGCTGTCCC
Source organism: Coccyzus lansbergi (assembly GCA_033558105.1). Lineage (NCBI taxonomy): Eukaryota > Metazoa > Chordata > Aves > Cuculiformes > Coccyzidae > Coccyzus > Coccyzus lansbergi. Next base: position 359,010 of record JAUMJK010000165.1, read on the forward strand.
AATTTCCACTTAAAAGAAAAACTCTTCTTGCTTCTGACAGGCAGTTATTGTAACACTGGCACAGATTTTCCTTTCACAAAACTGGCTCCCTTAAGTGAGCCAAGATTACAACACTTCTTGGAATCTATTGGTCAGAGGTATGGAGCTGGCTTCCTCCTAAGTTTTCTAGTTCTTGGCTTGGGACAGAGTCAGGATGCCAAAAGGCAGAGGCGTAAAAATCTTTCCTTTTGAAGTTAATCAAATAATTTGAGCATTTCTCACCTCTACCTTAAGACTGTTGGGATTAATCCAGTGGCATATGGTAACCTTGAAAGACCTCCAACACACATATCAGACTTGTCTCTCTGGTTTTAATATGTATGAGTTCTCCCCTGCAATCTTTCCTCATTCTTGATGACGTTAACTAATCACTGTACTCCATGGGATTTCTCTGGAGATTCCCCGAAGCGGCAGAAGCCGTGACCATGTGAAGAGTGCTGAACTGAGAGGTTGTGGCACTGTGTGTGCGCTCTCAGACATGGGCATTTGCAAGGTGACAGGAGAGACTGTGATGGAACACTTCGGCTCACACATGAAGTGTACAGTTGCTTTCTTTATTTGCAGTCTCTCTTTGCAGACTTTCTGTTCATATAATTTCATTGTCAGGGGAAAACCTGAAAATGTCTCCGAGGGCACCATAGGGACAAGTAGAAGGAAGGGAGTTGGAACTCCTGAGCTACAAGATATGTGCGGGTCTCTCTGCAGAGACCCTGCTGGGAGTAGTTTAATAGCAAGGGACATGGTAGGGCTGGATGATTCAGCGCTGGGGTTCAAACCCAGGAATTGGTGGGTTTATGACCAAGTCACTGTCACTGCTTTGCCACAGACTTTCTGTGTGACCCCAGGCAAATTGCTGAAAGTTTCTGGGCTAGGGTTGTGAGGTTTGAAATATGTATTTTAAAAAGGTCTTTAAAAAAAAATGCAGCCTCTATGTTGGAGCAGGCCAGCCTGTTAATACTTGTACAGTAACTTGAGCAGCAGCTGGTTTCTCCCTAGTTAAACTTACCAGGCTTTTAGTTTCTAACCTCACGAACATGGTTGGATTCGATGGTCTTTTCCAACCTCACGATTTTGTGAACAGGACTATTTGTAGTCACCTGACAAAATGCATTCAGAGAATGAAGGGTTATGAAGTTACCTTTAATTCGAGTGTGGGGAGGGTGGAATTATGAAGAAACTGGATATACAGCACTGAAGTAGGGACGTGAAGGTAATTCCTTCACCCGTGAAGATTTTCTCCCACCATGGTGCAAGAGGTGAGCTGGAGGTGGGGAGAACAGACCATAAGCAGCATCTGAATTACTGCTTTTTATCTAAAAGAACTGTTAAATCTGTGAGGTTTTAATGGAATAGACCTTTAAGGTCATCTTGTTCCAACACTGAATTATTGGGATCAGAAGGCGCAGAAATCTCAGAGACTTGGCTTTGCTTTAACACCCAAATAAGGAGTGTTTTCTGCTCCTGAGGTAGGAGGATTTACCCACTGAGCTCTTGAAGAAGCAAGATGAAAAAAATCAAAGGAGCAGTGATGAACAGAGAAGTTCATGTAAAAGAAAAACAGATGCAAGCCTTCATCTAGGAACTGAACTGACATGGAACTTGAGAAACAGTTGTAGTTGTTGTGATTAGTGCTTAGGGTGTTTTTGTGGATGTATGGATCCAGAATAAGGGAGTTCCAAAGCTCTTCAAGAAAACTCGTTGTGGTGTCAACCGCCCAGTAGTCCAGCTTACGGCTGCAGTTAAATTTGGGTAAAAATCCATACTTGCTTTGATTCAGCAAAGCAATTAAACATGTGCTTCAGATCCACTTGGGATTTGAGTGTAACCTTAAAGTTAAGCATGTACTTAACATTTTGCTGAGCTGGGGCCTGGGTCTTTAACCCTTGCTGGAATATGAACTCCTTTCTAATGAGTGCTGGCTTATGACAGGCTTGTTTCTCAGTAATATTTGATTTTTTTGCAACCTACAAGTCTTTCTCTCAGCTTCAGTGGGCTTTGGATCAGGGCCCAAGAATGCAATCCAGAAATAATAATTTACCGTATTTACATTGCATGTAAATTATATATGAAGAAATGAAACAGCATAATGAATCAACCACAGGGGCTTTTCTTCCACACTGATACCAGAAGAGAAAAAGCCTCTAGGCAGCTGACAACTTTTCTTACTAATACTCTTGAGCCGTCCTCTTATTAAGTCTTGTGTTTTCTCTGGCAAAGCCTCCCCTAATGTTACACTCAATACAACCTTCTTAGTCCATAAACGAGATTTTGATTCTGCTCTTATTAAAATGTAGCAGTGAGTACAGGGTTTACTGGTGGGAAAATCCCATTAAGTGTTTCTGAAATGCCCTTTAACTGTTTGATTTTGAAGATGATAGCAAAACTTCACGCTCCTCACCATTAAACATACAATAGTTGATGCTTACGTCCCCCACTCTGGCAATATGAAGGCAAGAAAGTTGATACCAAGCCCTGTGTTTCAAGCCTTTGCTGTCTGAAGGGTGGGGAGGGCCCTAACGTTGGTAAAAATTGGTACTTAGAAAGGTTGGGAGCTTGTACTGTCTGTGAGAATGTCTTCTGGGGAAAAAGCACTCCAGGATGCAGTCCTTACACCTTACAAACGTGAGAGTGAATCTGCAGGTACAAGCTGGAGCTCATGAAGCGAGGGTCTGTTTTGTGTGTAAAAGGCTTTGTCTTTCAGCTGTGCAGCCCAGCAGCTCTGCCAGCGGTGCTGCAGGTGCACTGACTGCATTCTATGTGCTGCACAGCTCCTCGTGTTCAGTGGCTGCATCTGTGCAACCAGCCACAGAGCTTCTAGTCCAGAGGCATTCAACAGGGATTTTGCAATAGTTTCTACAGCTCCTCTCACTGGAGCCTGTGGCTCTTTATTCCTTTGTGGTCTGTGTTTTTTTCCCCAGAGACACCTCAGTGCTTTTCCTCCTTTATTGTCATTCTCTAAGGTAACTGATCCATATTTATTCTAACCAAATTCAAGGAGTCTTGGAATACTTCTAGCCTGAACTAATGTTTTGGATCGCACTCTGGGAGCAGGTTTGAACCGAACCTTTGCTTCAAAATCTGTTCCTTGGGCTACGTAAAGAGTGGCTGCAAAATGCAGAGCTCTTCTCCTTTTGCTAGATATTATTACTCCATTTGGTGAAATGTTAGAGTAAGGGTATATTCATAAATAAATTTAAAAGGATTAATGCATGATGAATAGACTGTGTAAGCATATTACAGGCACGGTTATTATGTGATATAGGTGATCATAAGTCATGGTTAAATGCAACCTATTGACCAACTGGACTCTATAAAAGTCTGTAACAAGACATTAGCCACTTGTTAACAGAGCTAGTAATCACTTATTGATCTCACATGCAGTATTTATACATCCGCCACCCTAGAAAGTGTGGAATTCAATTCCAGAATCTACTTTCGAGTCCCACTTACTATAATGGGTGGCACAAATCTCTCACTTATTATGTTTAACTGTCAGATATTGTCAGGATCGGTAATAGGTGAATGCTTCACATCCATGATGGTCATGGGCTGTAGTAGCGTGAGTAATATTAATACTGGGCTACCTGTGCTGGAGCTGCACAGAAAGGAGTAACTTGCTTTTTGTGAAGCATGTAAATGTGCTTCAACTACCTGAAAGGAGGTTGTAGCAAACTGCATGCTGGTATCTTCTCCCAAGTAATAAGTGATAGGATGAGAGGGAATGGCCTCAAGTTGCACCAAGGGTGGTTTAGATTAGACATCAAGAAAAATTTCTCCACTGAAAGGGTCATTGGGCACTGACAGAGGCTGCCCAGGAAAGTGCTTGAGTCACCATCCCTGGAGGTGTTTAAAAGACAGGCAGATGAGATGCTCAGGGATGTGGTTGAGTAATAGACAGGTACAATTGGACTCGATGATTTCACAGGACTTTTCCAACCAAACAATTATGGTTGTTACATTTGGTTTTGTTGAAATTAGAAATGAAATGCCCAGATTTTTAAAGTCTTCCCTCACAGGTATGGAGACCATAGTCAGGGGCAGTCCAAGTGGTGGGCATCCTGTGTGACCAACGTGAGATGCCTTCAGGGCCTCATTGCTGCACAAGTCCAAGTAGACTGGTCTGCCCAGGCTCTAACAAATCTCGACGCTCACCTGAGAAATGAGGTAAGCTAGCCCATCTCTGCTGAATCTTCCTCCTTGAAAGAACTTTTAATTCCCAGAAGAATTGTTTAGCTTGAGTTTTTTGCCAGCCTTTCTTAGTCCTGTCCAAACACAAATGGGAAAGCAGAGTGCACTAACCATTCCAACCATCCCAGTGAGATAAAAGGCAAATAAAGTCCCCAAAAGTCAGTGAAAATGTTAGGAATACACCAGTGGCCAGAGATTCAGTAATTATCTCCCTTTGAGAGTGGGTAACTGATGTTGAGAGAGGGTCAAATGGTCAGAGTGTGTTAGACAGGGAGAAGGAGTAGAAAGGTGAAAGGTGCAGGAAAATGAAAGAGAAAGGAAGGGAGAAATGAGGACTGGGAGAGGGACAGAAGCCGAAGGGATCCCCCTTGTTAATATAAGGCAGTGCGATAAGAAATATCTCAGAAAACCCATCATGCAGCCCCACAATGTAGAATGACGTTATGAAGAGGCCTGCATTTCTCTCCTCCTTCTAGTAGAAGGAAGTAGTGGTTTTATCATGAGAGTGAGAACAAAATGATGGAGAGGCCCATCCATGAAGCAACCGAGTGAGGAAATAGAAGGCCCGCAGCCCTGAGGGCTGAGCGAGGATGGCCCCTATTTCTCTGTCTCACTGTGTTCCTCTGGCTCTGGGACCCAGAGCACACACAGCCCGTCTGATTTAATAAAGGCAGGAAGCAAACAGTGACAGAGCCATGAGAGACTGCAGATAGGGGTTGGAGAAGGGTCAAACTCATTAGTCATATGATGTGATGTAGTGTGTGAGGAGGGGGACAAGCTTTGAGGGTTAAGAGGAGTGGAAATTGTTACAGCACTCAAAAAATTGATGTTAACATAACTGACCTGAATGCTGTGTTGCAGTGTGGCTTTTAGGGGTAAGGACAACATCCTGGCCTTTCATCCTTTCCTTTTTCTCACTTTGGGTCATGGTTTTGTAGTTTTGTTTTTTACAACCTTTTCAGTATTGCTAAAAGATGGCTATATTTAGTGTTTGGAGCACACAGGGACTCAGATCAGGGGTCCCAGCAGGGCTGCTGCTGCCTCAGGGTCAAAACATCTGTCCTCCCTCAAAAACTAATGCTTCCGCCTAGTTGGAGCAGGGGCTAAGCGTAAACTTCTCAGACTGTGTGTTCCTCACTCAGTAAGGCTTGAAACAAGCCTTTCCCTTGCATGCAGAGGGTGTTTGTTGACCGTGGCAAGCGATGAAGTATGAACTGGAGAGATAACAAGGGAGAATAAGCACAACCACAGCCCAGACATTCATCCCTCTTGCCCTGTGAGGAACCTAATGGAAGATTCCAAGGTGGTTGTTGTACAGTGGAGTTTTCTGTGTGTTTCTGGAGCAGGAGCTACCCTGGTGCTGAGACTGGGGGAAGGTTTTCAGCTCATACCAGTGAGAGGGTGCCTTGCTCCATGCCTGTGTTTCAACACGCAACAAATTGCTGCAGAATGAGGACAAATACACATCATTGCTGTTACTGATGAACTTTCCTGAACATATATTCATTAAATGCACGTCAGTGTTTCCAGTATTCATTCTGGGAAGGAGTTTGTAAGCTCTAGGTACTGCACTGCATTTGGAACAAACTTTACTCATGGCAACAGATCTGTTTATTTCTAATATTGTCTTTTTATTGAAAACAAGGGTTGATTTTTTTTTTCTTAAATATGAAACTAAAATGGTTACTGTAGGCATCACACCATAAAACAACAAAAACAGCTCTGTATTTTCCCTCAGAGATGTTTATTGAAGTTCAAGGGGGTTTTATCGCTCCCTCTTTCTTGCTGTGGAAGGAAATCCTGAAATAGCATGGTCAAAACTTTTTTCTCAGCATGTTTCTGGTTCAGCAAGAAGCCACAATTATTGAGTCATAGGAGGTGGAAAAATGTGATTTTTAAGTATTTTCCTAATTTTTTTTCCCCTCAGTTTAAAAAAAAATCATAGTTTTCCTAAAATATTTTCCTAATTTTTGCCCTCCCTAGTTTCTCTGAAGATGTAAAAATAGCTGTGGAATTCGGAATCTTACATCCACCTTCTGCAGCTGGCTGGAGCAGGTAGTGAAGCCTCCGTTCCTCTCTTCAGTTGTTAAATAAGTAAATTTGATTTGGCAAAAACTCAGCCTGCACTAAACATTATAAACTCAAGAGTTCTAAAGATAATTTGTCATTCTTCAGTGTCTCCTGCATCAGTATTGTCCCAAATAAATGGGTTGATGAATGAGGAGGCTCAGGTTGTGAGCTGATGGAGGATTAGTAGGACTATGCAGATTGACACTCTCCAAATGTCTTGTCCTGAGTTTATAGCAGCATCTGCAGTTTAATGCAATGGCTTTATTGATAGTCTCCTCTCTCTCAGGGCTATCTTGTCACAGCTCTGCAGAGAATGGTAAAATGCCTTCTGCAGACCTTGCAGGAACCAGCAAACTCGCCTCTGGCTCTGGCTGCACTTGAGAGCAGGTTGGAGAGGGGTCTGGCAAGATAGATGTGAGGCTGACTGATGCAGAAAGGCTGGATCTTTGTACTTGCGCAGTGGCTCCAAGTGTTAGTGATAAATGGTGAATTAATGCTTCTTAGATATGCCGAATGGTTTAGAGCTGCAGCTGAAATCCTGGGAATGTAGATACTATCAGTTGATGGATGAGTTACAATCTCATAACCAGCGTTATATGACTGGGCTATCTGAAATGAGATGTTTGGAGTAGATTTTGTTGTTTGTTTGGCCTCCTGCACATTCAGATACACTACGGGTGTCGAAACAATGGACCAAGCCTGCAGTTGCAGCAGAAATGATGGCTATGGAGAGAGTCTGGCTTTCTCCGTGCATCAGAGCATGGTTCCTGCCTCAGGAGGAAGTCTCTGTGTAGCTATAGAGTTAGGAATATGACAGTGTAGAGTTAACACTAAGCCCCGTACACACCAAGCCCTGTACACTTAGAGTACTGTGATTTTTTTGTCATCCTGGTGGTGCTTGTGATGTTTAGGCCAAATGTTTAGCCATAAAGCATCATTCTGCTTAGCATCATTTTTCGTTATCATCCTGTGATCTACTACATTTACCTGAGTTTTCCTCTGTTGGCAGTGCCAAGGCCACACCACTCTCTTTATGTTGGTTTAATATATTTTTATTTCACTCATGCTTTGGTAAGGCACCTGCAGTATTCTGGGGACAGATGCAGACCCACAAACAGTGATGATTTGTGCTGTACACTTGTCCCCTCTGTTGTAATTGGGGTTTTCTGCCTTCCTCTTTCAACCCCCTGGGCTAACGTGCCCTCTTTGCCACCTTCACTAAGTCAGACAAACATGTTTCTTGGAAGGTCAGTGTAACCTGTAGGAAATTCCTTCTGTCTCTGAGCTGGCTCATTCATCACTAGTCATAACCATTCTGGAATGTGAACCCGTAGTCTGTTATCTGGCTACTGCTAGTGATGATGCCCGGAGACGACAGCTTGGTTTTCAAAAGCTAGGTTGACCCTGAGGGGTGAGGAAAACTTGTTTTGACAGAGCAAACATGACATGGAGGCAGTGCAAGTGCCAATATGTGCAGGAACAAGGTGTTATTTTCACAAGGTGGATTTCCTCCCCCCAACTGGGGAAAACACAGCAATGTATAGGAAACAAAATATTGTGTGTGTTTTTCCTTCCCCAAAAGTGCAATTAAAGCAGAAAGGTTATCTATGTGTATTTTGACAGAGAGAAAAAATTAGATGGGCTCATCTGGGAAGAGAACTAGGTGCATCCTCCCTTTCCTCTGACCTGGAATGGCAGTGGACCAGGTGAACGGTGCGATGGGTAATGAGTTCTTGGTCCCAGGACCTCTCTGAGGTTCTGCCCTTTCACTCGGTTCCCCCTCCTTGCTTGTCTGTTTCAAGCACGATCTCTCTGTGTGGTGTCTCATGCAGAGGGGGCTTCTACCCTGGCTGCCACTTCTTAGGCTGCAGTGCTATAAGGAATGACAACAATCTCAACTCTTGACCCTGGTGCGATTATTGTTCCTACATGTTCCGCTTCCCTCAAAGACACAACAAAACAGATGACTATGTATATTTTAAAATGTCAGACTGACATCGTGGCATTAATATAATTTAAGCCCAACATTGCCAGTTAATTCACTTTGCTTTCTACTCTCTTCATGTCTTACATTCCTTGTTTGTGGTGCTCTAAGTCATGTGGTGCCCTGACAGTCTTAATCCTGCTAAGGGAGGCTTTCCAAATGTTCTGAATTTGAACAGCCAGTTGCATCCCTGGTCACTGGAACAGGCTGCCCAGGGAGGTGGTTGAGTCACTTATCCTGGAGGTGTTTTAGGGACGGGTGGACGAGGTGCTGAGGGACATGGTTTAGTGGTTGATAGGAATGATTGGACTCGATGATCCAGTGGGTCTTTTCCAATCTAGTGATTCTGTGATCTTCCTTCACTGGTGCATGGCCTGTCCTGTGCCTGGGGGCTGTGACTGTCACTGAGTGTGTCAGAAGAAAATGACTCTCCTGCTAGAGCCACAGCAGGACACAGTTTTTTTTTGAGACGAGTGCTTCTCTGTGGGAGCCAGGATTGTCACTGAACTGTGAAAGAAGAAGCAAAATGCTAAGGCAAAGCACCCCACAGGTAAGAATAATGTTTGTGAAACCCAAGAGAGTGGGATTTGCTTCTAGGGAGTAGCCTTCCTCTCTTTTTTTTTAAAATGACATTTGCTCTAGACTGTTCTTAAGGTATCTGGTTCTGTGTGCTGCTAGCACATTTGATGGACCTACATAGTATTCTAAAATGAAAGGCCTAAAGAAATTGAGCTGTTTTAGCAGCAACCTAGGTCTTGCAGAACTGTTTTTAAAGGCAGAACCTGAAAATGTTTAGATAACTAGACAAATGATGTGTAGATGTACTAGTCCCTTTCATAGTCCCACTAAAGTACTCTAGAAGTCTGAAGACATCTTTCACGGTTTCAGTGTGAAGCTGAAAAACACTTGCTGAAGACTTAACAACACGCTGTGATTGTGATAAGTTAAGATGGTTTATGTTTTAATACCGACAACTCGCTTCCTTTTAATGCTAGAACCAATAATGACCTCAAAGTGGTGTCAAGGGATAAAACAGCATCTTTTCATGCCTGGTGGGAGAGAAGCAGTGGGAAAGTACGGTCATGAGCAGTCCCATGCAGGATGTTCCTCTGTGTAACAGGCAGTGTCCTCCGAGGTTAATTCGCAGTGCACAGCTGCACTGCTTGGGGCGATAAGGATGCATTAAATGAAAAGGGATTTCCCTCTTTGGGAATCAAATTAAAGCAGTCCAGATCAGGCCAGTTCTTTTATCTCTTTCTCACCCCAACAGGAAGTTTAGACACAAGTCCCCAAAGGTCTTTTTCTGGTCAGAAACGTTTGTAAGGCACTGAACTGAAAGGGACGAGGGGATAGTGCTAACAGCCTTACGTTAACAGTTGGGAAGATAGGAACGAAGTAGCAGGGTCTTGTGAGAAAAATGAGGCGGCTAAACATCGAGACCCTGGATATTGCTGAAAGTGATGGGTTAATCCCCAGCATGAGTGGCAGAATCATTCACAGAGGGGAGAGCTGCCAGCAGCAGTGCTGGTGTTGCAGAATAGTTCTCTAGATTGAAGCCCTCAATCTTTGACCTCCACTCAAAGACCTCAGAATAAGGAAGGAACAGAAAGAATACAGCTGAAACAAAACATTTGTCTTGTAAAGTTTACTGTATGAGCACAGGTCAGACATGATGTGTTCAAGGGAGTTCTTTGATTCCTTGTTATTCCATAGAGAACGAATAAAATTCCTTCAGAAGCTGAAAACACAGTAGCTGAGCACTTACTGGGAGTGATTGTCAGCAGAGACCCAATTCCTGATAAAAGTGAATGAATGTTGATCTGTTACTTGAGTGCAAGGAGTTGGTGGTCTCAGTCCAATCCGAATTAGATCAGAAGAGTGCCTTCACAGCATTAGAAGATCAGCAGTGCCCTTGCTGCTGTTGTCAGCAGAACTGTAGCAGCTGATGGAGAGGGATCTCCCCTCACGCCAAGCCATACTGCTACTTCTCAGGAAGTCGGGCCGGGAGGATCAGCATCCACAAGTCCGTTGCCATCGTCCAAAGCAGCTGCACAGTGTTCCTCGTACCAGCATGCCAGTTCTTTAGGTATGTTTGCTAGCATCAGGACTTGAAAGGCTTTGTTCTTTTCCCTGTATCAGACTTATGAAACCCTCCAGGGACTGGCTCCTGAATCCTGTAGAACTGTCTGGTAGCTGATGTAGCAGAACCTCGCTCCGGTAAGTGCCATAGAAAGGAGCAGTGATGAGATGCCTCCCTCTCAATTTTTCTTCTGTGTGCACTAAAACCGCCTTTTAAAATTGGTTCTACTGAAGGTCACTTGAATGTGGCCAGTGTTATAGAAACCTCTAATGCTTTTTTTTTTTTTTTTTTGCAACAAGAGTGCCTTCATTGTCTATGCAGCTAAATTGCAATCAGGAGAAATCCAGATGTTTGAAAGGAAGACGATGTCGAGCATTATTTACCTTACAGCTCACACCAGAGATGCTAGTAACAACAGCACATTTATCGCAGCTTTGGCATTAATCCCATTAAAACAATGGACCAAATTCATCACTGATAGAACTCCATTGTTTCAGTGCAGTTGCACAAGAAGTGACATTGCCCAGTAGTAAGACAGTGTTGCCTCTGATATTGGAAAGGGTGGAAAAAGGTTTTGTGTCCTTTGATACCAACACAAATGATCTTCTAATCTCAACTGGTGAACAATTACCAACTTTTCAAACCCAGTACACACAAAACAAGACAATAACCGTGAGGTTGCCAAGTGACATCCTTAGATCATTTCCATAGTCTTCTGTTGTCTTCTTTTTCTGGACAGAATTCCTTTGGTCTCATTGATGTTGCTCCCTGTGCATCCCGTCATTTATTCTGTTCGACAGCCAGCGTCATATACTGAGAAACCCAGGAAAGAAAGGCAGAGGTCAGACTTGTGACATCTTTTGAGCTATGTATGTTTATGTAACCCAGCAGGGTTCATTTCCATCAAAGATGGAAATAGCATATATCGCTGCTGCTGTGAGTTACGATGGGAGCATGGTTGAAAGGGTTGGAAAGAACTGTTAGGGAGGCAGCTCTGCTGTGTCTGCAGGTCTCAGACTGTACTTGGCTGCTTTTGAGGACCCATTCTATTTATGTGTTGCTGATTAGATTCATACCTCCTACATAAATAAGAAGGGAGAAAACCTGTAGCAAGGCAGCGTGAAGGCACTGATAACCAGTGAGTGAGGCTCTATGGTTACTCTTCAGGTGTTGCAGCAACAGAAAGAAGAGAGGATAAGCAGTGTGAGCACGTTGAGCACATACTGGAATACCCATGGACCTGCAGGGTCTTGTATGTGTGTGGAAGAATTTTAGAAGCCCGTTCCCAGACTGGGCAACCTTTTGGTGCACAGCCCTGGCAGAGCAACCTCAGTCTTTGCTTCCACTTAGGAGCAAATTGCCCTTTTCTTATCCCAGCTCCCTGGTTAGTTTATCCAAGCAAAGCATAGCCTTAGTTCTGCCCACAGGAGCTGGCACTTGTCCCTTGGGAAGGTCTGGCTAAGGTGGACTTGTTGCTAGGGGCAGTCGAGTGACAGGCCTCTTTTTATTGACATTTCACTGTTGGAACTTGCGGCCTTTTCTGTGCCTTTCTGGAGGAGACACTCAGCAAGGGTTAATAATGGAGGTTTCTCTGGACTGCGATGTGCATGTGCAGGAGGACAGATGAACTGAGCTGACTGTTCCTCTGAGTTCTGAGGTTAAGATCTGGTAATAACGAGGTAATTATTACCTGCTTCTGATCTGGCTAAGAGCAGTGAGGTGATTCCTGATCTTAATCCTGACTTCCACACACGTGCTGTGACACTTTCAATTAAATACATGTGCTGGAAACAAAGGTGCAATTTTCATTTATTAAAGTGTTAAGAACGTGTTTTGTGAATGCTTGTGATGTGCTTTGAGACCCCTGCATAGAAGCTGCCAGATTGATTCAACGTGCCAGCCCCCCCCCTAACGAATAACTCTAAAATATAGGTACTTCTAACATTAATCGTGTACTCCTCACATTCTTATCAACAGTAACAAAGGTCTTTGCTACCCTTGTGGAAAGCAAACACCACCAGCAAAACCGGAAAACTGGACATAAACTCAGAATTCATTCCCTGCACTTTGGTGTTCCTTCTCATGGCTCTGAATGGAGGGGAAGCTGGAGATTTTCTTTAAAGACAACCGTTCCCAGGTGATTGAAATCCTGTTCCTTTGTTTATTTAGTCAGCTACTTGAGGTTTGCTGTCTGCACTTCTGGTCTAGTCAGGCTCCAGCGGGTGAGGTAATAGTCTCTGTGTGAAGTCAGTTCAGAACGTGTTCACTCTTCCAGAACCTCCCTTGCAGGTGGTAAATCACTGTCCCCAACAGGTTGAAGACAGCTTGGTTAGATAACAGCTCTTTGCATTAGATGGTAACTATCAACCCCTACCACGATGAAGTCTGACTGCTGAGTAAACATTCAGGGAAACATTTTTCTTGTCCTACAGAGCTCGCAGTCCCAATAGACAGGAGGCAAATGGGGGTCTGAAGGAAAGCAGATGTGAGGGTTGCTCAGCCAGCCGTGCTCATCAGGACTGTGGTGGAACTTGGACCTGGATGCAAGTCACCCAACTTCCAGTAAAGTATCTTAATATGTAGGAACAATGTTGGTTATACAGAGCATTCCTTCACTGTAGCATAAGTAAGGAAACCTGAGCATGGCTCTGTTTAAGGTCAACTAGATAAATCATAGAATTTTGATCAAGATGGACCTCAAAACCCATCCTGTTCAAACCCCCTACCATGGGCAGGGACACCTCCCACTGGATCAGGTTGCTCCAAGCCCTATCCAGCCTGGTCTTGAACACCTCCAGGGGTGGGGCAGCCACCACTGCTCTGGGCAACCTGGGCCAGGGCCTCCCCACCCTCACAGCAAAATATTTCTTCTTAAGATCTCATCTCATTCTCCCCTCTTTCAGCTGAAAACCATTCCCCCTCATCCTGTCTGTGCATTCCCCGTTGAAGAACCCCTCCACAGCTTTCTTGGAGCCCCTTTTGTTACTGGAAGCTGCTCTAAGGTCTCCCTGAAGACTTCTCTTCTGCAGACTGAACAATCTCATATGGGAGGTGCTCTGGCCTTTGGATCATCTTTGTGGACCTACTGTGGACCTACTCTGGCCTTGCAGGAGTATGTCAGGAGAAGGGGCTTGAAACACAGCAGATTTGACATGAACAGGAGATGACCAGGAAAGCAGAAAGTTCCTATTTCACGTACAGAGCAGCTCTAGGCTGGTCACTGGCATTAGTTGGGCTGTTTGCACAGAATTTTACTGGCCTAAGAGCCCTGTTGTTCTTGGGTAAGCATTCTCATTCTTTGTAAAGTGATTCCAAAAACTAGAAAAGCTTCCTTTGATGTAGAACTCTGTCTCGGAGCACACACAGTGGTCAGAAAGCTGATTAAGACAGTCTGAGCATCCTAGCGAGTTGAACAGCCATAGCTGTGTTCCTGCAACTGGGAATTAAGAACCCAGATGATATGTTGAAGACTTATGGTCTCCACCGGGGTTTATACTGCTGATGTTCGTTGGGCTTCACACAACATATCACATCCCATTACAAACTCTGTCAGAAGAAGGAAAATAAAGCTGTTGTCTCCTGGAAACCCTGCCTATGTGGTCGCCCTTCAGCGGAAGACATGAGTGTGTAAATATTCCAAATGAGTTGTGTGGCTGGAGGATATTGAGGTTGGTTTGAGGGAAGGGAGAAGAGGCTTAGGGTGTGGTGTGTCAGTGAGGGAAGGAAGAGATGTAATGAAGAAGTTGGTTACTCACAAAATCAGGCTTTGACCTGTAACTGAAGAAAGGTTGTGAACAGACAGGATGGGTTTTTTTCCAGAAATCTTGACCCCTGGGTTGTCTCCTGCATCAGAATTATTCAGGGAGTGATATTGTAGGGTCAGAGAATAAGTCCAGGTTTTTATCTGTCTTTGAGTACTTAAACAGGTAACAAAATGTACAGAGTACCCCTAGAATGACAATCTACAGTCATTTACTAACTGTATGTGTCAAGGTCGATTTGGGTCTTGCCCTCCTGCTCCTCGTGGTGAGGCACACAGGACGTCACCCCTGCTACGTGTGGCATCTTCAGTTAAACTCCGATCTTGGAGTACCCAGTGTTGGGAGAGATGTACCCTCAAAAGGTGTTTCTGAAATCAGTTCAGAGCAGGTTTATTATTAGATTTGCTGAAGTAAATATTTCTCTCTTGATGTCTTACAGGTTGTTCAGATGAAAGGAACACTGGATGGGAAGTGCAACAAGGACTTCCTTCGTGGTTTTACTGCTGACCTGTGTGCAACAACAGGCAAGTCACTTCCATTTTCCCTGATTTAATGACCTTTGAAGTCATAAATCTTATAGGGATAGGACTTCATCTCTGAAGAGTCCTCCCCAGAGTTAGTGTCCCCAGCACTACTGAGCTATAAAGCTGAACTAATGAGGTGAACCTGTTACTTCTCCGTGCTTAAGTCAATTTTTTTTGTGGTAGTTTGGTCAGTATTTTGGAATAGATTCTTTTCTTTTGGTTAAGAATGCAAAATCCCAGTATTTTACATCTTCTTTTGCTACCACCCCTAATATGTTCTCATTGACCACCACTATATTTGCAGGACTGTTTGGTGCAGTCTGTCAGACCCCAGAGGATCAATCTACACAGCTTCGCTCCTGCTAATGTTTGGGGAAGTGCAACTGAGTGCAGGAGCTCCCAGTCACTGGAGGTAAACTGTAATCCGTTCCCTTTCTTGCAAGGATAGAAAAGAAAATCTGTCCAGGTTCTCCTCATCTGGACTTCTGTTGTCTCCGTGAAGGTGAATGATATGCCTATCCTTTGCCACCATGGAGTTTTTTCTGTATATCTGAGGCTTTGTCATTACGGGATGGGTCACTACTATTGTTAAGTGATGGCAAAGATGCTTCCTGCTGTACCGTGCCCTTCAACAACAGCACAGGTTTTAACCCAAAGAGCGTATGCACTTAGAAACACATTGCTCTAAGTTGAGCTGAGGGAAGTTGGAGATTGGAGACATTAAAATACCACAGCGAAGGCTGCTCTTGCAGTATTTATGATCAGAGTGAAAGCCGAAGGTACCAGAAAGCTTCTGTTGGTGTCTCTTAACTCTTCTCATAAGGTTTCTTATCCTTCTTCCTCAAGAGCCTGGGATAATTTGGGTAGACTTCAACTACACACCCAAACTTTTTGTGATTATCTCAACTGAACATCTGACCCCTTTTGAGGTTTGGACATCTTCGGGCAAATGGAATCTCGCAGAGATAAAATCAGACTGTATTTTTCATGTCTGAACTTCAAAAGTCCCTGTTGTAGTTAATGAAGCTGTGGCGTGCTTATGGGGTTTTGTGGGCCTCAGTATCTCTTAGCGTGGCCAAATGTCTTACTAAGAATAGTGCTCGTTGCCAGTTTGCTGCCTGTTATTTGTTCACAGATCCATCACTAAATAATCCTAGTTTCTATTTGTATAGAAATGTTCTCTTTGCTTGTATTTCCTGGGTGGCTTATGGGACTGAATTTTAACCTGTGGTGGTGTTTGTAAACTAGTGATTCAGACCTGCTTTTCAGTTGCTTGTCCATTTCTGTTTGTGTCGTGGGGTTGATTACTACTCACAAGAACAGGAGTTCCTCAGTTACTGTGAAAGGTAATTCCAAAGGCATCAGTTAAGGTACAGTTTAGATACTCCAGGAGTTTCTTTTTTTCCCTAATTGAAATCGGATAGGTGAAGCAGTTAAAGATAAATGACCATTTATGAGCAGTGAGAAATTGCTATTAGGATTCTTTCGCATCCTTTGTTTGTCATGCCAAAGGTCCTACAACTTCTCTGGATAGTCTTGTAAATCATCTCAACATAGGCAAAATGTAATTGCTTCTTGAATTGCACCAATGCAGCTTCACTGGGATTGATGGGCCTTTGACCTACAAATTGCGTCGCTATTTATACCAGAGCACAGTGGAGGGGAAATTGGCCCTTCCTGATCTGGCAACATTTTTGCCTCCACTTCGAACTGGTTTTACTTGAGAGAAATGACCAGACAAGATACTGTACGTTCTATGTGATTCAGGCAGCCTTCACCTCTGTCTGCGCCTGCTTTTGTAGTAATGCAGACAGTTCAGAAGTCTCTGTGTTCAGCAAGAAGCTAAGCAGATGTGGGGAGAAAGAAACCACTGTGTCCGGAGCATGGTTTTCTGCTCGCTGACACCACTGTGACTCCACTGAACCCCGTGGCGCTGTTCTGGAGTGCAAGGGGTGTGTGATCAGCGTCATTTCTGCGGGTTCAGATGCTCCCAGAGCCCCTCACTACTGAGAGCGCATTGTATAAACAAATCCTGGACAGGACACGTGGCAGAGAGGAGGAGGAGGGAAAGAGCAGACTGGGCTGACAGACAGACAGGGGTCCATAGACAGCCAGACAACAATTATAAATAGCACCCTTTTGAGGGCTGTTTGATGTGTTGCCCAAGGCCAGGTGGAAAATCTTTCCGTTGCTGCCTCTTCAGCTAATCGCTTTCCCCTCATTTTTCAATAAGGATTCCAAGTTTGGTCACTTCTTTGGCACATTTGTTTCCCATTAGAATACTTTGTGCTATTTCACTGTGTTATGCTAGATAATTGCTCTAATAACAAACCAAGGAAAAGCTTTTGAACATTTTAGGAAGTAATTTTTTCCCTTATGAAAACTCAGCGAGCAGTGACCGAGAACTAGGGAATAGTTGAGGCAAGTCAAAGAAAGAGAGTGCGAGCAAGGGGAAAAGGGCTGTATGGACATTTATTGATGGTATTTCTGCATTTACACATAAACCACATGCCAAAAATTTAATTGCAATTCAACGCAATATTTATATAGCACTTTATCATTTACAAAGCTCTTTATGAGTATTGTGTAAGCGAACCCCACAATATCCTGTGTTCAGGGGCACGAGGTTATTGTCCCCCTGCTTCTGCTGGAGAAGTTGAGACAAACATTCTGGTTTGAATGGCTAAATGGTTGCAAAGCAAAGATATGAAGTTGAGATCCTCACTTTGCTAAACTTCCCCACTCTGCTATATTGCGGGCACGGCTGTTCTAGGTGCCTCAGTAATTGTCTAACGTGGCTTCTGCTCATGGCAGAGTGAGCTTTAGTGGAGTAGGGCAGGAGAAAACAATTAGGACATGTTTAGTACTTTCAATAAACTCCCCCTCCGTGTTTGCATGCTGCCAAGATGCCTTTAAGAATTTAGTGTGGTCAAGGGGATAGGGAGATAAATGATATAAACCGAGGAAAGGAGGCTTCGGGCTGATTTACTGAAGCCTCTTAGCTAAATTCTTTCCACTCATAATCCTAAAGAGGTGGAGCTTTTTGTCTGCTATGTCTGTACATTTCCCATCTAACAGAGAATGCTCCGAGTGCACTCAGTGCTTGAAATCAGTTTTAGGATAGAGGTGTCTGAGGCAAATGCTGACAAGGGTGCAAGACAGATGATGGCTGTGCCTGACCTACCATTAGGCGTTGGCTATGCTTGCGTGTGCTTTATCCCATCACTTGGAGCTTCAATTTCCCTCTTTCTCAAAGGAGGCATGATGGCATTTAAGTCCTTTGCAGAATGCTTTTAAATCTAGTCTGGAAAATCACTGGGTAAGAGCTGGATTCACAGCTCCTGGCTTCTCCCAGAATGGGCCTCTGCCCTTGTCTTAAGGCAGGATTTTCACTTATTTATTTTCTGCCACTCTTCAAACCATCTTGATATTTGTGGTAGGAGAGGAAAGGAAATAAGAAAATAGTCTTATGCCAGGTCTCACTTAATTTGACCTCTGTATTTGCTGCAGAATGTCCAGCTCGGATACCTTCCCTGCTGTGATCCTTATAGATTTCAGAGCCTTAGGTGTGGCCTGCCTAGATGCTGGATTTCTCTGTGAACCGCGGAGGAGTCATCCCTCCACTGACCCAGCCACCAGCACAGCCATCACTTCTACTGATCCCATCACCACTGCTTTCCCCAGGGCTTTGTTGATGTCTGGTTTTGCTTTGTCTCTCAGTGTTGGCACTGAGTTTTCTGTAGTGCAGCAGCTGCTAGATTTATGCAGACTTGATCCTGCTCAAGAGAAGGGAGAGGTAATCAGAGTAACGTGTGTCTCCCCCTTCTTTTCCTTCCTTTCTGAGAGTCACTTTTGTTGTTGCAGGATACATGGTGGGAGATGCACATGCCGAATCCATGGGACACTGCCAGCTTTTATCCACTTTTCTCCCCTAGAGTTTCCTCTCTGTGTAGCCTCTGCCTGAGCAGCTGACAATCCTTCGATGACAGCCCCAGAGAGTTAATGAACTAAAAGGGCCATGGGTTATCTGTTCCCAGAGATTGGGGAGCGTGAATTAAATGGTCTTTTGGAAGATGGGAAATAATTATTCTTCTGCTTCAAAGCCATGTCCAATTGAATGATGTCGCCAGCACGAATCAGCAGTCGCAATCACTGATGAAGACCCATTAAACAGATTGGGCTGAGTAATGCACAGGAAAAAATGTCAGTAGCATCTTTAATTCTGAGTCTCTCAACCCTACAGTGGGACTTTTTCTACTTTTTTCTTTTCTGCTTTTTTTAAAAGAAGCTCTCTAAGTGGTAGAGCTTTCCTATCTCAGCACTTTAAAGCTGGAAATTGCTAGGGATGCATTTCTACACCATTCCCAATGGGAAGGCAGGACTTGAGTAGCTAAGTTTCCTCGGTATTGTCTGGGATATCTGAAGGGTATCGTCTTGGATATGTGAAGTGAGGGAATGTTTTGGGACAAGGCTTCAGCAAGAGCAGCTGGGAGTTCCTCTGCTCAGCTCAATACACTGTTCTGCACAGTGTTTCCTTCTGGCAGAGACTGGGGAAGGAGCACGCTACCCACAGCCGGCACTTGTACACTTCGAGAAGGGTGAGGGTTGAGTGATCCTAACTGAAAGAAAGACACATTCTTCTATAGTTTAACTATTGCAAAAGTGACATAATGAAGTCAAACATTAGGGCATGATCATTAGGGGAATTTATTAGAAACGCTTGGCTGTACAGTGAATTCAGTTGGAAGTTACAAGCTATAACTCTTCAGTGTTATTGGAGGGAGGCAAATCTTACTGCAGTGTTTTTGTTTTCACCATATGAGCTGTAACTTCAGAGGAGTTATATGAAGGGTAAACTTTGCCATTTTGTGTATGTGCCAGAGGAACAGGACAATAGATTAGGCAACAGTTCATCAGTTGCATGAAGCCCAAACCTTAGAGCAGCTTCCAGTACTGAAAGGGGGTCCAGGAAAGCTGGGGAGGGACTCTTAATCAAGGAGTGCAGGGATATGACAAGGGGAAATGGTTTTCAGCTGACAGAGGGGAGGTTGGAATGAGATCTTAAGAAGAAATGTTTCACCTTGAAGGGAGGCCCTGGCCCAGGTTGCCCAGAGAAGTCATGGCTGCCCCATCCCTGGAGGGACTCAAGACCAGGTTGGATGGGGCTTGGAGCAACCTGATGCAATGGGAGGTGTCCCTGCCCATGGAAGAGGATGGAACTGGAGGAGCTTTAAGGTCACCGCCAGCCCAAACCATTCTGTGATTATGTGATCTCCTCCAAAGGACAGTAAGTTACACAAACGGCAAAAGGAGATGGAAAGAGGTCATATTTAGGAATAAAGAAGTTGTTACTGATAATCAGACTAGTCCACTTGTGTGGCTGTTACTAGCGCGTTGCTGTATAATCAACCTCCCTGCTGCACCTCATTCTAGTCCCTGATAGCTCAAACCTAGTCTGTCCAGTATTCTCAAAACAGATCTGGGAAGTATAGTCTGGAAATGCCAGTGTTTTCCAATTAGTGATAAAATGGAGCAGAGGTTACTGGCTCAGATGTAGCAGTCCAACAGGAGATGGAAGACATCTGTCCACTAGTCTCAGAATGCTTCCATTTTCATTTTCCTTCCCTCCCCAGACTTCCATCTGTCAGAGATCCGAAGAAAAGTTTAAAAATACTGCCTGAATGACGTTCCTATGGTTCTGTAACCTATTATTTCAACAAGTGCAAACCATTCTCCTTTTAAAGCTAAGAGTTGTGTGGGTACTCCCTGGAACTTGGGCTTGTGTGACTTCAGCCTAGGAAGCAGTGGCAGTGAGGGGATCTCCCCTCAAGCTGATCAAACAGCAGGTCCTCTGTACCCACAGTATATTGTCCATGTACAGCGTGTATAACGGTGTCCTGGTAAGCAGTTCACTCAGCTGAAAGCCAGGGAGGGTTTGCCCTGGTCCGATAGTGCAACTCAGTTTTCTTTTTATGGACAGATTGTACATGTTGTCCTGTGTCCTGCATGTTAATTATTAGGATTTGAAGCCAATTAACCAAAATTTATTTGATCAAGAAATGAAATTCACTGATGACCCTTGTATCTGTGGATCAACCTTTCAGATGTCCTACTTAGTGGAGTTTCAGAGCACTGCAGGGTGAGCTCAGCAACAGATGCAATACAGCATCCTCAAAGGGCTTCACAACAGAAGTGTTTCCTCTGAACAGAAAGTATCAGGAGAGCAGAGAAATCGTTTGGGGACTCTTAGTCTGCACTGGCATACTCTGGTGCTGTTGATTGATAAACCTGTTGGATCAAAGCTCCATTCTCCTCTGTGGGACCTGAATATCTACTGGCAGTCCCAGTGTCCTCTACCCGGATGTGGGTACGTTCCTGCTCAATAACAAGGACGTTAGTACAAGCAGGATGGCAAACAATGGCTGCTTGTTTTGACTGTAGGTTGTTAAAACGCTGCTTTGAAGGTTGTGTCATGATGTTGGAATGTGATTCAGTATGAAAGACACAGAAATGTTTTAAAGGAGTGTCATGCCAGGTCTGTGCTCAGCCACGAGGATGTGAGTGCAAGTCTGCAGGGCATTGCACATATACTCTGTGTGTGCTGCAGAAATGCGGTGCTTTCAACCTCTCGGGGTGGGGTTTGTTTTCTGAAACTTTTAAGTGTTTCTTTTTCTCTCTTGTGGGGTTTATCCACTCTTCTCTGCCTTTCCCTTGAAAAGCAGTATATGAAAACTAGATTCTGCTGAGACCTTTCCTGTGCCAGAAAGAGATCATTCTTTGACCTCCATTGAGGATGATGCTTCTGGTAATAGGCTGAAAGAGTGGTCTGACTAGAACAGTCGGACAAAAGCCAGAGGGTTAAAGTGTGGGGAAAAGATAAATTTCCCTGGGAAAGGTCTCTTGAGGGCAGTTAAGTTCGGAGGAACCTCTGCCTCCGCTAACTGACATGGCAGTTAGTGGAGATGCAGTAGAAACATAGTGTGCTTGTCCTGCCTGTCCTTTAATTTTTTCTTAGATGTTGAATGTCACCATGAGTATGGGATGCTGGGCTGACCCGTGGCCTCCCCACTGATGGGAATTCATATGACTTGAGAAATAAAGGAGATGGAGACACTAAGGGACAAGTGCCTGGTTCTGCTACCGGTGTGCTGGGCAGCAGCTCTGGCTTGTGACCTTTTACAGAGTGGAACAAGCAAAGGTTTGGACAAATTTGTCCACCAGTTGTACAGGACAGCTGTGTGTGGCAGGGCTAATGTGCGGTGGGGCTAACAGGATGCATCCACGAGTATAGTTGGATGGGAAATGTCTTGTGCCCAATGGGTGGAAATTCTGTAAAAGTGTCATGTGCTGACAGACTGAATGGACAAGAATGTTAAGTTTTGCTTGATTTAAGTATTTGGTTTCGTTGTCTCTATGGAAAGCTGAGGAAAAGAAAAAATCAAAATGAAACATTTGAAAATCTGCTGAAACTGTGTAGAAAGCTCCTTTGAACCAAAAGCAAATGTCTTCAGTGACTGTTCAGCAGCACAAGATGATTATTTTGGATTTTTTTCCCAAAAATCTTTTTTTTTTTTTGTTTTGTTCTCCCTTGGGTCTTGAAATTTAGTGACACCAAACCATTCCTAGGGAAAAAAAGGTTTGGTTTGGATGAATCCAAGTATTTTTTGACAACAACATATTTGTGAGAAAATCCCTGCTGTTTCTGCTCATCAATAAAGTTGATGAGTTTAACCAGTCTCATGACTGGCTAGGGAAAAAAAGATCCCCTGGTTAGAGGAGTGGATAAATAACTTGGCACAAAGTCCTCCTCTGTTGACTCAGTTTACTTTGTGGACCCGGGCACGATTGTCATAATAAATTAAAGCATGAACATTCCCATTTGTCACTTCACCACTTCCTTTTGCTGCCTTCCAACATGTGGTAAACCCATTAGTTTTAACAGAGAGAAAAGAGCAGATGAGGGGAGGAGAATAATGCAAGAATTAAGGGGAGAGAGGAGGAAGGGAAAGAGTTGCAGGGTGGAGTGAAGAGTTCACTGAGGCAAACACAGCACCCATTGCATCTTTGCAAGGACATAGGATCATAGAATGATTTGGGTTGGAGGGGACCTTAAAGCCCCTCCAGTTCCACCCCCAGCCATGGACAGGGGCACCTTACTCTGGGTCAAGGTGCTCAAAGCCTTATCCAACCTGGCCTTGAACACACAGGGATAGGGCAGCCGCCACTGCTCTGGGCAACCTGGGTCAGGGCCTCAGTACCCTCACAGGAAAACATCTCTTCCTGAGATCTGATCTCAGTCTCCCCTCTTTCAGCTGAAAACCATTTCTCCTCATCCTATCCCTGCACTTCCTGATGAAAAGCCTCTCCCCAGCTTTTCTGGAGCCCCATTCATTCTTGGAAGCTGCTCTAATGTATCTCCAGTCTTCTCTTCTCCAGGCTGAACAACCCCAGCTCTCAGCCTGTCCTAACACGGGAAGTGTTCGAGCCCTCAGATCATCTTAGTAGCCCAAGTTGACATAGTTGTATTCAAGTCATTGCGGTTTATCATCTCTCTTTGGAGGGAAAAAGGAGACTGGGAGTCACTAAGAACCACCTTTCAAATTCTTAGTGTGGCCCAAAGTGCAAGACTAGGGAACAGCTCCTTTCAGTCACGCCCTGTCCCACTATTTTAGTCGTGTACTGAACTGTTCACACGTAAGGTGTTTCATGTTCCTCTGCAGTTCTGCACAGCTTCTCTTCATTTTTCCTTGCCATCATCTGGGGTAATTTCCTAAAGCTGAAGTAGGATGTCTTCAGATCAGGCCCCTTGTTGACAAGGTGAGAACAGATTGATGGCCATCCCATCCCACCTGCCTTCACAGGAATCGCCTCAGCCCAAGCGGGCTTTCCGGGAATCCCCTTCCAAAGTGGAGCCTCTGCAGAAACAGAGGTTTTCAGCTTTGAACAGGAGCAGAGGTCAAATTCACAAACAGAAGGGCGTGTATGTGTATGTACCTGTGATGGGAAGCTCAAAAGAATGTAGCTTTGG
This sequence comes from Coccyzus lansbergi, assembly GCA_033558105.1. NCBI lineage: Eukaryota > Metazoa > Chordata > Aves > Cuculiformes > Coccyzidae > Coccyzus > Coccyzus lansbergi. The sequence continues at coordinate 382,684 of JAUMJK010000165.1, forward strand.
GATTTGAAAGCATCGCACTCCTGAATTATGATTATTTATTGTGATGATAGTGCCTGGAGGCCCCAGCCTTGTCGTGCTAAGGACTCCACAGATGCGTAACGAAGAAACAGTCCCTGCCTTGGAGGTGGATGAGGAAAACCTCCCCAAAGGGGGCTGGGAGCAGGTGTGGCACGTAGCCATCAGGGTGATGGAGCCTCTTCGCAAGGTGAGTATGTGAGCGTGTGCAAGTGAGAGAGACAGCAAGAAGAGGAGAGAGCTGGATGTCAGGTTCAATCTCCCTGACTCTAAAGGAGGGGTATACTATTTTTTTAATTATTCTCGCCTTTCTTCTGTAGTAGTGATTGTCCACAGGTAAGGTAAGAACTAGCAAAAAAAAGTTGTAGTAATTCTGCTAAAAATGTGGATGCTGGAAGATGTGACCCAGTAACTCACTCTGTCTTTAAACAAGTCGCTTCTGCTCAGATGTTTTTTAAAGGTAATTCGGTACCCAGCCCCCAGAATGTCTCTTTGGGAATCTAGCTATTTTGTCTTTTAATGCTTCAGTTTTACTAAGTTTTAGCATATAAGAAAGCAAATTAATAAAGAAATGAGTTTCTGCAGAGCAGCAGATTTGATGAAGCCTTATTTCCACGTGGACTTGGATCTTGTGTCTTGGCTGGTGACCTTTCCATCCTTGCTGTGTCCCCCACCATGCTGGGGCTGGGGAAGGCTTAAAACATGTTGTCTGGAGCTTTTGGGTAGGAACCTGCTGCTGCTGAGTCCTAACTGCCTTTCCTTCATCTGGTAAACTCATTGGAAACCTCTGCCCTCAGACTGGTGTGAGATTGGACCACGGGCCCAAAAGTGATATAATCAGAAGGCAAATGAGCAAATGTTTGGCAACACAGACATGGAAGGTGTGATTTTTGCGGCACTGAGGATCACTCACTGCTGGCAACCTGTTGGAAACCTAAGCGTAAGGTCGCTAAATATTGAGGAGGGTGGTGCTTGTTAAGGGTTAAGGAAATAACTCCTCCGAAGCTCATAAAATAGAGGGGAACAGAGCATTCTGCACATCAGTGGGACGCGGTGGATCGTGAGTACTTTATGGAGAAAAAGGAGCAGGAGAGAGATGGATGAATCTTTTTCTTTTAGTTCTTAGAACAATCACCAACAAGACAAAACTTAGCTATTCTTAGTTGCATCTAGGGGCTATGCGCAATCTTTCCTGCTGAATTATGGAATATGATAGCTTTTATTAAATCCATTACAATTACAGCCTCTCCGCTGCACAGGTTTAGAATATGGAATAAGTAGGGTGCATAATTTCAAATAAATATTTAAGATTTTGATGTGTGATACGGTTTCAGACTCTTAGGACATAGGATTATATTTCATCAGGGCTGTTTTCTTTTAATTCATGCAAACTTTCCTATCCAGCTGCTTCACTGGGCTAGAGACTTCTGTAAAAGAATCTTTATACTGGAGAAAAAAATAGTGGCTGCTGAAGCTTTGCCCAAGATTCTGTATGTGTTGGTGAGTCAGGTCTTTGCTAAAGAAGCCGGGTATGAAAAGTTAGGTAATTTGGGGGGAAATTGCAAGAAATCTGGAAAAAAATAACTAAAAATATTGAGAAAAAAAAGAAATAACCAAATTTGGCCAAATTCCTTTGAACAAAGAGTAGTAAGTGTATGTTATTGCAGAATTTGGATCATGTCTTTTAGCAAGAGATAGGGGAGAAAGGAATATTTGAACATGACTGTTACCCTGGGTCTTCAGCTGCTGTTCTGTTCTGTGCTCGTGGATCTCCTGCCAACAGCAGAGCTATCTGGTTGAGTGTGCAAGAGCAAGTGGAAGCTCCTTTCCTCAGCCTCGCTGCATCCCTGCCTGGGCAGATGTTGTCCACAGCTATGTGGTGCCCCCTGGTCTGAACCTGTCTGTGAGTCGCTCAGAGTTTTTCGCTGGTAACCCGGGCAGTTCAAACCATCAGCTCTCTGCTGGCTACTCAGGAGCTTCTGAGCAAGCTGGTTTCAGTCTCTCACTGAAGAGGTAGCGTGCGAGTGCCACTGGCATGGGTGGGTCCAAGCCTGCTGCTCCCAGCCTTGTGGTCATTGCTTCAGGAGAACCAGTGGTAGTAGGAATACCTGATCCCCGAAGCAGCAAGGATGGCAAGGGTGGTGTCAGAAACAAAGAGAGTAGCCAGGCGGGGCAGCTCGCAGTTTCCAATGCAGGTGATCCAGAGAGCTGCCAGTGGGGCTCCTGAATAACAGTTAACCCCATTGCCTGTTTGTGAAGCAAGAATGAAAATCTCTACACGTGCGAGAGCAAGAGGGGAAACCCCCTTGTGTGATTCTGTATTCTCCCTTTGTCTTCCCCACACCTGCTCCTTTTCCTCTTCCGTCCTCCCCACCCACCCTTCAAGAAGATGCTCTAGGTGTTGGCTTTGACTTGGCTGCCAATACTCTGCAAAGATGTGTTAATGATGACTGGCAGGGTTTAAAAGCACTGTTTCAACACCTTGCTGTCACCACACCTCATACTTCAGCAGCTTAGCACATGTTCCAAGGTGTTTAAGGAGCTTCCTGTGCAGCCCTTTTCCAGGCTCTAACCTCTTGCCAGGAGCAGTAGCAGCTCCTGACCGCACTTTTCTGGCTGCGACCTTGTTAGTATTTGCCTACGACATGTAAATGAGCAGCGCGGTCGTTAGCTAGCGAAATGTGTAATGTTTTCCATTGTGTGGAAGGCTTGGAGCTGACAAGACCAGAGCTTGTGTTCCAAAGTCTAAAGCAGTTGGCAGGTTTCTCAGTACCAGGTTTTTATGCCCTCGAGTGGGTTATGGAGCGGAAAAGGGGGTGGAGAGGAAAGGAGGGAGAGGAATGTGTGCGGATGCGTGGTGGGGGAAGAGTTAGCGGGAGAGAAGGGCCATTTGCAAGCCACCAGCTTTGAATGTAACTCGCATGGGCCTTGTGGTGGTGCTGAAGGGCCTCTTGTTCTCATTTGATTGACTCTAGGCTTAATGCTGCTTGCCACTTACCAGCACTTGTCTTTGCTCATTAGCAGGGGGATTGTGGGCAAATATTAGATATTCAAGAGAGGAAATGTTAATCTTTGCAGTGTTCACTGAATATTTAAATGCGGCAGCAGGCACTTTTGCTCTGTGTTTGACCTAGACTTCCAGCGCCGAGGAAACACTCTGGTCTTGGGATGAGTTTTTAGTCTAGCACCTCCTTACTCTCAGGGTTCGTGTCAGGCAGTGGAGTTCAGACCTTTTCAGAAAAGGCAGTGCCATCAGTCTCTGCAAGTCCTACCAAATACAGATGGTGAAGAAGCTGTGATCTGGACGGTTTTAAGCACAGAAAAGAATCCATGTGAGGTTAGAATGACACTGGCTGTGTTGTCAGCTCTCTGCTCTGTAGGTAGGAGATGGCCTCGCAGTGGAGGCTGAAATTACTGATGGCTAATGCTGGCAGAGTGGTCACTCGGCATCCTCCTTTTGATAGATGGTAAAAAAAAAAAAAAGGCAAGTAAATTCTCTTGAGGTTTGGACAGGCAGATCACTCAAATAACAACCTCAGTTAGGAACTTCATATGTTTGGAGATGAACATAGTATTTGTACCAGTGTCCTCATGTCTCTAGTGTTGATCTGGTGGATGGTGGGTAGACCAGCTGTCTGTCTCCTTGAAGCGGGAAGTGGACTCAGGTGGGTTTAGTCAACATTGACAAACTTGAAGCAGGCAATGAGAAAAGTCTTCCATCACATGTTATCACCCAAGTCCTTCCTCCAAATTTACTTCCTTTGGGTTTATGTCCATTTTAATTGCTACCTTCTCGAATTCTTGACAATAAGCATGGAAGCAGAAAAATTTTATTGGAGAATGTTACAACTTTGTAGGAAATGAATATTGAATTAGCAGTTGCTGATATCTGTATCATATAACTCTCAGATCAGCAATGTATGCATATCCTGTTTGAGTTTGGCATTTTGACTATCTCCAGTGGTTGCTTACAGAGAAAAGTTTTAAATTAAGAGTTACTTATGGGAATTATATCATTGGATAAGGTTGGAAGACAAATGTATCTGTACATAACATAGATGAAGCGCCAAGAGGCTGCTTATTTTAATCCATGTTTCAGTGAGAAGAGCCTAAACCAAGCATGGTACCAGCTTTAACAAGGTATAGGAATCCAATGGCATTCTGTGGATCAGAACCTCTCTGTTTAAGGCAATTCAGTTAACCCAACATTATTCTCAATAATTTGATTGAATTACAGCAAAACCACCTGGGAAATGGTTTAGTTATTCCTAACTCCAGAGACTGGCTGCATCCTGACAGGGTGAAGTGAAGAGCACTTCAGTGGATTTTATTTTATTTTTACAATTCCTAAACACAGTTTCTTTGCTTTCTGTGTCTCATATTCCAGTAGCCACTAGTCAACTAAATATTCCTCCAGTAAGTCTGAGGTTTAGAAAATTGCTTGGGAGTTACAGAACTCCTTATAGTGGGAATTAAAAGCCACATACTGTAGTTTAGGCAAATCTTACAGGTCTCTTCAGGTGTTGTTTCTCCATTCATGACTTTGTCCTCTTACCTGGATTCCCTTCCTGGTTTTACTTTGGTGTTTTTGTTTTTATTGTTCCTTTTCTATGTCATCCTGTTGCTTGAGGGAGGTTGGGTTGGGCAGCAGGTTCTTGTTCCACTCACTGTTAGACCTTCACCCAGGGCAGGGGGTCGGCAATGCAAACCACTGTTCCAAACCGCACGAGCCAGCTGTCTGTTGGGAATAAGCAGCAGCAGGTATGTCTCACTGAAGCCAACTTCCGAGCCAGCAGATAGCCGTGACCTCAGTCACAGCCACAGCAGCAGCTTTTAATCATGCTACTGTACTCAGAATGGCAAACTGGTGGCGAGAGGGGCGAGTCCCCGTGTTTGTACCATGGGGTTTCACCGTTGCTGGCTTCTCCAGGTGGTCAGTGCCAGATCGGCAGAGCTCTTCCCTGCTTACAGTAAATGGCTGTGTGTTTACTTTTTGAAATGCCCTCTCTGAGCCTGCTCTCGTTGTCAGACCTTGGTGGTGTTGTTCTTCCTGACTAACCCTGGCAACGTGTTCCAAAATCTCTGGCTCGCCGCTCTCTGCAGATATAGGGCACTTGCTGCTCTAGGGAGTAACGCGGTAATGGGAGAGAGCATCAGCAAGTCTCCTGCAGTCAGATTTGTCAGCTGCGCTCGACTGCATCACACCCAGCAGAGTAAAAGTCCTGGTACCGCTTCTTCCACTGATACTCCCTTGTCAGAGCTGTTCCTCCTCCTTCATTACCTCTGCCTGGAGCCCAGCACGAGTGTAATGTTAGGAGCAGAGAACAACATTAAAATAAACCTAGATGAGCCTAACACCACACAAATTCCCACCTGTAGAGCACAGATCCTTTGCAGGGAGCATCCCCGTCTTTGCATCATCTGAGGGTTGTTCTGCAGCTGCTGTTTCGAGCTGTCTGATGTTGAAATGATGTTGGGCGTAGGAAGATAAAAGCATGTTTAACTGAGCCTTGTGCCAAAGATGCAGTATGCTCTATCTGTAGGTGGAAACGGGCTCCTACATCCATTGCCTCTTCCTCTGGAGCTCCTGACTTGGCAGGGATTTGTAGAAAGGGTTGCAAACCACAGTGGCTGGTGCTCAAAAGGTTCAAAGCAGCAGCACTATTCCTGATAGCAAGGCAAGTCAGAGCTGTAGGATTTCATAAAGAACATCTGACAGGATCTTGAATTAAAGCATTATACCTGTTTTTTTTACATTTTCCCTGCAGCTTAAGGTGTGTTTTCCAGTTGCTGCTGCCAGGCTGGAAAGCTTAGTTCAGGAATCAAGGAGACATCTGTCCCTACGTGGGACAGGCTGCAGGGATTCTCATCTCTCTCCCTTTTTCAGTTCCACCTGTGGTGATGAAAAGATAAAAGTCATTGTCTAATAGATGTAGAAGCTGGTGAGAAACAGGTTTGATTTCATTGCTGATACCTGAAGCAGCTTGTCTGATAAGCAGTTGTCACCATTGTTGGTTCAGATGGGCAGTACCATCCACCAGGACAGGTTCAAGAGAAGGGCTGATCCTGCTTTGGCTTTAAGGCCAATATACAGCGGGAGGTATCTTTATGGGTGCAGCTCTTCTTCATCAGTCCTTTATGCTGTGTAGAAGAGGAGTTCTCACTGGAATTATTACATTGAATTTTACCTAGCAGTGAATTTTAATCTACAGAGATGGGGGCTTCTATCCCCAGGGCTGTTCCTCCTGTTCCATCACTACATTCTGCAGTTGTCGATTCATCAATTTTGATTTTGTTGTTGTTTTGGTTTGGCTTATTTTACAAAGAAAAAAGAAAAATTAAAAAAGGAAGAGTTAATGAAAGTAATAACTCAACCCAGAAACCAGAGAGAAAGTGGACACTTTGCAATTCTTGTTTGCATGTGGCAGGAAGAAAATACTTAATTCACTTTCCAGTGTGAGCCACTGTGAACTTGGAAGGGACGTTGTGCAGTGATTTGGTTGTGTGTTGCAGCCTCTCGAGGAGGGTTGTCTTTTTTGGGGAGGTGTATGCCAAGCTCCAGAAAGGAGAATGCTACTGAAGCGATGCCAACTGGCTCTCGTCCCAAACTCCATTTCCAAAGCCAAGGTAATGGCATCAGCAAGGCTGGCATCAAAGTGAAAACAAAACAATCTCAATGCCTTGACTGCAGGCTCCCTTTGGAACAGCTTTTGCGAGAGGGAGGGGAGAGGAGGAAGTAGAAGGTAGAAAAATGTTTGCCCAAGTAAAAAGTGTTGGGAAAAAAATGTCCAGTGAAGCAAGGTGTTGATGAAATGTGCAGAGCTGTGGAAATCAGAAGGCTCTGGGAACAATCAGTCTCAGTGAGAGATCTCAGCAGGAAAAAACTAAATCCTTAATTATTACAAGTAGCAGAATGGTAAACACTGTCAGTGTTGAAACATGATATTTGGATCACAATTCCATTTCTCTGTTTTATGACATGGTAAGTTTCTAATACTGAACTGTACATATTTCACTCAAATGTACTATAGTTATTAAATAAAAATGGAAACAAAGCGTGGGAAACCTACAAAACAAGCAGTCACTCCCTCAGAATTTTGGGGTTTGAATAATTCTGAATTTTCTGGTTTATTTTCTGATTCCATGCAGTTCAGAATTTTGTTTCTTCGATGATGAAATTCCTACAGAAGCTGCTTCTAATCAAGGTGTGGTTTGAAAGCATTTGAACTGTGGAGACTCTTTTTTTCAGTGCACTTTAGAACAATAAGCAGACCCACATAATATTCCATGTAAAACTCTTGGGTCTTAGCATGTGCCTGTACCTGAAGGGATGTTCACTGCTCGTAGCAAGTAACACTCTCTCATGACTCCCTACATGCGTTTGGATTTGTGTAATAGCACAGTTGGCTCAAGGGATTTTGAGGTCTGAGATGCCAGGAGGATTCATGGGTGCTACTTCCATGCTGTGCTCCCTGTTCTTGAAGCGTTTATGATAAATTGTAGAAAAAGAATCCTGATGGGCTCTCAGAGGCTTTTGTAAAAGCCCAAAGGCTGCACCACCATCTTGGCTGTGACTGGTTGAACCTCGAACCTGTCAGCCTCCTGTGCTGTGCTGAACCATTCTGCCATCACTTGTCTGTATTCTATTCATGTCAGAGAACCAAGAACATCTGTAAAACCAGAGCTATCTTCACACGACCAGCTCTTTGAGCAGGGAAAGGGCAGGGTAGAGTGCAACGAGAGGTTTATTCTGGTCCACCACTCTATTAAGCCACTCTGCTTTCCATCAGTTAGAGCAATAACAAGTGAGTCCTGTCGTTTGTTGTGTAGGTATTGGGAGTTGTTAGGTTATGTATTACGAGTTTTATCTTTTGTTAGGTGGTGTTAGGCAGAAGCCACGGGGTTAATGCATGTCAGAGCGTCATCTGTAGCATGACACTGCGTAGGAGGAGTTGGAATTGGGCACTGGTAGGTACTGGTTTTATTCCTGGCCCACCCATGGACTCATTTGTGTAACTCTCTCCTGTACGTTGTGCCGTTTCCCTCCTCCCTGACAACACAGGGCAGTGGGTGCATCTTACTTTGTGGGTGCAGTGGCTCACGGCTGGGCTTTCCAAGGCAAAGTAGTTGTGGAATATTTTCCCTTTGCAAAGTTGGTCTCACAGCCCAAGCAGTGCTAACATGAGGCATTGGGGTAGTTAAAAGTTTAATTCTGAGCACCTCTTTTTTTTTAATTTTTCAGGGTTTATTGATAGTAATTGAATTTTAAATATAACACTGACCCCATACTTGCTGCCAGTGTTTGAGGGAGGATTCTTTGTTCGGGAGGGGTAGGGAATGGACAGGAATCCCTGCTGAGGTGGCGTCAGAGACCACTACCCATCAATTTTATTTCTGAGTGACCATAACAAACACTTCAGAAACAGATGGAAGAATGATTCCTGTAGCAGTCAGCATCTCAGTTTAATCAAGTCTTGTGTGGGAGAGCTTTTGTGTTAATGTTTCATGTTCTGTAAATGAATCCGGTAGTGCTGGCCTTGTTGTGGTTAGAGGTATTTCTGATACCTAGGTGAGATTGCAGTGTTCAGGATATTAACACGGCTCACTGTGAAAGCAAAAAAAAGTTATTTAGTAGTCCTTAGAAACACTGTGTAAATAGAGACCTAGTGACATAAATAAAGAAGGAATCAATGTTCCTAGAGGGAAAATCAGTGAAATAATTGAAACATCTTTCTGTTAGTGTTACCATTTTTAGTATGTCTCGGTATTGAGTCAGCTTCACCTTCTGTATATGGAAACCGAACTTTGTGTGTGTGAGAATGTGTTTACTTTGTCTGGAATACTTACCAAGCGTAGGAATACACTGGAAGGATGGAACATGTCCCAGAGCTCCTTGAGCTTCTCAGAAGTAGGAGGTACATCAGGGCTTGACAGATGTCTTTTAAATCACTGGAGGAGGAAGGGAAGTAGTCAAAGAGAAGAGTGGAACTTCAGAGCAGCTAAATATTCTTTTAGTCTATCTTCTTTGTCAGCGCTGGCAGCAGCTACTAATGCAACTGAACTCTTTTGAGGTAGTAAAGGTGAGACACTTGGGTGTCAAGAAGTGGCAGTGTGGAGGGGTTAGATGGGTCACATCCAAGAGCTCTGGAGGAGTGAAAGGTCCAAAGTGTAACTTAAACAAGCACCTTCCATGGGGTTTATTGAGCTTTTTTCTAGTTCTGCAACTAATATTCAAAATTTTAATTTCTAAAAGTTTAGGATTTGTGTGGTTTGCTTTATCTTAATTTTTGGCAAACTTTTTGCAGCCAAGAGAAGGCAGGATTGAGGTGACAACGCCACTGAGGTGTACAGTGATGTTCTGCATGTCGCCTAAGAAATTACAGGCTCTTGGGCTGTATTTCAGTGCCTGGTAACTGCAGATGGGTTTGTGGTTAGAAAGCCATCGCTATTTGCTTCAGAGGCAGTGGTTATTGGAAAATGCGCAGTAAAAGGAAGAACAGTTTTATCATCTGTCAAAGGGACAGGATGGTGGGTTTCAGGACAGCTGCCTTGTTTCAGCATGTAAGTGCCCATGTCTGTTAATTCTGTTCTTAATTAGCTCTATCAGTCTGGGTTTGTTGCTTTTGTTGGATGCTGTGTTTTATCTGCAGTGGTTGATTTATTTTTTGGAAAGTGAAAGCTGTAAGAGCAGCTCGTGGAGTCAGTCTTTATCAACTGCCTGTGCAGATCCTGGTTACCTTGACCCATGTCAAGAGACAGTGCCCAGGCGATGTCACAAGAACTTGTCTGTCACAAGAAGTGCAAAGTGAATCTGCTGATCACAAGAACTTCCTCACCACAGCTTCCTTGCTCTCAAGGGAACTGAGCAGAGAGAAGGAACAACAGGCCTTTCCTAGTTGTTTTTCTCTCTGCTCTTTTCTCAGGCCACCCAGATCTGTTCTCGCTGTGAAACAGAGCCTGGTGTTTCATTTCTGCTGGGATTTTCTTCAGGTTCAGATGTGCACCAAGATTCCTGCTTGAGAAAGCTCCCTTTGCAGAGGGTCTGATACATTTCTTGCTTTCTTCTTTGACATCAGATGACAGTTGGTCCTGTTCTACATGGGGTTTAGAGCGAGGAGGCTCCACTTTTGCCTTGGAAGCTAGAGGGAATGCCTTTTCGTATGAACAGCTCCCTGCTCTGGTTCATGCTGAGTGCTGATTGAGGCGTGGTGTTTCTCACCCGATGTGTCACTAGTATTTAAAACCATGGAGTGACGCAACCTCTTGCAATGTTCAGGTCTTAGAAGATATTATCAGGACAAACTGAGATCTTAGAACTCAGGCCCTGACAGGCAACTAGCAATCCCAATCGTCTTCTGAAATGCAGTTAATTGTGTGCCTGCATACACACCCTGCTAAAGAGTACGCAGTCTCTAAAATCAGCTTCTACAAAAACTTGCAAATTGATCCTGAAATGTGTCTCAACCTAACGCAAAATTGCCTTGGCTTTCTCATTTGTTAACTGTTTGTGGCTGCTAGCGGGTCCACCTACAGATTTAGGTGTGAAAATGTTAGGACTCCAAGAACCAACACAGAAATGCTTATACCTCTCCCAAGAAATGTTATTGGCTCTTTGCTGCTTTCCCTTGACTTTTTCACTCTACTTCTATGAATCTCACCAAGTCTGTTATAAGGATCATAATCCCCAGTACGTCCTGGAAGGACAATGGGACAATGCTGCAGCGCAGCTGGCGTGAGCCTTGCCTGGGAAGTGCTGGGCTGGCCTTGCTTTGGCACATCATGGATCTGGCAGAGCTGCTGCTCCCACAGGCTGAACTGAGCCACTGTGTGAGTCAGGACATGTTTGGCCAGGCCTCTAACTGTCTCCCGAACATTCACCAGGCCTGTCTCCATCTATCCTTGCATTACTGCATTCCTTTCTCTTTCTATGCTGGGCTCTTCCTGGATCTGTCTCTCTGTCCTCTCTCCAAGCCTTCAACCTCTGTATCTGTCTGGCTGTTAGTGCATGGCTACACTGTCTGCATTACTCCCTAACAGGAAAGGTTTTATTCTGATAGTTCGGACAATTCTGACAGAGAGGAACTTCTGTTTATCTATTTTTTTCCTCTCCCCCCCTACTTTTCATCCTACTCATTCTCTGCTTTCCTATATCAATCCAGATCTCCTTTTCCCTGTCTCTCTCGTACTCTAAACACGTTACTCTTTTAAAGCTAATGGCTTTTACCTGCTAATGGGAGAACTGTTCTCTCCTGTCCTTTGCTCTTTAGCAGTCCCATAACTTTGCTATTTCCTGCGATGTTTGATAACTCTGGAAGCACCTTTGGCAAGCACCTGAGCAGCAGAGCTCCAGTCTGCTCTCTACGTTTTGAATAGTCACAGGTCCTCCTTTGATCACCTACACAGTTGCACAGTTAAGTCCCATAAGCCACGCAGGATTTTTACTGAATATCTGCCTACAAAGTGGGTTTCATGAGCCCTCTTATGGGTATGAAACAGCTTTTATTAGTGAGGAATGTGTCACCTGGAAGATGCAGGTTGCGTCTCCACATCTGCCAGTAAACCACTGTGTGCTCTCAGCTGTACCCTTCCATGCTGTGTTATGGCTTGCTCAATGACATCTTCACGACAGTTGTGATTTCCTGATGTCTCTGCCATGCTCAGCACCGAGCTCCTGTCTGAGAGGTCTCAGATTCTCACTGTGAATCAACCAGAACTCTACAGTGAGACGGCCCAGGTGATTCTAAGAACTTAAATGAGAGCTCAAGTTAGGAGGCTGAATGCTCAGCCTGTCTTTTAATCCTTCTTTCTTCTTTGCACCTTTTAGTTCCTTTGGACAATTTTGACAGCAAATTGTTTGCCACCACTATTGTTTGGAGGAGGAAAATCCTACCTGATCCTTCTGCCTCTTATGAAAGCTGAGAAAGTTTGGCATTTTGTCAAACACCTTCTTGCAGCAGAAGCCCTGGTGAGGCAGCTTTGGGTACTGGGTGGCTGAAAGTAGGTGATATCTGCTCTAAGCACAGCACATCAGGCAGGTGGTAGGTGATCAGTGTGCGCTCCGTGTGTGTCTTGTGATGATAGTCTCCAAAGAAAGGAGGAGAGAGAACAAAAAAAGCAGTGTGTGTCTTGTGATAATAGTCTCCAAAGAAAGGAGGAGAGAGAACAAAAAAAGCAGCTCCGTTTCCTAACTGCCTTTGAAGGCAGCAAAAGGGTCGTATTTCCTCAACAAAAGCTTTAATAATGTCTCTTAATGTGAAAATATGGTTATGTGTTGGTATTTTTTTGTCTTTCCTTTGATATATTTTTATGGATTTTTGGCTCACCTCATTTACATATATTATAACCTCCCTGCTGTGTAAACAAGAGATGCCCAGCTAAGCAAGCACGCCCGAGGGTGATGGGAGAGGGAGAGAAAGGAGAAGAATAGCGAGAGGGAGAGGAAAAGAGAGGTGGCAATAGGAAAAGGGTAAACAGACAGGCACTAATTAAGGCCTTCATCACAAGCAGGAAGATGTGCTAGGCTGACAGTCAGTCAAGCAGATAAGGGGAGATGAGTTAAAATCTAGCCTCAGGTTTTGAAGGCCTCAGGGCCCTGGCAGACAAGAGCACAGTGAACGAACAGGAAGCCACTGAAAGGTCATTTGCATGAAATGATGTTCAGGATCTTTGCTTTTGTTGTTGCCCTGATGGCTTTAACCCGTTCCTGGGCCAGGAGAAGCACAGAGATGAGACACTTGCAGCCAGACTCTGTACATGGCTTGAAGGCTTCTTTTGGTGACCTTTGGGGGAGCAGATCTCCAGGGAGCACAGGCTTCAGAGAGGGAGAAGAGGTCTTTCATGTCCCACTGAAAATAAGGAGAGCTGAAATTCTTTGGCAAATAAGGTGATCGCTCTCTAGCAGAGCATAAAAGGGAGAAATCATGAGAATGGGAGGCTCTGGGCATGAAATGAGCCACAAGCTTGTCAAGATGATGACTTGCGGTGGTCAAAGACATTCAGGTATTGCAGCCTTTGAGTTTTATTCTTCTTCCCAAGAGGGCTTGACCCAGGTCTTGGGGTTTCCTTTACGGAGCGATGTCAGGCTCTATCATCACTTGCCCTTGCTTTAGTGCCATAGGCATGTCCCAACTCTCAGGAGCACTGGGCAGGTGGTTTCTATCTGCCTCTTCAGCTGGAATTGAAAAGAAACCCCAGTTTTTAAGTGCCTACGAAAGAATGGGCAAATTGTAGTTGCAACCTCTTCTCCCTGAGCTACTTTAGGAAACAAGATCTTGTTCAGATCTCCAAGGGAATTCTGACACTCTAATTATTATTATATGTTCTCAATGTGCTTAGGCATTTAGGCAGATTATAATTCTTAGTGACATGGCAAGAGAAATGAATGCAGAAGTGCTCACCATTTTGTGATAATCAGACAGCCTCGCACACTGCTTTTCCCCTTGCTTTTCTTTAGACACTTGATAAGTCGTGGTCATTACTCTTCTGCCTTTCCTTCTGAAACTTAAAAACTGGTCATAGCAAATTCCAGTAGATTAAATGGGGCTCTGGGCTGTTGGACTTCAGAGTTCTACTCCAAACCACTACCACTTCTTTACTCTTTTACCTTCTCCGTCTCATGTCAGCTCATTGTGAGAAATGGCTCTGTCTGCCATGGGCAGGCCATAAGCCTTATTTGCCTCCAAGAAAGGGGATGATTGGAGTAGTTATCTTTAAGATTTTGGAGTGCTCTCACGTTCTTGAGTGGAACTGCTGTTGAAGGTAAGGCAGTGGTTAATAGTAGAGTAGCACTCTGGAGGGGGTGATAAGGTTGGACACAGAAATTCAGGTGTAAGGCCAAACCACAGTGGGAGTCCAGTGAGGTCTTGAAAGGCATCAACCTGTGCCAATGTCAGATCTCACAGGGAAAACCTTCCTGAAGATTTCTGGTGGGGTGGGGTGGGCTCCATTCAGATCATCTCCAGGTACAAACCCCATTTGGTTCCATGTCAGTGCTGGGAAATTTGAACCTGAAGTCTGTCTTAGACTGAGACTGAATGGTTCTATGTTGTTGTGGTTGGTGAGCTCTTGGGTTTTTCCCAATGCTGTCCAAACCAATGCCTCCCCAATCCAGATATGAAGGCTCTGGCTCCTGCCCAGCTGCAGCAGATCTCTTGTTTAGTGCTGTGGGTAGTCACAGGTCCTAGGGTGCTCGCTGGCATTTGGTGAAACTAATGGAGCTCTCTGCTTCTAGGACACAAATCACCTTGATAATAGAGGCTTTTTTGTGTAAAAGAAAAGGCAATGAAAAGACTTCCCGAATTTCTCTTCTGCATTCCAGTGCAGGCTTGTGTTACAGCTGCTAGAATCCCATTAGGTAAATATTTTTAAGAGCTACTGTGTGGAACGAGTGGAGATGATAGTGTGTAGGATTACAGGTAATTGTGCTGTGTTATAAGTACAGTGTTGTGACTATGAATGGGCTTTTCTAAAGCAAATCTACTAGGACATCTAAGAGTAGCAGAATGTAGAGAGCCGTTGGCCAACTGCTTAGTGCTTTGGCTTTTGGTAGGATTTTAAAAAGCCACTGTCATCAAGTAATTTTTCTTCTACTTCACTCTACGTAATAGCTTCTTTAAGAGCCTGGAAATGATTTTATTTGCCCTTTTACTCTGGACAAACAGCAGTTTCTTTTTTTTGGCCTAACGTTCCATCAGGAAGACAAACCCAAGCCCTGTTCAGTGTGGTTTTGCTTTAAATTCCACTTAATGTCAGTGCTAGCATCAACCTAAGAGGAAGATATTTCTAAAAGTGTGATTAATCTGTTCAACATCTGACTTTGAAAGCTGAGCAAGTGGAAAGGAAATATCGATTATTAAAGGTGAGGTCTATGGTTTGGAAAGAAACTTTCTGTTGGTGTAGTCGGTGAGATCAATGAATTCATATGTTGAGAGAAGTCATTTGTGTGAAAGAAGAACCCTTGTGCTCATTTAGTGAGGAAATATGTGTCATTCCACTGTGTTTTATGAGAACATGCTGCTGTTGAAAGACAACCCTGTAAACGTCCTGCAGTGTAATATCTTCAACTTGTCCTGTACCTCGGGGCAAAATACAAACTAGAACTGCAAATTTTCCTTCATGCCAGTAGCATGGCCGGCTAGAACAGAGGATGTTGTGTAGACTCTGTAAAACCAGCAGAAGGAGTGTTTTCCTGCTTCTTCCCAGCCACTGAATTGAGTTGCCCAGTGGAAAAGTGAGTCTCCAAGAGGAGTGCAGCCCATGGCCCTGTGTGCCAGCTGTCTCTTCCCTTGCAGCAGGGATCTCCTTCTCCAGAGACTGTGTGCACTTACCATGAATAGCAACCTGGGCTCTTTAGTCCTAAACTAGTCTTAAGTCCTGGTTCCAGCAGGGTTTTAAGAGACCTTGTGAGTGGAACCAAGTAAAACATCTGCCAATGAGGGCAATACAAGCTGCAAAGAGACAGGGGTAGTTTTCTGTACTCTCTTTTATCTTTAGTACCAAATGTGCCTCCAGACTTGTGGTTCTAGGTCAGGGAGGAGAGGCAGCCAGATGTTTGTTCTTTCCATGGCTGAGTTAAAAATGCAGACAGATTTCACACTCTGCGTTTTTAAATTCTCATTTTAAGGCAAGGCCAGCCAGCGTGGTGTGAGCTGTGGCCAGCAGTGTGGCGCGGGGTCACAGGGGTTTGCTCACTGCAGGGAGCAGCTTATGATTTCCCAAAGCCAAAGCAGGCGATTTTTTTATCTCTTTCTCTCTTTCTCTTTTTTTTTCTCCCCCCTTTTCTGCCTGGGAAGGATGCAGCATCACAGACCTTGTCACCCGAAGCTTAGAGGACAGCAACCATATGCCTTCCGACCTCCCCTTGCTTTTCTAGGAAAGATTCAGCCTGCCGGGCATTTTCTATCAGAATCGTTAAGAGACAAGGGCTGGGATGTGGCCCGGGCTGGCGTTCCTCTGGTGCTGAGCGTGGATGGAGGCAAGGGGGGAGGGCGAGAAGGGGAACGTGGCAGGAGGAGGAGGGTGAGGAGACTGGGCTGCCAAAGAGGAGGAGGAGGGATGGAAGAGAGGCGAGATTGGCATCTTCATGTGCATGAGGCTGGCCAGCGTCAGGACAGCCTGATGAGCCTGCAGGCTACAATCTCTCGCGGTTGTTCTGATTGCAGTGATGGGCTTGTCTGGTGGCTTGGACACCAGCTTTCATTATCATGCTCTGCAGCATTTGCAGTGGCAGGGAAAGAAAGGAACGGAGGAGGTAAAGAAGCCCTGGAGTTACACGCACATGCACACGCACACACACACGAATTGGAGACAGGAAAGGGAGAGAAACAGCTTTGGCTCCAGGCTATTGATTTTGTTTTGTGACACTTGCTCATTTCCCACTTAGTGTGCTTCTCTGCTGCGGTACCTTCCCGGTACAGCTACGGCAGCTCTCCGTAAAAGACCAATGAATCCAGAGTGGTGGGGGCTTAGTGACTGATGGGTTGACCCATTGATTTGAAACCATTTTGGAAATAATCCCATGTGCTTGCAACAGCACAGAAACACTCCAACACATCCCCACGCTCACAGCGGAGACGCCCTGCCACATGCTTTTCTCATGGAGATGCACACCAATCGTCTTCATGTGCCTGTACTTATATCAGGCTCCCCTAAACCTCCCTTACACTCTCTCATCTCCATCAGTCTCCTCAGCAGCAGCAGGTGGTGATTGAACTGTATGGCAAGGGTCCTTGTAATTTGTTATTTGATGGCTTTAACTTCTATCAGTAAGCTTCCTCACCTTTATTATTCCTTCTGGAGTGCTTTACATCCAAGCAGGGGTTACCCTGGAAATGAATTGGGGTGAAGAACTGCGTTTTTATGCCTTGAGTATTGCTTTGAGTCTTCCCCTGTGTTTCTGCAGGTGTTTGGCATGGATGATCCCTGGAACTATGCCCCATCACTGGAAACATTTCAGGTCAGGTTGGATAGGGCTCTGAGCTCTGGTCTAGTTAGAGATGTCCTTATAGTGTGCAGGACTGGGTGGATTGTAAAGGTGGTCTCTTCCAACCCAAACTGTTCTGGTTTCTATGACTCTGCATTGCATCATCTTCCAGACACTCAGACTCACTTTTTCTCCCCCAGCCTCTCCAGTGGTGTTGTCTCACTATCAAGGTAAAGGAACCTGAAGGCAGAGCTATCAGTGATGTTACCTTAGAGAAATGATGTGGTTTTGGAGGTACAGCCCTCAGCGTTGCACTGTTGCTGCTAATGCAATGGCTTTAACCTCAGTTGTGCTGTAGGCAGAGTCACTGGGACAGTATTGTACAGGTGGCATCAGACTTCTCATTTCTTCTTACCTCATTTGTAACTGTGTTCCCTGTGAATTGGGCACTGCTGCCCCAGTCACACATGGTGGTTGTGGCAACACCAGTTTTGATCTTTGCCACTACTGTAACCAACTGCCTGGCCCCAGGGGAAGGGAAGGAAACTACTGGTGGGCAGGGCAGCTGAGTGAGCCAGGACTCTGAATATCAAGACACTATGGTAAAAGGTGATGCTCTGCTGTGACTGCCCATTTTTTTGTATCCTCAGAGGGTCTCAGGGATTATCAGACAGTTGCCTTTGCAGCGGCACCAGGAAGGTTAGGGGCATGGAGGAGAGATGCTGAGTTGATGGTAGTTTGCTGTTGGCATTGTTTTCCTTTATTTAGCTGCTTCTACAAGAGCTTGGAAGTTTAGTTAAGCTGTGAGAGCAGAATGGTACTTGGAATGAATGCAGTTTCTTGGCTCCTGTCTCTCTCTCTGGCCTGAACACACACATGTGCACATGCATGCACACACATGCACATACTCTCTGTCACACACACACGTCCGCAGTCAGTTTTCCCCAGCTGTGTATCAGGAGATGTTGGAATGCCACGGCTGGCAGGAGCTACTAACTGGATTAGCTGGTAAATCCATCTGGAGCTCCCAGTGGGAGGGATGGACAGGTTCAAGATGAATAACAGCTTGTCAGAAGCAGCAAAATAGATTACTTTATCAAAAAGAAAAGGGAGAGAAATACCCTTTTGGACATTGCCTGAGATGGAGGGCAGTGCTGTAAGGAAGGCAAAGAAAGAGGAGATGGGTTTTGAAGAGGGAATGATTATTACCGTGTTGCTAAATACAGTTCTCCATCCTTTTCCAGTGCATTTAACTGTGTCTTGTCTTCCTATTCAACTGTTTTTTTTATTTTCTAAGTCTTTATAAGGAATTTGAGTCTGCCAAGGCAGCTCCCTGTCAGGTTTCTTAGTGACATGATGAGGGGTACTTTTTTGTTCCTTGTTGTTTTGTTGTGCAAGCTGTAAAGTGCTTCCAGAAAGATGCCGTGGTACTGACCCTTGGGGCCTGGCCAGTGTGCTGGGACTGAAGCCGCGGGGTTCTGCAGTGCACTCTCCTGTCTGACGCTCTGGCAGAGATTTGACATTGACTGATGGAGTGAAAACAGTCGCTTGTTTAATAAGAGCTGTGTTGAGATCAGACAGCTTCATCTGGGATTCAGCACCAACTATACTTCAGAGTTACCTGTGCAAAGTAAGCAAACTGGCAGAATCTGAAATGCTAGTGAGAGGGAGGAGCCTTTTTATGGCTATCGATAGACTTGAACAAAGTTGCATTTGCTGATGTATTGCTTAGATAAGTGGCTGAGGAAATAAAAATAGCTTTTCCTCCCCGCTGCCCTCATACTGTTGCATAATGTTTCCTTCACAAAGCCAAATACATGGGAATGAGAAGGGAAGAGCCTTTCCTTTTGCCTTCTGCTTGCCTTGTCCATCTACAGTGTTGCCAACTGGTATTGCACCATGTGCAAGCATGTGCTCTGCTGTGAAGAGCCAGCTTCTGGAAGCACTTTGTTACGAGAGGTTCAGAGCCTCCCTTTCTTTTTTGGGAGTCTTAAGTTCCATTTTTTTGTTTAATTATAGTTTTAAAAAGGTGAAGTCATAGAGTTATTTGGTTGGTAAAGACCTTGGAGATCATTGAGTCCAACCATAGCTGTCCACTACTAAACCACCCCTAAGCACCTCATCCACCTGTCCTTTAAATCCTTTCAGGGATGGAGACACATTTACAGGGAGAGTGCTTCTGAAGAATGACCATTCTCAAATTGTAATTTCATAGTATATTTGAGATACAATGATTTTTGAAGGTTTCTCCAGCCTTTCTCCAGCCACTACTAGAGCCTGAGCCATAGCCAGACCCTTTCTTCCTCCCAGTCTCCCAGGGACAGTGAGGGGTTTTCCGCAGCCTCTGCCCTGAATTCCAAGCGTACAAGCAGTGTAGGAAAAGACCAATGGCTTATATGCTTTGTAGGCTGTGCGGTCTGAGGCAGCAGTAGGAGAAGTCCTTTATGATAGGAATGGTTTTAGATAGGAATGGTTGGACTAGAAGATCCGATGGGTCCCTTCCAACCTGGTTGTTCTGTGATTCTGTGATATGATCAGGGGTTCGTAACCAGTCTGGAAAAGGTGACCGAATCGCCAGGGGCTTGGTGAGGGGGTCTCCAGCATTGCCTGAAGAACACTGCACTTGAGATTATTCTCCGGTCTCATTTGATGACAACGTCCTGTCTAGACATCCAGTCTTGGACACAGACTCTGTCCTGTTAAATGTGACACTGTCACCCCTGGACCATAAGGTAGGACCTTGTTTTTCATCTCCTTGTGTTAATGTGTATTGTGTCTAGAAAGAAGCCACCTTTGAAAGAAAGTAGTGCAATGGCAAGCGGTTCAGAGCCAGGACTCCTCCAGTGACAGCAGTGGTGTAGAGGGGTTGAGGAGCACAGGGGTGAGGTCCTAAGGGACCCCTCAGTGCTGGGCACAGCTTGCAGAGCCCAGAGAGCACTGCAGAGAGGACCTCTGCCCAGAATTGTGCATGCTTACCTGCGGCATCTAGCATAAAAGGGACAATATTCTTTATAGATTCTTAGGACCAAGGGTAAGAATTATAATTGATAACAATAGTAATCACAGCAACAATAATAAAAATAGTTCTAGTACCCTTAAGCTGTGACCTGGAAAACAGAACAGCTGAAGAGAAGTTGCGGATCTGATCTCTCCTCCTCCTTTTCCTCCACCCACATCTCTATGCTGATTTCTCTCTTTCTTGTTTTTCTTTTCTTTCTGATTTTTTTTCTAGTCTGGACATATCCTTGAGTCCTGGCCATTCCCCCAGCTTATGGGATTCCCATTATACATGCTTGATATTTAACAGCTTTGGCGTCTTCCATAGCTGGGAGTGAAAAGAGAAAAAACAGCTCAAAAACGTAATGGAGCAAAATCTGCATACTGAGCCCTGGTTCCATGTCCCTTTACACTGTTTACTTAGAGCTTAAAAGCTACGAGCTGTGGCATCTACTCAGACTTCATCAGCCCATCCTGCCCTGATGCTGGCCTTGGAGACACTGCCAGCTCCCAGTCCCCTCCTGCTACCACCTCATTAGACTGGGAGGATTTTGTGGTTCTTGCGGCCGCCCCATCCCTTTTCAAGGCTTCTTTCTTAAAGCAGCTTTCCTGCAGAACTTCTCCCTTCTGTCACAGACTGTTTGTGCGTTGGGAGCGGGGGCAGAATATATTCTCTTTGCTTTAATCAGAAGTCCATGATCATGCCCAAGAGCTAGATTTACCTCTACGTGAGCATCTACTTTATTTACTCTGTAAGCTGTCGTGTGTCTTTATCACATGGCAAGATATTGGTGTGCTCCGTGCTGTGCAAATGAAATGGGATGAGGAGTTGATCTCTCTCTCTCAGGAGATCCTAACTTCTCTCTTTATAACTGTACGTACATGGATGTTTTACAGTTGTCATCTTCATATGAAAGGGAATATTGTACCACAAATGAGCAGAATAGTTTAGTATGAAGTAAACCCTTCAGAAGAACAGGTAAAACACCCTATCTGGAATCCTGCCTCCTCCTCCCAGCATAGTTCTGCTGCCTTAAGGAAACCCTAGAGATCCCCACACTTTGGAGCTGTTCTTGGTGAAAAGGTCTGGTGGACCTGAGAATCACAGCCAAATCAGTAGCCAGCCCCTACCTTCTTTCCCACCAGCTCTCTGGAGATCTTTCTTTCCTACTTTTGGGTTCAGGTCTTCTTTTCCTTTATTTTTTCCCTTTTCTTCTTTCTGTTTTAATTCTTTTTCCCAGTGGACTTGAATTTTCTGGACATAAATGCACAGCAACTCGTGGTAACCTGTCTATTGAAGTCAGTTATGATCAAATTGGTAAAGTGTCTGAAGTATTAGACATTCCATTGGATCTCCTTCCTTTACCTGTCTAAAATTTGGAAGTGAAAGTCTTGAGCATTGTGGTGTCATTTCCTGTGAGTCAGTCAGACCAGATGCTTCAAAGAGCACTTCATGTGACTGGTCTTAGATGTTTATTTTATAATGAGGTAAATTGCCTGTATTTACCAAGGCAGGAAAGAAAATACAGAGGAATTAGCTCTGAATTAGACATGTCAGCTTTATGGATCAAAGTTACCGATCTCATCCCATGCTTTTACTCCTACTTTTCTTAATAGTTTTACCAGAAACTTCCCCTGGTGAAGCATCTTAGTTTCTGTCCTCCAGTGTCTGTCTTTCCCCATTTCCATCTCTTACACCTGGAATAAGTAAAGGTGTTTCTTTTTTACTGTGAGAGACAGAAGAGTTTCTCTAGTTACCAGTGACACATTTAAAGCTCATGAAAGCAAATATGATTATGACCCAGTGCTTTGTTACTGAATGGGAACCGTTGCTACGAGTCATCAGTGAGACTTTAATTTTTGTAGTGTGAAAGATTTTATGTGGTTTGTGACAGCAGCCACAGTTTTATTAAACAGATTGAAAGCACATAAGCACCACAATGTGAGTCAGCTGTTAACTGATGGGATGAACAAGAAAGTTTCCTAAGAATCATCCATAGCTGAGCATAGGGAAGTGCTCTTGACTCTCTCTGAGTATGTGGTCTGTGCTGTGCATCCACTTGGGTTTTTTCATTACCTCTGACCCCGCAGCACACAAGGCAGTTGGCCTCTCTGGTACAATTTTCTCATCTGACAGACTCCTTAGAAATGTCTCAAGGGTGAAAATTTCAGTCTGTTTTCCCAAAAGATGTTTTCCATTTGCATTAAGGGAGAAGCTCTGATTGAGCCCTCCTTACCTGGGGAGAAACTGCTCTGTGCTGCTGTTGTCTTTGGGTTGTGCTGACCTGCAGGCTCAGTTTTTTGGGTTTGTTTCATGCCCTGTCTAAGAGCTTGTGGCGTCAGGGACAACTTGTTTCCCTCCTTTTGGAGCTCAGCTATTGAAAAGCCATTGCAGGCCAGAGCTATCAGGGCTGGAAGATGAGGAACTCTTAGGTTAACTCCCTCCTCTCAATGGACGGCTCTGAGCATCAGCCCATTGGATGACCAGGGGCAGCTTCCTGCACTGCACTGATAATCTTCTGTTTAACAACACCATGGAACAGAGGCAACAAATAAGTGCCGAGTTTCTTTCACATGAGCTGTAACAGAGGTTGTCATCCTTCGGGACTGGAGAAACTCTACACGCTCAGGTAAAATCACTGTTTTCCATACTGGTAGTCAAGATTTAGGCTCTCTGGGTTAACCCCTTTTCCATAGCTGCACCTTTCCGTTTGGTAGATGTTCACATATTTATAACTCTGTGTACGAGCAGGTCAGCACATTCTTCAAGGGCCATTATCCTGCTGCTCCCTACAGCGTTAGGCACACAGCAGGGAGTTGCATCAAGGAAATGCATTAAGACGAATCAGCAAGAGAGAAGGGTACCTCTGGGCCAACTCCCTGCTTCTCAATTATTTATACTTCATAATTTCCAGCAAATCACTGGCTGTTTATTGGTGCTCATCTATAATTGAAGAGTTTCCTAGATCACTGGCCAGCTTTGCTTAAGATGTAGCTGGCTGTGCTTTTGAAAGCTGTTACGAAAACCCCACAGGGAAAGGCAGGGTCTCAGGAGTGGCTGGTCATCCATTGAGGATACACCCTTTTAATTTTTGGCTTTTGTGGGCACCTGGGACTGGAGGTTTCCAGCGTGTGGTTTACCATCTCCATTTGACCGCACCACGTCATGCAGGGACTGCATGCTGGAGTACCAAGGTGACCCCGACCAGGGAGGATGTGAAGGATCCCACCTTTCCAAGCCCTTGCTCTTACTGTGAGCTGCTTGTTCTGCCAAAAGACAAGAAGTGAAAGGTTTGGATGTTCCTAAAGTCCTTGAAGAGGCCATGAAAAAGGGAGCTACTGTTCAGAATTGAGATGAAAAGCCAAAGCCTTGAAAACTCAGGAGCTTAAAATCTGAAGGAAAAAAATCAAGTGCATGTTTATGTGGGTAGGAGACACTTGGCGTTGCACTCCTTGGTGGCTCCCTTGCCAGGCCAGGCTGGGCTTTCTCCAATAATATTCAAACCAAAATAATTTTGAGTGAAGCAGTTGAACTTTTCTGTTTAGAAATGCTAGAATGGACTGATTTGAATATTTTTTTCATTGATTTTGTTTTCAAATTAAAAAAATATCTGGGACCAGACACTTCGGTGTGAGCAACTTCACATTTGAGCAACTAGGAAATGGTAATGAAAAACTGTTTTGTTAAAACGTTCCCAATCAACTCTATCCATCACTTCCTTTCACTGCTACCCAATAAAAATAGCTTCCACATACCTCTGTAGGCAGGAGTGCCATGTTACTGAAGGAGGAATAACTAAGCCAACAAAATGACTCACATTCCAAAGATAATATATAAGGTAGGGCCTGGCCAACTGGTTAGATTCAAATTGGAACCAGCCTCAGCCTTCCTGCCTCAAACAAAATGATCACAAAATATGATCTGTTGTTGTTTTTTGATGTTTGCCCATTTTGGTTTTGCACATTTCCATTCGTGATCCCGCTTCTGACTCAATGGAAATGGGTGTGCTTTTAATGCTACAGAGACTGCTATTTCTCCTCATTTTTAGCCTAACTGAAAGCAGGAAACACTAGGGCTGAGGCAAAGGGATTTGTTTTGCAAAGACGTTTTTTAGCTGTTTTGCCAGCTCAGGTTTGGACACTCATGAGAGTAAAGCATGCTTAAAGGTCCAGACTCCTGCACAACTGAAGTTTTACACGCTTGGATTTCTCTTTTTGAAGTGATACATTTTGAGGTAGCCAGAGCTGCAGACCTCAGACCCTGGCTGCTATTATTCTGTGCGCTGTGCTATGCATGAGCATAAAGAAGTGAACCCCTATGGTCCCTTACGACCTGAAATATCTTTCTTCATTTAAAACATATAATTCAAAGACATAAAACTTTTAATTTTATTGTTCTTATGAGGTACTGAACTAATACCCTGAAGTTTTTAGGTCATTAATTCTGTTGATCTTCACTAAAAACCTTGTTCCAGCAGAACGAGTCCTCCATGTATACACAACTCCTCGGCCAGGTTGGTAGTGCTTTTAGGAGCAGCTCATGGTTTAGGGTGAATGCGTTTTAAAGCAATCTATAAATCTTTATGATCTTTGTTTTTCTTTCTCTTGCATGCGAACTTGCCAAGGGTTTTCAGTTTGCATCATTGAAAATGTGATTCACCTATGTACAATGGATGAGATTTGTTCACATCTGAAAAGCCAACGTTAAGCCCTTTGCACCTTTTAAATCTTCAAAATGGGACTGAAACAGGGCATTATAGTTTGCCAAACTGTTGCACTGCCTTCCCCTGAAACTGAACTGAGTTTCAGCCAGGTGGAATGAAGAGGGTAATGGCACAGAATGAATTACTGTGACCCTGCACTGTGCTAGGGAAGGAAAAGGTAATTTGGGGGCTGCTGGGCTGATTGTTGCTTTATTTTCTCCATGACTTTGGTGCTTTAGGTGAATGCTTGGACTATTGCATCCTATTTGGGGCAATCTCTTATCAAAATTTGGAAGCTTAGAGGAAAGTAAATTCATGTTAAAGGTTCACAGAGACCAACTTCTGTGGAAAGGTTTTGAGTTCAGTAGGTTTAGTTTAGATGAGCCGTGTGGATAGAGCAGGTGCCCAGCACCTGATGGGCATATGCACAAACCAGACTAACATAATGAAGAATGGGCTGGTAACAGTGATGAGATGTGAAAAGGGAAGGCTTTTTGGGGTGTGTCTGCTGGAGGAGTTGGTGTACCAGTTGGGAATTTTCAGAGGGAAACTGGACAAAATCCTGGATGGTGCAGTGGGCATGGTCATGCTGTCTGGGAAAAATGTGTGTGCTCTAGCTTAGCTTTGTGAAGTCTCAAATAGTCTAAAAAGTTGGCATAACTGAAGCTATGGGTGTTTGATGAAGTTCTCAGCTGTACTCGGTGACAATTTGTGTGTTGGGACAGTGCTGCCCAGAAGATCCCTGCTGTGGCCACTGCCGTGGTGAGTGTATGGACCAGGCCAGCTCAATGCAGTGGAATGTGCTCTGTTCCAGTTTCCCCCTTGATTTCTGTCCAGCTGGCCTTTTCTCTGAAAAGAAAGGAAATGGCCATTTTTCACAGCCAGAAACAGAACAAATCACTTTGGCTGACTACAGCCAGCTCCCAGCCGCGACTGCACCCTGACACACAGCACAGGCACACGTCCTGGCTGTCCCTGGACCTCAGAGCCCCAGGCTGCTGCCACCACCTTCCTGATGAAGGAATGGGAAGAGAAAACAGCCCTGTAAGTGCTTGAGAGTTACTGTGTGTGAGACCAGCATGGGCAGGGTTTGAAGTGGGCAGAGTCCTGAGGTGCTGCCCTTTGTGTGTGAGGGATGAGAGGGAGCGAGGAATGGTGTAGGTGAGGAGAGGACAACCTTAGGAAAAATTACTTCACTGAAAGGGTTCTCAGGCACTGGCAGAAACTGCCCAGGGAGGTGGTGGAGTCACTGTCCCTGGAGGTGCTTAAAAGACAGGCAGATGAGGTGCTCAGGGATCTGGTTTAGTAGGGGACAGGTATGGTTGGACTCGATGACCACAAAGGTTATTTCCAACCAACAACTCTATGATTCTGAAGCTGAGACTGCGCTCTTTCTTGTGGATAAATAATTCCAGAAACGATGAGAGTGTGGGGCATTCCACAGGAGAGCCATCAAAAAAGCTTTTGTAACATACAGCTTTGAGTCAAGCCTGCTATTGCTAGTGTTTACAACTGAGCAGGAGGGGGACTTGATGGTGTTTAATGCCAGTATCGAACATCTTCTCTGCGTGGGAACTTAGTGGTTCCTGGGGACACTTAGGAAAGTTAAGGTAAGCAAGCTGGAAGCTGGACATCAAAGTGGATGCTGGGAGTGCTACGAAGTGACCTTAGGTTGTTAGAGTTAAGTCCCTCTTTCAAGCTCTGCAGTTACACCCGTGACTATCCAGGACCTGCCAAAGTACCACAAGGAGCAGGATGCTTTGGAGACACGCTCACTGTCCCTGAAGTGTCTGGTAGCATTTTCCTTTACCCAGGTTCAGAGAGGCTTTTTAACACTTGTCAAATGTCAGCGGCAAATGTACTGATTATTGGAATGATCTGTGCTAGGTAAGAAATAAATAAAAGGCATAAGAACAGCAAATGCACCCTCCCAAGATAGTTTTTATGTAGCTGGAAAAGTGAGGTGGTTTCCTGTTCTAAATATTTAACATGATGTTTATGATATGTCCTCTGGGGGAAGAGATGCTTGAAAGCTAATGTTTATGAAGTAAGTCTGGAGGGATGGAAAGGGGAGGGAGGCCAGGATAACTAGGGGAAAAGGGAGGGAAAAAAATAGAACCTCGGGAGATGTCCTGATTTATGGCTTTACTTGCTGGAGAAAAATATCTTTGTTTTGTTAAAAAGGTTGCAACTGATGGAAAACAACTCCAACTCAGCTCCTTTTGAAACCAGAAACCTGTTCCCTCAGTCCAGACAGGATCTGAGTCTGGGCCAGCAGGAATCTTTTACTGGCTGCTGCCTTGGTGCTCTCGAGCCCTGCAGAAGGCAATGTGTCTGCGCATCACGTGAGGGCTGGAATGATGGTCTGATCTTTAAGAAGCTGCGCTACGTTGCATAAAGGAGGGGTGAGTTCAGTTTCCTACTCTGCCAAAAGTTTCTAGTGTGATGTTTGGGTGTATAATCTTCCTTTGTCTCTGTTCCCAATCTGGAAATAGCAACGACTTCCCACTTCACTGGGAGATTGAAAATAAATCACTTTATTGTTGCGTACTTAAAAAGTAAAGGCCTGAATTGCCATTATTTCAGTGTCCTTCTGAAGCACACTCTGAATGGATGGTATTTTTCAACTCTGTTTATTAAAAGTAATTCCATGCTTGGTTTGTTTTACCTTAGTAATCCTGTATGTAAATGGCAGCAGTCCAGGACCAGCTTCATGTATGGCTCTGCCTTTCCCACCCCAAGGTGTAAATCTTCTGGGGGAAAGCTGTAGGCCGGAGCGGTGGGAACTCCAAGGGTTCCTGCTGCTCACATTTTCAGTAAGACAAGTTATTGCAGTTTTATACGTATCTGTTAGAGCGAGTCCAGAGGACACCACGGAGACAGTCTGAGAGCTGGAACACCTTCCCTGTGTGAACAGGTTGAGAGAGTTGGGCCTGTTCAGCCTGGAGAAGAGAAGGCTGTGGGGAGACCTTAAAGCAGCCTTCAGGAGTGGAAAGGGGCTCCAGGAAAGCTGGAGAGAGGCTCTCAGATCTGGGAGTAGAGGGACAGGATGAGGGGGAATGGTTTTCAGCTGAAAGAGGGGAGATTGAGATGAGATCTCAGGCGGAAATGTTTTGCTGTGAGGGTGGGGAGGCCATGACGCAGGTTGCCCAAAGCAGTAGTGGCTGCCCCATCCCTGAGGGTTTCAAGGCCGTGTTGGATGGGGCTTTGAGGAACTGATCCAGAGGGAGGTGTCCAGGGGGTGGAACTGAATAGACTTTAAGGTCACTTCCAATTAAAACCATTCTATGATTCTGTGATACAGGGTAAGTAATGAAAGAGGCTGTGTTTGAAGGAGATAGCGCAACTCCTGCGTATTTTACTGTAGCATCTTCTGGGTCCTCAGCGTAGCCCTCAGTGGCTCTTTTGGCATGTGATGCAAAGCCCAACTCCTCTTAGATCTTGGGACTGACAGAGCCTGGAAAGTAAACATAAGAAATTACAAACACAATCTTGTCTAAGATGGAACTCCCTGTGGCTTTAGCACTGGACTTTGAAGTTTTCACAGAAGTCAGAGGCCAGGTAGAAAATCCCACGTCTTAATCAGTACTATAGGTTTCTTCACTGCTTTGTGCTCTGACTGACTGAGAGTCAGGCCATTTGTTTCAATTATTAAATACAGATTTATGACCTACTGTTTTTCTTGGAAATAAAACCAGGCTCGGGACCAGTTTTCTCCTTGCAAATAACCATGTTTGGCTGTGGTCAGTCCATGCAGGTAGAAATGTCAGACGTGGTTCTAAATATCCAGTTTCTCTCTATCCTCATGTCTCTGAGCTTGCTCATCAACTCCACATCCCTTTTTCTGGAATCGCTGTGTTTTGTGCAAGGCCACTCTGCATTTCATGGGGTTTCTTTTGCATGCTATCAGCAAGCTCTTACATAGTTTTCCAGCAGAGAAAATCAGTAAGCTGTGATGATCACCACTGGGCAATCCTGGTTTGCTGACAGGCGAGTCTGATTGGGAAGATTTTGGCTAGTGGTGATAATATTAGTGTACTTTCTCACTGAATTTTACAACAACTGTGTTCTTTGAGTAATAAGTATGGGGTTTTTATTTAAGTGTCTGTGTATGACTGTTATTGAGTGAAATCATTCTGATAACAGCTGAAACGGTGATGGCTGCAAAGGCATTTGAACTTGGACAAACTTCAGATGTTTTGGGTAAACTACCTAACAGTGAAAGCTGATAACGTGCTCTGTGTGCACCATGTTTGACTGTGGTGACACAGTAAAGAGGGAGCAGGGAGGTGATATTCTGCTGCTTCTTCCAGTAACCAGTGGAGCCACAGGCAGAGGTGTGAAAGCAGTGGCCCCTTCTTTAAACTTCGTTGATACTACACACAAAAGGTTGTTTTATATACATGGCATTTAATTTCTTTAGTACTACCCTCTGCCCTAAAGTTGTGAATCTCTTAAATTCCAACATGAGAAATCACTAAACATAAGGAAAAGAGTAAAGCTTCCCCTTCCTCACAACCCTACTGTGCACACACCTCCAAACCTTCATGTATTACCTGAGCATCTGGAGTGCTGGGCTGAAGGGAACAGGGTTTTTAAAGTTTTTTTTTTAAACAAAAACTCCCTAACTCTAATCTACAAGCCCCTTCAGACCTGCCCCTAGGGAGAAACCCACCAATTACTATTTACTTTACCAAACTAGAGTGATTTGTGGACGCATGTAAGAATTATTTACGGTTTCATGCAGGAAAAACTTTCAGCTCCCTATTTGCCCTTGTAAGTAATGAGTTGCCTCAGGGGATCAAAGGTCAGATTTTGGTTTTAATACCCACCTCCTTTTAAAAAATAAATAAAGCAATCTATGTGAAAAGAAGAAGAAAAAAACTAACAGTCTGCAAAGGCTCTGACTCCTGCTCGGCTTTGATGTTTTAGGTCTGGAAGGGATCATAAATTTGCTGGTGTGAGATAGAGTGATAATAAATGTAGCTTTTAACTGCTGGCTTTTTAGCTCACACAGCATCCATTATCAC
Organism: Coccyzus lansbergi; assembly: GCA_033558105.1. Classification (NCBI taxonomy): domain Eukaryota; kingdom Metazoa; phylum Chordata; class Aves; order Cuculiformes; family Coccyzidae; genus Coccyzus; species Coccyzus lansbergi. Next base: position 412,350 of record JAUMJK010000165.1, read on the forward strand.
TGGCAACTGCAAAGGGAATGTGCTTTTTTTAACTTGTTGCTCTTTAGAAAGATAAATATTCATCTCTCTCCACTGATATCCCAAAAGCTCAAATGCAGCCTCTCCTTGTGATCATTCCCCAACAACTTTTTCTTGGTCACAGTGATTCAGTGGTGTTGATAAGGGGCTGAAGGGATTCACTTGCCGCTCAGTCCAGCATTCATCACTTCAGCTCTTTATTGGATGGGGATTTTTCCAGTCCTTTGAGGTGTAGTCAGTAGGGAAGAGACAAGGAACAGCTGAAACAGAAAACATGGTTGGACTTCAGAGCTTGAGAACCCTTGAGGTTCCCAGAAGATCTAGAAGCAGAACTACCATTCGGCTCTGGGAGGACTTTTGCATCTACATTTTGCATCCGCCTTCCCATAGAACTCGTACCCACAGAGTCACAGAGTGACCTGAGTTAGAAGGGTCCCACAGGGATCATCGAGTCTAGCTCCTATCCCCAGGTAGGACAACTCCAGCATTCACACTGTGGGGCTGAGTGCATTAGCCAAATGTTTCTGCAATATTGTCAGGTTGGTGCCGTGACTGCTTCCTGAGAGTTACACCAGTGTTCCATCACCCTCTGCATGAGGAACCTTTTCATTATGTCCAACCTAACCCTCCCCTCATGCATCTTCTTGCTGTTTCTGGGAGCACTTCCTTCTAATTTCTCACTGACAACTAGGCCAGAGTCAGTGCTCACACAGAGCGACACCTGTCAGCGGCTCCCGTGCCCTCCCTGGGCCTGTGCAAAGCTCAGACAACAAGCACAATGGAAACTGCTCTAGAGGTCTGACAGGTACTTGGTGCCAGCGTGGAGCAGCACTTCCAATGCAACCAGCTTACTCATAATATTTTAAAACTACATTGTTAATAAATGATTTTAACCACTTAGATGTCTATTAATGTCTTTTTACTGAATGCCAGCAACCTCATATTCCAACAATTTCCACAAGGGCTTATTGATCAGGTATAGATTTGGAATGAGTTTTGCCAAATCAGTTTATCGTTCCTATATATCTCTTTTTATCTGCTTTGCTGTGTGGAGTGAACACTTCAGCGATTGTCTTTATTTTCCCTAGATCAGCAGTTAACTCATTTTTACTCAACTTACATCCATTATGGATCACTTCTGTTCATAGGATCATTTATTATTACTTTTTTAAGTTCAGCCATAGATCTGTTCCTGTGGTCTGTTGCAAAATATAATGATTTTCCATATATTCTTTCAGGCCTCCTGTCTAAATGGGAATGCCATCCCGCCCAGACTTATTGCTTGGAGAGCTTTTAGAAACTGTTGAAAACTCTGGGAGTAGAATACTAGAGAGCACTTACTTAAATAAATAAGATTCAAAGGATGTATTAAAAGAAACTGGCTCAATCTTTACTTGCAACTTCCATGCAGTTAATCCTGTGCATGTTTGCATTCATGATAGATCTTGTTCTTATTTAAATGTTGCATAAAGTTTTTTATGTCTTTATTTAAATTGCGTGTATCAGAAGATAATTTTCTTACTTGACTTTTCTATTCCAGTTGTGGAAATAACCCTCTTTTCATAGATTCAAAACTGTAAGGTCAAAAGATGTATTTGCATAGTTTGAATTTTTCTGCAAAGGAAGCCAGTCTGAATCCATTTAGTTAGAGGTGGCTGACACTTCTTCCAGAAACGTGTTCCAATTTCCAAAAGCAGACAATGCACAACATTTCCTAGCACTTTGCTGTGACAGTTAATTTCCACGCCTTTGGAGACTTCAGCTGCCGATTTGAATATGTCTGGCTATAGCTTTTGGTCAACCTAATCCACCCGTGGTTTTGCTTTAAGCTAGAGCAATCTGCCCTTTCATGTTACCAGCTTTACTCCCGACCGTATCTTTGGGGCAGACCAATTTTTTTCCAAGTACATCATCTTCATTCTTGTTTAGGCTGTGTCTTTGGAGACATCTGAGGGTGATTTCTGCATGCTGTCTCTGTTCATTGCGTGGACTCCGACTGCTTGCTTTGACCGTACCTTTTGCATCATCCTAGGTCCATGCAGATGCCATACTTGTTACCCTGAGGTGGTGCCTAGCAAGTGCTAGTTAGAAGGCAAGCCAGTTCACTCTCCAGAAGAGTTGTGGATTGTGTTACGTGAAGGACATGCCTGTGCCATTGCCTCACCAGAGCCTGGAGGATTATCCTGGCTAGGTGTCATTTTCTGACTATAAATATTGGCTGAGATGAATCCTGCTCAGTCACACACAGTCACCTAGTTTCTGTAGCCCTAGAGATGTTTTTATAGAAAATTCTTTCTTAGCCATCTGATGCTATTGAAAGCATCTTACTTTTTCAAATTGGCTGTTGGTATCAGTTCATTCGCAGTTTTCTTTTGATGCCCTTTCCATTTAGAGCAGCCCGACGGTCTGGGATGCTGTATGAGAATGTTTGTGGGGTTGTCAGACAGGGGGAAATGAATTGCTTGTTCTGTGAGGAGAGCTAGATTTCAATGACCACCTGGAACCAAGGCTGGGAAAATATCTTGGAATAATATAAACTTGAGCTGGACTCCAATGGCCAGCAAGGCTGGGAGCTAGATAAGGTCCGTTATAATGACTGAAAACAGCTGCTTCCCTGGGCTGGATCTTATCCGTACTGCTTGGAACAGGACAGCTACTTGTAGGAAGATGTTAGCCAAGTTCTGGATGCAGCTCTTGTAAAATGTCTCAGGAAGCTCCTGCTGTTCTTCCTCTGCATGTGCTGGAACTGGAATACCCTGGAATGCATACTGATCTTTACAGCTGCTATTTCAGCTTCAGCAGGAGCTGGCAATTATGAACGTTCAGATGAGATGAACCAAGAGCAACTATGTTGAAATGACATTTCAATTATTCTGATCAAGCAGATCAGAGATACAAGAGATATCAGGGACTGGGAACGGGTATCCTCATCCAACCTACATTCCCTTTCGAAAGGCTGTTGTGTACATGTTTGTATGTTCTGACTGGAAGCTGAAAACACTCTGCTCAGTAGACTGCATGTCTAAATGCAATGAAATCATTATTACTGTTGTAGCCAAAATGGTCTCAGGATTTGAGAGAGGCAGATTTTATTAGCAGAAGACAATTTTTTCTTCTATTAAAACAAGTGTAATATTCAGAAAAACAATCCAATGTTTTGGGCACATCTCTCTTAAGTCATCTCGTATTTCAGGCGAGCTGGCCAGAGCTGGATACCCGTTTGTATACATGTGCTGTCCCAAAAAGGTTTGGAAAAGAATTCCAAGGGTAAAAAACAAAGAATTCCTGCTTGGCCTTAGGAATGGACGTCATATTAACGTACTGTTTCCTTTCTGCTGTCAGTGACTAATACCTACTCTCCATGAACAAAATGATCACTGTGTTGTGTTTGGTTGTTTGAAAGTGAGGAACAAGGATAAGAAAATCTGGACTTCAAAGTAGTCACGAATGATGGCTTATCTGTGGAGCAAAGGTGGAGTGAACATACACCAATGCATCTGAGAGAGTTGACCTCAAGGCCTGATAATCTGTGTCACACTAAGATGCTGTTGGATTTCAGCAGTCAAATAGAGACAGATAGAAAAAAACCTTAAATGTTTAGCTAATCAGTATTGCACCCAGCTAATGGAGAGCAGTTGGTTTTCCCCCCTTCCCTATCATCCTGGTCGATTCACATTGATCCCAGTTCTGCTGAGCGAGAGCAGTCCTTCAAAGTTTATTCTGGTGTCAATTTTTATAGTTCCCCCCGATGATCAATAGAATGCATAATCATTAAGGCAAAGTTTGTGAAAGCTAATCCTTCAATACAAGTTTTATGAATGGCTCCTAGTCATGGCTCTAACCATTTGGATGTAAGTGGACCCTTTAATCAGTGAGTGACAGGAGACAGTCAATAGGATTTGCTGAGATTGGATTCTGATTTTCTATACGTCTCTGAAGAGTGAGCAGGAGTAAGCGGAGTGGGGATTGCCAGAGGAACAGGCAGAGGCTAAAATGGAAGTTTCTCCTCTTTTATTATTTATAAAATGTATTTCCAGTATTTTTTAAAAAACAGTTTGCACTTACGTATCGTTTTTCAGCTGGAGAGCTCAAATGGGGACATTTGCTGATTAAACACTACATCATCTCTGGATGATGATGAATAACAATTAATGCTGCTTGACCCTGGTGAGAGCTCACTGAACGAAGGTTCCCAAGTGTAGCGTGTTTGTAACTTCTCAGAAAGGTGAGAGAAGACAGAGGCAGATGAAGTAACTCCTTTAGATTACATAGACTAGGGCAGAGGCAGAAGGAAGAAGGAACCTCGGAATCTGAGTTGTTTTACCCACTGGACATGTGGGTGTTCTTGTGGGTTTGTTTCTTTGTGGATGCATCTGTATCTCCTGAATTTGTGTGGGAGGGACAATTGGAATTGTATACACTAAGAAGAGTAAGGGATTATTTAAAACCAGGAACTGGAAAATCAGAAGATGAGTGAGAAGATTAGCTCTTGTCCTGAACTTATCACTTGCTATAGGTGACCAAAACCCACTTGGTGACAGCATTTTTATCTCTTCTTATCTTCTTCTCTACCATTTCAAATGTAGTGAAATGAGAACAACAAAGGTGCTAACAGGGCACTTTTTCTAGCAGCAAGAAGTATTTCTGCTTGGGCAAATAACTTCTCTCTGCTGAAGGATCTGCCATTGGGTGACAGGGCAAGAACAAAACAGGCGACTGAGAATTTCTTTCCATTTGGTCCCTTGAAAAGTAAAGGGCTAGATGTTACTGCTGGTACAAAGACCTGTACAGCAAGGAGGTGCTTTGCACATTCACCCCAACACTCAGCTGTCAGGCTGGGCAGGACATTGAGACAGGAAAATAAAACTGCTGAAGAGCAAAGTTGGTGTTTTCATTTGAAAGTTGTTTAAAGTTAGAGTGAGTCACCTGCTCTGAACTGACACAGCTCCATTGGATTCTCTTGCTTTGCATTAGCTAAAGAGTTGGCCTAGAACTCATAATCGGGCTATTCCCTCTAATGAATAATCCGGTGCTTATAAAGCAGATTCTCATTTGGGTGATTGAGCAGAGTTGCTCTGGGCTCCATCAGCTGAGGACCTGGCACCACTTCTATAGATGCACTGGTGTAGTAGAACTGGGAGGGGTCTGTGTCGTGGCATTCTGTACCTTAAGCTTTGTGCATGTCCAGCTCCTCAGCTTCTGACATTGCTGTGTCGGGAAGTTGGTAGAAATTCGATTTTTTTTTTTAGCTGAATGTGTTTTATTTCTTGCTGTTTCATAGTCCCCAGAGCATTTAGTCATTACAAGTGAATAGCAGCGTGAATAGATGGATGACAAGAAATAGAGAAACTCTGCTTATGCCAGCGTCTTCAAACATTCAGAAAAGACAGACCTATGCGGGAAATAGAGCACCGCTTGCTGAGAGATAATCTCAGAATTGATCATGGCATGATGAACTCAAACACAGAATCATGGAATCATAGAATGGTTTGGGTTGGAAGAGACCTTAAAGATCATCCAGGTCCAACCCCCTTCCATGCACTGAGACACTTTTCATGAAATCTTAGCTCACTCCAAAGCTGGCCGACTGTATTTATAATGCATCAATTTTGCCTTCTTTTTTGTCACTGCTTTCCTTCTGTTTGCCACTTAATGCTGACCAAGTAGTTTTCCTGGTAGACCGAATGCTTCGTTTCCTGATGGGCCTTTTCATGGACTGTCGGTCAGCTGAGATGCCTCTCTGTGAATGATGACCCTGTTCCCAGTCCTTCACCACGCGCCCTCCCCCTGCCTTTCACTATGGTAAATATTTTAGTACTCATTGAAATCTATTGAGCCTCATCAGTTGGAAATAGAGTGTAAATCACTGGGACTTTTGCATTCACCCCAGAAATCAATTTTCACACATTAGGGCTATTAGATTATTGAGAACTGTGTGATAAATGGCTGCGGGCCATCACGGAGCCACACCTGCCAGCTTTACATTTTGCATCTCAGGCTTAAAAGCAAGGGGACGCCAAGGGAAGGAAGCTCTCAGGTGGGTGGAGCCATGCAGGGTAGGAGACACGAGGACCATACAGCCAGACAATTTGTGCCTGGAGATCAATAACATCTACAAAGCACTAACTCATCCTTGCAGGGACTGGAGACAGAAGACGGCTCTGAGCCAAAGTTGTGGTCAGGCATCTAATTTTTACTTCTTACAAAGATGAACCTAATTTGGGGAGGAAAGGTGAAATGTAGATGATGAACATTTAATAAAACTAATGCAGTAGTTTAAAAAAGAAGCTTTTCCATGAATAACTCTCTGTCTTTCACACAGCAGCTGCAGATGGAGTGTAGAAATGCTGCCTGGTCCTGCCTTCTCAACGCTCTGGGTAAGGAGGATAAACAGTTTGTCACCAGCTGTCATATGGACATAGCTGGGCTTTGACTTTCTACTTTCACTCTGTAGTTCCTTCCTATCCCCTTGAATTCTAATAGTGGCGGTTAATTAGCTGTGAGCTGATCAAGTCTGGGGAGGTGAGGGATCTGCTGGCCGAGCCGGATGAAGTGTACACTGCCCCGCAAGTTGTCCTCTGGCCATCTGGAAGATCTTGATCTCTCTTTCTAAAACAGGATGCAATTTGTTCTTCTCCTGTTTTGTTACTGCTGCCCATCAAAACTGTGAGTGACTCCAGGGACTTGGAGACTCTGCGGTGGTGTGGTCTGTGTTTATGTGCTTTGTAGTTTGGTGTTTTACACGCTTCAGCCACCCCTGGAGCTGAGACAATTGTGCACAGGTAGAGCGTCTCTTTAGCTAGAGATCTTCCCTCATTCCTTTACTGCTCCTAAGAACTTGTGCAAAGCACGTGTTTCCCAGTATTGGATATTTGTCTGTATAATAGGAGAAAAAGGAAACCTAAAACAACAGATCACCTGAGAGTGATGAGGCTTTGGCCCAGGTTGCCCAGAGCAGTAATGGCTGCCCCATCCCTGGAGGTGTTAAAGGCAAGGTTGGATGGGGCTTGGAGCAACCGGGTCCAGGGGAAGGTGTCCCTGCCCATGGCAGGGGATTGGAACTGGGTGAGCTTTGAGGCCTTCTCCAACCCAAATCATTTCATGGTTCTATGATTTTTGCTGTGAATTGAATGCTGCACACATACACTTCTGACAGTCTGGAAACGAAAACCAGAGGTACTTTAAAAAGTCACAGAAGATCTGTATCATTAAAGGTTCTTCCTCGAGATGAACGATGTGGGCTTAAAGAGTTCCTTCCTCTGAGAGAGATTCATCTCCTTCTTGGTTCTGTACATTTTGGTGAGAAAGCCCAGGACAGAGGTGGGACGGGAGTGTTTGCTTGCTCAGGCATTATACACACTTGCTGTGGTTTGGTCCGTGTTAGTGGTAGCGCTGCTGGATTGACTTGAATGGCATCAGAAGGGCATCCCAAGAGCAACAGGCAGCCAGAAGAGCAAGCACAAAAACCAGAGATGTCCAGCAGGAGGGACTTGACCAACACTTGCAGGTAGCTCTGCCCTGCCCCAGGATCTGCTGTGTTGATGTTGATGCGTCATCACCCCTTCTACCTGTTTCCCTCTTGCTCACTTGCTTTGAAAGGCCAGACAGAGGGACTGAGAGTCCTGGCTCATTTTCGGGTAATCTTTCCAGGCCAGCTGGAAGCAGGGAGCAGTGACCTGCTCCCCAAAGAGTACCAGCATCGTTTGGCAGCCCTCACAGCAGCAGACAGCTGGCTTTAAAATGTTCACACCTAAAAGCTCCTGTGCTCCATTCAGCCACATTTCTGGAACTTTTTCCAGTTGCTCCGTCCAAAAGTTTGTCTTTCTTCTTCCTTACAAGTTTCATATCTCGCAGCACCCCTCACGCTGCGCACACCCGTTGGTTGACTTACTCCTGATATCTGGAGTTTCAGTGCGGGCGGCTGTGATCAAGACTCCCAGGCAGGGACTGCATTACCTCTCTGACAGTCCTGGGCTCTCACCCTCAGCTAATTACTTTGATCCTTTACACTTTGTAAAAATTCTTACAACACAAAATAAGTCCCCCCTGGCTTTAACCTTGTGACCTACCTGGCCCTTGTAAAAGGGAGGGAGCAAACACACAACCACGGACGCCCAAACACACACACTCATGCATGTGCCTATATACACATCTCCACAAAGTGCCTAAAGCCTGCTCCTTTAATAGTTTCCTCCCAGGACTCCCACAAAAAGGCAAATAAAACTCCTTTTACAAGATAGCAGGGCAGCATGAAGGATCGACTTCACCAACAACAAGTTCTTTCTTCAGTTCATTTGTTTTTAACATACTTTTCCTCCAGATTTTGATCCTCTAAGTGCCTCTCCCTCCTCTTCCCTTCCCTGCCGAGGCTTCCATCGCTGTTCCTCTCGCCTGCTTTGCTGCCAACAGCTTAATGGCTAAAACAAGCAATGTGTTTTTCCAGGCTCTGCTTGTTCACAGGGAATAGCACACGTGTGAACACATTCTTCAAATTTCCCTTCCCTTGAATAGGGAATGTTTTCTTTCTTCTTCACAGGACCTAAGAAAAGAAATGCAGAGGAGAGGGAAAACCATCGTATTTATGAAAAGCAATTAAATAGACCAGGGATCTTAACTCTGCGAGGTATCTGAGGAGAGATACAGTAGAGGTCTGTGAAATTATAAGTGGCCTGGAGAAATTAATAGGTTGATATTCTTTCACCTCAGTTTACTACTAAAAGCAGATTCAGTTCTTCACACAATTCCTTTCCCTGGTAACCAGAGCTGGGGGAAGCATTTTGGAGAACGGCGACTTTGTGAAGAACATAAAGAAGTTGAAGTTTCTGTATGGTTTAGATTAAGGATAGGGAAAAAAATCCTGTATCTTACTTCTTTACTGTCTGACCTGTATTTATGAAATTTAAGGACATTTAATGATCTTGAGACTTATTTCTCTGTGACATATTTGGTTAAGAATGCTCAGCATTTTCTGAAGTTACAGTAAACCAAAATGTAGCACAAGATGTGTGCACGTCATGATTCACAAGCCTTGCCTCTTTAGGATAATATAGAAAAAAAAATAAACCCCTTAATTTGCCAATAAAACCCACATTTGAATGCCTTCACAATTTCCTCAGTTAAGCCAAAACCAAATTGTTTGAAAGCTTTTAGACTTTCATTTATTTCTCCCTTCTTTCTAGTATTTTCTGTTTCCCATGCCTGAATTAGAACTGCTGAAGGAAGGAGTTTGGAAATAAAACCCTGTACGGTCTGTCGCTCTTAACAGAGTTCACCTGGATGTGATAGTCAGGGAAATCCCAAGACTTAGATGAAACCAAGGGAGTCATCCTATGTTTTCTAGGAGCCAAGGAATGGATTCTGGAAATATTCTTTGAGGGGAGAGGTGCCCTGCCCTTTAGTTGAAAGGTCTGCAGTACACTGTGCTGTTTGGTTTTGCTAGACATCAAGGTCTTGGATCCAAGGCTTCAGGCAATGGAAGAAGCTTCTATAATGGTGCTGCAGGGTGGCTGCGTGTTGATAATACCTGCACAGAAACATTCTGTATGTGGTCTTTAAGGGGAAAACCATGTATTGTGAATGTGGTTAGTTTCTGCAAGTCCTTTCTAATACTGAGAAAAAGCCAGGGGCTCCTGTTAGCCCTCCATGGAGTCCCCAGGCATCTACTTCTCCACTTTGTACCGCTCAGGGTGAGACATGGGAGATAGCTGCAGTGTCTAGTTGAGATCTGTGGATGGCAGTTCAGCAGCCAGGGATGTCGTTAGGAGATGTGTATGTTCAAAGCAAGAGTGGGTTTGGCTGATTGCTTGGGCTTTAAGGCATTGAGATTAAAATAGTGACCGAGAGACTATGAATGACCGACGGGAAATGTTGATAGGATTTTCACACTCACCCTTATTGTCCTTTGAAGAGGGTGGTTGTTCAGACTGAGAGCTCCATGGGCCAGAATCTTACTTGTTTGTCCTGTTTTTTTATAGCACCTAGCATGAGGGTATCCTTGCTGCATGCTTAGGCATCTTTGGGATTCTTGTCCTCTGCTTTGGCAACACTCAGAGAAGAAACTATTTGTGTCACAGGAATACCAAGAACCCCAGTGCCCCTTCCCCTGTGAGAGATTCTTTGTGGGTTTTCTCATATCCTGAAGGCTTGTGAGTGTGATTTTATTCCATGTCAAGGGACACTTGAATTTTCCAGTGCTGAGATTTCTCTCCAGTTTTGTCTAGGTCAGCTTCCCACGTGCACGAGTCTGAGTGGAGCCATTTCAAGGCTTGGTCTCTGTGGGCTGCTCACCGTACCAAAGCTCTGACCACATCCAAATTCTAGCAGAGGGCTCTGAGATGGCCCCTCTTCCCCCAAGTTGCCTGCTTGTACTAAATACTGGGGGCAGCTCTCTACAATACTGAAGGAACAAAGCATGCAAAGCAGTAAAATGAGGCAATTAAACCTATAAAACCAGAGTTTACAAGGGAGTTTATAGTGTCAGAGGCTTTTTATAGCTTTTTTTAGATTAGTTTAAATAAAAAGAGGGGAGAGAGAAAGAGAGAGGGAGAAAAAGAGGACCTGAAACTCGAGGAGACTTAAAAGTTCTGAGAGAGGCTTTTAGGAAGCACAGAGGGGTAATAATTAGAGGCACATTTTCCATTTCACTGTCTTTGCAAATTGAAATTAAAGAAGGAGAAAAAAAAAAGCTTGCCCAGAACAACAGGCAGTTTATGTTGCTCCCACTTCCTCCTGGTAGCATTTGATTTTTCTGTTCCTGTTCTTTTGTTTTCTGACCAGGTGAAAGCGTCTTGTCACCTGGGCAAGGGGACCAAAGTGAAAGTGCAATCACAGGTAAGGAGAAATCTAGGTTTGGGGTTTTCCCACTTCCATTAGGCCAGTGCATGCTGAATGGTGAAGTTCACTGTGTACCTTGTGAATCTGGGAGCTTGTGTTCATGAGGTGGAATGGAGCCAGCACCTGATGAGCGCAGATTGGCTCAGGTGAGGTGATAGACCCTGCATTGCAGAGTATGTTGTGTTTCACTGGTGATTCCAGCTTCCTTTTACATCACACGTACACAGTGTACATGCCTCAGGCGGGACAGCTTCTTCCTTAAATGGAGGGGGAATGTCTACTGGCAATCTTGTCATCACTATCTTACCTGTGTTTATGCCATTAGTAAAATTATCCTTTCCATGGTATTTTGAAGATCTTGTGCTCTGCAGTGCTGCTAAGGAGCTTTGAGTGCTACTCCTTGTGAATTACTTGGCTTCATTCCTTCTCCATACACTGTTCTCTTCACCAGGCAGTGTGTGCCGTGTATGGTAGAGTACAGATCCTGCGTGGTTGCTAGACTATGCAATTAGTAAATTACTAATTACCTGTAGCAATTGATCATCTTTCTGCTGTGTAGCTTTTTACATAAACCTACTTGTTCTATAAGACAATATGAAAAAAACAGCCCATCCCTTGAAAACCAAACTTAGAGCAGAGAAGAGCAGTCTGCCTAGTGAGGGGATGAGGGGGAGTGGTTTTAAGTTGAAAGGGGGAGATTGAGATGAGATCTTAGGGTTTCCCTGTGAGGGTCAGGAGGCCCTGGTTGCCCAGGAAAGTGGTGGCTGCCCCATCCCTGAGGGTGTTCAAGGCCAGGCTGGATGGGGCTTGGAGCAACCTGATCCAGTGGGAGGTGTCCCTGCCTGTGGCAGGGCTGGAACTGGATGAGCTTTAATCCCTTCCAACCCAAACCATTCTTCGATTCTGTGATACAGATCAGCTTAAAATGTGTACATGGGGACATGTTTGCTAATGGAGAGGGTGCCATAGGAAACTTGTTAAATCATACTCGAGTCCTTCAGTAGAAGAAAAGGTTGCTCGTGATAATCTTTGTCTCATCCAAGTTGGTGCATTCCTTTTGTAGCAAATAGAAAATTCAGGGTGAAGGGGAAGTAGGAGAGACAAAAACTAGAACGAGGGTCTGTGTGTGACAGAAAGATACCGTGAAAGCAGATAGAGAAGTAAGTTCAGATCTGATATGGACATGTGCAGCTTTGGAGAGTTACTCTGGCCAACTCACAAAAGGTATGAATGGTACTGAATTGTACCTCTGCATGACTTCCCAGCTGAAGGAAGGTGAAAAGAAAAATGCAAAGAGACAAAGTGACCTATTTCTGATGGAATTTATGCTGGGATAATTATGGAGGCATCACCACTTTACAATGAGATTAGAATCAAGCCCAGCATTTTTGGAGCTGAGCTTTAGTCTTTGAAGTCGGCATGTGTGCTATTGCAGTCACACAATAAATAATTCTGGAATCAATATGGAAAGCTATTAAAAATGTGGGTTTGTCTCTGTCTAGTGTGGTATATTAAGATACATGTATCACTGTATGCTCTCTTTCCTTCTCTCTCTGTATTTATATGTATGGGCGGAAATTTGGAAGTACTCAGCATTGGTCGAACTCTCCACGATGGAAATTATAACATTGACCTGAAATAGCATTGCATTTTAGGTCAATGATGAATGATTTTTAAAATGCTGCTCTTAAGTATGTATTTAAAGAGGAATCACTAGAGTAAGAGTGATTTTAACTTCCCCAGTCTTAAAGTTCTGTTTGGGAGATGGTGGCGAGAGGGAGAAGACGATTGGGCAGAGCTCACCATTTCATTCATCTCAGTCCAGTCCTGCTTTGGTGTTTCTGTTCCAGTTTCCCACCAAGGATAATTTGGGGGAGGGTTTTGCAATCTGAAGAGCTGTTCAAGAAAGGAAGTGAGCCCACAATGAGTAGTTTATGTTTTCCATGTTATTGAATACACCAAGAAACAAAAAGCTGGCTGCATGGAGCTCTCAAAAGAACAGGACAAAAAAGAAGCTTCATGTTTGCTAGTTGCTAAATACAACTTTTGGTAAGCACTGAAGTCAAACAAACAACTTTACGAGTGATAAGATCCATCTGCTATCACTAATCTTATAGATCGTTCTGTTCTCTGATACTTCAGTATTTTAAATAACATCTAATGGGCCAGAATGTACAAAGCAATCGATGTTTTTTAAACTCTGCAGTCATCAGCTGCAGGTATACGCTATCCCAGTGCGGTAGGCTTGGAGCCAGAGCCTCAGCTCATTTAAATCAATGTCAGCAGTTTACAACTTGCTCGGATCGTGGCCCTATATCCTTCTAAGAGAAAAGACAATTCTTGGCTAGCAAATAGTCTTCATCTGCTCTAAAAAAAGATCCTTCATTGATACCGTCATGATGCAGAGCCACAAGGCAAATGTCATTGTGCTCCTTCAGTGCTTCAATATGAGATTGCACTAACATTTTAGAGCCTGAGCCCACTCTCTCTAGGGTTCATCAGACCTTAGGAGAGACGTGACTCCACTCTGTCCAAGAGAACCAAATGGACCTAGCAAAGAAAACAAAGCCTCTAAGTTCATGTGTGTTCCTTCTTCTTTTTGTAGTTTGCAACACCAGTGCTCCCAGAGACCTTTGTTGGGAATCCAGATGCTGCTGGCAGCCTGCAAGGTTCAGAGCCCTGCTAGCGTGCTGACCCATGCAGTCCCACGGGCAGCATTGATCTAGAGTAGCACTCCCAAAAACCAGGAGACCTGGCCGTGCTGAATGCCTGGCAGTCTGTCTGCCCCGTGCCTGTGGCAGCTGTTACCAATCTTTGCCGCAGACTCATGGTGGCCAGGAGAGTACGTGGTTGGCCTGAGAGCCTGACGGTCTGTCTCTGTCTCTCTCTCTTTCATTTTGTTGACTCCGTGTATTATATCAAATATCTTTAAAGAGCACAGTTTGAATGATGGAGCTTATAATTCCATCTAGGGAGTTCTGATGACTTGAGCTCGGTTCTTGTGGTTTATGATGTCACCAGGACCCATCGATGGAGTCGTAGCCCCATAATTCACCATTGCCCTGTTATTTATTCTGTGCAATAAATGACTGCAGTTTAATCACCAGAGTAAATTGCTGAAGCATCTTTGTGGAAACTATAGTATTATTGTAGCTGTATCTATGGCAACAGGGATCCAGCAGTGGTTAGTGCTGAGGGAACCAGTAATGGTGCTGTGCACCCAGTGAGGATGGCTCATGTACCAGACAGATGAGAGCCTGAGCACCAAAGCCAGTGGAGGTAAAACCACTGGTACAGGTGCTGGGTATCATAGGTAGTTGGGTGAAATTAGGATGTGAATCCAGACTTTACCAACCTTCACAAATTTGTGGTGTTGATTTTATGCAAGAAGATGTCTAGGAAAAACTTGTGGTTCTTCTGTAGAGATGTGAAGCGCAAATATTTCTTTTGCCTAGTATTTTTTCTTTGTCTTTTCCAGTTCAGGCAGAAAAATGAACTGAGGATACTTGAAACAAATGGTTCTGTACTTCACATAATTAAGGTTTGTGTTTAGTTTTAGTGTGGGCAAGAGAAACACGAGATTTCTAGTGTTATCTGAACTGTCTCAATTCTTCTTGCCTGTTGTTTCCTTGTATCTCTCTCTGTAAAAAGCCTTGTAGGGTCTTGTACTTTAGTGTTGGTGGGGCATAATATTCCTTAAACTAAAAATGAGCCACTTCCTGGCAAAATAACCTTGCCAACCTATTTAATGTAATCCAAAGATGTCTAGTGGCTGTGGATACACAGTTGGCACCTGAATAAGCACAAGGCTGTGATGTAGTTATCTTAATAGAGCAATATTATAATATCATTTGTATGAATTGTTTCTATGAAGTTAATATTTATGAGAAGGTCTTGGGTTCCAAATGTTCTTTCCATTTAAGTCCCAGATTTACTGAGTTCTTTTTTTTCCCCACAAGTAAATCTTCTAAGCTATAACAGAAGCTTCTGTGTTTTCTGATTTGAGAAAAAAGTCAATTTTAAAATCTTTCTCTCTCCCCTCCCTTCTCCTTTACTCCACCCCACTTTCTATATTCATTAATTTTCTCTTTGGGAAAGAAATTAGGAGAAAAAAGTGTTCTCTGTTCATCTTCTTTCAATACCCTGTGAATGCTTGAACTGCTCAGCTCTTTTTTTCTCATTTCCTCTGCGTAGCAGCCCCAGAGAAGTCTTGCGGTGGTATCAGTGCCCTGACTTTCGGCTGCTTATAGTAAATGTCATTTTACAATGTAACTTTTTTTTTTAACTAAAGTTTTATGATTCTCTACAAGGATTCATTGTTTCAAGCCCCATAACCAACATATGTTTCTTGAGATATCACTTACCTTTTAAGCAAGTAGCAGTTGGGTTTTGGTCATCAGACGTGGCTGTCTTCGGATTCATGTTGCTATTCTGTTCTGGTAACCTGAGCCAGCACAACGAGGTAAGAACAGAAAGAAAAGCCTTTTAATTTATGGTGGGTCTCAGTTCTGATCGTGTAGTTGCTTTGACTTTGGCTTTAGCGTGAATCATTTTTTAATGACAGTTGAAAAGAGTTGAAAAGCTAATCTTACCTTTCTCATCACTGCTAGCTTTTTGTGAGTTAAATCAGAGCTTTTTGTGAGTTAAATCAGACCTCTCTGTGGCACAGCCTTGCAATATGGAGATTATGCTAATGAAGGGCAAGACTGAAGGGCTGTCCAGCAGGAGAAGAGAGTCTTTTCCTTCCTGGCACAAGATATATCTGTACAACAGCAATTCCAGAGTTGTCTGTAAACAGAGCACAGTTCTTCAGTTTGTGGGTTCCTAAGCACTGCCCATGGAGGCCCTCTGTGGTGTTGGTTGATGGTCTCGGTGGTGTTGGTCTTAAAGGTGTTGGGCTAATGGTTGAACTTGATCATCTTGGAGGGCTTTTCTACTCACAGTGTTTCTATGATTCTATTCTATAGGAAACATATTTTCTAGGAGACCTGACTATCTTGGTCACCTTTCCGAAGACCCTCAGAAGTTCTCCAGGAATGTTCTTTGTCTGTGTGGACCTAAGAGTGAAAAACTTTGAAGCTGAGGGCAAAATCTCTCACAGACTTTAATGTAGCCAGAAAGTCACTCCTTCCCTCCAGTGCGCGTGGTGACTTCTGCACGTGAAGAGAGCCGTCAGCAGGTTTGTGGGTCTCCAGTTAGTCGTTTTCTCTGGGGTCCATGCTGTTGGTGGCAGTCAGCTGAGAAAACTGCTGATTTGGCATCATCTTGCCAAGAGACATGTTTGAAGGGTCATCTTTCTTCAGCACAGTCCATGGCTGTGCATTCAGTAGTCAAAAAGTAGACGTTCATCGGAAGTGCTGATCCATTGAGCACTGGCAGGAGAAGACACTGTAAAGAACACTAATGTGGTGATGCCTAACAGAGTTAATAGAAAAGATGTTCTTATTGCAACCAGAATTGAAATGATACTTGCAGTATCATGCAATGCATCTGCATGGCAAGTTCCCATCAGCGCTAATGTGCCTTTCAGAAGCTAATCCCTTTCCTCTAGTGGCCACTCTTCCCCTTGGTGCTGCTGTTAACTCCCATCCTTTGTGTGCTTGGGCTATCGAGTGGATGTGATCTTAATGTGCTTGTACTGGCTCTAGCCAGACCTGTGCCGGGTTGAAGCTTCTCAGTGCAGCTATGAAACCAAACGAATACATTTCTTGGAGCTTAAGGGAGCAATGAGATCCCCTCCTACACCACCACAGATGTCTCTTGGCTTCTGTCATTCTTGCTTTTCCTCCATGACCTCCAACTTTTTCCTCTTTGGAGATGTGTTTCAAACTTAGGTTGGCTACGTCCGATGTTCTTTCTGACATGTTTTGACAAATTCAGTTTGATTTTACCCTGGAGGTCTTTCTAGACTTAATTTTATTATTGTGGAAGGTCATCAAAAGGGTAGTGCTATTTAAAGGCCAAATTGTGTCACGTTTACTCAAGGGGCTGGTGCTCTTCTTGAAGAAGTCCATTCATTTAGATGGAATTCTAGGTGGAGTAAATGGCAGCCATTGTAAGCAAAGGCACTGGAACCTGCCTTACACATCTCGGTGGTCCACTTGGAGAGTAAATGTCAGGTCCTTGTCCTTAACATTGATTTTCCAGCCCCTCTGGTTACAAGGTGGCTTTCTGGCCCCCTCTAGTGACTGGCCACATGGAGCTTTAGGTGTGCCAAACAGCCCTTTTGCCATTAGAAGCAGCCATTTTCACTCCACCAGTAAATGGCTTAACGTTTAGAAGTGACATTAAAATCCTGACATACTGAATTTGTTCCCCTTGCTCACAACCCTCTCAAGAGCATCATGTTTCTGGCTTGGTGGGACTTCTTATGGAGCTGGAAACTGTTCACAGTGATTAAGGTTGAAACAATCCATCCTGGTGGTAATGTGGTACCACGGCCTCAGTTACGCTTTCGTTACCCCAGAGGTTCATGTTCATTAGGGGAAGCTGGATGGTTTGAGGATTACAGCTGCATTTCCAAAGGAAGAGCCATGAGTCAAAAGGGGTATTGAGAAGGACCACAGTGTGACTCAAGGTATATAACCTTGAATTAGGGTGAAATCTGGAGTGAGAATTTGAGTTGGTATTGAAAAGACATTTTCAAAAGCTTTTCTTTCTTTTATTCTTCTCATATTGCTGGAACTGCAGAAGGGGATCTCATTTCAAATATGAATTAGAAATGTTATACTTCTTGCAGCTCTGTATTCTCGTTATCGCATTCCTGTTTCCTTGGGGGAGTGAATGTGCAAGGAGCTTTTGGAACAGGTTTTCTGCTTTTTGGCTAATGAGGAGCAGGACAATTATTTAGTCCAAGAAGCTAGAGCAAGGTTGACAGCCTGAGGGTAGATCTGAAAGTGCCATAACACTTTAGTCTTTAGATGCTCTGAGATGCTTTCAAATTGACTGCCTTGATCTTTTAATGCCTTGGTAAATCATTTATTCTGATCACCTACTCACAAATTCCCCCTCACCCATCTTATCAGATGAAGGGAGCTGGGTGTAGAGCTCCCTGGTTTGCATACATGGCTCGCTGATCATAACTCACCACATGAACTGCAACACCCAGCACTTGAGCAGGGCTCTCAGTACAACCTGGTAAGCCTCCTGGGTCAGGGGCAGCTTTGGCCAAGTCAGAGCCGAAAATGAAATTCCTGTGACAAACAGGGTATCTGGACCTGGAGGTTTGGGATGGGCTTTTTCCCCTCTCATGTAACTGTACCTTGCAGACTGTAATCAGAATGCTTGCTGCCAGGTGCACTGCAGTTCCCTCTGCTTCTCCCTCCTCCCACTCTGCACCTTCAGTTCTCCATCACCTCAGCATGACCAGGGTCCCCCAGTTTCTCTGTGATTCATGTCTGTGGAATCCAGGGAGTGCTGCTTCTTTGCACCTACCCAGGTTGGCAAGAGGGTTATTAAAGCATCACAGATTAACCAGAGCCTCCTTTGATGAATATTTAGGCTAAGGGTACTCGATGTTATTTTACATGTGCATTCTGACACCATATTTCAATACTGTACCTCACATTTCTTGTGCACATGGCTTTGAACACCTTTTCCAACTATCATCCTAGCAGAGGGCTATGATTTGGGAGTGTACATGGGAATTGACTTTAAATAGAAGCGTGTTTGGATTGTCTTATTTCTATTTCTGAAGCCCTCTTAAGGAAGCTTGCTCTCTCTTCTCACCCCATCGCTTCCGATGGGACCGAGTCATTGCAGTCAGTGTGTGCACAATGACACCTCAGAGAGACTTGGACTGTTCTCTAGTCTCACTTCCACTCTCTTCCAGGCTGGATGCACACCCTGGAGGTATGTGGTTTGTCTCAAGATATAAGGCTACCCCCTCCTCAAAAAACTACATTACTTCAACAAACCACAAAGGGCTGGCAAGGAGAAGGATGCTCCTTTAGCACAGCTAAATGCAGAGATCTTTTCTGTGTACTCCATGCAGCTGAAAACATACTCTCCCTCTCCTGAGCTCACGTGTGTGCGCAGACACACGTTCCCTCATGCAGCGGTTTCACTGATGTGTAAGTACACAGACACATTCGCTCGCTTACTTATGTGCAAATACTTTTCCTTTGTTGTACTCACACGTACATGTAGAGGCAGGAATTCTCTTACTTGAGTACATGTAATCACACCTATACAAACTCCAGCCTGCTCTTTTATTAGCACTCCACTACACACACCCCCACCTTCCTTCAAACATGCATGTGTGCACACAGGCACATTTACGCACCCTGCGAAGATATTGCAGAATTTGGAGGGAGAACCGAGATCTGAAGGAACCTCTTGAGGTTTAACCGAACCACCTGGTCCAAGCAGACTAAACACTGAATTCGGAAGAGGTTGCTCAGAGTTTTGTCCAGTCAGATGTTTTGAAACCTCCAAGGTCAGAGATGTGATAGCCCAACTTTTTTTCCTTGCATCCAGGCAGAATCTTCACTCCTTCAATTTCTCACCTTTCTATTGACCTTTAATTTATGTGGTTTGCTCCCCTGCAGCAGACCTGAGCAAAGAGCCCAAGTCTGTCTTCCTGTACCTACAATATTATCAAGAAGGCTGCTGTTAGGTGTCCCCTAAACCCTGCACGGGGTGGAAAAACTCACTTCCTTCAGCTTATCTTCACAGATCCTGTGCCCCATCTAGGTGCCTCTCTGCTGGATTGGTTCAAGTTTATCAGCATCTTCCTTGCACTTGTGGGATTACACTGGGCACAGACCAGATGGGCCTCACAACGTGTAGAGCGATAATAATTTCCCTCAGTTTTCTGGCTGTGCTCCTGTTGGTACAGCAGAGTTTGCTGTTACCTTTCATTGCTGCCAGGTACCTGAGGGTGCATATGCTCTGCACTGGAATTGGGCTGTTTAAAAAAAAGTACATAAAAAAAGGAATCCTTCCAACAGACAGCACACCAGAACCCACTATCTGCTCCAGATTATCTTCTGGTTTGAAACTGAACTGACTGTCACAGCCACAAAATCACAGCACCTAACGCCGACCTTGCAGGTGGTCTGAGTTTACAACAGTTTCTGTTATGTGAAATCATTGTCAGAAGCAAAACAGAAACTGTCCTGGGTGAATTATTCAGCCTATTGTTCCAGTCATCAGAATATTGTATTACCCACAGCATATGCAGATTTTTGCAAATGTTTTTGACTGAAAATAATGTGAAAAAGGCTGAAAAAGTCTTTAGATTTTTATCTTAAAACCTTGCTGTTGTTTCTTCCATTTTCCCATTCACCTGAGTGATGCTGCTGAGCGTCAGAGAGGCTGGACTAATTGGTATTAGACTAATAGGTACTAATAGGATGAGAGGAAATAGCCTTAAGTTGCACCAGGGAGCTTTAGATTGGTTATTAGAAATAACTCCTTTATGGAAAGAGTGGTGAAGCCTTGGCAGAGGCTACCCAGGGCAGTGATGGAATCTCCATCCCTAGAGGGATTCAAAAAACATGTAGATGTGACATTCTGGGATATGGTTCAGTAGGCACGGTGGGGTTGGGCTGACGGCTGGACTGGATAATCTTAAAGGTCTTTTCCAACCTTAATGATTCCTTGATTCTCTGGTTTCAGTTACAGATCTGCTCAAGAGCTGAATTTGATAGAATGACTTAAGATTGATATCTTAACTAAAAATAGCAGTTGACCTATATTATATGCTTCCACCTGTGTTTACTTTTAAGACTTTAGTAAAATTTATATGTGAGCTATCTTGAAATATACACCAATGTGAATGTCCGTGCCATGTGTCCATGAGGGCACCCTCAGCAGGCATGTGTGTAAAAACATCGTGTATGTTCAAAGAGGGATTTTTTTGGTATGCACATCCTTCCACTCAGCCAGTCTTGCGGAGACTTTCATGGGCAGGGTTGCAGACTGTGTTGATGTCAGGATACGCCCCTGTCATTGCACAGTTTGTCCAGATCTTCACAATGTGAGTTGTAGGACAAAAGGAGCACTGGCCAATTTGGGAAGTGAAACATGCTTCACATTCAGGGACCAAATCCTTGTTTTCTTGGTGAAGCCAAAAGTGGAAGCAACACAATTCCTACTGAGCATAGAGCCTCTGGCTGACAGCTCGGGCGCGGGGGGGTGGCTATGTCTGGCCCAGCTCCCTCTTGCTCTGAAAAGAGCAGTCAATGCCCTTGACTGGCAAGTGGTGCCAAGTGCAGCATGTGCGATAGTGGCCAGAGGCCTGGTCACTCGTCTCAGCCAGCTTTCTGTTATCTAGTTTCTGGCCATTATTAATCAAGCTGCTTTAGAGACAATCTTTTTTCATGGAGTTTGTGTTGCTGCTCTGCAAGGACCTAGAGGTTCAAGTCTCTCAAGCACAAGAGCACAAGATAACGGTGATCCTAGGCGTGTCTGTGGGTTAGTACTGAACATTAGGAAAATTTTTTTCACAGAAAGGGTCATTGGGCACTGGCAGAGGCTGCCCAGGGAGGTGGTGGAGTCACCTTCCCCGGAGGTGTTTAAGGTGTGGGTGGACGATGTGCTGAGGGACATGGTTTAGTGTTTGATAGGAGTGGTTGGACTCCACGATCCAGTGGATCTCTTCCAACCTGGTGATTCTGTGATTCTCCTGTTGCTGTGTTGGTGCACGTGGATTAATGCTTGTCCTGCGAGTTGGTGTGCGTGTAAAGCTGGAAGGGCTAAGCCTCAGTGCATTTGTGCCAGCACATCTGTTTGTGAATGTGCATGTGTTTCCGAGCTGGCTGGGGCAGAGGGAGTGGGTGAGCGGCACTGCGGAGGTGTGTGTTATTCTCACATCCTTGCTAGCAGCAAACAATGTCACGTCCCTACCTGGACTGTAACATGACATACACCCTAAAAACAGCAACAAGAAGCTACAGAGCCACAGGAGAAGGCAGAGCTGCTCTTTTGGATCATTGGTTAGGAGACCCTGCCAGCCCCAGCAAAGCATGCCGGGATCCAGACTGGCTTTTGGATCCGGACTCAGAGAGCAAAAGAGAAGCGGTAATTTGTTTGCCATTGCCCTCAAGCCAGGAAATCCAAACCCCAAGCATTTCCCAGGCCACAGCACATTCGAGTCGAAAGAGAGTGTCAGCGAATCGCTCACACGTACGGACAGAAACGCACACACGCACGCGTGCACACACACACAGGGAGAACATGAGGAGAGGAGAATTGTTCCAGCACCACTGCGGTTAAGATGCTGAGACAATCTCGAGTTTTCAGGCCATAGCTGTCAGGATGCTTTGGTATATTCATCACCCCCCACTCCGTGGTGATAAAAATTTACACAGCCAACGAAACGAAGATTAATTTCATGTGAAAAGCTGACAGAATGGCCCATGTCATTGCTTTATTTGTGCCAGCACTCAGTAACTCGGTGCAAGTTCCATTGAGGTGGCAGACACCCCGTCCCCTTGGGCCATCTCTTCTCCTCTCTAATGATGCCACCGTTTTGACAAAACCAAGCAACACAGCCGGTATGTGCGAATTTGGAATTAATTTTCTTCAGAAAGGTCAAGTATGTTAATGAGCTTTTGGCTGCCTGGGTTTTTTTTTTCCTTCTGTTTTTCCACTATTAATGCAGGAAGAAAGGAAAAAGAAGGAGAGAAATAATTACAGAAATAAATATAAAGGAAGCAGGAAAAGAAAGAAACTGTGAACATTTGGAAGAGGCAGAATTGTGTGTATTTCATGGGTTGTTCTTTTCCAGGACTGAGGCAGGCTAATTGTATCAGTGCAAGTCTGTGCAGTTTGCTTGAAGCTGTTGAGCGAGGCCAGGGATGTCATGGATAGCAGAGTTGGTGTAACGTGGCACGGAGGAGGTGAATGGCACCTCCTTTGTGCTCAGGAACTGACGGCAGCCCCGCGTGTTGGCAGCTGCCTTCATTTTCCATCACTGAATGGCTGAATTCAGCTCAACATGGACCTGCGTGCGCTGGGGAAGCAGAGAGCAAACGAAGGTGAAGGAGAGAAAGGATTCATGGGCTGAAGCTCTTGTGCCCATCAGTGAGAGGGAGCTGGGAAAAGAGCCTTGGGAGAAAAGCCAGGGGCCGGTAATTCACCCAACCTAGAAATGTGACAGTTTAATATATGAAAATAGATACGAAACAGAAATAAGGCAGTTGAAAGAGAAATTGTCCCCATCTCATGTGACTGGCCTGAACTACATGAAGTGACTGTGATGCCAACCACCTCACATCCCTGTGTTGCCAAAATTTCTGTAGGTTAGTATTTGCCAGTTTCTAGTGTTCTTATGCCAAGAGTTGCCTTGATTTCTCAAAGGGTTGGATGATGACCAGTGTGTGTTGAAGTGGCAGACACAGAGGTCGGTACGTTAGGTCATAAGGAGGTGACGCTATAGTCCTGGCTCTTGTTTGAATCACACTCGCCTGAAGTGAGGCACATCTTGCCTCATTTCAGCCTTCTGGAGCTAAGTATCCAGACTAAACTGATTGTCTAGTTTTCCTTTATTGTTAAGAGAGAACGTTAAGGAGGAGCACGTATCCTACCAAATTTAAGATGAGAGAAATTCCACTCTGGCAAGGATTTTCTTTCTCTATTGAATCTGAAGTGAACTTAACCAATTAGCTTGGACCGAGTCCTTACCTTTCAGTGGCTTAAAATTACAGAGCATGATTTCCTCCTCATTCTCTTCTCCCTGCTCCTATTCTGGCTCATATTTCCATGTACAGTCTGATCCAACAGGCAGCAGAAATTCACCAGCTCTCACCAAGGTTATATTGGCAGTGTAAAATCAATGTCTTTCACTCCAGCTTGCCCAGGCTGGCTCCATGCTTGTCAGCTGTTGTGGCAGTCCAACCTTTGGCTGTGAGCTGGTCGTTTCTCCCTAGCTTTGCTGGAGGAAGCCAAACATACAGATTCTTGGGCGTCATCCAGAAAGCCTTTGTTGACTTTGGAGGGTACATGTTTTGCCATCCTGCTTACAGTGCAAGGAGAAATTATGTGGAATGTAACAGTGCTGGTGTCATGCTTGACATATTTAAGGCTGTTCTTAATAACACGATTTTTTTCTGATTTATACCTTACGCAGCTGGTTCTGGTGTGTGGGTCCTTCTGCATGTATGATCTTTGCATGCTCTCCACGTGAGTCACTTTGCAGCAGGGCTGCCTCAGACTCATGTTTGGAGCATAGATTTCAAAAAGCGCTCAAGTGACCAAATGCAATGACTTTCAGCTGACTCCCAGTATTGTCCTAAACATGGAATTCCTCCTCATAAACCACTGTGCTGCCCACGCTCTCCCCCCTCTTTCCCAGACTCTGTAGTTTGCATGGAGGCACGTTCTTCTCTCCTGACTCTGCTACTAGGCAGGGTGCTCTGGCAGGCAGGTGGGATGGGTAGTTGTGGACTGTAAGATTCACCAGAGGTGCTTGTGGGCTGCCTCTCTCACACGTACTTGTACACGTTGTCTCAGAAAATTCATGGGCGTCATCAGCACTTGTCAGTGTTTTCCCACTGTAGAAGTTGTTGCGTTCTTAAGTGGTTGCTTTATTCCTCCTTAGAGATGGCTGTGTTCCTGTGATGGATGGAAGTGATGAGTTAAACTCTCTGTATAAATATGATTGCACGGGATGAAGAGGGTACCAGAGATATTTCAGATATTTTGGTGGCAGATTTTGTTTTGAGGGCTCAGTTCTAGCAACAAGATGTGAAGTGCATGCAGAGAGATGACCTCACTCATGGATTTGGTGCTCTGTCCTGTCATGCCTGGGATGTCAGAGAGGAGAAGCTATATGGGAACTTGAGTTCTTAGGGAAACTTCTCACCCAGTCACTCCCTGGGGGTTTATCTAAACTGTGGGATACTCTGTTTTTCCCAATTCATGTGTTGAGAACGTTCTCCTCTCTTCCCAGATGTGATGAGATGTGCACCGTTTCTGTTTTCTCCCCTCCCACGCTCTGGTTTCCGTAGGAAGGAATCCTGGACGTGTGAGTCAGGGAGCTGTAGCTCGCTCTGGTCATGTCACCAGTCTGAGTGAGTCAGGACTGAGTCTGCCCAACACACCTACCCCATGATTTACATATGGCCCTTGGGACACTCAAAAACACATTTTTCAAACATGCCAAATACTTGAGAAAATCCAACGGCTTGTTTTGGTTCATAAATAGAAACTTAACCCTTAAGAACAGCAATTGAATCTATGAGGCTCATCAGGGAAATGAGTCTGATCTCCCCCTCCTCATGCTCCCACATGTTTATAGATATGATTATCAAATGAATGGAGCATGGTGTCCCTTTCATCCGTGTTGTGGTGATGGTTTGCGCCAGTTTGTCTCAGCTTCTGTGTCTTTCTGTCCTCCTGTTTATTTTCCCCTGTGTGAGAGCAGTGGCGCCTATGATGGAAGGTCACCAGTGAGGTTAGTCAACTGGCTCTGAGTATGAAGACTTCCTGCTCTGCTGCGACGAGCTGCCAAATTCCCCCTCCCCTCTGCTCACCGCAAAACCCAGTGTTTGTCTCCCTTCTCATCCCTCCTCCCTATCAGGAGATTCAGATGTCTACCCAGCAGCCAGAGCCGGAGGGTGAGGCACCCAAGCTACCTTCAGATGTGTTTACTTCAGTACCAAAAGCAATATGGCCACAGGACACTGTTTCTGATGGTGCTTATCAGTTTGCTTATCAGTGGTGCTTATTGGTGTTGCCAGAAGGGAATCTATCCCCATCTGCAGCGGTGGTGCCCATCCAGAGTCTGTGGAGGTTCCTGGAGTCTGTGGAAGTTCCCACAGGGATCTCACCCGGTAACTGCGCTGACAAAAGACTTTTATTTCCACTGAAAATGCTATCATTTTTCCTTCCAACGGGCTGAGGGGATCCATGTATAACTGGGAATGGGTTCACGGGAAGTAACAAAGGAGAACATGACTTTTGTCAGCAGATGTGAATTGACTGCACAAGGACCTTGTAGAAAAAAGGGTAGGGTGTTAGAGATTGATAAAGAGTTAAAAATCTCTGCCCTAGGCATGAACATGAGGCAAGACAAGAAATCCCCCATCCCAGATGAAGTGAAGCCACAGACCCAAGGCTGCCATTGTCCCCAAGAGCGATGTGGCACTGGTTGAGCCTCCGCAGTGCTGTGAGAGATTGCTGAAGGTGTGGGGAGGGAGCAGGACACAGAGGAGGTTTGTTTACAGGAGTGGAGTGTAAACCAGAAAGAGGTTGAAGAAGGTCCTGTGAGGAGAAGAGATAAATATGAGGGGAATGAAGGGAGGATGGGCTGCATTGCAGCTGGTTTTGTAAAAGCCAAGGGAGTTACTGCTCCAAAAAGCAGCACAGAGATCTACCACATTCAAGTGAGAACATAATTTTCTTTAAGAATAATATAAAAGCCCTACATACTGATCATTCAACAGGATGAGGGAAGACTACCCGCTCCACCCAAATATGTGCTGAGGTGAGGTTAAATCACAGCTCCTCGGGCGGGAGCTGTGCTCAAGGCTGGGGGCTCCTCTGTTCTTGTGAGCATGTGGGGTTCCCGAGCTTGTGAGGGTCCTGCTTTCAGATTACAACAGAAGCAGCTACTTTGGAAGAATGGATTTTAACCCTTCCAGCTGTAGCTGAGTCTTTTATCACCTTCTCTTTGCTCATAACTCCCTTTCTTAAAGATCACATAGGAGAATTACTATTCTTATAGGGACACCAGCTCTTTGCTTCCTAGGAACTTCAGGACTGCAGGATACATATCTTGAAGAGTTCTTTGTGAGATTCCCATTGGAATTTGACCCACTCTCTGCCAGTTCATACTAAATGGAGGTCAGAGACCTCATTTAATTCCTCCGTTTGTGTAGGTATAAAGGTATTCGAGTTTGCCGTAAACATGGGTATTCATTAATGTAAAGTTTGGATTAGTTTATTGCCAATGAGAAAGCCAAAGCCTTACTATGACAAATCCAAGTCTGTCTTTGTTGTTTGGTTTTGTAAATGAAAGAATTCTTGAATTAGCTAATTTCTTATAGTCCTGTTGGTCCTTTAGGTGCCACAATCAGCATTTTAACAGATCTTCTGCATTCTTAGGACGCACCACTAGGTATCAACAAAGAAAAGATGATGAGTAAAGCATTGAAATAGTAGGACGAAAGGGAGTTTGGGAGCAGCTATTGCCTTGTCTGATTGACAGCCTGTGTTAGCTGCTGCTTTGGTTGTTAGGGCTATTACTTTCCAGGGACCCATTGTTGTGGTTAAGGAGTAAAGTGAGACAAATGAGAGGGACAGAGGTTACGTGCATAAGTTACAAGGATGTCCCCATTTTTTTTAGAACTGTAGAATCTTTATGGTTGGAAAAGACCTCGTGATTCATCCAGTCCAACCATCAATGCAGTGTTACCATACCTACTGAACCGTGTACCAGAATGCCACATCTACACGTTTTTTGAACCCCTCCAGGGATGGAGACTCTACTATTGCCCTGGGCAGTCTCTGCGAGTACTTCGCCACTGTCAGTAAAGAATTTTTTCCTAATATCCCATCTAACCCTCTTCTGGTGCAACTTGAGGTCATTTCCTCTCATGCAGTTGCTTGTTATCTGGGAGAAGAGACCAGCATCCACCTCGCTACAGCCTCCTGTCAAGGAACTGTAGACAGTGATGAAGTCTTCTCTCAGGCTTTTCTTCTCCAGACTAAACAGCCTCAGGTCCCTCAGCCACTCCTCACAAGACTTGTGCTCCAGACCCTTCACCAGCCTCCTCTGGACACGCTCCAGCAGCTCAAAAATGCTGGGTAGAAAATCAGCTGGACTGTATTTGGTATTTGCTCCTGCCCCGAAGCTAAGAGCAACAACGAAAAAGAGCAGGGGATTTGTTTAGTTACAGTCTAATATTTTTTTGGCTGCAGCAAAGGCTGCAGCACTTCCCGACTGTCGGCTGGCGCTTTCACTCACACACATCTGTGATTGATGGGCAGAGAGTATAAACACCTCATTAGTGCTATAATTCACTGGTTAGGGCTCAGGCTGTGCTGTGGGAGGGAAGGAAAAAAAAAAAAAAGAGTCGAGAAAGTTTAATAAAGAAAAAAAAAGATGGAAGAAGGAGAAGAACGGATGTAAAGGCCACACAAATCATTCCAGGGAGTTATCTGACCTGCTTTGAAAACTTTAATTGCTGATAATGGACAACCTGTTGGGTGGTATTTTATTAACACTAATAGATTTTTACGGGATATTTCTCACATTGCTCTCCCAGAGCCTGAGGAATACATTAAATATTAAAAGTTAATGCTTTTGGTTGCTGTTTCAAGGATGCCCCACTGATAACGAGCTTTCCCGCAAGTTAGAAACCAGGAGAAAGCATGAGCTGCTTTTGCCACTTACGGCCTCTGCAATAATAATGAGGAAAATACTTGAATCTGGTGTGCACCTTGTGGCTGAGGTTCTTGAAATCTGGTCTAAATGCTATGTAACGGTAGTGCTTGGCCCAGAGAAGGTATCTCAGATGTACACTCATGGATGTGGGAGAGCTGGGTGCCTGAGTCCAGCACTGAAAGCAAATGCTTTTCACTCCTATCTGCCACTTCACATTTCAGTTACTGAAAGCAGAGGCCTGGACCAACAACTCATACCTGTTTCTCAACTTAATGTGAAATCAAAGTCAGGTTGGATGGGGCTCTGAGCAGCCTGATCCAGTTAAGATGCCCCTGCTCACTGCAGAGGCTTGGACTGTATGACTTTTGTGGTCCTTTCCAACCCAAACCATTCTGTGATTCTATGAAATGGGTCTGCTGTGATATTTTTTTTTAAATACACTGAATGGTTTTATAAAAGTGTTGTTTTCACCTTAATTAGTTACAGACATGAGCCAGCTACCTGAGGCAGAAACAGAAGCACCTGAGGAAAGAGCTGCAGAAGCCTCAGAATGTAGGCAGCGGTGGGTTTTCTGGAGGAGGCTCTTGGCACCAAAGCCCTACATGCAGCAGAGGACCCTCAAAGTATGGGAAAAAAGGTCAGTTCTGTGCTGTAAATCAAGCAGCCAAAGAAAGAAAAGAAAGTAAATGCCAACATAGGGAAGTTAGCTGGAGGGAAAGTAAATTTGAATTGGTGTAAGCAGTAACCGGGTCATGTGGTGAGTCAGAGGGAGGTCTTACATGAGAGTTGATAAGTCATAATACACATTTCTGCTCACGAGTGAAAGCTGGATGTCCCTTTTAGTGTCTTTTCAGGATGCACCAGCCCCATCAGCAATCATGGCCTGGAACTAGAAAGCATTAAATCTGCTGGGTGCTGTCTCAGATGGTTGCCCAGAAAGCCTGTCTCTTTGTGTCACACCATCTCCTCTTGCGGCAGCAATGGTCTTGTTTTTGGATCTCATTCTGACCACAGTTTATTCAGCCATTTTGTGCCAAACCAAGCTGGACTGGATGGCCACATCCTTGCTCTCGGGAATGGCGCTAGTACAGTCGTGATGAGTAACACTGCTTTCCAGGCCTGCTTGGCTGAAGAGCAACTTCCCAGGCTTTTGTGTGCAGGCAGCCAGCTAGAACTTACTAAGAGCCTGTTGAACTCTTCCAGCTACCAGGTCTGCCTGTAAGCAGTCAGCAAGAGGATGATTTTCTATACTTTCTCTGTTTGTAGTCGTGCCATAAACACTTTGGGTTGGATTATCGTTGTTTTTCAACTCTCCTCACTGTTTTGTATTTCCATACAAGTAGTAAAAGCTGTCAAAACTGCCTACTCAACCTTGTCAGCCTTTCCCACCCTTCTCGCTCAAACACGGCACATTTTCCTCTGCAATCTACGCCCTATTTCAGTTGAAGTTTTTCAGGTTAAGCAAGGGGTTCAGCTGCTTTGGCTTTGTGAGACAGAAGAGCAGGGACTCCTCTTCAGTCTCCTAAATCTGGCTTCAGGGACTGAGATCTCAGCTTGGCAATGTGAACATGAGCTGCTAGAGCTACAGTTTTCTGAGGAAGTAGGGACTGACTGCAGAGATCAGTTGTGTTCTCTTATCTATAGGCCAGGCTGGATCAGAAATGTGCATTGCAAGTTTCAGGCTTGGGTAGGGAACATTTAACTACCCTGTCTAGCCCGTGAGGTACTATCCTTTGCGGAGTGGACACAAGCTAGTCTGTGTCAGATGGTTTAGATGCCATGCTTTTTTCCCTGGAATCATCCACAAGGAATCTTACATTTTAAATGCAAATATATAGATAGTTACTAAGCAGAAGCTTTTTGTCCTGCAGTAAATGACATCATAGCAGTGATGAGGTAGCTATAAATAAAGCCGGGAACTTCAGTTTCTGGACAGCCTCACCTTTCCGATAGGGCAGGGCACTGAAGAAATGGTGCAGGGCCTGTGCCATGATTTTCTTGCACACAGGGCCGTCTGATAACTTGCACTGAACTCTGCTCAAGCGGTTTAATAATCTCTTCAATCGCATATCTTCCACCTCTGAAATAAGGATCTAAATCCGGTCCTAACTGAGGTTGGAAGGAGGTTGCTTAGAGGATAACTGGGAAGGAGGGACAGGAGACTCAGTGCTCTATTTCTTTCCCAAGGGGTAGATCCTTTGGCTCACATGCTCCAGGATGTGCTTCATTGCTAGACTGCTGTTTAGCAATAAAATGGTCTTAGTTACTTAACGGGAATTGACTGCTTGGTCACTTCTCCTCCCCCTGCCAGCCCATCCATTCTCCCCCTCTCCCCTCCCATCCAATAATGACAGCTTTTCCTGATTGACCCCACAGGCTTACGAAAAACCTTTTTACTTAAACGTATATTGACCTCAGTCTTGCTGCCCAGTGAATTATGTCACAGCTGGCAATCTCAAAATCATAAATTAGCCCTCAAACCTGGGGAGCTGTCTCCTAATGATACAGGTCTGAGCTGTTATCGATGGAGATTGTACCAGGTGCCTTCACATCTCTGACAACTAGGGGTGAATACCCTTTTCATGGTTTTTTTCTATCATCATCCCATAGACCCTGTGATTTTTTTTCCTTCCCTTAGATTTTTTTTTTTTCCTTTCCCTGACTGTCTTTGCACTGTGTATGAAATTTCACTACTTGCCTTAACCTATGGAAAGAAAGGAAAGCTGTCAAACTTGACATATTGCGTAGCCTTAATTTTACCAGTCTTTCCTCCTTTCCTTCCTGGTTGATTTTGTGTTGATTTTGCTGTTGTTGTTGCCCTGATGTGAATGTTATGATCTGGACAAATGCACTGGACAAATGAGAAATTTAACGATACTGGAAACATTTCTGTCTTACTTTGTAATGCAAAATAATTCCAATACATTCCCTTTACATTCATCATCTTTTTCCCCCCATGACTTGGGACATACTTGCTTGTTGTCACTTTGGTGGATGAGAGATGGCAAATACTCCATGAAATGTGAAACATCCCTATAAACTAAATCAACTCTTCTGTCTGTGTGCAAGTATTGATCGAGCAGGAAGGAGGGAACTCATGCTGTGACATAGTGTGTAAAAGGGAGGTCTGTGTTGTACTTGACTTTAATAGTAAAAATGCCATGAGCTGTCACGATTTGCTGTTTTCTTGGAGGAAGCATAGCTTGATCTTCCTCTTCAAACAGGCGAGAACAACGCTCGAGTTTCTGCACATCTTGCACACACGGTAGATCCAGAAGAGGAGGCATATTTCCTTGCTTTCCCACATCTCAAAATAGGGCTCCATAAACCATTTCTATCTTTATTCTGTCTGTGCTGGAATACACTGATAACAAATCTGGGGGAAAAAATAGATTATTTTTTAGTTCTTCTGCAGTCAGTGGAAATCCTGCCTTGGTGACAGACCCATTTCTTATTTGAAGTCTCGTAAGGCTGATTGTATATCTGAGGCATGTTTTTGCAGTGTGCTGTGTGAATTCTTCATCTCAGGACTGTCCTGAGTTTAGGATGTGTTACCTCTTTCTCTGGCTCTTCAATTATTTTAGAAAATGCAGAAAGATATGTTTCACAACAGCTATAGAGAGTATGCGTGACACCACAGCCAGACCTGGCAAGGATGAGCTCTGTTAGCTGGAAATGTCACCAGTGAAGCTGTGAGGGCCCCGCAACTCAGTGATGTTTGGTGCCGTGGTTGGAGATCAGGCCCTCAGATAAAAGTGTGATGAAAAGCATTTTCAGCAATACTGACACATGGACAGATAAAAGAAGGTGCAGTAAAAGTGTGTAGAAATAAATCCTTCCCATTCTGCTTTTGATCTTCCGCGTTTCTTAAGTCATCAGTGAGTTTGAATCCTGCATTTTTAGCACCTTAAAAATTTTATAGAAACAAATGGATTCATGCATTTGTTTTAAAGACACCAGATTAGACCCAAGCTTTATTTAGAGTCAGATACTCCCCTGCTATGTTTGCACTGAAATGTTTGTGGTGCTGGCATGTGCAGCACTGCCTGGAGAGTGAAACAGGCTGGAAGTTCCCTGCTCTGCATTTGTTGCTGGAGAGGACATAAGCGCAAATGACTCAAAAACAGGAGTGATGGGAGAAAAATTAGTAGATTTTATTCCTCTTTTACTAACCTAAATTGTAGGCACAGGTAATGACAATTGTGATTTTAATACAAGATGTTGAAGTATACTGTGTCCCTTCAGAGCAAATAAAAGCTGATAAACAGCGTGAAATTAGGGGTACTGAGGTCTGATGTGGCTCAGGGTTTATGGCATTCCTCAAGACACGCAGTATAAGATGGTCTGCGACCCGATCTTTATGAAGATCCAAAAGCTTAAAACTGTTAAGAGTAAGATAAGAGTAAGGGGAGATGTCAAGTTGTCAAATGGGAAGAGGCTCTTTGAAGTGTGGAGATAGGGACCTTTATGACCTTCGGTGGCGTATGAAAGCCATTTCCAGCCAGAGGAGGTATCTCTTGGTAATTCATAGGAACAGACTGGCTGGGTAGGCTCAGGTAAACAGCTGTCAGCGTCTTAGCCAAAGTATAAATGCGACCAGAACTGGATGTTTGAAGAGAATTGGAAGGACAGGGAAAGTTGAAAAATGAATGTATTGGAGGAGGATTTATGTACCTTAGTGTGTCCCTGGCCTTCAGGACCAAGCAGCATGGCTCAAGCAAAGCACCTATTCTGGGGAGCTGGAATGACAAGTGCATTCCTCTACATGTTGTTTCATCCTTCTGCCTGAGCATGGAGAAGCAGATGGGAGTCCTCATGAAGAGCTTCTGGGTGGGAAGGGGATGAAGAAAAGACAGAAGAAAGTCTCACACCTCTGCTTTCTGGCCAAGAGGCTGAGCCTGTGCAGGGACAGGAGGCAGGAAGCGATTCATTGCTGCTAGAGGCCAGGAATAGCTTGCTGCTGGTGGGAAATAGCTGTGCAAGAAGCATTTTGTGGAGAAGCTGCTGCTGAAGGCCAGGCAGCTGCACAGCTCTGCTTTGGCTGTCCCAGAGCTCACGGTGTAGCTCCAACACTTACATGTTTGTTCACTGCCTTGTGGATTCCTCAGACTGGGTGGCATTGGCAGTTGGGTTATCACCATGCCTTGAGAAAGCACTCTGCACAGCATTTCTCATGCAAGCAGAAACTGTTAGCACTGAAAGTCTTCCAGAAAAGCATTCTCCTGAGTGGGTAAGAATAATTTCTGGTCGCATATGGCATCTAGACAAAATAAATATCCATTATATTTTGTTATCTTTGTGCTGATGAACTAAGGATACGTGTACTTTCAACCTAATGACTTTTTAAGAAAAAACAGCTAAACAAGACAGAATAAGGATAACGTTTCATGGCAGATGCTCTCTGATCCATATGTTTCCTCTGTAATAAGCTCAGTCTCTTGGCTGAGAATATAATAGTAGTTTTCCTTAGCCAACATCTTGAAAGCTGAAGGTGAAAAGAGAGTGGTTGGAATCACATGGCCTTGTGCTCCGTGTCCAAGCACTGAATTCCCTCACAGCAGCATATTTTTTTTTAAAAAATCTTGTCCTAATTATTACAGCTGACAGAGATACTCTCTAAGAACCGTTACACATCTGATTGGTCAGAAATGCTTTGATGGTCTGGTCCCCATTGGAAAAAGTCATTGAGGCAAAACTGAAATAGTTGAGGAAGTCACAATGATTGAGCTCTTTTTTTTTGTCTTTAGAGGAACAATAAAGAGAAGAGCCTGATGATGATGAATCTGTAGGTTTTATTTAGATGTTCCTTCTCATTGCAAATGACTTTTTGCTTCTTTTTTTATAGTGTTTGGTTGTGTATAATACGTTTCCAGCATATTTCAGTGGGTCCAAAATTAAACTTCGCAGGGAATATTGAGATTTTTTGGGGGATCTTTTCCAAAGGAAAACATAAGTAATTAATGAAAGTATGAAATTGTGTACCAAATGGAATCATAGAATCGCTAGTTTGGAACTTCCATCGTTTTCCTTATCCCTTCAGTGCTGTTACACAGGCTGAGCAGTGCACAGTTTACAAATATCGTAGTAGTAGTACTGCAGAACAAGCTCTGTCTTTCTGTCAGCAAAGTTTTCTTTTTCTTTACTCCTGACCATACAGGTTTCTTTTGTCATCCTTAAAGTGACAATTTCTCAAACCAGAGCAGAAAGAACTGTGTTGTGAACTTTCCGCTCACCAGCATAATGAATAGGATCCTGCGTTAACGGGCCCACAGCTCTGATTCAGCGAAGAAATTACTATGTCCCTGTATCCTTTTAATTGCAGGTTTTAAAACCAAAACATGGAGAGAGACAGAAATTTTTACATTGTCATTTAATCTGGAGTCAGTCCAGTGTGAACCCTGAACGCCTGGAGCTGGGCCAGCTGAGTGGCAGGAACAAGACTGAGAGTCCTAGTAAACACCACATGATTTCTGGTATTTGCAGGGCATCTGTTTCTCCTGCCCTTGCAGTACCTTTGTCTGGTCTGGAGAAGATCCTGGGTGACTGGTGATTTTATTACGGGCTGGCACATCCGAGGGTAAGCTGTTCGGCTTGTCAGCATGCTCCCAGAAGAAAAGCTGCAGTGAAAAAACCTTGCTCTGGGCTTTGAAACCTGAACTGCAGCCAATTCCAGCCGAGGGATGTGACGATCGCCTTTTGCTGTGAAGTTGCCATCTGAACAATGACACTGTTGTGTGGTTTGAAAAGACAACATGCAATGAAAAGGATAAGCGTCTGTCATGTATGTGGCTAGGTAGATTTCAGCTAGACAGCAGTCCAGGCCCTCGGCCTTTCCTTAAACAGAGCACCTCAAAATCCACATTCAGAGCTGTTTTGAGGGGATCCATGCATCCCAAGTTTTCTTTTTTAATGTGCTCTCTTTTGTTAGACCATCAGGTCAAGCTTCTGTTCACTTGAAAGCTATGCCTTATTAAATAAACTCAAGAAGGGAAGTGGCAGGAGGTAAAGAGGGAGGGGGATTTCTCAGAGATATGCTTTTCCTTAATAAAGTAAGTCTAAGAGGACATCACAGCTTGTAACAACCAGTGAGATATTGTGGTGTTGATCTTCATTACAAAGCTACTCTTCTCAGGGCTGTGCTTCCCGGAGTCCAGCTGCATCGTGCATGTGCTGCACAGCTCTCAAACTCAGCTGGGCCACAGCATGGGGCGGGTGAGTATTATTCTATATTCATCTCAATTACCACATCTCCTCTTTTGTTCTTACTTTGTTTGGATAAACAGCTCCTCTCTCATTATTTATTATTTGCCACTCCTGTAAGACTCCTGATGAAGTCATCGAACTAGGTCCTAGCAAGTTTGTTCTGTGAAATGCTTGAATAAACAAGGCAGTGAATGGTGGCAGGGAGAGAGACTTGTAGCTGCTGCATCCTTTTCACAGATGGGGAGCTGAGGTCTGGAAATGGAACAATTTGCCCTGAGTCCAAAAAAAAAGAGGTGGTGGTGGTGGAATCAAGACATCAACTCAGCTCTTCTCAGTTCAAGACAGAACCACCCTTTTTGGGAATTATTTTCTATGAGAGCTGAAATACCAGAAGGTTGGCTGAGAAATGGTTGTTTCAGAGGTGAATTCAGACTACATTTATGAATGTAGTCCTGCTGTCTTTAGTTTGCTTCTGCATAGTCATATTGCAGGATGAGAACTTCTATTTTCCCACCCAGGAACTTAGTGCACATCAGACATCTCAGATTTACTATTTGTGAGGTTTTTTGCTTGGACTCTTCATGCAGGTCCAACCACAGATACTGCTCCAACAAGCTGAAGTCCCAAGAAGGTGTCTGAGGCATCAAAGTCGCATGAGGACAAAACTATGGGCTGGACAAAGAGGGCATGTGCAGGGATGCCTAAGACAGATAAAGCTCCAGTAGAATTAGACAGTTATCCAAACTTTCTGTTACAGATTTAGAGTAACCCTGGTTTGGGGGCACACCACTAAGACAAATTTGGGCTGATACTCAAGATTCTCATGGTAGTTGGTCGTATTTTTTTTGGTGTCTGGAATGTTGTTAAACTTGTAGCCTTATAGTGGACCTTGTAGTGTTATCTTACCCTGTGAAAATCACGTTGACTAATAAACTTCAGGAATTTACCGTGTGTCTTGTTCTAGCACAAAATATGATCATGCCTGAGCCAGGGTCATAAAACCCAGCAGTCCTTTGAAATTATCTAAGTTACGGACCTTACATGGAGAGCAGGAAGATCCACAGGTACACCTGTGTTCTGATAAGGATTAGAAATCCTGTAAATCTCAGGATGGGGAAATACAATTAGTGCAAAGGGTTGGGTTACTTTAGAGCCAGGTTAAACCAAAACGACCACCGAGGGGTTGCTTACATTTCCCTATGAAAGCAGATTTTGGATGAAGTGAACCAGTACCCTGTTGGGGTGACAGCTTGATGTAACTTGTTGGTGGAATAGAGCAAAAGTACTGATTTGTGTTTTCCCAGAAGAATAAGAAGACATTCAAATAAGCAAATATGTAACCTAGACATGAAGACGCCAGTTTCTCTTCTTCACTTCACTGTCTATTTATTGTATGCATGTGATGAACCTCTTTCACTAGTCCTGTCTGTCATGGGCTACAGATGTTTTCATCTGTCCAGCACTGTGGTGTTGTTAGAAGCAATACAAAATGCTATTTGCTCTTTACTAGTAAAGAATCCAGTGAAAAAGCTAGTGTTGCAAGATGAAGCATCTCTGTAATGGCTACCCCTCATTCGAAGAGGCTGTCCATACCCATTTCTCATGGGCTAGGAGTTTGCTATTGCAATTCTTCATGAGATCTTTCTTACACAACTACAAACCTTGTAATGTCTTTCATTCCCTTTGTCCAGACTAAGAGCAGATGTTGGGAGAGCATCCAGGCCTGTGTATTATGCTTAGAAGAGGCCATATGTATAAATCCCCCTTCTTTCTTCAGCTGTTATGTACTGTGTATGCATCTTATTATCAGAGAGATCCAGAGCACAAGGAAAAGTATAAGGTAACCAGAATAATGCAGTGTCTTGGGAGACTTCTCCCCGTTCAGAAAAATTGAAAGAATTCTATGTGGAAAGCCAAACTTGGGAGGAAAAGGACAGGGGTGAGGAAAGAGGAACCACTTTAAGTATAAAAAATGTCCGAAGGGAGTAGGGAAGTGAGAGGTTTCAAGGCTATATGAGCTAGTGTCATATGCAAGGATAAGAGAGCCTTGATTTAGGCTAGAGACGAGCCAGCAGGCGAGGAATTTGCTCCAGACAGAGAGTACTTCATAGATCCTGCATGCTACTACAGCTAACAATCATGTCAATAGGGTTTAAAAGGTGCTTCAGAGGAATTGGGAAGCAAAGACAAATAAGGTGGGTGGCTGAGGGAGGAATGGAAAGTCCAGTGGTTACTAAGTGAAGCTTGAGTGTGATGAAAATCCTGGCTGTGCTCCAGTACAAGATTTCCTATCACATTAATTATATTGCAACAGGCTCCAGGGCTTTCTGTGATACAGGCTTTGTGTATCAAAAATGCTACACAGACATCAGCAGTGAGGGTAACATGATAACCTTGCAGTGTCGTCTCCAAGCCATCTACTAGGATGCCTTCAAAGATGAAGCCTGAGACTCCTCAATGCTGCTCCCTTTGTGCACATGGGCAGAAAGCAGATGATTTACGGGGAATGAGAAATAATCAGCTCTTGGAAATGTCATACTTCTCTTAAAAATTAACTTCATCTCCTTTTCCTTTTGTTAAAATGCATATGCTTTTCGATGGCTTCTTTTTTTGTGACTGAAAAGGTGTTATTTGAGAAGTCCTTGCTTTGAAAATATAATTACCTAAACCTAGATGAAGATACTGGGGATATTGGGACACAGTCCCCTCAACTGGGTGCAGCCAATGCCCTTACAACCATGGAAGAATAGAAAATTGGTGTAAAAGTGTGGTTTGGGAAACAGAAGTAGCAGCAGATCTAATACCATCCCAGAGAGCAGTGAAACAAAAGCCAAAGCCAGTCACCCCTCTTTGGAAAGGGTGCAGTGCAATGTTGGTAAGCCAGAGTTGCTTCATACCTAGAATGTGAAGACAGTAAGACCTATTTTTTACTGAGACAGTTGGGGTAGGGATGAAGTTGGCTTTTAAGCCTCCTTTATCACCAAGATGTGGAGGCGTAAGTTGAGGAGGACAGAAAACTGCTGGA
This sequence comes from Coccyzus lansbergi, assembly GCA_033558105.1. Lineage (NCBI taxonomy): Eukaryota > Metazoa > Chordata > Aves > Cuculiformes > Coccyzidae > Coccyzus > Coccyzus lansbergi. The sequence continues at coordinate 450,764 of JAUMJK010000165.1, forward strand.
GCCATGTTTTTTCAACCTGGAGTTTGTTCTTTACTATTGTTCTTTGTGCTAGAGGTGAAGATTAAAGCTTTGTGCTAAAGGCAAAGACTAAAGCTTTGTGCTAGCCAAATAGCTCCTTAAATTGGGAAAGTAGTCTTAGGAGGCCAATTCCAGCAATTCCAGATACTGGGTTTTTTTAGCTGAAAGTATATAAAAGAGATGAGAGTTGGGTCTATTCTGGAGTACCCACCTGCCCCTCCTAGCCTTGTGACACATGGCCTTAAAGATATGGAGTATCCTTTACTTCTGCCTCCTCTGATGTAGCCAAAGCAGAGTTAAGCCTCCTTGTCCCTCTCTCCCCCACAAAAAGAAAGTGCATTATGGGATTCTCTTTTCTGCCTCTCCCTCCTCTCTCCAGAGCTGTGTGTTTGAAATGATATCTATTTCTCTTTGTGACAGCACACCGTGACTGCTGCCTTGACATTCTCCCAAGCTGACATCCCAACCGGTATGACACTGATGCCTTTGGGCAGAAATCAGAGCCGGTTTGCTCCATGCCTCTGTGTAGCCACGATGCCTGTAGCGCCTTGGAGAGCCCCCAGTGCCCTGTTCGGGAAACAGAGTGAGCACGTGGGCCCCAAATGAACTCCAAGCAGAGAGCAGGAATTACCACAGTGATCCTGCTACCCTTTTTCAGTTTCAAGTGTTTACACTGATGTGTTTTTTTCCTTCTGTTTTTTTATTTTTCCTTTTTCTCCCTTCTTCCCTTGTGAGAAGGTTGGTTCCTGCATCTTCCCGGCTTGCAGAGTCCTTGGGGAGCCGGGCTTTTGTGAGCTGGAAAAGGAGCGCACAAGCATCTGATCAGCCCTTATTAGTGTTGAGGAAGCTGTAACAGTTCCTGACTTCTGGGTCCATTACCTGTCATTTAGTTTTATTAAGTCGGTGATAAGAAAGTTTAAAATTAAAGACTTTGTAAATTGGATTCCTGTTTGAAAGGGAGGCACCTACCAGGAAGTTAGTGCTGAAATGTGCAGATGGGCCACAGGGAGCAATACCAGACTTGAGCATTGATCTTCAGCTGCTCTGACAAAGATCCTGTGCCAAGGTGTCATGGAGAGGCAGTTTCTGGCAAAGCTTCAGGGTATCCAGAAATCTTCAGCTATGTGAACCATGTAATCCTTCTCTTGCCCGGCTACCCGCGATCAGACCTCCGGCTACTCTTCCAAGAGGAAGGGTGGTCTTCTTGTCTAGTCACTGCCTGGCGCTGCAGGATCTGATTCAGCTGAAATGGTACCAGGCAGTTCTTTTTGTCTTCTCATGGTTCATTTCATGAAGAGGAGCAAGTGTTTGTGTTGATCTTTTTCTTACCTGTTGCCTGGTTTAGGTTTGAGCTCTTTGGGACAGGAACTGCCCTCGACTCTTGTGCTTGCAACAAGAGCCTCAACTCCTCTGAGTCTTCAAGGCAGAAATAAAGACTTCACTAAGTCTGTGATGGAAAGGAGGCAAATGGATGAGCCATCTCTTTAAGAGAAACATCTCATTCTTAGGGTTGTAGCATCATGGTGTTCTCTGCTCTTGAGACTTTAAATTAGTCATCCAAACACACTTGTGAATGGAATACTCCGATTGCAATAAGGCAATCCAGCAAACTAATTATGGTGTGACAAGGGAAGCTCAGGGGCCAGTCACAACAAGGGGCTGCTGTCACTTCTGTTTTCTCCAGTGAACAGAAGCATCGTGGTGACATTGCTCGGATGAGAAGAAGCGCAAACTAGTGGTTGTAAGTACAGTCTGGGAACCAGAACTCTTGATTATTGTGTCTCAATTCGGTTTTGAAGTCATCTGAGGTCAGAATTTAAGGTGATTCCTGCCCATCCTTGCATTGTTAAATACACAAAATCTGCTTACAGGGCTTTACATGAAGATTTAAGATTCACACTTTGTCTTTGAAAGGCAGGGTATGGTACTCCACCAAAGCACAGGGCTTGTCCTGTTAATAATAGATTGTGAAATTTTTTGTCTCCTGAAGGCAGAATGTGCAAGGATGAAACTGAGATTTCCTTTCAAGGAATGATTTTGGGGGGAAGTTTACCTCAGGTTCTGCCCAGTGTAACTTGGCATTTTTCATCTCCCTGAGCTTTACCATTCTGTTCTGGGTTTAATAGAGGTAAGATTTGTAAAGCCTTGGGGCTGGAAGGGTTGCCCTCTGACCGTCTGCTCTAACAGCCCTCCAGCCAAGCTCCAGATGTGAAGCCTCACTTTCAGTCAGGTTCATCTCTATTTAGAGAACCAGGACTGAGAGCAAAGCCTCACACGGTGAGACTCACAGTGAACGATGGCTCTTTCAACATCTTTTCCCTGCAGCTTTCAAACCACACAGTCAGGACATGGGATAATAGACCCAGAGGAAACTGAGGCATGGAAGGACAAACAAGGAAGGACAATACTCATGCAAGGAGTAGACACTGCAAGCAACCTAGGACCCAGAATTCTTATAAAGTGAGACTGAATTCTAGGCCATTCTTCCTATCGCTCCTTGACTTCAGCCGATTACCACATTCCCTTGAAGGAGGAGTGATGCTTCTCCCAAGCTTCTGTGCTAGCATCATGAGCGAACTGATCTGTGAGCTCTTCAGGGGTTACTTACATCATTCTTGTGTTTCTAGACATGTGACTTGACCGCAAGGCTTTCAGAAGGTAATCTGGGGAGATTTTATCGAATGTAAAATGTTCCTAGACGTTACTGGAGCCATGACGTAATGAACCAAGGTTTTGTTCTTTAAATTCCTCTTTGCTGAAAAACCACAGGCCCCAAAAATTATCCCAGAGAATCTGCAGAGATTTGAGGAGGCAGCTGAGATCATGGGCTGGGCCGGGCAGTTCTGCGCTACGATGCTAGGGAGAAAGTTTCGCATTATGTCCCTTGTCTCTGGCTTGGTGAGGTCTGTGCTGAACCTTCATCATGGACAAGAGCCTCTTCACAACCACCACACCCTTGTTTCTGCCCCTGTGATGGGTGGTGTTGCTGAAGGAAAAGGCAGCATGACGAGGCCTGCGTTGTACCTGGCTACTATGAATTCACTGCGTGTTTGCAGCTTTGGCATTTGCTGTAATTGTGGCTGTGCCCATTTCTGTGAAGACAAGCCCAGCCCAAAGTCTTGCCTCAATAAACCCAAAAAACAGTAGTTCCCTCATGTACTGCTGCTTTCTTAGTGTCATTGTGCTGGAGCTGAGAACATAGTTTGCTGTATCTCAGCGCTTTGAAAGACCTTTAAAACCCTTTTTAGAGGGACAACGATTCCTGAGCCATGTGTCTGTGAAAGTCTTCCTGACATATTTATATCTACCAGAGCAGGATGAGTCTGTCCGTGCTTTGATGCTCTGGATTTCAGTACCTATTGAAATTCCCTGAACAAATGGTGCTATTAATTACAGGGCCTGGCTTTGATGAATGATGCATAGGGGACAACATTTCATTTTGTCTAGGGGGAGGTAGGTGGGATGGGGCGTTTCTGAGTGTTCAGTGATGCAGGAGAGGTGCTGGGTGTTGCCTGATCAAGGGGAAGTTGCTTCCTCCCTCTAGAGTGCTGTAAAGTCAGTGTCAAGTCACTGTGGCATCTGGGTTATGTCACCTTCGGATGGGGCTACCTCTTTATACATCAAGTTTGCTCAGACAGAAACCAATCCAGCCCATTACCTAAAAAGCTTTTTGACTTACTCTAAGGATTACAAACAATACCATCCTAAATGGCTCTGCCTGTTGAGGGACTGCCCCATCCCCAAGTCATTTTAAGGCCAGAGCAATGAGTTTGGGGTTCAGATTCTCATACAGGATATTGGGGTGTTCTCAGGGAGGGCCCCAGGATATTACCATCATTTCTTTTCTGATATCCTTCCGAAACTCCCAAATTGGTGAACAGGAGTCTTACAAAAGCTGTTTGTATGATAAGATTATAAGAAAGGCTTGTTCCTGAAGCAGTGAAAAAAAGCTTTTTCCACAGCTTTGAATTAGTAGCTGGCCAGGTTGATTTCTTACTTGCACGTATTGTTACGTTTCAGTGCTGGGGGGTCATGTTTATGCCAAAAAGTTGAACTAATTTTTGAGGCACTTGAAACTTTCATTGTGTTCAGAGAACACTACTTGTCTTTTCAGTCTAATGAATTAAAACCACCAGAGAACATCTAGATGGTTTTCACAAAGGGGCTTCTGGACAGCATTAGAAAACTGTTTTCTTCTGGGACAAGAGGATTGATCTCAGTAGCAGGACTGCTAGGTAGTAGGTTTGTGAGGTACCAGCTAATGTTGATAGTGGATAACAAGATCATTCACCTGAGAGGGAAAAAAGGAGAGGCAGAAGGCAGTGCCACTAAAACTAAGGATAATGGGAGGAGAATATTCAGTCCTCTTAAAGCACTCAGAATGTCAAGGAACAAATTGGAGTGTGTGACATTGCACTGTGGCCAAGAGGAGAGCAAGATTTCCTCTGGATGGGGCAGGCTCTTACAGCTCTGACAGACATACAATGTATAAACATCTAGAAACCAATTTTTTCTTAGTTCAAGGCCAAACGTTCTCCTGTCCTCCTTGGGTTTACCTGTGTTTGATTCCAGTGATCCAGTTTCTGTGTGACATTAACCATCACTATGCTTGAGTCTTCCCAACTGGGTACTACTTCTTACCCTTCGGCTGAAAGAAGCTTGACTTAGGTGAGTACAGACCTGACATCTCAGCCTGAGCAAGGCATTTGTAGAATCATAGAATGGTTAAAGTTGGAAAAGGTCTTTGAGCTCATCCAGTCCAGCTGTCAGTCCAACCCCACCATGCCTCCTAAACCATATCACAGAGTGCCATGTCTGCACGTTTTTTGAACCCCTCCAGGGATGGAGACTCCACCACTGCCCCGGGCAGCCTCTGCCAGGGCTTCACCACTCTGACAGTAAAGACGTTTTTCCTAACATCCAGTATAACCCTCCCCTGGCGCAACTTGAGGCTGTTTCCTCTCATCCTATCACTTGATACTTGGGAGAAGTAATATTTAAACTTATTCTTGGCTGAAACTGTGCCTAAGAGTGGTACTGAGCAGGTACATGAAGCAAATGCTCTATGAAAAACATATAAATGTAGGTATGGTGTAAACTTGGAACCAATGTTTACTACATTTTTGTGTGGTTATAGGGCAGCTGTCTGACCTCCTCACCTAATTTGCAAATAATCTTGTCAGGACAAATTAGTCCATGCTGAGCCTGTGCTGTTGAGACTAGATGGTTATCAGGACCTGCACTCATGAATTTTAAGGTAGTTCTGATATCTCTGTAGTACAGTGGAGTCACAATGATTGTGACTGCAGTGCAGAGATACGCTTTTCTATTAAGGAGAACATAAACAAACAAAAAAACCTTTACAGAAGCCTGGAATGAATGATCACAAAATTGATTGGGTTGGAAGGGACCTTAAAGCCCATCCAGTTCCACCACCTGCCATGGGCAGGGACACTTCCCACTGGATCAGGAACTCCAAGCCCCATCCAGCCTGGCCTTGAACACCTCCAGGGATGGGGCAGCCACCACTGCTCTGGGCAACCTGGGCCAGGGCCTGCCCACCCTCATGGTGAAACATTTCTTCCTAAGATCTCAACTCAATCTAATCTATGATTTCCCTATCTGGTTGCTTGCAGGCCGTTTTTGCCACAAGGATGAGTTGAAAATAAAGATTTAAACTACATTTGAAGCTGCAGCTCTGAACACTGTAAATTGCTTAATTCATCTTAATAGAGGTGTTCACTCTGAACCCAAAAAGCTTTTAGTTGAGATTTAGCCTGTGGTTTGCTATTACAAATTGCTTGGTGGTAACATTGGTTTAAGTCACTGTTGCCTCCTGGCCTCTTGTTCTTGCTGCTCTGCCGGCACAACTACTCCTGTGGTTGGGAACCAGATGGGAGGAGCCATCTAACTTGGAAAAAAAATAGGGTTTATTGTGTTTGTTTGTTTGTTTGTTTAAAGCAGGAGAGGTTCCTCTGTCTGGTTCAGCGCCTGGTCACGCACAGCCTTTTCCTGGCACAGATGGGTGGAAAGAGCACTTTGGCATGGAGGGGGAATGAGCTAGAGGGTGAAAGGTGAGCAGCAATTACTGATTCTGGTAACACCACAGTGTAATTTATAAGATCAGATCATGATCTGGAACTGATCTCAACTTGAGAAAAATGTTGCAATACCTTTAAAATCATCAGTATTAATCCTCACTTTTAGGTGTTTTGCTGTCCAATTTACGTCCTTATCTCAGTCTCCAACCATCTTCAAAGGCTCCTCCAGCTTCTTGTGTTCTGCAAGTTCAAAACCCTCCAGCCTGCTGGGATTGAAAGGTGTGAATGAACAAAAAAATTGGAGCTGAATGACAGCGTAAGTATTGGTTGTCACTGCATGGAATGTTTCCTTCCTTTACATAATGAGCTCGTTGAGAAAGAACCTGTTTTAACAGAAATGAAAGCAGGGTTTACGCGGTGCCTTTCTCAAATTTGGAAGATCTTGTCATTTAAATCCAGTTTGCCACAGAACATAAAGATCATTTGCTATGTACCATATCAAACCATTGGAGCTCAGAGGTACCATGAAGAAAATGATGAGAAGTCTGAGGAAAAATTTCACTAAAAGAGTTCTTGGGCACTGGCAGAGGCTGCCCAGGGAGGTGGTGGAACCCCCACCCCTGGAGGGGTTTAGAAGATGGGTGGACAAGGAGCTTAGGGATATAATTTAGTAGTGGTCAGGAACGGTTGGACTTGATGATCTTAAAGATCTTTTCCAACCTAGAAACTCTGTGATTCTGTGAACAAAAAGAAAAGTAACCCATAAAACCAGCAGACTTTCAAGGCACATTTCTGCCACCCAGAAATGGAGCTGTCTGATAAATAAACTCCCTGCAGGCATTAAACAAACAAGAAGACCTAGAACAGTGGAATAACCAAATGATTTGGTTAAAGAAAAGTTCTTTAATGAAATGTGATGGGTTTGATGAAATTTCTGTTTGCAGATTCACATTGTACTCAACAGGAGAAAATCTATGTCTCTAAAGCCTGTGAAAAAATGTCTGTCTGCCTTCCGTCTGTCTCTCCATCCACAAAATTCAGTTTCAAAATGACATCTGGCATATGTACTTGGGTTGGGTTGGAAGGTACCTTAAACCCTACCTACTTCCACCTCTCACTGGATCAGGTTTCTCCAAGCCCCATCCACCCTGGCCTTGAACACCTCCAGGGATGGGACATACACCACTGCTCTGGGCAACCTGGACCAGGGCCTCCCCACCCTCATTGTGAAGAATTTCTTCCTAATGTCTGATCTAAATCTTCCTTCTTCCAATTTAAAGCAATCACCCTTCATCCTATCACTCCAGGCCCCTGTTAGGAGTCTCTTCTCAGCTTTCCTGTAGGCCCCCTTCTGGTACCGGATGGCCACTCTGAGGACTCCCTATAGGTAGCCATATTTCCAAATATTATAGTGCACTGATGCAGCTTAAAATCTCCCATATGTCCGTTGATTAACCTATCTCATTAATGGAACTGCTGGGCCATGAAGTGTGGAGTTTGCTGCCGAGTTCAAAGGGAAACTCACACTTGCAGACTGCGTCTGTGTGTGACAAGCTGGGAACCCCTTCACCCTCTCCATCCTTTGAGTGCATTGCCCAGGACTGTGAAAGAGAGGGAGAGAGGAATTTCAGCTTTGATTTCTTTGCAGTGACATGCAGACAGAAGCAGCTCAAGGGAATCCTGCCCAGCAGAGGTTAATGTGACCCACATATAATTGTGTGAAAAGATGCCACTCTGCGCCTTTGTCAAAGAGGCTTCTTGTTAGGACCCAAGCTATCTAGTCCCCAGCCCCTTCAGCAAAGCACAGTTTGCTTGCATTAAATCACCACTGCCCTCTTGCCAGCTGCTTAGAGTTTGCACATTATACAGAGGAGATATACGAAATATATTTATATATTTTTAAAATGTGACAGATTGTCTTGTAACATATGTGGTATTGCCTTGAAATGAGCTTTGTGCATGTGATGGCCCAGCCGTGTGTGTGTGTGTGTGTGTGTGTGTGTGTGTTTGGTTTTTTTTCCTTCTGCTGGAAATCTGAGAGGCTGGGACACTTGAGCTTTTCATGTTGCTTCTCTCTGAAATATTCATGATGAGTTGACGACCTTGATTCTTTGATACCTGCCATTTATTTATGTGCCACTGACGATAACTGCTGCTAAGTACATATGTCAGTGACATGGCTGAATGAGTTGGATGATAAGTAGAGGGAGGGCATCTGAGGGATGCATGTGCTGGAATAGCATTACTTTACGGACTCTGAGGGCATTTTAGGAGACTGCCAGGCCGTCTTACTCACCCCACTTTGTTTTTCTGACTAAAGCCTGTTTTCTTTGCTTCTTCTCCAGCTTTCTCTTCCAACCTGGAAAACTCCTAGTTCACTGGTGCTTTTCCTAAAGATGATCACTGGCTCATTATCAAGTGAATTGCTAATGAATGAATTCGTTTGTTACACTTACATTTAAAAAAAAAAAAAAAAAAAAAAAAAGAGAGATGCCAGTCTGGGAAGACACAAGGAATTCCTCTCAAGTGAGAAACAGATCTTCAGTGAAATGGACTCCAGGGAGTTGGTTAGATGATCAGGGGCATCTTGGTACTCTGTAAAGGCAAGGAGAGATGAGGGCAGAGCAAAGGAAGACAAAAAGAAGAGTAGGTAAGCACCAGTATCACATATAACCTTGCAATTGTGAAATAAGAGCAGGCAAACCTCATTGCTTTTGAGTGAGCCTGTTCTTTGGAAGGATTCTAACCAGCAAGGCACCGGGCATGGCATGTTTGAGGGTTAAACACATTAACAGAAAGGGTTACAGGAGTGTTGAAACAGTGAAATATGTGGGGAAAGAGTTCCTTTGTGAAAATCTTAAGTCCAACACGAACCAGTCTTTCTTGCAGTTGGCAAAGTATAAAGACTTAGAGAATTAAAGAGAAACTCCTGGATCAAGGAGTGAATGTGGTTCCTTTTGGCTGTTACTCCATGGGCTTTCATGGACATAACTTGTATCAGGACCTGGATTCTTCCTGCTTGGCTCAAGTTGTTTAGCTTAACGATGCAACGAAGAGCCCCATTGTCCTGGGCTGACTTCCTTGCTGGAGATGCCTGTGGTTTCTGTAGTGCCGACCTAGGGACTGGAGGGTGATGCTTTTCTGATTCAGATACCCTAGTTCAAGATGGTTTATGGATGGGATGTGGGAAGGTTGGATGGAGAGAGTTGGATGCTATAGATGGGACTCTGATGAGCAGACTTATTGGCAGAGTTTTCTTTCACCTGAACTGTGGAGTGAGGGAAGCCAGAGCAAGGGAGGTGCTGGACCAGAACCTTTCCCATGGATTCTTTGTCACTGTATTTCATATAGAAAATTGCAGCACTGTCTCTTTTTAGGGTTATCATTTTTCCCATTCAGAAGTCACAGTACGCAACATCTATATTGCCATGTCCATTCTCTCGAAGATAGCTTCCCTTCTCTGTAAGAAAATATGGGGAAGAGAAGGAAAATGCAAGGGTGGAGTTAAAATTAAAAAGGCCTTAGCGGCTTCTGCATATGCTTCTTGAACCACTGCTGTTCTGGAGAGGCAGGAGATAAGGTGGTTTAGGGAATGCAGCTGAGTCCAGAGGCATTTATTTAAGATTGATATCGAACCTTGGAATTGTGAGTGGGAGTTTTTTTTGAGGAAGGAACAGGATGTTGTCAGGAGGGAGGGAGGCTGATTTGTTGTAAGAGGTCAGTAGCGGAAAGTCACTGGAGATATGTGATGGTCTAAAACGCAGGCCAAGGAACCCGGGTGAGGACAGTGTTTTACACTCTGAGATTCTGGCTTCTCAAATTAGGGCCAACAAAGTGACTGGGTGGTCTAATTTAGTGTCATCCTTGGTGGTCCTGCAGAGATGTGTTTTGATCAGCTTTCTTGTCTGCCTGTGCACAATGACCCATCCGGCTCTGGGGTCTGTTATGCAGGCTTGTACCATTAAAAAGAAATGCACTGCACTTGGAGGAGAGATTTCAGACCTTTGTTAGGCAAGAAGTCATTTGGTCCTTGCACAGATAATTATGCACTTGGGGACATGAAGTAGTCATATTTATCATTATGTTCCCCTTCCCTCAATAGGAAAATTCCCTACGGCACAAGAAATGAAAACCCTGGCAAGAGGAGAGGAGTCACAGCCAGGAATGAACTTTCAGGCCATGAACAGGATTGGGAAGTTCAGCTGATGTAAAGCTTTAACTAGTTGTCAGTCTGAAATCTGCAGGTCCATGTCAATGTAATGCCCCATTTATCTTGAGCAAGGCTCCTGCAGGCATCAGTGCTTTTCGATACTGATGCCTACAAATCAATTATTGATTATCAGCCACCCTCTGCCTAACCTGCTTCTGAGCGGCATTTTTTTGTTATGCTGTCCTGTCTCCTGACCCGGTCAAACCTGGAGTTCTCTTGTGTCAGGAGCAGTTGTCCCTCCTGAGAAGACAATGTCACAGAGAACCCTCAAGTCAAAGAGGCAGGTATGTGGAAGAAGAGATTTCAGCTCTCTGGGAGATGCAGCATGGTTGAGAAGGCAGCAGTGCTTTGGAGTTAGAGGGAGGATGCCCTAGATGATTTGTTGAAGGTTGCACAGAGAAGTTAGTACTTGGATACAGGACTAAATTGAAGGTCATACAGAGAAGTTTGGGCTTGGATACAGGGCTAAAGATATCTTCTTCATAAGGGTGAATATCTAGACAGTTCTTCAGGATCCCTGTTCAGCTTCCCGTTACTGCTGACTTGGCTGTGTTGTGGTTTCTTTCAGTGCATTCACTGCTGCTGTGCATTTGTTTCTTTCTGCAGCTATTCTGGCTGTCCCTGCTGATAACAGCTCAGATTAGATCTACACAAGGGAGTAACATCTGAGCTTTTAATGCTGTCCTTTTATCTAATGTCCTCCAGCTCACGGTCCTGTTGTCCCTGCACAGCTTGGTATGTGGTGATGTTCACTCTCCTGCTTACACTCGGTGAATGATTTATCATGTGTTATCAGTAGGACTCTGTACAGTGTCCATGGACAATGTTTTCTTCCATCTGGTTCCAAGCTGGTGGAACACCCTTCCATATGACTTTCACATGTGGTTCTCCCTCCTTTCTACTTTTTCCCTCCGGATTCATCAGATGCAGTTTGTTTAACAAGTACACTTTGTTTCACTTTATAAATTAATCACATGCATGAATTAAAACTTCAGCACATGTGGGTACTTCTGAAATGACAGAGGAAGCTTCACAGCTGAGTGAACCTATCTTCTGGAAGAAATATCCAGTTCCATGACACACTGGAAATTAACTGCTGCGGTGTTTCACACCACTCTTGGATTAGCTATTTGCCTATGGCTTAATCTGGAAGAACCTTAAAATGTATGGGAAGTCTTTTAATTCTTTTCTGTATTATGTGCTGGTTGCAGTTATACTTCTGTGATGCGGGCAGGACAGAGACCACACAAACATCTCTTAATGTAAATCATCTTCAGACACAGACAGGGATTCACAGTGACTTGATATTGGGCTCTCCAGCTTCATCTCACCAGTCCTCCGAGTGATCCAACCTGCAAAAGGGCTCCTCTGTCAGAATCACTAGGCTGCTGGCTTTGCTGGTCTTTGCAGATAAGTCTTCTCTGTGGTCTTTGTTGATTTTATGTTGTTAGACCTGGTAACACGCTTTTATCTTATCTGGCTTTTTCTCTTCTTTGCTCTCCGGGTTGTTTGCTATTTCAGAATAAATATGCAGACCGCCTGCCCCTGGAGGCCAGCGCACTCAGTTTCTCCCAGAGAGCATGCAAATATTTGTACCACACCAGTCTCTGAGCCCTGAGACGTGAGCAGCAACACGAGGAGGTGCAGCAGAGGGCAGGGGTGGAAGGCCAGAGGGTGTGAAACTACCACGTGGCAGCCAGTGCAGTTGGCTTGCAGTATATAGCAAGTGATTGCCTTGTCTTCAGAGCAACAGGATAAAGGAGGCTTGGCTCTGGGGAAGAAATTTGTTACTGTGAGGGTGGGGAGGCCCTGGCCCAGGTTGCGCAGAGCAGTGGTGGCTGCCCCATCCCTGGAGGTGTTCAAGACCAGATTGGATGGGGCTTGGAGCAACCTGATCCAGTGGGAAGTGTCCCTGCCCATGGCAGGGAGTGGAACTGGATGGGGTTTAGAGTCCCTGCTGACTTCAAGACATTCTGTGGTAAATATAAATGTGAACATCCATCTGAGTTCACGCTGAAGTCTATATGTGTGACACTGGTGGGCTTCACATAATGAAGGTATGTGGGTGACAGGTTCTCAGGAACAGCAACAGGGATCCTCCTGGTTCTCCAAGCTAAGTGCCATTTTCTGGTGTTATCCATCTTGCTTCCAAGCTCCTGTTCTTCAAAATAGCACATGTATCATGTGTGTAAGCTTTGGGGTTTCTGTGTTTGTAGTGTATGGGAGCATTTTGGTATACTGGAGCGCATGTTCACCATGGCAATGTTAGATACTTTGTCTTGAGCTTTCTACCCTTCCTGTTGAGGATTTAGAACTATTCCCTTCACAAAAGGGGTGATGGAGCCCAAAAACCACTCAAGGAAATACTTGCCCTCACAAAAAAAAAAATATCTCCCTAAGATCTCATCTCAATTTCCCCTCTTTCAGCTTAAATCCATTCCCCTCATCCTATCCCTGCACTCCCTGATCAAGAACCCCTCCCCAGCTTTCCTGGAGCCCCTTTCAGCACTGGAAGCTGCTCTAAGTTCTCCCCAGAGCCTTTTCTTCTCCAGGCTGAACAACCCCAGCTCTCTCAGCCTGTCCTCATACAGGAGATGCTCCAGCCGTTGGATTATCTCCATGGCTTCCTCTGGACCCACTCTAGCAGATCCACATCCTTCTTGTGCTGTGCACTCACTCCCTGCATGTCCTCCTGTCTCTCTCACCTCACTTAGCTCCTTGGATTTAGCTTGGCTCAGAGGGTTTCTTTTAGTTGATTTAGGGGGTTTTGGTGTTTGCTCACTATTGCCTTTTTCCAGTTTGAAGTTTGCCGCCTTCTGGCCTCCAGGCCAGTGACCCTTCCGCGAGCTGTCGGGCGGTGCAGTGCACACAACGTTATCAACAGGGAGGCTGTTTCATTTCCAGCTGGGGCTTTTGGTCTGGATTGGATCCACCCTGCCAGTAGGTCTGATTGATGGCCTTATTGACAATCAGGTTGACCCTTGTTCAGCAGGCTGACATGCTCCGTATTTCACAGGCTGGCGTTTGATGCGTATCAGAGAGGTGGTCAGGTCATCAGAACAGCCAATTAAAACGATAAAGAGGGAGGAGTGGAAGATGAGGTTTTAACTCTTTCCATCCCATCATAAACATCTTTATGAAGTGCAGGCATTTGTTTTCTGCCAAAGCGAGGACTGGGAGGGAGGTAGAACAAAGATCCATCTCTATAAAATCTATCTGTGGGAGCTCTTTAAAAATTGAGCAAGCGGAGATCAGGAAACAATTAACTGTCCATATAGTTGTCAGTTATTTAGAGCCTGGACTGATACAAGAAGTAATTACTTCGTAAAAACCTGGATCAATTGCCTTCTTCTTTTTTTTTTTTTTTTTTTTTTTGAACAGCACATTGCGAAGGAGATCATGCAATTCAGCGTAAGTTAATGAATATGCTATAAAACATCTCAAAGTAGAACACTGCTTGGAAGACAAAAGTTTTGTATCATTGCTGTTACCTGGAATGGAGAAAGGCACTCCCATTGCAGTCACTGGGAGCTGACAGCAGGCAGAAGGTAATAAATCTAGGAGTTACTTAGCATTGCCTTTTCAATAATGGTATCAGAAGAACATGCTCTTCACATGAGGAACCTAATGAGGGAGAAGTGCTAGAGCCAGGGATTAAGAGCACCACTGGGATCACACATAATAAAAGGTCTATCATCTGGTAACGGCCGATGTTCATACCAGTGCAGGGTCAGTCGTGCTTGCTTCAATGTGTTTTAAGATAATGCAGCCTTTCCCAAGAGGCTAGCAAAAATGCAGCAGATCCCAGCCTTTTTTTGCTTGCTAAGGTTTAATGCACGCTTGTGCTGAAGTTTTGGGGTATCTGTTTTAATGGAAAGGCTCAGAAAATAAAGCTTGGATCAGAGTTAAGTGTAGAAACGTTACTTCTTGAACAGTTCACCACATCCAGATTCTATTCCTGGTTCAGACAAGGCATTTCAGGATGCTGTTATGCTTTGCTTCAGTTTCCAGCCTATAAAAGGGGGAACAACCACCTTGTTTCCCAAGAACGTTAAAATCTATGAAACACGATAATGCCAAGAACTATCTTGATGTTTGAATAAGGGAAAACCAAAAATCCCTCTACCCCCTCAAAAGATACCATGCTGTGCTTGCAGTGCAGCACACAGTCCTCCAAGATCTTCCCTCACCTACTTGTACTTGTTCAGTTGTTCTTTAATATCGTAATCTAACTAATGCAAAGGCATCAAATCCATTTTCTGACTGTTGGGTAAATGATGGTTAAGTGTCAGGAGATTTATTTAATTGTCTAGCTATTGGAAAAAAAGGTCTGCTGAGTGAAAGCTTTTATGCTTTTAAATGAGGTATTGTTGTGATTGGCGTTTAAACAGCAATGATTTCCTCAAAAATGCATTGGTGATAATCGCTGGCTTGTTTGATTGTCCACATAACTGTACCACCCTGACTGCCAAGAAACTCATCTGAACCACCAATGATAATAATAGCTATTTTTTTCCATTAAGCATGCAGCAGATCTAATGTTCAGGGCCAGGAACATCTTCATTAGGCAGTACGGAAAGTGAATGCATTGTTCACAAATCAGCTTCAAGAATAATGGACTAGAGAGACTTCAGAGGTGAGGGATGGAGGTTATGGGGGTGGGAAAGGGGCTTAAAGCTTCATGAACCACATACAGAGAGGATTTTAGTGGGATACGGGCAATTGATTCCCTTAAGTGTCTTTGAAGAGGCTGATCTAGTGGTGGAGAAACTCCAGATGACTCATTGCAATACTGCTCAGTCTCATCACAGTGTCTCAATGATCATTTTACTCTTTCTTTAATTAAAAATTCTGAGAGTACAAAGCTACCTCATGTGGCATAATCAAAACCAGCAGCACAATGCTGACAGGTTTCTGAGGAGAGTTGATGACCTGCAGGTGAGAACACAGCTGCCCTTCAGTTTACCTGGTTGTCTCGGAGGCTGCTGAAAATCCTATACATTTGTGAAATGCAAACAAGCCAAACTCTTCATGAATTTTTCATGAGAAGTCTGTTTCCCAAGTGAATGCCACTTCCCTGCTAGCTCTTGTCCCAGAAATCTGTCTGGTGCCCAGAGTACAGCTCTGGGAGAGTCTTTGCCAGAGAACTTGCTGCTTGGGAGATTGAAAGGGCCTGACCTCTGGAAAAACACCTGTAGCCAAGGGCAAAGAGAGAGATTCTTCTCTGTCCTTCTTCGTGTCTTTCCTTTCTTAATTTCCCATTCACTTGCACGTTTAGGCACTGAGAGTTGCAGGTGTCATGCTCGTGCAGGATTAAGGCTGACACTTGCCCTGAGACTCAAGCAGGAACATTAGTTTCCCATTTCTCACTGCCACCCCCTGCCTGGGAAACCACCGGCAGGGCCAGCAAGTAGATCCAGTTTGTCTCTCTGTCAGCACACCAGGCCAGCCAGAGGAGGGCTTTGTGTGAGCAGGGCTAAGCTCTTTTTCCTCCTCCTTGCCCTCATCAGTCCTAAGTGCCATTTAGCAACGTTTGCTGCCTGCTCCTCTCAGTTGGACACCGATTACTCCCTGTTGGAGAGCTGTCAGTAAGGGGAAAGCCATTCATCTCTGTGGGAAGTAATCTCACCCGGCAGGGGGGCACCTCTTCCCAGCCAAAACAATGCGACTTTGACAGGCTTGATGTATTTATTATCTTCTTGGGGTAGAAAAGCTGCCACAGCAGGGTAGCAGGGAGGATGCTACCGGTGACTTAGAAGAGAAAGTGAGAAGTACAAAGTGCCAAGGAGTTCGCTGTAGAGAGCTGGGGCCAGAACACAAGGAGGGATAAGGGGAGAGGAGGGCATGAAGGAAAGGGAAAGACTATCATAAAAAGGCAATTCCTTCTTCTCACATGCTTAACTCCTTTCCCGAATGCCAGGGACTGGGGAGGGTTGAGAAAAAGCAAACAGAGGTTACAGGCCAACCAGGGTGTGGTAGCCCCGGCAGGCTGAGCCATCTGAGGGAAGTTGTAGAGAGCTGTCACCCTTGTGAGGAATGTGAATCGCTGGCTCTTGCACTCCTTGACCTCCTGGACTTGGCTCCCTTTAGTTTCTGCTGTGATCTAGGAGGGTTCCACAGAAGTGCCAGCTGCCAGTCTGTTTTGTCAGCCCCAGTTTAGGTCCATTTTGCCTCTGCAAAGAACCAAAGAACACTTTGGCTATGACAAAAAGCAGTCATGATCTTTCAGGGGCAAAATTATGTTACATTCTCGGCAGCTGTGCCAGTTTATGGTCTTCATCAACCTGAAATCTAGCACAGTTACCTGGTTTGCGCTCCTGGGGAGCAACGAAGGGTGTGCTTTTGAAAGACAGACAGCTCATCTGGATTTTGAGTGACAGGCAATCCCCTTCTTTTACTCTCCTATTCCAAGAGTGAAATCCCCATATAAAAATGTAGAAATTTCTCTAGATAACCCTGGGATTGTCTAAGGGCCTTCTGCTGGCAATAATTAAGTAAAAATTGCCAGGGCCTGAGTGCACCAGTAGGTCCTTATTGCCCTGACTAGCCTCACCTGGGTTGCTCTGCCACAGCCTCTGCTCCATTTAAGCTCATTCCCTCACACCTGATCTCTTCTGTAAGCCTGAGGCTGCCTTTGGGGTTTCCTTTCGTGGATCCTGTGAAGGAGTCAAGCTCAGTAGCTGCATGCTGGGCCTCAAATCTCCTGTTATTCTGTGCTGGGGGTGTGTTGGTGTCCACACCTCTTCAAGTAGAGGTGGAAAAAGCCAACTTGTACTGGTAAAGGAAGAGTAAATTCTAAATTAGTCTGTGTGTAATGTTGCAAGTGAGAAGCATGCAAGTGACTGCAGTGTCCTCAAAGGATGAGAAAAATGCATCTTGTACCCTGAGGAAAACTCACTGTGGGGTGAAGTTGCTTTTATTGAAGTCTTCTGATTGACTGATGGAAATCAACTGCCTGCTTCAAAGCCACTTTTGCTACAAAGGATCTTGGGGAGCTAAGAGCAATGAGAAGAGATGGAAAGAAGAGTGTTTCCTACTGCTAACTGTGAGTAAACAAACTTTCCATGCAATTGGGAGTATGGTATGTGGAGGCTGGTGTAAGAAGAGGTGTTTGTAGGAGTAGCAGGGTTGCAGAATAGTGGATCTTGGTAGCTTGTAAATATGGCAAACTGCGCACCTGGTCTGGGTTGGAGTGTGGCTGAAGAAAGGGGCTTATGGAGCTGTTTTATCTGTATTGAGCTTTTATTTTTCTTTTTTCCAAGTTGGTTGTGTCCTTGGTTTTCTGGACAAATGTGGAGCGTGGGCCTTGGAATCATAGGATTGTTCTCTTGGCTGGAGAGAGGCCAGGTGTGCTAGCACGTGTGTATTAGCCTTGAATTCCTAGAAATGAAAGTGGTGAGATGCTTTTGGTAGTTCACCAGATCATGGTCAGGTGGAGAGGGGATATGATCTTGCTCAGACTGACTGAATAGCAGTAATTGGATTGAAGGCAGTGGTACAATGAGCAACCAGTCCCTCTCTTCCTTTTTTCCTAGTTCTTTCTACTTAACTAAGCAAGTGCATCAGTTTTAATGCTAGAATCTTTATGAGACTAAGAATGCTACTGTTGTTGTTGCAGCCTAAAACCTGTGATATGGCTTGTCCAATGAATGTTTTCATTCTGTGTTGTGTGGCACGAACATGGATTGCTGTAGTGCTGCTGTGTATCTTTCATGCGGGTGAACCTTGACTTGGTAGAGAAGGCCGTGTCTGTGCTACTGGGGACTTTACAGCAGTTGATTTACAGTAAATCGTGAACGTTGCCCCTACTGTGTTGTGTAAGACCTCATGTGGCTGTTCCTTAACACCTTCCCACGTGCAGTTTCACATGTATTTGCTGCCTCATTCTGTGTGATGGGAGGCTTTGTACTAGTTTCTCCTGTCTGTGTGGTTTGTACACAAGCATTGAGGGGCTACCCCAGTTCTTGATGGTTCTGGTTTTGATTTTGTGCCTTGGATAGCTAAAGCCTAGGAGCCCACAGTAGTTGGATGTGTTTGTGGTATGAACTCTGCAACCCCCTTCAAGTGTCTCCTCCTCTTCTTGATTTCCAGCTGTCCAGGACTTTGTATTGTCTGTAGTAGTGTCCTGACAGCACTATTGAGTTCCTTCTGGGATTTCTTTAACTCTTCAACTCTATTTTGGGTATTAAAACTGTGGCAGAGGGCAAAGTGTGGCAATTTGACTTACTTAAAAACTATTAGTTTTTTTCTTAAATTCATGTTAACTATGCTGAATGGAGGGGCAAAATGCAGTCCTTTGGTCTGGGGGGTATCTTTATTAGCTTCTTGCTCATAACAAAATAGTCTTTAGGAGAATGAGTTTTGCAGCGTGCCCTTGGGTGCTGAGGTGCTGCATTGCCATGTTAGTCTCGTCTAGGAGGCCGTTCTTTACCCTGATTATTTTCATGGGAAACACTTGGTCACTGTTGTGATCCATGCTGGGCTTTGTGACCTGTGAGTTTCTGGCAGAAAGTCTGCACAGGCAGAGCTGTTGGTGAGGAAGGCAAAGCTGCTTCAACCTAATTCCTGGTTTTCCATCAGTTCCCATCACCTTAATTATAGCGAGAGGCACAAGTTCAAGTAGGAAATACACAGTGGGTCACTCCTGTAGCTGCTATGTGTATAAATTAAGGGTTTGCTTCCCTTCCCCAACCTTTCTACATTGTTAGCCTGGTATTTTCTTTGCCCCTGAGGTCAGACTAATGTAAAGAGTGACTCCTTGCTAAGCACAGGTTGTCTTGTGCATGTCCAACCTTGGCGAAGGCGTTGGCTCTGTCCTGCTCAGATTAGATCAAGCATAACCTTGCTCTTCCCTATGCACCCTGTGAACCTCTGTGCTCCAGGCAGCTGTGCCATGTGCTGCTCTTAATAGCATGTCCAGTCCTGCAGCTCCTGTGACTGTGTGGAGCGCTTGCAAGTCCATGCTGGTGGTTTCCTGTCATATTTCATGGCTCTTGATGGCAGTTTGGCTGAGGAGTTACGAAATTCATATCCTCTTTGCTTAGGAGAAAATGTAAGTGGAAGATTTAATATCCCAGAGGGTTAGTGTAGGAAGCTGTACCAGAAGAAAGAAGACTGGGGTCAATGCTTCAGGTCTTTTCAAGTCAAGGTTTCTAGAGATTGGGAAGCTGTGAATTAAACCAGCTGGATTATGTGCATGGCACAGTGTTACAGCACTTTTACTGAATTCCCTTCCCCACCAGTAATTCTAGGATTTACGTTTGGAGGAAATGGCCTTGTTTCACTTAGTGATGGATTTCGCTTGACAACAGAGAATGCTTGTTGCTCAGGAAAGACAATCCATGCTAAAACCTGTCATCTATTCCTCTGTGTTGCATTGGGGTCACACATTAGGATGAGGTCTTGGTATCAACAGCAAACTTTGCATATTGGGATGTCTGGGTGGAATTGGGTTTGACCCTTCTATTCAGTGCATTGGATGAAAACCTGTTCTGTGTGCTGGGCAGACAATATATGGAGATCTCAGGTCCTTCTAAGGTGAATGCTGTGTTCAGGCTCCTCCTTAGCAATGTGCTGAGGATGCAGATGAAGAATTAATATGATCTTCTAGGTAGCCTGTGTGCAAAAGACAACAACTGTGGCACAAGTCACGGGCATGGTGGTGTATCAGTAGAACAGTACAGCATCAGGACTGCACAGGCATCCCAGTGGCCTTGAGCCATGCCAGGAGAAGTTTAGAATTGATATTAGGCAAAAATTCTTTACTGAAAGAGTGGTGAAGCACTGGCAGAGGCTGCCCAGTGCAGTGGTGGAGTCTCCATCCCTGGAGGGGCTCCAAAACCACACAGATGTGGCACTTGGGGACGTGATTTAGTAGGCACAGTGGTGGTGTGTTGATGGTTGGATTTGATGATTTTGGTGGTCTTGTCTAACCTTAACAATTCTATGATTGTACAAAATTACTTTTCTGTGTTTTGTTTAAGGCATGAGGCAGAGGTCATACAGTGTGGAGGAATATGAAAGCTTAAAAGTGTCTTAGGATGTCTTAAATCTCTTTAAGTCTGCAGCAAGTCATCTTGAGGCACACTGGCAAGAAGCCTCCTCGAGGTCAGGCAGGATGGGTGATGACGTGCTACTGCTTTCTGAAGGCACCGACTAGCTTCTGGGGGAAAGCAGGAGCTCTGGGCTACAAGCCATCAGCAAACAGGTGGAATTGGCCACCAGGCTCCCAACCCTGTTTGTTCACATAGTGTGCACGGAGACAAGTGGTGGTGGCAGTGGCTTGCTGTGATTCTACCCAAACAATAAGTGTCTCTGCTCTGTTCCTTCTCTAGAAGCAGCCCTTTAAAGAGGGAAGAGAAGTTGGTTGTGGATTTTTTCCTTTTAATTGTACTGTCCCTCTAAAAATAAAACATTACCATTTATGTGGCCTAAGTCCCAGAGCTGCAACCTATCTTTGTGTGGCAGCAGTTGTGGTGATGCCAAATGTCAAGGATCAGCAAAGAGGAGCTTTTGTTTAGTCACATTTTACTGTTGCTTTTCCTTTCTTTTAAATGCAGTAAAAGTTGTGTTCATTTCTATAATGAGCAGTAATGAAACAATGGCTTAAAAAAAGATTTCTGTGTTTTCTTCCTTAAAACATTAAAAGCTTTAGCTCCATTTCAAACTCACCCAAAATATTTCAGCACCAAATTACTTTTGAATCCACAAAAACAGAAAAAGAATTGAGAAGAGATGGAAAAAATAACTGAAGATGGAAGATTTCATGCAACGAATGAAAGCAATTTAGTGAAAATCAAAAAAAAAAAAAAATCCAAAACCAAAATAAAAAAACCCTGTTCAGATGGCAAATATTTTTGGACAAACAAATGAATTTCAGTCCTAAAAGAATAACAGTTGCTGTCTGGCTCTTGGGAACCTTTTTTCCTTGTGGATGTCTGATGAGGAGCTGTGTGGTTGCTGGTTACCAGACTGTCTATAGTGAAGCTGGTTTTTTACCACGTGGTCCTTTCTCATTTGCCCCTTCTGACACCAGATAGCAGAAGCAGAAGCTATTTGATCATAGTGACAGAAACTGTTTGGTAAAGCTTTCTAATGATTTCATATCTATAATCTCATGTTTGTCTCTATCCTTGCATCCAGCATGTTGGATGAAATAGAAGACGGAGGGTTTATCTGTGAGATTCCTGCCCAATTCTGCAGGGGTTGAAGTAAAGGATCTAAAAACACTTAGTGCTTATTCTGGCTGGTGAGCAAGCAAGCAACAGGGAAGTTGTTTGGAAGCACTAGGGGTTGTCTGAAATTTTGGTCTGTCTGGCACCTGAAGCTCTAGTTAAATTCATCAGAGAATTGAGAGAATCTAACTCATGATATCTGCAGACTTTGTCAACCCTCCACCAAGCTGGTCTTCCCAAAAGCGTCGCTGCTTAGTCTCAGGAACATGACGTAACCCTGGTTGGTGCTTGCTTACCTGGGCTTGATTCCCAAGTCACTCACTGGCCTGCAAAATGGCCTCAGCCAAGTCACTTCACTGCTTTGTGCTTCGTTCCCCCAGCCACAAAGTGGGGATGATAACCAGCTCATGTGATGACAAGTGTGAGAGGAGAAATAAGCGTTCTCGGGTGATGTTTGTCAGGATGCGGGATGCTGACCTAGATCTGCACAATCAAAGTGTATATAAGCTATGAAGTGTAGTTTCATAGGACAGCATCTATGCAGATTTAGACTGGCTGGCAGTTCACTGCCATCCACGAAGCTTGCAGCATCAGTAGAAGGCAAACAGGCTGTCTGATGCTCCCTGTTGAAGAGGGAAGATGTATCACTTTTCAGGCAGCAAAGTCCTTGGAAGAGTGAGTGGAAGCTTGTAAGGTCCAAAGCTGTTGGTGATGTGTGGCTGCGTTTACATCCATCACAGGGTTGTAACAGTACTTACAGTACTTTGGTACCGTTTACTTATCTTGCGCTGTGTTGGCTAAGAGTCATTGCAGGAGAGACTTGAAATACTGATTTTCTTGTTAAGTCCAATATGATTGTGTCATTTAAATCCTGTGTGGTCCTGTGCTCCTGTGGAACAGCTTGTTTTCTGCCTTGGCTCAGCTCAGAACAAGTTGCTTGTGTCTCATTTGGGGTTTTACAGATTTTTTTACTCCTTCAACTTAATCTCTGGGCTTTTTCCTTTCTTCCTTCTCTGTCCTGTACTCTTCCCAGTCCCCTGCACAGGGACAAGAGATCTTCTAAGGGTCTTTCAGAAAGACTCCAAGGGTGCTGGCAGTAGTGCTGCTGTGTCTGTGCTGTGCAGGCCAGTTCTGATTGCTGACATCCAGCTTCCGCAGGAGGAGGATGAAATCCAAGTGGCAGGGCAGGCACCTCTGAGGAGATAGCTCCTAACTGTTCCCACAGAGCTTGAAGAAAAAGATTTGACGGATTTACAGAGGAAAATGGCTGAGAAGGGATTGATAAACACACAGAGAGATCTAACTAGTGTGTCCCATCACTCTGAATAGCTGATCTTAGCAAAAGTGCTTCAGGGCAGTGTCGGGAAGGATTTGTTGATGTGAACTCGTGTCTCCCCGAGAGAATCATACTGTTTTGGGGAAGGGACCATCCAGAGAAGGTTGTCATCAAGAAGAATGCAACAACAGTGGGGTGGGCGTCTGTGTCAGGAGGAGTTGGTGAGACGATCACCAGTGCTTTCTGAAGGCAGAGCTGTGAGGATGCCAGCTAGGGCTTGATAGCTGAGCTTCCTTGCAGCAACAATGTCAATTCGAACTTTGTTCCCTTTACATTTGCAGCTAAGCTCTGGATGCCAGCTGGGATCCCAGGCATGAGACATTCCCTGCTTCAGCTGGGAATCTCCTATGGCTCCTGTGTTTAGGGCTACCCTAACATGCCCATCTGCACAAGCCAGCAGTGTGAACAGGCTTAACTGATCACATTTGAATTGTCGAAAACTACTTGGTATAATCCCTTCAGTGCTGGCAACAGCTCGGGAAAGGAGTGCAAATGTGCTTTCTTCAGTAAACTCTGCAAAGGTTAGTCTACTGTTGCAATAAGTAGTCAGGAAGGCTTGGGCAGCTATTGCTTGATGATCTTGGCTAATGTCCATTGCCACGCATTAATAGCTTTGGAAGGACCATGTATTGCAAGTGTCTGGTGTTTGAAAACATGATGGACTAAAGAGAGAGTCAGTTTGAAGTCAGTATGGACGTTTGGATGGGAGGTAGCATTAAGATCAAATCATAGAACAGTTTAGGTTGGAGATGACCTTTACAGGTCTTGTAGTCCCAGCCTCTCTGCAAGACCAGGGACATCTTTACCTAGATCAGTTCAGAGCCTCATCCAACTTGACCCTGAATGTTTCCAGGGATGGGTCCCCACTGGCTCCCTGATTAACCTGTACCGGTGTTTTATGACCCTTGTTGAAAAATTTCTTCCTTATATCCAGTCTAAATCTGCCCTCCCTTAATACAAAATCTTTACTCCTTGTCATGTCAAGTAAGGCTTTCACCTGACCACTTAATGGGTTGAAAATGTGTGCTCCTAGCAAAGGAACATAGGTTTTATTCCTAGATGTTGTATGCTTACTGTTTTATCATTGTATTTTAGCTGCTCGTGCATTCTACGTGAGTGTAATGATCAGTAATGGAAAAGATCCAAAGGTGGATGCTAGTGGAAGCATCCAAACAAATACATTTACCATGCTTCAAAATGCAAAAGAAGTTAAGATACACTAAGACTTTGAAACATTTTCAGATGTGTGGATGTTTTGTTTGCTGTAGTAGAAGGTGGTCAGTGTTTTGAAAGCTTTCTCCTATAACAAGCTGAACTGAGCTGAACGCAGGATTGACGGTGATATTTGTGTATATCAAAGAAATGCTTCAGTGTCTGAGTTTCCACAAATAGGATGACAGATTGCATGGTGGCTGCATTCCTTGGCTTTGGAAGGCTGAAGTGAATCAGACTTTTGTAAGGATGTTTTCAAAGGCTTTTGTAAACAAGATGCGTGAGTGTGTCTCTCTTACACTTTAAGTAAGTCTAGCAAATTGAGATGAGCCACAGCAGCTCTGTGAAGGCTCAGCATGCACACACAAGGGCCTGAGTTGATTTATCTTGATGGTTGGTTGAATTCTTTGCATTTTGGGTCCCTTCTGTAACCTTTTCACCTCGTTCTTTTTTAAGGTGGCTGCCTGGCTGTTACAATTTATCATGAACGCATCTCACTTCACTTTTGGCTCCTCTGACGGAAGGAACAGCCGGTCTCCAGGAGGTCAAAGACATTATTTTCCCTTCGTCTTTCTCAGTTTCCAGCACATATTTGTCACTTTGAAAAAGCATGAATTCTGGATTTGATGCACTTTAATTGATTTCACCCTCAACAAGTCCAACTGTCCATCAACCTTTCCTTTTTCTTTCCTCTCCCCCTCCCCTTCTTTCTTTCCTCTGTTCCTTTACTTCATGAGTGATGTTTTCACCCGCCTGCATGTTGAAGCTGTTGCGAAGCCCATGACCCTATCAAGGCTTACTGTCAGTAGGCATTTCTCTCGTTTCCCTTATCCTCTAAGTTGAACTTTAGATGCTGAGTGAGAATGAAGCTGCCTTATAGGAATACTGGTCTCGTATCTTAGCGATGTGCTTGTTGTCAAAGTAGAAGTGACTGCCAATAGCCACCTAAACTTGGCTGATGGTGAATTTATTTTGAGGCAACTATAGAACTGGAAATGTAAGGGAATTAATTAGTTATTGATATGCTGGCATTGGTATTTAAAATCATTTGCAGCAGTACTGTGGCAGAGATAAATGTAGTGTCTCTTCCTTCCCCATGGAAGGACGTACACACCCAGCGATGTGACACTGTTAGTTCAGTTGTGTAAAACAGCATTGACACCTCATATGGTTGGGCTTGATGATCCCGTGGGTCTTGTCCCACCTGGTGATTTTATGATTCTGTATTTATTTTTTTATTCATATGGCAAAGGAGATGATGTGGAGTAAATAGTGTGTGGGCGTGTAACAACTTGACCATTGCACAGGAGTCATAGAATCATAGAATCACCAGGTTGGAAAAGACCCATTGGATCGAGTCCAACCATTCCTATCAAACACTAAACCATTACCCTCAGCGCCTCGTCCACCCATCCCTTAAACACCTCCAGGAGGAAAACACCTGCGCTTCCCTGGGCAGCCTCTGCCAGTGCCCAGTGACCCTTTCTGTGAATAATTTTTTCATGATGTTCAGCCTGAACCTCCCCTGGCAGAGCTTGAGGCCATTTCCTCTTGTCCTGTCCTGTGTCACTTGTGAGAAGAAGCTAGCTCCCTCCTCTCCACAACTTCCTTTTAGGTAGTTGTAGAGAGCAATGAGGTTTTCCCTCCTTTAAGTCTCCTTTAAGTTTGTCTTGGAAGCCAGGGACCACTTCCAGTGGAAGCTTAAAGAGATGTTCATAGGTGTTTGTCTGAATGCTGTCATTATGTTCTAGTTATTATCAGGACGTGGGCTGGGGAGCAAACCTCTGCTCACAACAGAGCAGAGAATCATGGAACATTTTGGATTGGAAGGGACTTTAAAGATCATCCAGTTCCAACCCCCGTGCAATGGGCAGATTTAAATTTCTCTGTGCTGTTCTAAGGTGTTTGCTGGAACTCAGTGGGGGACAGTGGCATTCCTTGGACTAATGTGCACTCGCTGAAAAACTGCAGCACTCAGGATGGCAGAGCTGGTTCATGATAGCTTATGTGGCATGTTCAGCTTGTAGTCCAGGGTGACAACGAACACCAAGGCTCCGTTACAGCTCGTGTAGGAGGGCTGGTAGCAGCCAGAGCCAGCAAGGCGGCGCTTTTGGCAGCCAGGGCACTGCTGTCCATGGTCCTGGGGGGCCGGAGCGGCAGGACGGGGGCTCCCGAGGGGGCTTCCTCGCTCTCTTAATTTGTGAATAAAACGTGAGTTGTTTCTGCAAACTGAGTTCAGTCTTGGTCAGCATGCGTGGATAGGGAACTGACTGTTCTTTAACAACATATAAAGAGCCTCCATTAGTACTACCCTTCCCTTCCGTTATTTGCTGCTAAGAGAGTGGTGATAGGCTTGTGAAGAATCTTCTTGTCCAATAAGGCTGGACTGTCATATGTTGAATTATCTTCTAAATCTTATCTGACTTAGCCTTTGGAGGAGCAAATTCCGAATCGGTGTTAGCAGTGATGGATGGAATTCCTCGCTGGCAAACCTCCTGCAACTTACTTCTGAGTTTAAGCATTTCTAGCAGAGCGATTTGTCCTAAAAATATTAGTTTGAGGCAATGCTTGCTCTTTTTTAGTCTGTGGATTCATTTGATCCCCATATCAACCTGAATTCTTTGTAGTGTGGTGATGATGATTTTATTTTTTTTCTCTCACTAGGCTCCTCAGAGAAACACTGCTGCTTTCTTGTGGCCAGAGCTGTGATGTGAGGGGAGCTAAACAGTGGTCTGTACTGGTGTGAATTGCTATTAGTAGCTCTTTGCAGTGTTGAGGAACCCAGTGCTCAGACTATAGTGTTACTACCAGTCCCCCTGGCAAGGAGGGCTTGGGGCAGGCACAGGGAATGGCCTTGGGTCACCAGAGGACAAAGACAAGAATAGACACAGCAGGTGTTTCTGAGGAGTGTAGGAATAGGTGTAAATATCTAGATTAGATCTCGAGATGGTGGTTGCAGAGAGGCATAAGGTGGAGAATGAGCCTTAAGAAGGAA
Source organism: Coccyzus lansbergi (assembly GCA_033558105.1). Taxonomy (NCBI): domain Eukaryota; kingdom Metazoa; phylum Chordata; class Aves; order Cuculiformes; family Coccyzidae; genus Coccyzus; species Coccyzus lansbergi. The sequence continues at coordinate 477,750 of JAUMJK010000165.1, forward strand.
TTAAATGGGTTTGGTTTTTTTAATCTTGGGACCCCCACAGGAATTACTGAGCTCTGAGTAATGAAGGAAAGTGTGGCCATTACTCATCTCTCTCGCTCAAAGTCCCTCCTCTGCTAATTTCCTACATTCATATCCTCTTTGATCTCTCTCTAACTTCAGTCTTCCTTGCTGATCAGCACTATGAGCCACTGAAAAAAGAGTTAGGACCGGATGTCTCAAGTCCTCTTGAAGAGAAGTTGTTGGACTCCAGCTTTCATGGAGAAACAAGAAACCCTGGGCAACTGTGTGTCTCCTGCATTCAGCTGTGAGGCTTTGCCCAAATGCCTCCTGTCATTTCAGCAGACCCCATCCTTTTTGCTTTAATTGATTCTGCCTGGCTTTAATTTCATGTGAGAGTAGACCTCCCACTGTGAGCACTGAAGAGCCTGCTCTGTGCAAGGGGAGTTGGATGCTGGGAGTAGCTGCGATCAGGGATGTGGTGGTTTTGTTGTAATGGGGAGACAAGGATATTTTGGGGAGGACCACTTAATTCTGCGAATCCATTAACAAATGAAGCTTTTCACTTCCACACTGGCTTTGTGGGAAGCGCTTGTACAACAGCTGGAAAGAACTGCAATACAAATTTTTCATGTATAGCCATGCATAGTGTTTCCTGAATAAGACCAGAGTCCTGTTGTGTTTGCTCCATGTCAGTATGCAGTAGGAAACAATCCAGGGGAGCTGATCATCTGAATGGCTGAGAAGGGCACTCACTGGTGAGGAAAAAGGGATAGATTTGCCCATGGTCACATAACTGCATGGTGGCAGAGGTAAGAATAAATACGGAAGCTGAAAGGGAAACCTCCATTGCCAGTCTGCTCCGCCTAAGTCTAAACAGCTGTTGAGTTTGTTTTATCAAATCAAAATATTTTGGTTCAGCGGTGTGTTGACTGGAGTCAGTGTTTGTGTAGGCTGACACAGTGTTTTAGAAATGTTCGGGTTTGAGGGTACTGTATCCATTATCACTGGAGGGATCAGGATCTCTGCCGTCTTTCCTGAGTCCTAGAAGGTGGGTACTTAGCTTACTCTGAGTTTGGAGGAGAGCAACGCTGTTTCCAATGGCTTTATTTTAGAGTCTTCAATATCTTAAGGCTTCTTCAAAGCTGCTCTGCAGCTGTGTTCAGTCTAAAGTGTGGTGCTGCTTGGACTACAAATAAGGGGTTTAAGTCAAATGGGAAGATTTTTGAAGGGAAAATAGATGACTAAGTACTCAGAGTTAATTATCTGCCAATTCCTGAAACAGCATGAGTTATAAAATATAGATACGTATGTAGTTATTGATATCATGCTGTCAGCAGTCTCCCCTTCTGTCAGGTGATGGTGTGCTGCAAAATGTTGTAATGCATAAGAATAAATAGGTATCCCAAAATACAAATTATCACCTAATATCACTGAAGGCTCAGGTTTTTGAAGATATGATCTGGTTGAGGTGATCTTCCAGAAGTATCTTGCCCCAAACCACTGTGGGTCTGGTGATGCACTAAGCACAAAACAAGTAAAGAAGTTGAAGTTAGGCTAGAGTACGCCCTGTGTAGCTTCTGGCTTCACCCTTATACCTCCCAGACACAGTTCCTAGTGGCAAGTGAGACCTCATTGTTCTTTTGTCAGCAGTTTTATTCTTATCTGTTGGTTTTGATTACAAAAGGATAGAAATTTGTAGTTAAGAAAACTGTGTAGTTGCTTTTGCTCCTTCTTTCCTTCCCTGTGTCAGCAATCTTCCTATTTTTTTAACTAACTTTTTAGTCATTCCACCTGATCCTTCAATATTTCCATATTTCAAGGAGATTTAGCCAAATGGTGTGTTTCCATGGGTGATACGCAGCAATAATGCGGGGCTAATACCTTATTAGTTCCCAGGGACATTGAGCTTTTCATGGATATTCAGTAACAAAAGCAACAACAAATAAGCTGAATTTCTAGATCTTAATTCATCGGAGAGGGGGAAATAGGAACCTAAAAATGCAGGAATTACTCAGTACAGTATGAAGGCTTAGTTCGTTCTCTCATGAAGCTCTGAGGATGCTATAGCAGCTGACAGGGAAAATATAACCTCCTACACTCCCTCCCTTCTTCCCTCCCAGGGCCTGTGTATGTGTCTCTGTTTGCAGCCCTGACGGCTCCAAACAGGAAAATTCCTAGTTCTGCAACACACTTTAAATAGCTCCTTGCTGATTCCCCTCCCTGCCACAACCCCTAGTCAACCTGACCCTGTTTTTTTGACGTTCAGCCATACCTGATCAGTCGTATCCTTAGCAGCTGGATGTGATCAGAGCTGGCCTTCCACCTCGCAGGACGGCGAGCATATGGGCCTGCGGGCTCCAGCCATTATGTTCCTGAGCACGGAGCTTGTCTGCCTGTGGCTACAGAGGGGTTTTTTCCCCCCCTCTCAAGCAATCGCAAATAAACCTTTTCTGATAAGTAACAGGAAAACAAACAGACCCTTTGGCTCCGTAGGCAGTGAGAAGGAGGGAGGGAAAAAAAAACCCCAAACCCAACAACAAAACCTTTGCTGTGTTCAGGCAGCACATGGAACAGTTCAGATGCCTTCAGGAAGGAGGAACTGTGCCTGCCCTTAGCCAGAGCTTTTCCTGGAGCAGAAATGACTCATTTCAGGATGATTAGCCCTCAGTGCTTTACAGCCAGCCCCTGGTGTGGGAGCTGCAGGGGATGGAGAAGGCTTATCTTGGAGGAGAACAGCCCTGAAGGTCATCTAAACCAATGAAATGGAGACTTTGAGCTGACCGATACAGGCAGTCTGGTATCGGCCTTGAAGCTATAGAGGGCTGGAGGCTGAAATGGCTTATGTGGAGGTAATTGGCCTGCAGCTGAGTGCAGGAGATCAGGGCAGTCACAGGAAGAACCTGTGGTCAGTCCAAAACAGATGCTTTGTGTCCTTTGCCATTGCCTTCCAGGTCTTGGCTTCTGGAAGGAGTCGCAGGAAGCCTCTGACCCTTTGCGCTCTATGTGAAGGATGCCAAGTGAAACCCCATGTATAGGGGGTTAGTGTGGCCTGAGCTCTGATGACTGTGGAAAACTTGGTTCTTGCAAAGTATGTTTTATAGAAATTGTACATCTTGCCTTCCTTGGAAAGCCAAGGAAACAAGACTGGAACCTTCTTGGACAACCCTGGCTTCCGAAAACTATGTAGCTCAGCCAGCAGCTGTTATAGATGCACTAAAGGCATCCACATGGGACCTGGCACTGTCTTAGAATTATGGTCTAAACCCTCATTTTGCCCTCTGAACACTGTCAATACAGCATATGGGCTATCTCTGTCCCATGTGCATATGGCACATGACTACAGTGGCCATGAGAAACCTTTAGATATGCAAACTGGGAGGGGAAGTGCTTACTCTGAGCTGGGTTTTGCTGCCCCTGTAGACTGAGAGAGATCTGCCAGTACCAGAGACGCTGCCATGCTAAGTGATGACCTAGCAGGCTGCCCTCTTCTTTCTGGGTAGATGTACAGCTTCTCTGGGTTCTGTAGAGCGTTTTAACTCCTGAGTACATTCCCAGCTGGAGACAACCTTGTTTCCTAAGTCAATGTATGATAGACTTTTTCAACTTGAAAATCAGACCTGTGAGGAGCCTTTGAAACCTTTGCCTTGGGAGATATGGCCAAGGTTATCATCCCAGCACGTCTACAGTGAACTCTGATGCTGTCTTGAAATGCTGCCAGAGTCTGCAATGTGCTCGTGCTGAAATGCTGAACCCAAGTGAAGGGGCCCTGTGGCTCTGTCACCTCGGCCTCCTCCTGGCTGAAAGGAGCCAGAGCAACCATGTCACCATGAAGTTATGACAGATGGTACCAGGTACAAGCTGTATTGCTGCCAACGCATCTTCTCAGGGGTCTTGAATGGGAGTCGCTATGTACATGATGTAGTTCCATAGTCCTGAATACTTAGACTGTGGAAAGGAGTAGGAAATTCATCTGGGAAATTCATTCAGAGAGGGAAAATGAGAGCATAAGCCATGGGATCAGCACCAAGTGGGCCAAACCTTGCTGTCAATTACTTCCCAAGCGATTCCATTGAAGCACACAGCATTAATTGTAGATTTATACCAGCATTTCCGAGAGTCACCCTTGGGACAGAGCCAGTTCTGGTAGAGGATTAATCTTACTGGAATACTCCCTCTTGTTCACTGCTTGGTCTCTGACACTCATGCACACAAACAAACCTCAGTGACCCTCCGACAACCCAGTTAGCTAGCAGGGAATTAAAGGATGTGAAACCCTAGCTCCCCTTCAGCACAACGCTGCATCTGCCACAGCCCGTTTGGAAGGCAGGACTAGCCACCTGCTAGATGTTTTTGCTCGAAGAGAAAATGTCTGTTGGACACATAGGAAACAAGTAATCCAGTCCCCTGGGAGGGAATAGCCATTTGTCATTCCCACAGTCTCTAGCACAGGTACTCGGCACCTTTCAGGACTGCAGCACTCTGACTTTTCTCCGGCTGTTTTTCCGCCTGGCAGTAGTTCTGCATTTTGCTTTTATCTCACATAGGATTTCACAGATGTTGATTTTTGCCATCCACCTGAGGACAGGGAAGGATATGGTGTGCCCCATTCCCACACATGCATCTTGAAAAAGAGTATAGAAGGCAGTGTATGGCATTTGCTGGATGCACATCTATATGTGAGCACACATGCTTTCCGTGCAGTTTAAGACCTTTGAGAAACATAGATCTTCCCATTATCGCCCATCTATCTCTGTGTGTTAAGGACTTGTCAGCGGCATACGCTCACCACTGCTTCCATAGTTGTTGCTCTAAATATGCCTCTGAAATATGAGTTTTCACCCAAATTTGCTAGTGCACTGGCAGTGCAGCAGATGCTTCTCTGGAGCCCATACCAGCAGTAGAAGAGGTGGTTTAATGGTCTTGAGCAGCCAGCTAGGAAGGCCTCCATTCCTCAGGAACAGCAGGCTTGGCTCTGCCGTTTGCTCAGCCTTTCTCCCTTTGGAGGGCAATAAATTGAATAACGTGTAGTTTACTGCCTGCCCACAAGTTTCTAGTGAACAAGGTAGGGGGGGAACCCTGAGGCCAGGCACTGAGTGGGTGCAAATCAGCATGCCTTTGCTAGCTTACACCAGCTGTAGTGCTGGCCCGAGGTTTTGTGTTCATGTTATCCTGGGGCTCATATTGCAAGAATGCAGGGTTGGCCAGATGTGCTAGCTACAGAATCCCCTCCCCTCCTTAGCTGACAGGGTACCAGCTACCACTCCCTGCCCTAGGAGCAGCCTGGCTTCACTGGTGCTGTCTGCACACGGCTTGGAAGGTGCTTTGGGTTCCTTGGGAATGGCTACCGGCACATAAATACTATCCCTGTTCCAGGACACGCAGCAGTCTAAGAGCAACAGAGGAGGTTTTCCCCCTTGGAAGTGGTGTTCATCTCCTCCCCCAGCCCAGCATATGGAATTCTGGATCACGTTTCTCTCTCTTGCCAATAAATATTGCAGATTTATTGCTCTATACCTGGTGGGTAGTAAATTGCATTCCACCTCTGTTATAAGGCTCTTTGCTATGACACAGCCTTGCAGCTCCATTAAACCGTAATTACAGCAACACCTCATTGGGTTGCTGGGATGGTCGGAGTGCCATTGCAGTAGGGAGGATGTATGGCCAAAACAGGCTGATGCAGAGGCTTTGTTTCGTTTTGTTTCCTCCCATTTTAAGGATTATGGAGAGTTGAGCCCAGCAAGGGGAATAGATGGAGACTTGGCCTCTTGCTCTCTGCTCATTTTCCATGACAGCTGCCTTCACCTGCTGCTGCTCCCCGGTGAAGCGCTCAGCAAACAGCATTCAAAGTTGCCTCTCAAATGTCTTATTTTCAATTATTTTTGTGAGATGCATCCTACATTCAGTGTTATCTCTGTGTTTGATAGCACAAGGAGTGTGGGGCTAAGTCAAATGGACTACTTGGAGCAAAACAGGGCTTGGGTTTCTTCAGAGTGCAATGAGACAAATTTTAAGAGCAATTTCACTGGGACACAGTTGATCCAAGCTCATCCTTCATTAGGCAGATGGCTTCTGTGTTAACTAAGGGTGCTGGTTTTGGTGCTGTCCCTGCCAGATTGCCGCTGTCCTCCCCCGAATCCTGTGAGAAGGTGAGGGACTTCACTTCAGCAATCGCTGGCTGCTGTAGCAGCTCCTTGGAGGTCGATGTAATCTGATGTTTTCACCATGCTTCTCTAGCTTCAACTGCCTGAAAACTGACCGAGACCACAGGAAAGGCTGGGAGAGGGTGGAGGTCTTGATGCCTGTGGATGCTGGTTGTGTGGATAGATGGTTCTTATTTCTCCCCTCTAGCCAGACTGGAGGAAGCCCAGCATGGAGCTCCAGGAGGGTCTGGCCAGTGCCTGTTCTCCCTTCAGACTGAGGGTGTTCTGCTTGCCCTTATGGCTTTCATTGTGGAAAGCACTCCTGGCCTAGGATGAGTCCCCCAGCCCCTCACGCAGACTTGCATTTGGTGCTGGTATGCATTGCACAGACTCCTCTGCTTAGGCCAATGCTCGGGTCTCTGTGTTATGATGAGCTAACCAGAAGGCACTAATGGCTACACCATCCACTTGGATTGCTCACAGCGTTTCATAGGTGAGCCTTGTGTTGCCAGATCTGCTCAAGAGTAGGACTGTTTATCTCCCTGTTTGGAAATCATTTGCCCTCTTGGTCATACTGGTGTGATGCCAAGTATTATATGTGGTGTAGCTCTGACAGTAACTGAAACTGCTGTAGATTATCCTCAGGATTATCTTCTATTAGCATACTGCCCACGCTTTAGTATGATTTTGACTGTTGTGGTCACTTTGTGTAATGCTCATCATCCTTGCAAGTCCACTCGCCTGAGTAAGGATGTTTGCTTGACTGTGTTTTACTACGTCTATTCTTGATCCAAACATCCACGTAGCATGTGTTCAGATACCCACAGGTGTTTGTAGAAAGGTGGCACAGAAAGCCTCTGCACCGCTGCAACTGCAAAAAGCAGCTAAGAAAGCAACTAAAATCTTTCTACAAAGTCGTTTTTTGAACTCTTTAACGAATAACTAACACATGGGAAATAATTTTCTTTGGAGAGCCTGTTACGGAGCCTGGTTTGTCCTCATTCTCCCCTCCTGCAGTAACCTTGAGATGTCAGACGTAGGAAATGTGGCCACAGCTGTTTATGCACTTAAGGGTTGGAGTTTTTTTACCAAGGCCGCATCCTTCTGTTCTCCCAAAGGTTACTTGGAAAGATGCTGCAGGGACTCCAGAAAGCCAAGGTCTGTGTGCCATGTGCAGGTGTTTCCAGGAGGTTGACATAGTGAATGTTTCAAAAACTATCAGAGAACTAATTTAGTGGTGGATTTTTTTCCTCTCCTCCTTCCTTCACTGTTGAACTGTGGTTAAGACCCTTGCTGTCGACTGATAGTCCAACCAGCTGCATTATTCAAGCTACAGTCAAACAAGATAGTGTATATCAGGAGGAAGATGATAGGTACCTTGTAATTTGTTGCTAGGGATAACAAACGGTGTTGGGCTACTCTGAATCCTGAACTGGGACAAAGTGCTGCTCTCCAAAGCCCTTTCCAGCCCTTGACTTGGCTGCTTCTGTAAGGCAGTGAAGTCACACCAACCTGAAGTGGTTCGGAAAACACCACTGTGCTGGTTTCTTCTCAGAGAATGCCATCGCCTTGATGAAAACTGATTATTTGCCTATGTGCAAATGGATATGCTTACAGGAATGCTTGTTTTAAATAACGTAAGAGGGAAATAATGTCAAGAGGTCTGAATTCAGTAGTTGCATAGCGAAGGATTTAATTCTTCCTCCTTGGAGGGAAAGATTTTAATTTTTAAAATGCAGTTTGTATTTAGACAAATTAAAGATGTGTAAAATTAAATGGGAATGTTTTGAAAGGACTGAAAATATATATTTTGATTAACTCAAATGAATTTATAAATAAATCACAGGGAAAATAAAATGTTGGTGGGGTTTTTTTTAGTCCTCATTTGAAATGAAAAATAATTTGCAATCTTGACACTTCTCATGGAATGAAAAGTCCATTTGCTGATTAAGGCTCAGATTCATCCCAGCTAATTTCAGGCACTATTGAACTCCTTGGTGCCAAAGGGCACTTTAATCCACCTGAGATTTAAATTGCCCTCTGGAGGTATCTATTTCTTCCACTGATAAGACAAGGGCAAGGTGACTTCTAATGCAAGCACCAGAGAGAACTACTTAAAGTTCAGTGATGTGCAACAGGGTAAAGTGCTCTCCCTTTCCTCATCTGGCCTCCCTACTTGCTGCCTTTGAATTCCTAGAAACCTGAAATTCTTTGGGTTGGAAGGAACCTTAAGGCCCATTCAGTTCCAACCCCCCTGCCATGGGCAGGGACACCTCCAGCTGGATCAGATTGCTCAAAGCCCCATCCAACCTGGCCTTAAACACCTCCAGGGATGCCCTTCCATATTTCCCCTAAAATTGAGAATGCTGTTTTGGGGGGTTGTGTTTTCCTTCTTTTTTGAAGGAGGAGATTTCCACTAGAATACCCATTTTTATCTACATATTTCCTGTTGGTAGGGAAAAAAAATCTTGGAGAGCTGGGTGGGTCGTATCCTATAAGAAGCAAAGAAATAGGATTTGTGGTTAAGATTGAGGGAATTTTCGGTCAGGTTATTCATTCTCTTTTAATGGCCGCGTACTATGGTGTTTGGCTCTCACATCTGGTTGGCAGAAGGCAGGTCCACTTCAGCAGCTCCTCTGTGGTGTGCTGAACACTCTACTCCATCCTTCGTACTCCTTGACTCAGAATAAAAGTGAAAATATTTGGCATGCCAGAAAAGGTTAACAAATACAGTGATGTGCAGCCTTCTCCTGACCATGACATCACCTCATTGTGAGGACAACAGACTTCTTCATGTCACACTTGACAGTCTGGTCGAAGCAAAGGGACATGTCTGCTGCAAGTCATTCCTCATGCTGGTGTCCCACAGCACTGTCTTGTCTGGCTGAGTTTTCCACCCTCCTTTAGGTTGAGGAGGTGATGTCCAGAGGTCAGACCAGGCTCACTTGATGCCATAGTCCCAGTTGATGTCATCTTGATGTATTTGAAAGGACTTTGGTCACCTGTCCAGTCAGCCAGATGGATTTGCTTTTGGTAGATGGATGTTTGGGAAGTGTTATTTCTTTTAAGTATGTAGCCTGTACTGTTCCTACTTTGGGCTCATAAAACATAATGAGATATGGGTCAACATTTAAGTCTTATGGAAAATTATCCTGGAAGACTTTGTGGAGCCAAAGACTTAGCATATTAACTCTAATTACACTCCATTGAACTGTACAGCAGTGATTGCGGCCTTTGTGGATCTGATTCTCCTCACTAGGATGCTCACAATTCCTGTTGCATCTGAGCAGTGGGGTGCACGTGGGGGCATGAGCCTGTGCGAGTGAGTACTGTCCCTTCTTTGCCACATTTGGGTGAGAACGGAGCATCTCGCTGCGTCCAGCTCCTTTCTCAACCACAATGGAGCATTTTATTCACCTTTCAAGTTCCCAGCAACTATCCAAGCTCCTTACAGCAGCTCCTTGGCAAAGCGTGTAGGATGTGTTGGAGCGTTTTGTGAGCGAGCGTGTTCTTTTGGAGGCAAGCAGGCAGCGTAGGAAGGTGGAGGACGGAGATTAAAATACAGTTTTGGCTGATATGGAAAAAAAACCCCTTAAATAAACCACAAATTACAAAAAAAAAAAACTCCTGTGAGAAGGAAAGTAAGTAACAAGTCTGTGGAGGATGGATGTTTGGAACTGTTCAGCCTAATGCATGCCAGATTCCTTCTCTCTTCTCTCCCCCAACCCCCCCTCCCGCTGCCTTCCCCTTACCAAATGCTGTCTGCTAAACTTCTGAAACACCCTTTGCCTTTTTGACCCTTCAACTCATCTTGAACTTAAGGAAAATTGGGGGGGAGCAGGCGGGAAGTACTAGCTGCCAGTATAGTGCATGTGCTGGGGGTCTGGAAGCAGGGGGGGCTGACACCACTTTGTGTGGTTGATGCTCCCCTGAAAACAATTTGTATCCTGTTAATAGAATTAGTAAATATTTGTAGCTCGCTTTGAAGCCTGTGTCCCTAGGGGATGTATGGGGGGGCAGAGAAATTAAAGAGACAAGTTACCAATTTAGTCATCCTATCCCCTTCCCCCAGCCCCTTTCTTTCATTTTCTCCCTTCTTTATGAAGACACTGACCAGACAAATTGGGGTTTTGAAACACAGCTTGTGCTGCTGCGTGCGGAAGTGGCAGGAGTGGTACGTGGGGCGAGGGGGATGGAGAAGCAGGCCCTACTGATGCAAAAGCCATTTGCATCCAACGAAGCGAGCTGGGAGCCAAGGTCCCAAGTGGCAGTGGATCCCAGGGGGTGGCTGTGACCTTTAACAGGGCACTGTCCCATGGCACGTGGGGCTGAGCCAGAGATCCTCTGTTCATGTGACTGTATCATGGGGTGTTTCGGCTCCATCACACACCAGGTGGCCATGAAGGAAGATGCGTACGCTTACATCTAATCTCATTTCTTCAAATTCCTTCCTATCTTTCCCCATGAAGTATTATAAACTGGTAAAAGACAAAGGGTAAAGCGATCTCAGATTGGAAAACTGAGTCATGTAAAGCTGAGATGTTTCATTTCCCATTGTTGTTAGGAATTTGCTTCTTTACAGAACTGTCCAGATACACAGACTGAGGTTACATCAGCTGCAGGTCTGTCGGTGGTGGATGTGTTCCAGCTCTTTGCCTTCCAGTACTGGCAGTTGAAGTTCGTGTGAGTGATGGGACCACCTGAAAGGAGGATCAAGTTTGGAACAGCAGGAATTCAAAGAGCTGTTAGCATCTCCAGGCATGGTGCTATTTCTTGAGAGTGATCTTGATGGGCACTGGGGAGGAAGTTCGTATGAGTTGTTACTTTCAAGTGCATAAGGTATCTGAGTTGTGCCCATCATTTCCAGAAGTTTGTTTTCATTGATGTGCCAGATCTGCCTGACTCCTTAGTCCTCTGATCACGCAGAGCTCTTAGCAAAGCAGCTGAGCTCTTACAGGTGAAGCAGCTTCTAAAATTGTACATTTGAAGTTAGCTTTTGTCTTACACACAAACTATAAACAAACTGTTGGGTGGGAGGAACTGAGGAGGGGGCACCACCTTTCCTGGAAACAACTGGGGCTGGCTTAGGAACACTAAGCTTGTGCAACAGGAGTTGCTGTGCTCCAGATGTTGTAGAATATGATAATCTGAATCTTCTTGATGCTTTTCCAAATGAAACTGGATGGACCGGGACGCCTGTAACTTGTGGCTTTGCTGTTTGTAACATCAATGCTTTCTATGATCGCTGAGAAGAGCGTCGATCCCCACTGCAGTCCTGGAAGTGTGAAGGCAGGCAGTACCCAGCACTTCTCCAGAAGAAGATGCAGCTCGGCTGCAGTTGCAGGACCAGTGTGTGCTGGAGAGGAGAAGCAGGGAGGGCTAGATACGAACCAGGTAGCTGGTCATCACGCAGCACCTCTGCATATTTTAGAGGATAAATTTGTTCCTTGGGAACAGAGGCACAAGCAACCCCAGTTGGTGGTTTGGCTGCCCTCTGGATGAGACCAGACCACTATGTCGTCTCGTGCTGCCAGTAGCTTCTGGGAGGTTAGGGACCAAATCCCAAAGCCTGGTTTGTGAAGTTGGAGATTTGCCTTCTGAATTCAGAGGTCTGTGGAAAGCAATGAAGAAACCTCAGGTGGTTTTGAGGTAAAGAGTGAGCAAAGCAGACTCTTTTATCATTGAATATTGAGTTGTCTGCGTGCCAGGAATGTTTAATAGTATTGACAGGCCTCACTAGTAGTAGGAAGCTAAGCATCCAAGTTGCCAATGCCATCTCCTGTGCCAGTGGAGAGAAGCAGGTGGTTTGGGAGGGCTATTCCTCTGTGTCTTGAGTTGTCTGCTTTCCTCTTCAAGTTGCAGATCTGGCTGGGGTTGCTAGCTCAGGTATTGGGGTCTAAGTTAGAATCTCCTCTTCTATTGAGACTTGCGTATGTTTGAAGGTTGTAATCCATATAAAGAAAATAGTTTCAGTCATCCTTGCTTGAAGGTTGGCCTTCAAAGTTTGTTCACCTAAAGAATGAACACTTAAAGAGGCCCTGACCTTCACTTTAAATGTAAGACTATATACTTGTTTTAGGCTTTTGGATTTTCCTTTTTGAGAACAAGCTTAGAAAGGGAGAAACAACTGCAAAAACTCTCTCCAAGTACTGTGTTTTTGTGAAAAGGCAACAACAACAACAGGAATGTTCACAAGCCTTTACAAAAGAAAACTTTAACGAAGATAGTTGCAAAACACACTCAGTATGCTTCAACCAGCTGGATTTTCTGGCAGCTATAGTGAAATCTAAACAAGGAAAATTATTGTCTTTTTTTTGGTTGTGTTTTGCAATATTTTTTATCCAGACTGGACAGTACAAAGCACATCCTCTGTGGGAAGGTGTCACAGTCTGCAGATGAGATAAAGTTCCTTGTGATTATATGGGGTGTTTCTCAGTTGAGAGTCAGCACATGTGGAGGTCCGAGCCTTTTAACACACACATACAGGGAAAAGAGAGGAAGTGGAGTCCATTAAGGAGAATAGTAAAACCAGGAGTCAAGTAATGAATGAGCAAGTGATCCAGTAATGTCATGTGAGCACCTCTCACTCCCACTCGTTGCAGGAGGTATTCAACAGTTTTGCAAGACTAAGCCCCAGATTGTGTGAGCAAGGGCCTCTCTTGCAATTCTATATTTCTACTCTACCTTTTCCAGACATGCATCTCTGGTTTTATTAAGTACACAGCTTGCCGTGGTCCTTAAGTTCCCAGCAGTTCTTTCCACTTCCATTCCCACCCAGAGCTGAGAGACCTATTACCAGGTAATGATGTGTCAAGCACTAGGCAAGGTATGGGGAAATAGCTCAAGGAAAATGCTAATGTAGTGGTGGAAGCATCTATATTTTTGTTCTCCTTTATGACCTGATTTTCTGTACCCAAAGCCCTTAACTTGTGGATGTTTCTCCTTAGGTGAATGGGTGACTTTAGAGATTGACAGAATGGCAGCAGTTCTTGTCTAAAAAGTGCTGAAGTGTTTCTCTTGTCCTGTGGTGTGTTATGTTTTGAGATCCTCTGATGCGGGAACTGGTTGATCTTTAAGGTCCCTTCCAGCTCAAACCAAACCATTCTGTGACTTGGAAAAGTTGATTGAAGCACTGAGTTTGAACCTCACTTAGGTCTGTATTGTGATGGAACAGTTGACTTGCTTGTAGTTTGTGTTTATCTGAAAACTGCAGTGAAAACTGTCAGTGGTTTTTTCAGGTGGTCCAGGGCTCTGAAAGTGTGACCTGACTCCTTCCAGAATTGAGTCCAGTTAAATTCAAAACTCACTCTAACATTGTTTGAACTGACCTCGCAATGGTCCAGGCCACGGCAGATGACTCTTGTAAGTGTCCTCAGGGAATTTACTTCAATCCTGGTAGACTGACCAGGACTGGAAGCATCTTAAAGCGTGGTGATGTGGAACATTCAACAGCACCAAATTTGCACATAGAAGATCGCCCTGGGGAGCATCATACACGTGCAACTTGGGCAAGACTGACCTGTTGTGCAAACCCTTCACTGGAGGGTGCACATTGTAATAGTCCTGATCCTAGCCTAACCCAAGGGTAAATCTTGACCAGATTCTTCTTTCATCGTGTACCATTTTAGTGGTTTCCTGTGTGTTGAATGTTTTCTCAGTAAGTGGGAAATCCAATGTTTCTAGAGAACTTGGTATTTAATAAAGCCATTTTGAAATGGTCTCTGAATAGCAGAATCTGCAAATGTTCAGGAACTACTTTTTTTACATCTAACGCTCTGAGTTACGTTCTGAGATTCCCTGCAAAGACTTGAGCCCAGATCATAAAACATACTTTGAAATGTTATGTCCATCAGTTTCAGTGTGGAAGAGATTAAAATCATAGAATCATAGAACAACCAGGTTGGAAGAGACCCATCGGGTCATCGAGTCCAACCATTCCTATCAAACACTAAACCAAATCCCTCAGGACCTCATCCACCTGTGCCTTAAACACCTCCAGGGAAGGTGAACTAACCACCTCCCTGGGCAGCCTATTCCAATGCCCAATGACCCTTTCTGTGAAAAACCTCCTCCTAATCTCTAAATGTGCAAGTCTACAAGGAGGAAGATTTTCTTGGTAACAAAAACAAATTCCAGTGTAAGCTGGTGACAGGTTATATCAAAAATATTTGAAAAGCTGTCATTTCAGGTTGTTTCTGCTTTACAAGACTTGAAATGCTCTAGAAGTTAATTGCCATTTTAGCAAATGAATTGTACAAATCAGCCACTGTATCTTTGATTCCAGCAAACTTCGCTCTTGGAAAACAGCATCTGTGGTAAGGAGCTAAAAAAGAGTTCTTGTTTTGCAAACAGTTTTGGTAAGATCAGTGAAAATATTGTTGAAAGATTCCAAAAGAATCCAACAGGTTTTGGGAAATGCCGATGGTGAGGAAAAAATCTGGCTAGAAATTTTGTTTGTAAAAAAGAAAAATGACTGGTTTCAACATAAAACACTTAGCGCGCCAAGAATTTTAACCAGCTGTCATTGTCTTTTGTATCCATAAACAAATGCTTTAGTCTCCCTAACAAATCTCAAATGAGTAAAATGAGAATGAGCAAAGTAAGGGCTGTCTGTTGGCCGTCCAGCAGCCAGGGTCTGACGTGGATTTGGGGCTGTTTCTGTGAAATCCTTCACATGTGCGGAGAGGTCTCTGTGCCTGCACCTCTGGCGAGAGCACCTGGAAGTAGAAGTCAAGTCCCATGTGTCAAATCCAGGAGGAAAGGAAACACAGCTTGGAGTCAACACGTTAGACCTGGGGAGAGGCTGCTGTGTGGGAGGCAGCTGGGCTGGCAGATGCTGGACCCAACCTCGGCTCAATGATCCAATGAGTCTTTTCCAACCTGGTGATTGTATGATTCTAACCAGCGATTCCCTTCTCAGTAGCTGTGCTGCAGTGCTCGCTGCGGAGGAGACTGGGCAAGACAATGCGTAAGCGGGTTTTTTAACATCTTGTTAGAACTTCTCTACAGCTGGAAACTAGGAGAAGTTTGCTCCTCCATCTCTTTGGTCCTGGTTTCTTCCTTTCATCCCCCTCCTCATCTTTAAAAGTCCTAACCCCAGCCAATGGTATCCTTGCAGTTGTGGGATATGGGGTCCTCCCATGTCCTCTTTCTTACAGTGATGAGACCAAAGCCCTGGAGATGTGGGTGAGAGTTCTGAGGAGATGCTTACGCAGCTTGCTTGCACCTCTGGCCTGCAGTGCCCAAATGCAGATGGCTCCATCAGAATCCTCTTCTGTCCAGTAAATCAATGGATATCCTATAAGCTGTCTATCCCTTCAAGGCTGAAAGAAGGAATTCTTTATTCTTTATCGTAATTAGGGATTTCAACTGTCTTTGCCTCTTGTGAGGATTGAGCTTTTGCAGAAAGCAAGCTTCCGTGTGAAGTTTCTCACAAGTTTTCCAGCCCATTTCTGCCAAGATTTCAAAAGCAGTAAACATCTTGGGGATAATTTTGGGTGCTTCTGTCTAAAGAATATTCTGGACCTGCAGAGAAAGGAAGAGACTTTCCAAAAGAAATTGTTTCATGAACAAACTAAGCCTGACTCACTGTGAATTTATACCTTGTAGGATTCCCTGGTGGCTGCCAAAGGTTTGAGTTTTCCCTCTTCTGGACCACTATGGGAATTCTTTTCCACCTGGCTTCCTTGTAGTATGATATTTGTAGGAACTACTTAACTCTGAGATCTTGACTGTGCTGAAAAATGTAGTGTTTTATCTAAATAAAGATCTGTGGCTTGAAAATGGTGAGGTAACTGTGGGTGGACAGGCTCTGCTCACACCAGCCTTGTCTCCATAGGAATCCAAGCAAAAGAAAAAAACTTACATCATTTCTGAGTCTTGTGCCTCTGTTTAGCTTCAAATTGTTGGTGATGGTTAAACAGGGATGTTCACCAGATGGTTCATCTTCCCAAGTAGCTCCCTTTTCATAAGGATATCTGTTTCTTTTGCTCCTTCTTCTATGCTCAGCTTTGGAGTGTTTAATCCATAGGAACTCTTTTCATTTCTTTTAATTTGATTCTATCTCTATGACTCCACCTGGGGCTGGGGAATCAATGGATATACCTGCTAGAGTGACATCTGGTGCATAGACCAAGTTAGTTTCTGAATGCAGAGCCTGTAGTACATATGTTAAAACACAAATGTAAACAGTAGACTCTGCCCCTCTCTTTGGAGTCAAACTCAAGGTCGGGAGAACATAAGGTGCTCAGCTGCACTTCATTCACAACACGAGAGATCTGCAAGAGACGCTCTCTTCAAGACACTTGGGATGTGCTTGTATTTGTGTAGGCTCCAGGATGAATCGGCTGTTGTGGTCAGAGAAACCCTGTGGAGCTCTCTCCTGCCGTGCCTGTGAGCTGCTAAAACATCTGCCTTTGCACTGAGAAGATGCTGTTAACGCACACGACAGTGTCACCGAGTTTAGAAGATCGAAGCTGGGCAGAACACAGGGGTGGAGTGAAAAAACCTCCCAGTGCAATTAATCCAGTCATATTACTCCAGCTTTCAGCTTTGTTTTTCCTCTAAAGCTGGCCTGGCCTGCAAAACCCAGGTCTCAATTAATACTATTATCCTGGGGATGACATTTCCTCAGTCTGTCGTTGGTTATTTTTTAATTCTCTAATTTGTTCTAATATGCGCATTGCCTGCACATCAAGTCAGCCATGAAGACGCTGCATTTCCAGGTTCCTTCCTCTCCATCCTCCCAAAGAAATTAAAGCAAGGAGGCTGTGGGACCACAAGTGCAGGAAATAGAATTAGGGAACATATTAATTGGGGCATCAAGTAGGATTTTGTTCCAGGCGGTTTCCTTCCGTGAGCCACTTTGATGCTTCCCCTTCGCAGCTCTGTTTCTCATTAAAAGTATCCCTTAATGGCAAATGTTGTTTATGCATGTTGCAATTATGTCATGCTGTAACCCCTATGCTGGCAGGCTGGGCTGATTGGCGAGGAGGAGGAGGTCAGTTGTGGGGAGGAATCGGTGCGGAGGAAGAGGGGGGAGGACGTGGGCTGAGGAGGTAAATAACAGGCAAATAGTTTCAGCTTTGCGGTTGAACGCTATGGCTGTTCTGAACCCCTCCATGCGTCCAGCCGCATGAGAACCAAGGCTTGTCTCTCCTTTTTACAGTTGGCTTTTATTTTTGCTGTATTTACTGGCTTTGGGGTTTGCAGTGCTGCCAGAAAAATGGCCGGGTAATAGTAAAGCTTCGCTCTTCGAAGCGAGACCTGGGTTCCCTTTTGCTGTTCTAGCTACTGTTTGATTTAAGAGAAGTAGGATTTTGGGTTGATTTGTGGGTTTGTGGCTTTGAGGGGGAAGGAAGGGGGCATCTTTCCTTTGTCATCATACTTTTCATTGTCTCTGTGGCTCTTGAGCATCTTGTCCCAGCTGTGGCTGCAAACCTTCCGCAGGGATCTTCTTCAAGGTCTCCAGATCTGCTTGGATCTTTTCAACCCTGTTGCCTTCAGTGAGGCTGCTCTTAGGTGGCTTTTGCCAGCACTAATTCAAGGCTGTGAGAATAGCTCATTTGTGGGAAGGTATTTGTTTTTCCATCCATGCAGCCAAAACCTCCTGCTTCCCCTCTCCCTCGCTCACAGACTTGGGAGCGCAGAGGGTTCATTCTGCCCTTGATCTCTGAGCTTATGTGATCAGCTCAAGACAAACCTGGTGGTGAACTCCTTTTCCTCCCATTTTTTTATTGCTCCTACTGTAAAATGGCTTTGTCCCTGTGTCTAGATCTCAAAAGCAAACAATTAACAGCCATAATGAAAGAAAACAGCTCGTGTATGCAGGGAGAGCCAGCCAAGCCATGTCCATGCCCAAGCAAGCTCCGAAGCCAATACAAACACTGCTGCTGTGTTTTGGAAACTGTTGGCCTCTCTATATTCTGGGAGCCAACATACAGCAATTGAAGCCAGTGGCGAAAGCAGTGAGCGAAAACCTCAAAGCTGTAAAAACCAGAATGTAAAACAAATATAAGAGAGAAAAAAAAAAAAAAACCCACCCTCCCTCCTTCCTTCCTAGCTAATATCCTATCTGAAGTGACTGGAGCCTAAGCAGGCAAACAGGCTGAGGAAACCACAGGAGCTGGGGCTGACAGGGACAGAGCTGGTGAATGAGGGGAAGCAGACAAGTGTAGGAGTCGCAGAGGAGAAGTCACTCAGTGCCTAGAGCCAGAGCTGCTGTGAAATGACTCATTTTCACTTTGCATGTATGATATTTGCATGCAAAACGTATTCTGCGAACCGTCAAGTGGGTGTTCTGCTCATGGGTTTTGATCTGGGATGAAATTTCACCCTTTCCTCCAGCAAAGTCGTTTATCTTTCAGGGAGGAGGGAGGAAGTGGGAGGGAACTATGGGGAGAGAAAGAAATTGTCCTTCAGGCGTAAAATTCAGGGGTTTGTCCCTCCAAAGGGTCACTCCGCTGTTTCCTAACATGGGGACAGAAGTGGGAAATGCTGGTGAGAGCACAAGGTTGGGGCAGAGGTGGATCTTGGCTCTGTCGCCTCCACCCCACCGCTAGACTGAGGCAGAGCCATCCCAGTGTGGTCCAGAGGCAGACACTTGGAGCCTTGGTACCGCTTTGATTTAAATCCTTACTCGGCTAGAAATCTCCTCTGTAATGAAGTAGAAGGCCCTCACTTTGACTGTCCTTTCTGTTCTCCTCTCTTCCTGTACATCATCTTGCTTTTAGGGAGTTTCTAGGTCATAACCAAAGACCTCTCATTGAGAGTTAGTGTGCTAGACAGTATCTTGAACACTGCTGGCTCCAGCTTGGAGCAAAATAAGCACAAGGCAATCATGGGCTTCAGCTTTTGGAGATGTTTTGTGTGTCCCATCTGCAGAAGGAAGAAAGGGGTCTTAGCAGAGGGGCTCGATTCCCCAGTTACAGGCAGACGATAGTGTAATACTACCAGTAAGTGCCAGTGTGTGTGCTGAGTTGGATGGTTGGTTCTCACAGTTGGGCTGAGGACTGCAGGGATCCCTAGGCTGGGAATTAATGAAGAGACTCATAGTTTTGAGAAACAATGAACATAGTTCTGCAAGAAATCTTGGTGCTGTTCTTGAGTATTTCATTGCTGTGGGGATTGGGCAGACCTTGGTGTCCTTGGGGGGACGAGTCTGTGGCAGTGTCCATCAGCTTCCAGTCCCTCCATGCTGAAGGGACGGAGTTTTCTGAGAAAACTATTGCATTAATATAGTCTATTAACCTTCTCCTGCCGCTTTTTCTCTGTTATTGCCTGTTTCCAAAGTCTTACAATGCAATAAGTGTCTTTATGGGAAAGGAAAGCCTTTGGCACGCTGGAGGTTTGGATAAGTTAGCTGTGTCTGTGGTCAGCCACTATTTGTCCTTCCAGCAAAAGGAGCAAATCCCAAAGCCTGCCATTTCTGGTGGCAGGAGATGCTTCAATTTCATCAGACCTCTGTCCTGAGGGTTGATAGCTGTTTAACTTTACTTAGGTCTTAGACATGCAAAGGAGTTTCTCTGGCATCACTCCACTGTGGTCCCCTGTGCTTATGAGAGAGATCCTGCTGGTTTTGGCATGGTAAGAAGGGAGAGGCATGGTATGAATGCAGGCAGCCTGCCACCGTGGGCGTCGGGTTACTCCGCTTGTGCTTGTGTTGCTGGGAGCCTTTTCCCTCTAGCCAACAACACCGGTTGCTCCACTTTGAGGGCTGGGGCAGGAGGACTACGTGTCAGTCATGGCAGGGGTTGCACCTTGCTCGCGTGGATGCAGTTGTCTAGAGGTGCGCGCCAGGGCAGGTGGTGATACTAGGAGGTGATCTAGGGGTGTGGCCTTCGAGCTACTGCTCAGCAATGATTCAAGTAGAAGGCTCATCTGGGTAAGCTTGGTCCTGCGCATCAGATGATAGGCTCCTGAAGAAACTGGGAGGGTGGTAAGGACCTGCTTTGACGTTACTGCTCATATTCAGCCTCTTCACTTACATGAAATAGTGTCTGTGGGGAGAACATCACGGAATTGAATCTGTCCCATCACACTTAAGACATATCTGATGTTTATATTGTGTGCAGACCCAAACCTGTGCTCAGATCAAACTGTGTTCTGAGCATGAGCTGCTCTCAAGAGTTGGAGGGATGGGGAGCTCTGGGGTGCCTCAGCAAACAAGGGAGAACCTTGAGATCAGCTTTTCCCCTTAGCCTGATCTTGGTTGCGTGGGTAGCGAAGCAGGCTGTATCCAGGCCGCATGCTATCAGCCAGGCTGTGCAGGCTGCTGCTCTTACAGTCAGGTTGCTGGTATTCCCTGTGATGTAAACCAGCATTGTTGTAGCAGGCAGTACCCAAATACCTGGAGAAACATGGTATCAAATCACCGCAGTAGTCAAAAAGGCTTTGAAAGGACCTATTTTAGTGCCAAGGTAGAGGAAGGACGTCCCAGAAAGAGGACATCTCCTAAACAGAGGTCACACAACTGCCTCTGGCACCTTTCTCTGAACCTGTGAATTTTTTACAAGGACTTCTACCATTTCTCGACTGTTAGGGATGTTGAATCCCGAGTTGGAGGGTTGCTTGGGCAAAGCAGTAAGGCTGCAGCGCATCAGTTGATCTCTCCCCCCATTTAAATGTACTTTTCTCAGAAGCCTAAGCAAGGAAGTGGGGAGCATCACCTAGCAAACAAGCTTAAACAAAGGCTATTTTGCTAGAAATGTTTATACATCATTCCCAAAAAATACACAAAGTATGTTTATAGTGCAGCACGGAGTTCAGCTTGTGCAACCAGCAGTGTGTCTGAAAGCGTCAGTGTGTGTGTTTGCAAGATAGGTCTTTCTCTGAAAATAAGATTTGCAAAGCAGCTGCTGGCAGGTGAATTCCCATGTTAGAATTTCCTGCAATATTCTGATCCATCTGCGCTAAGTTACTGGGATGAAGCCCAGCACTGGCGTATCTCTGCCTTGGTTTCCTGATCAAAATATATAAGTAGATGTGTAGGGGACGATGTGTTGCTGGAACAGGCTGCCCAGGGAGGTGGTTGAGTCACCTTCCCTGGAGGTGTTTAAGGGACAAGTGGATGAGGTGCTGAGGGACATGGTTTAGTGATGGATAGGAATGATTGGACTTGATGATCCAGTGGGTCTTTTCCAACGTAGTGATTCTGTCATAAATCCAACTAAGGTGTGCTGGATGCAGGTGTGAGTTGGCGGTGCAGCACGTGCTCTGGGGCTGGCATATGCCAAAGCATGGATCTCCATGCACTGCTGTGTTTCCAGATACCTGGGTGACTCCTTAGAGCTGTTGGGCAAACCAACATCCTGATTCCCCTTTCTTTGCTGAGATTGATTTTTATCTCTGGTAAAAAGAGGATGTGCAAAGTCATCTGTGGTGTGGTGATCTTAAACACCTGATCCGGTGCTGGAGGACAATCAGAAAGGCCAGGTCTAAGTCCTTCACTTGGTGTAGTGGATGTTAATAAGGTAATTCCAGGATGAGAGATTTTGGATTGTCCTTTTCATTGTGCCTTAGCACCAGGGAGAAATGCTACACACGCTACTGTTAAGCAGTCCCACAGTGATGCCTCAGGATCCTCAGGAGGAAATAACACAGAGGTGGTGCTGCCCTCTGCTTCTGTGCCAGTTCCTTGGTCTTGGATGTAAAACTAACATGATTTAAAGATTTGAAGAAGTAAATTGGTCTGAAATTAACTCAGTTGCAATCTGACAATTCCCAGTGAACTGTGCAATTTTCTGCTTTTCTCTTACCATGCATTGATTTTCTCCACTCAATCCCCATTGCCCGCACTTACACATGCAGAGCAGCACGCTGCTTATTTTATATGCCCTCGAAATCATGTGTGTTCTCATGTTCTGCTAGCAGACATTGAACTTGACTGTCCCTGCGGTGCTGGAAATCTCTTCAAATGGAAGATTTTCATATGAAAATTCCTCTGTAATTTAGCCTGCTTATGAAGAAAGTGGAACCGCCTAGAGTCAACAAAACAGCTTACAACTTGAGTGGCCAGGGGTAGCAGGTGGGGGTGCCACAGCACAACAACCCCAGCTTAATTACAGAAACCTCTGTCAGAGAGGTTTTCTTTTCTCACGCACACGTACGTACATGCGTGCACTTATCTGCTGCAAATAGACTTTCCTTAAGGATCAGAAGAGCAGGGTTAGCTGTAACACACGAGTTATTCTTGTTGCCGCAAACTGTTTTGCTGACTCAGTCCTAGGAATCCTGGCGCGGGCGATGCCAAGTTGCACTCTGTTGTTCTCAATTCAGTCGCTGCTGAGTATTGAAAAAAAAAAAATCTATATTAAAGCACTTCTGTAGCACACAGCTGAGAATCCGAGCCCAAATTTTCTATCTAGTGCTGCATTTGCCTTATGAAGCATTCTGTGCACCTGCTTTCTTGGGGAGGGCACCTTGATAAAGAGTCCCTGGGTGAGCCTGCCATGACGAGCAGAAGTAACGCAACTGAGTCAACAGCATCATCCAAATTCCAAAGTGTGGGCGGAAGAAAAGAATCACCCTTTGTTGCCGAACCTAAAATCCTGAAGCTTTCTTTGCCGGGTAATTTGTTGGTGTCAGCAGATTCTGGGTGTTTTACTGCCAAGCAGTCAGATTGAACTTCCTTGAAGTTGCAACATCAGGAGGGTTAATTATGTACAAAGCGCTGGCCAACGCTGAGGTCTGGCATGCAGGGATCCAGCTGTGCTGGAGAGACGATCCAGAGGTGATTGTCATGGCCAATGTTTACGTGTTCCTGGGGACTTAGGGCAGGCACGTTCCTAGTATGGGGTCAGCGAAGGCAGAGCAGGCAGGCTCTGAAGAGGCTTTCCTTTCTGCTAAAGGTTCTGGTTCAAAGGAAATTGTGTTAGTTTGTAAAGGATAAGCTTTCCCAGGAATGGAGCTGCAACCCATATGGGGTTTAATCTGGTTCCTTTTCAACCCTTTCTAGGGTTTAAAGTCCTTTGCACAAGTGACCAAATATTCTTCTCCTTTGCCTGATGCATTGCACTTCAGTGTCCCCACTTTTTATTATAATATAACTCTTTCTAGGACTGAAAACCATACTTGCAGACATTACAGAAATTTTCTTTTAAGAATAAATTAATAAATTGCAAAAGAACCTAACATCTTGAGGAGGGGCATGGGTGGACAAAAGATGTTCACAATTTGGGGGTTTCTTGTATGAGTGGATGGTGGCTTCACAGCTGAAGGACTTGTTCAGTGTTAGTGAGAAACTGGTGAATTGTGTTTAGCTGAAGCGAGCGAAGATTTTCTCTAAAGCATGGAGTGAGCTTGGTTTTGAGAAGATCCTGTCTCGGGACTCCTGCAACCCATTTGGTGGGTCCTCCAAAGAAGAGTCTAGTAACTGCTCTTTCCAAACAACCCACAGTGCAGCCAAGCCTCTGTCCTCCTGCTTCCAGCAGCGCTTAAAATGCAGTTTGTGGATTTCCCAATATCTGTAACCTCGTCAGTCAGGGCTTATCTCCCAGATAAATAAAAGGACACAAAGCACACAGGGGCCTTATCGCAGAGCTAACAGAGCGCTCACCTCACCTCGCTGAAGGCGAAGACATGGGAAGCGTTCTGTCAACAATTTAAACAGCACAATCAAAAAACGTATTGATTCCTTTTTCACTTGCACTGATTTCAGGTTGTTTTGCTGCCGAAGCTGATTTTGATATCCAGTTTAGTCAAGGTGGTGATGTTGGTTCTTAAAGCATTGATGTTTCCTTTTCTACGTTCTTCACCTGGCATCTGGCAAAGCCTGAGGTACCACCCACCCACCCACTCTGTGCAGGCACTTGATGTGCAAACTCTCTCTTCGTTGTTATCAGTTTAAGGTCGTTTACCCTAGTGGACAAATATTCTTCTCTGTTGCCCCTTGAAGAACTCTCCAGTGTCCCCGCTTTTATTTTAATACAATTTTTACTTAATTATGACCCAGTCAATTACAACAACAGCAGAGTAAAAGATGTCTTAAATGCTTGGATGTCCTTTGTCTGCCTTGGGTCAGATGTCAGAGCTGCCAAATTTCACCATTGCCAAACAGGGGAGGGGATGAGACTTAAATACAATTTAAAGCAATTCTTCTTCCCCTTTTTTGACAGTTTGGCTGTTTTCTCCTATATGCTACATCACTATCTGAGTCCTCTACCCACCATTTCCCCGTCAGAAATATCCAACAAGGGAAGGGGCAGTTATTTGTGCTACCAGTGGGTGACTTTAAACAGTAGTAGAATTTGACTCAGTTCCTGGCTTAGACAGTGCAACCGTCTTGTGTCTTCCTCACTCCAAAGTGAATGACTGTTTAATCTCCATCACATAAAAAAAAAAAGTCAGGACATGCTCATAGTCCCCTGGGATGGGCTTTTTAATTGCTCTAGCTTGACACTCCAACTTAGTGTCCTCATGGCCACTGATTGATTTCAATTAACATTCCCATGCTCCAGGCACTATAAATAACCCTTGTCTGGCCGGCTGCTTCTCTACTGCCAGCTCAACCTTTCTCCTTTAGCTGCTGCTGCTGCTCATCTTGCTTCTTGGCTTGGCCTCAGGCTCAGGCTATAATTCTTTCCAAACTTCCCTGTATAAAATAATCATGTACATGAAGTAAAACAGGAGTCTCATATACACACTTAATAACTCTTGTGTACTGTATGAGTGGGAATTCCACTTTATAACCCCCAGAGCTTTCAAATGGTTCTCATTTTCAGCAGCATTCCTCCTGCGAGATGTAAAACTTCCCATTTTATCCCAAGATGTTTCTTTCCCTTTCAACCTTTTTATTTCTCCTCTAGATTTTGGGGGACAGACAGACAGACGGCTTCATCTTTTCTTTGGGCTGTGGTTTCAGCAGCGAGGTGGCTGGGAGCTGAGAGCACTGCTCTTGAGCTCTTAAGCCAAATGTCAGAGTTCTCTTCCCAATGCCACATTTTCCAAATTAAAGCTTCAGCTCACTTGCGATTCAGAGCAAAAAGGCTGCGAGTGGAGATTTAGACTGAACTGATAAGATAAGCTTACAGGGACCTAGAGCTAATGTTCTACATGTGTTCGTCTGTCTGCCTACCTGTTATCTCTTTCCTAATGAAAAAGAGAAGAAAGAAAATCGTGTGTATTTAGACACATACAGTATGTGACAGATAGATAACATCTGTATGTATATGGATGCAGGAGCAAGGCTGATAGGCAGATCAGTAAGAGGTAGCAATCCCCACGTTTCCAAGGCCAGAAGGGAGTTCGATCAAAGGCCTGTAAACCTGGAAGTTTTTGTGTTTGAGTGGGGGGTGTTATTTTGCTGATATTTGGCTATTTGGAAAGCTGAGGGAAAACAGACACCTCTCTGATAAAATACACATGTATTTCTCTGCTTTTCTGCCAGCTGAGGATATGGTTGAAGTTTCCCAATCTTGAATTCAAGAAAGAGAAAATGTCATTATTTGTCTCTTATTGTGCCTGACCTTTTTTTTTCGTCTTTGTTTCCACCCGGCAACACGTCTAGTGGAAGAGCTCAAAAGACCCTGATCTAGTAGCATTTAAATTAGGAAGACTTGCATTGATTTGGGGTTTGTCCACAACTATGGCAGAATGAAAGGGGATGAGAGGCCTACAAAAACCAAGAACCTCTGGCTTCGAAAATTCCTGATGCCCTTTAGAAAGGGGCAGGGCAGAGACTGCAGTAAAATCAAAGGCAGGAGTTTCTCCATATCATTTGACACAGTTGGCAAAGTTGGATGCATTTTTTGTGCAGGTGAAGCCCAAGAGAGCAGGGAAACGGGGAAGGAGCTCCTGCCGAGCTTTCTGCTGGGCGCTGTGACGTGCCACCTGTCCCCAACTTGCTGCAGGCGCCCTGGCGAGTACCCTGTGCCATGCTGCTTGTTGTGACTTTCATCTTCCCTCATGTGCCGCGATCCTGTCTGCGTGCAGAGCCCATGTGCTCGGTGCATGTCATGCAGTTGCTGGTTCCCGGTGCTAATTGAAACATCATTTTCAATAGTACATTCTTTGGCTTTTTTTTTCCCCCTCCCTCTTCACCACATTTGGAGCCTGTCCTTGGTCCCTCTGTTGGGTCCCTAACTTTATTTGCTGAGCAATGTGTTGATGCTGTATCTCCAAATAAAAATGAAAGAATCATAAATGTCTGGGCAACCAATATCTCAACCCACCCCTCCCCAGCTCCTGCCACCTGCTGTGAACCCAGTGACCTAAAGACTGGAAGCTCTAATCCAGATATGGTCTCACTAGTGACAAGTAGAGGAGAATAATAATTTTCTCTGGGCACACTCTTTGGACTAAATGGTTTGTATGTGATGAGAGTATGCTACCAGCTCCTCTCCAGCCTGGTATCCACCACAAATGGCCTCAGGTTGCCCCAGGGAAAGTTTAGACTGGATATTAGGGAAAATGTCTTTATAGAGAGCGATGAAGCACCAGAACACACTGCCCAGGGTAGGGATGGAGTCTCCATCCCTGGAGGGGCTCAAAGAAAGTGTGCTGAGGTGATACTTTGGGACGTAGTAGGAGGTGTGGTGGGATTGTGTTGATGGTTGGACTGAATGGTTTTAGAGATCTTTTCCAACCTTAACAATCCTATGAGTCTATGACAAGCCTTGTTCAACAGGGCTGTTTACTGGCGCTGCACTTTGCAGGCTGTAGCAAAGGTTGGAGTGGTTCCAGAGTGTGGATCTTTGCCTGCTACAACTGGATATGCCAAATCCATCAGTCATGTCTCGATCTTAGCAGCGAGGATTCCCCCTTGCTGATAGGATCACCTGCCTGGTTTACTTCTGTTGAGGACTTGGAGCAACTTACAGTCGTGCAACTCATTTGTAAAGGTTGAGATGCTATTCCATGTTCTTAATTAATATTATTTTTTCTCCCTGTTCTTTGGCAAACTCAGAGTTCAGCACTAATGCCTTCAACTTACGTTTTATAGTTGAGCAGCACCAGACAAAGAATTAAGATGCTATATAAAATAGTTAAATATATTGGCATGTAAAACAACAACAACAAAAAACTTGTGTGGTGATTTGTTTTGAATGAAAATGGAAAACATCCAAAGAGGGGGGACTGAATTTTCTTTTGTGTCTGGTACAGTGGCAATAATGTTAACGTTTTAATACCATTTAATGCAATTAAAAGAAAAACAAGTAGCCTTTTCAGTGAAAATGTGTTGAAATTTGCTGATTTGATGGTTTGGGATCTGCAGTAAATAAAATTGTATAACTCCAAAGTCAATAATATGCATTTTTGATATGTTTGTAGTTCTGAAAGACTTCTTTTTCTGCAAAAAAAAAAAAAACCAGTGTGAAAAAAATTCACACAGGTCTAATCACTCGATCTCCTGAAGCTATAAGTGGATGTGTCTGTAGATAAAGAAGCACCAAAACATCCTGAGGCCAGCGGGAGAAATAAATAGATTTTCTGGAAGAGGGAGAGTAAGAGCGAGGGAAGGAATGGGGCAGATGTGTGTAAGTTTGAAAACAGTTTTTTACATTACAGGATGTCATTTATTTAGGTTGAAAAAACATGTTTTTACGGGATCCTTCTGTGCCTGTCAGAGTTCTCATGCACTGGAAGCCAGCTCTGACTTCTGTGTCAATGGGCACTTGGGGACTCTGAGCCCTGAATTATTTGACTGTCAAAGGCTGTTACTAAGTCACTGCAAATCACTTTTTTTTAAAAAAAAAAATTAATTTGTTTTACTCCAGGATGCCCAGAGCAATCACTTATATTATGAAGCTGCAAGTGGCAGGAGGACGTCTAAAAATAGTGCATTCCAGATACAGAGACTGAAGGGAGATTTTCCCTTATTCATATTCTGCATCATTATTTAACCTGAAGAACCCCAAAGAGGTGAAATAGTCATGTAGCGCACAACCCTACATGTTCCAATATTGGCATTTGTATCTAATTAATCAGTTTCAAAGTTACTGGGACAGATCCTGCTGGGTGCTGTGTATTGTTGTGCTGGGCCAAAGTGAGAAGACTGAAGTTGAGTAAATAGGTATTAAAAAGGGATGTAAGCGTTTTATCTATGAAAATACCCAAGTTTCTCACCTGCCAGCTTGGGAGTAAAGCACCTGGGTCTTCAGAAACATCTGTGCCGTGGGAATCTCTGTATCCAAGGTATTGCTTTGGGCTCCCTTTTTTTCTGATGAGTGAAAGCAGGTGTATTCAGGGTGCTGAGAGCTGTGACCTTCCACCAGTATCTGGTCCTCTCTGGCACTGTTTCTTCTCTGATTGCAAAGGGAAAAGATCCGTCCATGCTGCTGCCATCTCCTCCTCGGGGAGGAACACCCTGCCATGGTTGTCCGCGGGAGGCCTTCGGTGGCTTTGTTTCTGAGGGTTCAGGATCTTGGCAATTCTGCTAGAATTTGTAGGTGGGATGAGCTCTGACCTTAAACTGAAACTTAGCCTCAGATCTCTGGTTTTGCCCAGGTTGAGGACTTGGCCCAGTTTGCTGGGATCTCTTCCCAGGTTCTTGGGAAACGTGGCCCAACCAGGTTGCAGAGAGGCATGGAGTTGTGTCTAAATCCCAACCCACATGCCCTGGATTTCCTTACACAAATGACTTACGTTACAACATTTACGCAAATCTAGTTAAATAATTGCACCTCTTCCACCACCTGGAAATCTCATTCAGAAAAATAATTTCACCTTTATCCCTTGTTCTGGCCTTCCAGCACCTGAGTCTTCCTTGGCCAAGTTTCATTATAGCCACATAAAGCGGTATCAAGAGGCTGACTCAACCTTGCTGACTTTGTGCCACATTTCATTTACAAGCCTGGATTATGATTTTGTCCCGGACAGCTTGCCCTACCCTAAAATACTGGCAGTGTAGATGAGAGGTAAATCAAATTAACTGTTTGTTATAACAAGAGAGCAGAGATTTGGTGCAAGGAGCAGCTTCCGCTTACAGCAGACGTCGCTGCCAAGCCGGCAGCTGAACACAAGCATCCTGAGCTGCTGGCACTGCCTTCGTGTGATCTCATCTCCCATCCATGCCACGGCTGCCTTTCGCTGCCTGCACTGCACCACCAACTCATCCAGCGTGTGTTCTGGACCTTTGGCTGGCATCAATAGCTGGGAACCCCTGTAAAACCAGAGGTCATAAGGGAAATGTTTAACAAATGTTCAGCTGTATTAACGAGGCTGCTCTGAAAGCCTCTTGGTTGCATTTTAGCTGCCCTACTTTAAACTATGTCTGATGTTTTGGGAGTTTATTACTGTCTGCAGAAAAAGCAAGCTGAGAACTTTCCCAGCTTATCCGCTAAATGGGACTGGCGCATTGCCTACAAGGTGCAACCTGCAGAGAGTGCTGTGGCCATCCCTGCAGTTGTGAATGAACTGCTGCTATGAGGGGACCAGGCTCAGATGCTGAGGCTGCACTCGATGACCTCCAGTGGAGCTGAGTCTCTCTGGTGATGGAGGAGAACTTCCAGCAAGTGCCCTGGAGCTGGGGCCCTGGGATTAGGCTGTGGACAGTGCAGTGAACTTTGGGAGATGCTGAGCATTTTAAAGATGGCCTCTTCTTGGTCTCTTTTGCCAACATGAGCCATGTCCCTCCTAGGCAGGAGGGGTCTGGAGCAGGGAGGAAGGAAAGAATGAAACTCGAGAGCAGGTAGAAAGCACAAGTAATGAGAATAAGGATGTGGTATTGGAGTGTAAAGGGGGAGACGAGCCAACCATTGCTGCCTTTTGTGTCACATCAACACTCTCAGCCCCATAAGGAGGAAGAAATGGGGCAGACAGACTCTGGGTTGCTGCCCACACTCTCCAGGCTTGGCACAGGGTGAGCTGCTTAGTTTCTAATGTAAGGGAATTTTCTTTGGCTGAACTCACGGAGAGAAAGTTTGTACAGGTTACTGGACCATTTTGACCTTTTGTCTGCTTTATCAAAGGCCAGGGAAGAGATTTTGGGGTTTGTTTTTATGTGGGGCCAGAGCTGACTGACCACATATGTTCATGGCTTTGATACAAGCTCAAGTCCTAACTGATAGAATAAATTAACTCTGGCAGCTCAGGTACATATTGCTCTTCTTAGTCAACAGTTGAGTGACTTTACCACTGGCTGGCTGATGGAAATGGAAGAGGGAGGCTTTGAACCTGGGAAGTGCTGAGCAGGAGCTGCTGGGACACATCACCCTTGTCCTGCAGTAGGACAGGGCCATGTTGTGGAGAGAACTTAGCAAGACTTTGCATGAAGGGTTAAATGGATATATTCTGCAGAACCCAGTAAAATTGCATTGATAAACTGTAATTCAGAAAGCCATTCTAATAAATTGTTGTTTCCCCTGTGGGGAAGAAAGCTTTATTGTGAGGTTGGATGCCTTGGTGGTAGCTCTTATGCACCATATACAACCTTGTTCTTCCACCATCAAGACTCAGCAGGTGATAAAGAGTTCTAACTGTGCTATTTCCAACCCTCCATTTTGATTGATCCTCAAATTATAATTTTAACAGTACACAAAAACTTCATGTTTCTTTGTGATTACGCTTAAAATTCTACGGCTATCCAGGCATCTAAAATATTCCACAGACAGACTCTCTGCTTTGACTCACCATTTGCTATTTATGGTCTTCTTGCAGGGAACCATGTTTCATTCTCTTAGTTTCCAGTTACTCATCACTACATGTGTGCTAATTTCATCAGCCCCAGTGGATGCTAATTTGAAGTCTTTTGCACAACCAGTGAACCTTGCTGTATCCAGTCTTCCTTTCCTGTGTCTGGAGATGGTCTCCATACTTAGCTTGCAGGTTTTCTACTTTCTTCAGGAGTTTCCCCAATTAGCTGTGTTGCCCAGCTCTCCTCAAAATCCAAAGGCACACAGACTGAAAACAAGGAGCATCTCTCCACTTAGACTGATGTGTCCTTAATTTTCAAGGTTGGGCAGTCATGGCCAAAGGCACTGGTGAAACTTAAGAGATCATAGAAAGTGCTTTGCTATTGTAGACTGTGTGTTTCTTCCGCTTTTATACAATAACTGTTGTAGATGCCTTACAGTCTAACTGTAATTCTCTTGTAAGATTGGATGAATTCTGGGTTGGTCATATGAGATTAGTTACTGGGAAGAGACTTGAATTGGTATGTGCTTTGGATTTGGCTGACAGTGACTTAATGTGCCTGTAGATGACGGAGATGCTGTAGGCTGTAGCAGTCATCTCCGCCTGTGATGTGTGGTGGTGGGTTTGCTCTTGAGCTTGTTTTGTCTTCGGCTGCTTGTTTGTTGTGGTCATTGTGTTTTCATGTTCTGATTTTTTATTATCATGTAGCCGTGGAGACCACCACTGTGCACTGCCTCCTGTTGTTGTGGCTTCCTGCTAACCCGTGTTTGTTGTGGAAGATAATATGTGTTGGTGTTTTTCGGCTTGTTCCTTTGCTCTGGCTGCGTGATGTTTGTGTTGTAGCCATAGATTTCCGTGGTAAACCCTTTGAGCTTGTTAAAAAAAGAACAAACAAGTTTTCCCTTTCTAGTCATTTGTGAAACTCAAACATGATCTTGTTCAGCGCAACCACGAAAACTTGGAGATCAAACTCAGTAAATTGGTAATGTCCCACAACACAGAAATTCCCTTCTTCCGCCTTTCCGCTCTTGTCTTTCCACAGCTAGATTCCTCCTGCCAACTCCAAGCAGGAGGGAGATTTGCATACTGTGAAGAGGGCTGGTTATGCACCCACCGAGTGGGGTTGGACAGTAATGATGGACCAGCACCTGAGCAGAACCATGTCTTTGGTAAGAGAAGGCTTCAGGCTCTAAAATGCAAATTCATGCCTTTACCAGCCTTATAATTCCATAAATTGCAGAAGAATAAGGGAAATGTAGAGGAGGGTTTGGGGGGCAGAGGGGCGTGTTTATGTCAAACTTTTCCATGCAAAGAGAAATAAGCTTTTTTTTAAAAAGCTGTTTTGGTCATTTCTTTAGAAGCTTCGCTCAACTTCAGTGCCAGACATCTCCATTTACCTGTATGGATTAATTCAGGATTTTATGAGCCTGGTGTTTTTCCCAGAAGATAACCCCCTTGGATAATCAGATTGGGAAAGAGTAGCTGCAAGGTACTCAAAATGAGATGTTTGAAAGCTCATTGTGAAAACCTTTCCCAGGTCTTTTCTTTTTAGCAATTTGAAAGTCCTATTCTCCCTCCCCCCAGATATGATCAACAACACTGAAATTCAGACAGTTGTAATCAGCCCTAATAGGAGCAGAAAAGCCAAGTGCCATGCATTATTATGCCTCAGCCCCTGTAGTGCCGGTATCCGGAACCTCGCTTGCGCTGGGATAACAGTAACCAGATGTGAGGGCAGTAGTTGCAATACTGAGTTACTCGTCAGAAATCCAGCTTGCCCTATGGATTTTTGCAGTTCTTGTTAAGGCCCCTTCTTACTGAACGCCTTTTATTTTCTCTCTCTCTCTCTCTCTCTCTCTTTCCTTCTCCTTTTCTGCAAGGTTATTTTATTTTTTTGCAGGATCAGCTCCCTTGGCTGATTCACCGTGTGGCTCCATAAATAGTTAGATTGGCATAATTGAGGGGTGAATGGGATTTGGGAGTGAGTGGCTGGTGATGGAGGAAGGAGGGGGAGTGTGATGGGATAAGCTGGGCTTACCACCGAGAGAAATGTTTGTGGAACCATGGCTTTTCCACAAGGAGCCACAAGTCTATCGGAGAAGCAGAGAAATGCCATGACCACTGGAGGAGTGAAACTCCGCTCTCTGGGCCAGACACTGATATCATTGCTCCAAGAGTATTGTCTTTGGCTTTGACCTGATGCAGACGTGCATACCCGTAGCTTAACACGCTGAGCAGTTGAACAGGGGGAGGCACAAGACTCCTTTTGAAGTCTGTAGGGCAATGCTGCTCTAAACATCTCTGACATCAAGGCAGAGAGCCCCATTGGCTGCTTTGGCACTGAATTAGGCTTAAAAGTTATGTTAAATATTTGCCTAAATTGTTACAGAATTGGGACTTTACTCCAAAACCAAATTATAAAGTTTGAAGAAAGATAATTGTTCTTATTTGTGGCTTGGTCTGTGTGTCCACACAGATGCTTGGCCTGTTGGGTGCTCATGCCGACAGAAGAGAGGGGCTAAGAAAGTAGTGCTGAGAGGAGGAGTAAGGGATGAAAGCATAGGTCCTAGACTGATTTTGGGTGGTTGCAAGATAGCAACCCAAGGATGCAGTTTTCCATAACATAACCTCCCCACCCTCACCCCCAAAATGCACTCCCAGTGTTTCCATGCTGTTCCCACTGCCTTCCAGTGGAAAATCAGCCCCACCACTGAAGAAAAACAACTTTCCTTTTGGATCAACTTGTTCATCTTATAAGGAGCAGCTGAGGACCTGGGGATTGTCTGGCCTGGATAAGAGGAGCCTGAGGGGAGACCTCCTTGCTCTCTGCAGCTCCCCAAAAGGAGATTGTGGTGAGGTGGGTGCTAGTCTCTTCTCCCAGGTAACAAGTGATAGGATGGGAAGAAATGGCCTCAAGTTGCACCAAGGGAGGTTTAGACTGGATATTAGGAAAATATTTTTCACCAAAAGGGTTGTAGAGCATTGGCAGAGGCAGCTCAGGGGAGTGATGGAGTCTTCATCCCTGGAGATGTTTAAAAGACAAATAAATGCGGTGCTTAGGGACATCGTTCACTGGTGTCTTGGCAGTCCGAGGCTAGCGGTTGAATTCAGTAGTATTAAAGATCTTTTCCTGGCCAAATGATTTGGTTCTGTCTGATCCATCCTGCAGCTTCATTATTGCCAGATCTGACCCCAGGGAGGTTGAGGGGACACAGGCAGAGTAGTGGAATGGACAGTAAGCAGTAATGAGCTCTTCCAGAGCAGGGACAAGGTTACACGAGTGCACTGTGGGCAAGGGAGGGCGAGTCTGGCATCTTCCAGTGACTGTCCCATCAGTCAGCCTGCCAACACTTGGTTTATGGCAACTTCAGTTCAGTGTTGTCATCAGCTCTGTCCACTTGCTTGCAGGCATCCCAAGCTGTTGTAATTTGTGTGGAGTATTTTTAACCATGAAATCAGCATCTTCTAGACACACCGTGACCACAGAACGGCTTTCAGCACAGGGGTGTGGAGAAAAAGGAAGGATTTGTTTTGGTTCCTGACTGCTATAAAGTCTCCCTGGAAAGTGAGGGCCAGGGCTCCTGTACTGGAGCTCACTCAGCTACGAGTCCTCAGGGAGAAGCTGGGGATGTGCATGTGGATATGGGCAGTGGCACATTCCTAAGGCATGTGCAGAATTCCCCCAAATGACCACAGCACTTTGCTGAACAGCTATCAGAAGGTTTCTCACCCTTCCTCAAGGGAGGATGCTGCACTTCCAAAAAAGACTCCCAACGGATATAATGATATTCATCCGGTTCTGTTACAACCGTTGCTCTTCCTGTGGCTGTTTTGCTCTTCATTCTCTCCCTGGGAAGAGGTTGTTCTCTTGAGCAACAATGTCCCTAAACCAGTTTGGTTTCTGCCGTGTCCATATTTAGTGGGACTGTTTCTTATTTAAAGCAGCCTTTGCATGGGTGGGAAGATGCTTGGTGCCATGTGAGCGATGTTAAATGGGCTTTGCCCCCTGGTCTGTAGCTGGAGAAAATGTGTGAGAGATTTCCCTGCCACTAATAAAGCATTGTTTGCCTTCCTCTTTGGGGGTGGGATAGATTTGGGGAGAGAAGAAAAAATAGGCTTTCCAGTGGGACATGAATGTTTCTGCCTGTGTTCCCACATTGTTCCCAGCCTTCTGCCAGAGTCCAGCTGTATGACATGGGCCTCCAAAGAGTAAATGAGATTCCCCGATGGATGACGCACGCGATCATGACTTGCTGCTTGCGTGGAAGAGGCGACAGCCGTCTTGTGGGTGGTAGAGCACATGTCTGGTGGGGAGGAGGGTGTTGGAGGCAGCGTGACCTCAACCAGCAGCATGAGCTGGACCTTGGGCTTCTGCAGGCGTTTGACCCAGACCTTTCTATGGCCCTGGTGTGGTTGTAGAAAGACTGTAACTTCTTAACAGTCCTTTGAGAAATGTTAACTCCTCTACAGATGCATATTGGGGCCCATCACGGGCTGACAGGTACCCCTGTGCACACAGGTTCTTGGAGAGAAGAAAGAGAGAGAACGCTAGGCTCCCAGGAGGTGGGAGCAGAGGAACGACCTCCAGCAGCAGCCAAGAGTCTTTGCTGCAAATGCTTCCAGGGAGGGAATTTGAGGAAATGCTTGGATAAGAATAAGTAGAGCTGGCAACAAATGTGCATTTCATTTTATGAACATTTCATGGTGAAACTTAAAACTTCCACAAAATTTGGGGGACTGGATAGCTCAGGGGATTAGTAATGGGATACAGAGCCTTTCATCTCACCAGTGCCTTTTCAACTGCAGCTCAAGTCAATACCAGCAACTGAAAGTTGTTAC
This sequence comes from Coccyzus lansbergi, assembly GCA_033558105.1. Lineage (NCBI taxonomy): Eukaryota > Metazoa > Chordata > Aves > Cuculiformes > Coccyzidae > Coccyzus > Coccyzus lansbergi. The sequence goes on from JAUMJK010000165.1 coordinate 513,299, forward strand.
CATCTGATGGCTTATGTGTAATGAGTTGATGGTCTCACTCCATTTCCTGGTAGTCAGGTATCTGTGGCTGACGCACACAAACGCACCATAAAGCCTGGCTGCTTGCCAGCCTCGTTGGCAGCCTCTGCCAACAACTGGATGAGACCGAGAGTGAAATATCCCGTTTGCTTCTCGCTAGGAACTTTATTGGGCAGTATCCTGGCATGTGTAGTGTGTGAGAAACTTGGAAGGTGGGAAAGCAGTGGGCCAATTTAGAAGAGTGATTTTATGTAGACATCTTCCATCTGCACTGAGTTCTACAAGGAATCATGTGTCGTCGCAAGGACCTCCCCCTCGGATGCTCTCCTCTCAGCAAAGCTGTGATGCATGTGCAGTTTATGTTTTGCAAGCAGAGCAAGGACATTATAGCACAGGGCTTTCTGTTCCAAATAGCGTCACTGCTTTTCTCCCCCTTCCCCAAAGTGGTTCTAAATGGAACCTGGAGCACATTTTACAAACGTTTGTTTATTAATGTGTCTGTGATCTATCTGTAGCGCAGGGCTGCACCATCATCCCTATTTCCAGCTGTGGAAACTGAGGTGGAGAGGAAACCAAGTAAAGAAGTATTCCCAGATGAAAAATTCAAGAGTTTGTGGGTGCTGACCCTCTGCCAGGTCTGATAATGGATTTAGACCATTGGTACACTCTCTGCTTCTCCCCCTGTTGGGACATCTGCCCTTGATGTTCCTTCCCATCATGGATCTAAACGGACCCTCAGAAGAAACCTAAGAAAAAAGCTGTTGCTTGGGGGATGTGTTCTTTCTCCATTTTGTGCTCTAGAGGCCAGATAGGTAGGACATGGTTTGGAACAAGGTGAAGATGCCCAAGCATAGTTTTTATTGGTTCTGTTCAAAGTTGTGGTGTTGAGATGAAAAACCAGATACAGAGAAGACTGAGCTGTGGGGCTTGTTGTGGTCCCCAGATGAGAGTCCATGGAGGATGGCGGTTCTCTGATGGGGCATTTAAGTCAGCATCCACCTACCCTGGACATTTCCATCCCTCTCTATCAGGATTATCCCTGTCCATGCCTGAGGGGAACAGTTATGGAGGAGTAAACTGTCCTCGTGAGCATCTATGGACCAAAGCAGTGGTGTGGTGAGGCTCTCTGTGCCCTGCTGGCTTTTCCGTGATTCTTACAGAGCCAGGCACAAGCAGGATGTTAATAAAAAAATGTCATCAGCTCCCACTGGCGTTATTTTTAAGCACTTTGTATATGTTACTTGTCTATATGTATCTCTGGGCTGTTCTTTCCCCCCCTCCTGCTGCTTGTCAATCACCTACAGAGCCTTTATTTTTTTTTCTTTTGGTTAAACCCAACATCTGTAGACCTGTTCTTGACAAAAATAAAGCCATCCATCTCCTTTGGCTGGCCCTTGTGTCATGTAAGCTCAGGAAAACTGGCTCGGACAAGGTTTACAGTAGCTGTCGCGGCCCACAGTGGGAAAGGCACTTATCTGTAGAGGAGGGTTAGCAGTTCTCAAGAATGCATCCTTCCCTCGGACTGAGGGGGTGGCTTTTGTTTATCCTCTGGCACACAATGAAATGATGGGAAAACATGCTTGGATGCACTGCAGCAGTAAGGTGGGGCAGGGCAGTGGTTAAAAATGGAACGGAGCCTTTGATCCCTGGCCAGAGCAGATGACTCCCAGGGTTTGGGTATTAGGGTGGACGTCATGTTCTTTCTCTCCATCTCTGTGTACAGATCGAAGAGTTCCCCTCCTACCTAGTGAGTAGAACAAAACCTCCAAGGCAGGCCTGGGGAAAGAGAAGGATCACAAGTGAGGTCAGAAGGAAGGAGGGAGGGGTTTGGGGAGCCCCGCTGGCCCCCACTGCCATTGTGCCTGCCTCAGGTGGGTGCTGGAGGAGAGGGTGCAAGCCCAAGCTTCCCAGCAGCTGACCAAGGAGGGGAGCGTTGCGGCCTTGCCCTGGGGAGAAGGCTGGGGCCAAGCAGTGAGTCATGACAGCAACTTGGGTTTGTGACATTGCTTTTCCTGTTTATCTCCCCCACCGTCTTCCCCAGAAAACACAATGGAAACTCCATAATCCAGGAGATAGCCTGGGGCATACCACAACTCCAGAGGGTCCTCGCAGGAGGCTCCAAGTCCTCCCCGGATTTCCCAGCAGTCAGACCAGGTAGTAAATAACCATACAAGTCCAAAAGATCGAAGGGGAGTGATAGAAGTATTACGTGCTTGCGCTTAGTCCTGCTCTATCCCAGATCTGGAGTGAGATGCTCAAAGACTCCAGAGTGCTGACTCCTTGGAGCCAGAGTATATCATCTGTTAAGTCTCTGGCACGACAGACTTACTTTAGAGTGAGCGAATTAAAGGTTGTCTCTCACAATCTGGTTAATGCCAGATGCCAGAGCAGACAGAGAGAAACAGAGGGATGATAGATACTCAGATATATGGATCAGTCTGTGGCTCAAGACGTGTTTGTTTCTTACTCCGTTTTGATTCTGTAGTCTAGGTATATTGGTTTTATTATTTATAGTGTCAGGGAGAGTAATCATGTGTGTTTGAATTTATTTGCTGTGCTATGTAGCTGATTTGGAATGTGTCCTGTCGTGGGTTTTTTGTTATTTTTTTGCTAAGAAGCTCAGCAATTGTTTGGCACCGAGTACAGGAAAACAAAAAAGTCCAAGACTTCATTTAACTGTTCACTTCTTCAGCACTTCACCACTGCATAAGCATTGGAGATAACCAGGGGACCATGTGTGGCTTCGATTCAGCAGGTCGTTGGTGGAATTTAAGCTAAAAATGGTAGGTGCAGTAAGGATGGCTTTGCTCGAGGCAGTAGCAGCGCTGCCCCGGAGATGGAGCACAGCAGCTGTTGAGCAGCAGCACCAGAGCCTCCGCCAGCACCGCGCAGGGAGCCAGGAGGGAAAGAGGATCCATTACATTGCAAGTTAGCTTTAAACTCACTTCAATGTTTTAACATGAATCATTCATTCCACTAGTGAGATGACTGAGGAGTCTGGGCAAAGAAAAAAAGAGGAATGCTGTGGAGGAACATCTAAAGGGATGCAGGTGGGAGACTTGGACACAAGGGCTTCAGCAGCTTGAAGACATCCTTCAGATGTTTGTGTGGGAATCCTGATTTTCCCCTTTTATTGATTAAGAGACTTGAAGCTCTAGACTGATTTTTCTCTTTACATTAGTGTGTTTTTATTTCTCTAGGGGGTCTGTTCTGATACTGAAGCTGGTGAAGGGGCTGGAGAACAAGTCTTACAAGGAGCGGCTGAGGGACTTGGCATTGTTTAGCCTTGAGAATAGGAGGCTAAGGGGTGACCGGAATGCTCTCTACAACTACCTGAGGTTGTGGAGAGGAGGGAGCTGGGCTATTCTCCCAAGTGACAGGCCTCAAGCTGCACCAGGGGAAGTTCAGACTAGAAAGCAGAAAGAAAATTTTCACACAAAGGGTTGTTGGGTCCTGGAACAGGCTGCCCAGGGAGGAGATTGAGTCAGCATCCCTGGAGATGTTTAACAGGTGGGTAGGCGAGGTGCTCAGGGACATGATTTAGTGGCAGATAGGAATGGTCTGACTTGGTGATCTAGGAAGTCTTTTCCAATCTGGTGATTCTCTGATACCATGGGGCTTTGCTTCAGAGCTGAGCCAAGTCTCCACAGCTGCAGTGACTCTTAACTGGGAGGAGACATGGGAAGTCCAAGGAGGAGGGAAGGCAATGGTAAGGCAAGGAGGGAGGCAGTGTGTATTCTCTGTTTGAGGTACCAGAAGCAAAGAGAGTAGATTTTGTAGCCCTCTTAATAAGGGTTAGAAAGATTGCAGTGCAGATGGTAACGTGGTAGTTGTCCCTTTGGTCACAGAGCTGAACCTGAGTCAGGAAACTCTGGACCCCAACATGCAGAAATGTATGGCTGGGGCAGGAAACTTGTCTCTTCTGAAAAATTAGGGCTCTTGAGGCACTGAGCATTGAGTCATGTGGTCCTGGACAGAAGACAAAGGTCACCCTTAAGCCTCAGAGCTCCTCAACAATTCAGTTCTCTAGTGAGTTCCTCCTCGTGTGATGCTGTGTCAGGGATTTCCCTGATTACATCTCTCTCTTGAACAAACAGCACAGCCTGTGCAGCCCAAAGCAGAATTGGAGACGTGTCATCGTAGCACAGGGGATGGTTCTGGCCTGTTGCATTTGCAAAAGTAATTTCAATGCAACATTAGGGCCAGGAAACCCAACTCGCATAGCCTGGAAGCTTCACATTGTAAGTAGGTTTAGGTGTCATTAATTCAGCTGCTTTGCTCGCCTGTGGTATTAACTACGCTTGTTTTCCTTATTGCATGCAAAACCTGACACTTTGCTATTTCTGACTTTTGATCCGAACCAAACTTGAGACCCGGCCTGCCTCATACACAATTTGGATGAGTGGACGCTTCAGGAGATGCCTTAGTTTGTGCATTTGTCCTCCTCAATATGATTTTTTTTACTCTTAACTTCTACTTTAGGGATATATTTATCATTACTCTGCATTCGGGGAAGAGATACTGCTGCGGGTTCCTTCTTTATCCTTTGCAGTTTCTCATTTGCAAGATACTGGAGGGGAAGGAAGTGTACAAATGCTTGGTTTTAAACATGTGCAGCGTTGCCCATCCCAAAGGGGTTTCAAGCTGTGTTACCCTTCACATAAACGTGTATGTTTGGATTATTCTCTCTGTCTGGCTGTTGAAAATACCAAAATTTGCAGTGATTTCACTGCTATTATACAAGTAAAGCATTTCCATGCAGGCTGGTATAAAGAAACAAAAGGTTTCTACTCCCCTCCAGGCTACTCGGATGGGAGCCAGTGTGGGCGTGGACTGAGGCGCTTGGGTCTCAGCACCGTCTTTTTTCTAGAGGTACCCTCCAAGGTGTATTGATGTTTCTGTGGCAAAATTCAGTGCAGAACACAGCATCATGGGTCTCTGAGCATGTTCCCTGTACAACTTGTCCAACCTTTCTTCCCTCTCTGCTCCGTTACACTGAAAAGAAAAAACAGATTTCAACTAAAGTCAGAATCCAAGAGTGTCAGCTTCAACTAAATTTTCCAGCAGATGAAGCTGGCATGACTTCCTTTAGCTTTCATGTTTTGTTTGGATAACGTCAAAAGGCTCTTGTTTCAATGGCCTAGGATCTTGTCATTTCAGCACTAGCATTTTGCTTCATCTTGCTTTCCCCATTACAGTAAATAAACTTCTTGCTGTTACAGTGAGCAGTGGGGTTGGTGACCCCACACAAGGTCTAAGAGACCTTTAAAGGGAATGGATGATTCCTGTACCTCTTCCAAAAGGGACTCGGAGACCCTGGCTTCGTAGGGTGACTAAGGATAGGGAAGGACTTCCCACCGTGGTGACATACTGAGAGGTATGGGGGAGGAGCTGCTTGCCTTTGTGGTCTTCAGTATTTGGCACCAAATTGTAGCAGAGTTACTCTCATCCATGAGAGCACTTTGGTGTTACCAGAAGAGAAAAGATGTGGTTTTCTTCCTAGTGGAAAACTCCAAGACGTTTTACTTTGTAGAAAACTTCAAATTTTTGGCCATTTTTGTCCAAATGGGAATCCAAAGGAGTTTTATTACATGGGAAGTTAGGATGGATAGGGGATGTTGAATTCTGCCTGGCTACAATGCCCAAGATTGTTGGGCCCGAACATGGGACTTGGAAAAGCTGCCTTGGGCTGCAGCAAATAGTGCTTGTTTGGGGTTTAATCCATAGAGAAATGTTGGAAACAAAGATACTTCCGAGGCTTTGAGGAGCACGGCTCCCCCAGCTTTGGTGCTGTTGAGTGTGGTAATGCTGGTGTTCCCTTCTTTCATCCCAGCACTCTACTTCAAGGGGTTTATTTTAAATTAACTGATTTAAATTCATGGGAGGATAAAGAAAAATCCTTCCCCCATGTTCTTCATGGTGGGAAAAAAAAAAGGCAACCTAAGCTGTGAAGAACAGGTGAAGGGTCCTTACGTTAAGGTGGGATTAGTTATCGTTGCTCACTGTTTGGTTTTCGGGCCCATTGATGTTTCCAAACTAAAGCCCCAGGGATGATTTTCCCATTTATGAGGCTGAACTGCTTGTGTATGTTCCTAAATTCATTGCGTGCGTTTGCATCAAAGCTAACAACGTTACTCAGCAGGTACCGCCAGTGAAACCACAGACCTATGAAAGCACAGACAGTTCTTTGGAAACACTTTATCTCCCATGTAGGTGCCAGTGGGGAAAGGAAATGGGAACTCTGCTGCTTTCTTTCCTGGCTTTGGTTACAATCTCTTCTCACGACTGTGAGCCATTAAGCAGGACATGCTGCCTTCTCTCAGTGCCTGCACTAGATGGTTGCGTTTACTCAATCCAAAGATACATGGTTGCATTTTGAATGAAAACTACATCTGAAACCAGTTTTATCAGTTTCCTGGAAGATGACAAGGAGAAAATATGTGAAAAATGTCTTTTCATTACTGTTTTTTTATCAAGGGGTTTTTGTCCTTTGTTACCCATTGCATCAAACTTCTTTGTCACTTGACCATGAGAAAATGTTTTTACTCAATAAAAAGGAGACCAAAACCTCATGGATTCATTAAGGGGGGGTGACTGGTGTGACTGGAGATACCTGATGCTGAGTGCGAGGGAAGCGTCAACTCTGGGACCTGTGCTTTAGTCTGGGATTTTAGCATTTATTTGCCTTGCTAGTGATGTTTTGGGGCAGGGAAAGAGAGAAACATTTCTCCTGCTTAAACCAGCCATGCAGGAATGAGCTTGGTGCTGTGGGTGAGCTCAGCTCTGCTTGCAGGTAAATGAGAAGAGCAACCGGTGCCTTGATGAGCTCCTTCTTTCCCCCATCACTTGGACATGGAAGAGCAGCAACCCAGTTTGGCTGCACTGGGGTTCCTGGTATGATCAGCCGTGCAAAGGAATAAGAGGGTATTTGACAGTCCATAATTATCTTGCATAGAAACAGGGCAAGAAATGTTCTCACTTTCAGTGGCTTCCCCACTAGACAATATATTTTCCCATTCCTCCCAGTGGAAGCACTTTTCCTATCAGCGTAACAACATATTAGTTAGGTCACTTCACAGCTATGAGGCTGTTGTGTGGATTCCCTCTCTTCTAGGAATTCTGCTGATGAATCATCGACGCTTACAGCCGTAGATTGATGTCTTTATTCACACTTAATGCTAATACTTGGCCGCAAAAGTAATCCTGTGGAATCCAATGGGACTAGCTGTGGAGTTACATACTATTAAATCTTTGGCCTTTTAACAGAGCAATGGGTTACAGCCAGATTTGTGAGTAGAACTGAAATGCAGTGCTGGCTTTTGGAGGGGTTAGGAGTAGCACAGGGCAAAATTCTTCATGATGAAACCTAGACCCATGTGAAAATTCCCTGCTTTGTTGTAAACCCTTGGATATGATCCTTGGGGGAAAGGCGGTCAGGCCCACCTGGCCTCGCTTCTCAGAGTGACCGCTGGGGTTGGGAAAAAATTCCATCCCTGGTTAGGGCCTTTTCTTGGGGGTTTGGGTTTATTTTTTCATTTGTTCACCGTGTTGTTAATTAAGATGATTCAGAGCATCATTTTTCCAGAGGGAGGAGAACCTTTTAATCTGGATGCAACAGGGCATTCTGTCTTGTGTGGAAGAAGCAGCCACAGCAGATGCAGTCCCAATTTCAAGGAAGGGATTTTGGATCTGATGGTGCTGCTGTTAATCGTAGGAGAGCATTGCTCCGGCCTCCACCCAAATTCTAACTGTGCTGGAATTTTCTGAAGTGATGAACTTCAGCTGTAACACTAATCGAGATTGGGAGAGGTGGATTAAGTGTTTTGGAGGAGGAAACCTCCTTACTTTAGACCCAGCTTTAGAAAGTTGGGATGTATCAGTGGTGTCCAGCAGATGTGTTTTCCTGTATGTCAATGGGCAAAAATGAGTAGGAGGAGAAGAATCCCACTTTTTTGATTGTTCCTTGCCCTCTGCAACCTTGCTGGAGGATAGGGAACAAGAGTGTTCCCAGCTATGTCCTGTTACAGTGAGGGAGTATTAGCCTGTCCCTTCCCTCGCAGATGAGGCTGCAAGTGGCATTATGATTGTAAAGAGAAAAAGGGATCCAGACCTGGTGAATCAAGATGTTCCTGTGCCTTTCTTGACAGTATCTAGGAAAAACAAAACTAATAAACCAGTTACAGATTGCAAATCTTCATTCAGTGAACTCTTAGAAGTCAGCCTCAGGCACGGGGCTGCAGCCTCAGCAGTGGAGAGGAGGAGGATGCAGTTCCCCATGCGATGCCCTGGTGTGACAAAGCCCTGCTCAGGCAGGAGCAGAGAGGAATTCCTGGAGCACAGTCGTGTCCCGGGTGCCATGACAGCCCTTTTCCCTGTGCCCAAGTCAAGAAACACCAGCAAACAGCAGTGACACTCCAGTGCAGCTGTATAAAATTACACTGCAGGGGAGGAGAGTGGGGAAATGAAGAACAGCCATACATCCTCCCTTGGACAGGTTTGGTTTACACTGCTCCGCCGAGGGCTTGTTTTCTTTTATACTCGATTGGATCATGGCAGTGAGGGCTGTACATGAAAACATGACCCAGCGTGGCAGGTCCGTGGCTTATAGCATTGCTGGTCCGTTTGCCTGATCTCCTGAAAGACCCATCATGGAAGCCTTGGAGCCTCTTTTTTTCAGCTTTTCCCTCCCCCTTTCCCCTCTCTCAAGGTGCTTTTAATCCTTTCAGTTAATATGAGATTAAGATAATGAGTCAAGGAGAAGAGAGGGCTGGGGGTGGCAGGGGGAAGGGAGAAAGAAAAGAAAATAGAAAGAAGAGAGATTCTTCTGACAGATAATTAGGGAGATTGGTTTACCAGACAGGGACTAATGCTGGCTTCCCAGCTCAAACAGTCCCTTGTGACTCATTTTGTGACTTTAATTTCTATGGGGTTCCTTAAGCAGGTGCCCTCTGACAGGTAGTCAATAGAGGACTTCTGGCTGAGCACCAGCGCCTCTTCGGAGAGGTCAGATTTGGAGGTCAGAGAGCAAGGCCTGTGAGGTTGGCAGGTCAGGAGCCATCACGGTGACAGATGAACCTAAACGTGTTCCCTTCTCCCGGGCTATCCCTTGCAGAGCAACAGCGCTGGCGTCTCTTGAGACCAGCCCCCTCTTTGCTAAGAGACATTCTCGTTTGTCTCCCGCTCGCACCTCTCAACTGCTCTTCATTAGCCAGAGGATAGGGCTTGTTTGCAGCCCTCGATCCGATGGTGAGAGGGTGCTGTCTCCATACCTCTCAACTGGTCCTCATTAGGTAGAACAGTCCTCTTTTGTCCTGCATGAAGCCCCCTTTGTTTCTCAGCCACGGCAGGGCTGTGAGAGCAGAACCTTAGACAAAACAATGCAGCATTATTTAGCCAGAGCCTAAAGTCAAGGAGAGAGCAGTGTTTCGGGAAGCTCTCACTGCCCTAGCATGTGCATGTGTAAACGCTCGCGGATTCTAGCTGGCTGACTGGCTGTCCTCCCTGCTTTCAGCTTGGTTCCACTTGCTGGTGATTCTAGCTGGAGTTTGCACCATCTTCCACCAGCCGATGTTGCGTTACCCCTCCACAAAGGTATTTCTAAAGTGGTGTAGCTAAAAGGAACCCCTTCCTTCAGCTCTTCCCCTGGCAGGGAGCAGTTTTTATTGTGCTTCTCTGTGTTCTGGGGGGATGCTCAGCACTCATTCTTTTCCTTGAGCGATTTGCGCAGCATCATCTGCTCTGTCAGCATCTCCTTGCTTGGTGTGAGGGATCCGTGACCACTTTGCTTTCACCCCTCCCAGGCTGCCTCCTTGCTGCCAGCAGCTGAGGTTGTGTTGGCTGGAGCCTGATTAGTCATTCCATCTGAGATTTCTTTCAGATTGAGGATAATGACGGCAAAAAAGAAATTAATTTTCTTTATAATTAGATTCCCACTTTTCCCTGAAGAGCTGATGCCTCTTCAAAAAGCAGCGTCTATCATCTCCGTGTTGGTGACTATGATGCTGCCGCAAAGTGGTATCACCACAGGAGTGCCTGGTAGGTTATAAATCGGGTGGCAGAATTAAATGCTTACATGCCTGAAGTGCCAAGGTTGGGCACCTGATCCCATTAACCACTTCTTTCACCTAGAAACAGCTGGAGCAAAGCTAAGCATCGGCTGCAAAATACCTCATTCGAGTAAGAGCTGCAAGGGCAAACTGAAAAGAAATGAACACAACTGTTGTGCTTTTGGGTCCCATCCACTGCAAAAAAAAGTGAGAGGACTGGGATTAAACAATGTCAGACCCCTGAGAAAGAAAACAAAGCCTAATTTTTATTTTTTTTTTTTTATTTGGAGAAGCCAAAATGCTGCTTGCAGTGAACAAGGTTTGAATAAGTAAGGTCATATTTAAGTTTAAAAAAGAAAACCCAGTGTGGATCAAACCACAGCAGAACTTCATAGATGCAGAGTGAGGACAAGAAACTCATTGTCTGTGTGCCAATGATCCAGAGAGAGGACCTTCTCTGTCCTATGCAGGACTCTAAATATGGAAGTCGTCTATAAATCCAACCTGATTTGCAAGTTAATTGGAGTGGGGAAACCAGGACAGCAGTATGGAGAAATAGGGCTTTGTGGGTTTCCTGGTACACCTCTCCCAAAGAGATCCTCCTTCATTTGGATAATGTTTCTGTGTCCTGCGGGGCAAGAATTTACACTGACATCTCTGTGCCAAGACTGTTGCGTCATTTTGGTCAAGGTTTGTTTTGATACAACCGCAGACAGCGTCACGTGTTGCACAACGTCCAAACTAACATTGCAGCCACCTTGGGAAGCCCTTGCCTGGCGACCTCAAGCCTTGCCATTGAATCCAAAGAGTGCTGTGGGAACTGAAGCAAGGGCTGCAGTTCTGCATCTGCAGTCTGTTCGGTATTGGATGTTCCCTCCCTATTGTACATTTTAATTCCGTGCAACTCGTGCAGAGAAACTGGTCGAGGCCTCCTGTGTGACTCAGAAAGCGGTGACACACACACACGGGTTGAACGTTTCTGGCAAGCAGATGTTTTAGTGGGCAGCTAAGAATTTTGTTGGGGGAGCTGGTTGGTGTTTTTCCTGTAGAAACCTCCAATGCTGTTCGCAGAAGGGCTGGAAATTCTGCGTGAGTGGCTTTGAGAAAGGGTTATATCCAGTGGTTTGGTTGCAGTTTGGTGCCTTGTTCTCATTTAGTATTACCCCCGTGCCATCTTGCTGGTGAGGGGGTTTTGGTACCACCACAGCACCGTGTGTTAGATGTCCAGCGCTCAGCACACCTGCAGCAGGCTGGTCATCCCAAGGGGACTGGGTCCACGAGGTAAACTGGTTGTTGTTTGCTCCTGGAGGTTGGATTCTCTTTGTGGCCAAGGTGGCTGAGATGAGGATCTGTTACAGTGCTGGGCTTCAGGACAGACTGAGAGAGTTGGGGTTGTTCAGCCTGGAGAAGAGAAGGCTCTAGGGAGAACTTAAAGCAGCTTCCAGTACTGAAAGGGGCTCTGGAAAAGCCTGGGAGGGGCTCTTGATCAGGGAGTGCAGGGACAGGACAAGGAGGAATGTTTTTAAGCTGAAAGAGGGAAGATTTAGATTAGATACTAGGAAGAAATTCTTCACCGTGAGGAGGCCCTGGCCTAGGTTGCCCACAGCAATGGTGGCTGCCCCATCCCTGGAGGTGTTCAAGGACAGGTTGGATGGGGCTGTGAGCAGCCTGATCTGGTGAGAGGTGTCCCTGCTCATGGCAGGGTTTGGAACTGGATGGGCTTTAAGGTCCCTTCCAGCCCAAACCATTCTGTAATTCCATGATAATGATTCTGTGACTGCTCCCTGTTTACAACTCTTTGAGTGTGCACATGCCGTAGCAGGGTGGGACTTTCAGTCTCGCAACTGAGGGTTTTGTATTTTGTTTCGAACTGTAAATATAACACAATTGTGTTTATATAATGCAGTTACGTGAGATGCTGCATAGGGGTTTTAAATAGAATAAGGGTTAAATTTAGCCTCTTTTTTTTCCTCCCATTGATTTTGTAGAAATAGGCTTGTGTTTGAAAGACTTCTCACCCTCGAGTTTACCACACTCTCTACTGCATGATCTCATTGCTAGTATCTCCCTCTTTCTCCACCCTTCCCTCCCGTTGTTTTCTATTCTGACTAAAGATGAGACATAAAAAGTTAAACAAACTTCTTAAAGATAGGGAACGCATCATCCTATGTGTTTATGCAGTATTAAACACAAGATCATTATCTGGCGACACTGGTGACCGGATTCACATTGGAAATAAATGAGCAAAGTTCCCATCAAGTACATGATTTACACCAGCGACGGTTTTGGCGCCAGCGTGTATAAAGATGAGCAAGAAAAAAGAAATTCAGTTTTGCAGAGTTGTACTTATTAAGGCCACAAGCATTTCTTATTTATCTCCAATTAGAAAGTGGAAAAAAATAATTGGAAAAAAAATGACTGAACATAATTACAAGGGTGAAATTTTGAAATATGAGCGCACTTATTTTTTTAAACATGACTCGGGATTTTTTTCAAGCCAGCAGCATAGTGATGGGCCCAATAACTGGATCTGAATTTCCCTGCTTTTTAGAGGCCAACACTTGGAATTTACCTCCTAAAATGAACTGAAATGATATCTGGGGTCCAGATCAAATAGCCAGTGATGCAGAGGGTTTTGGAGATAGCAGTGGCTTTGTCATACAGGATTTTAGGAGCAGCTTATCCTTAGCTTCAGTCCCTGCTGAGGTTATTTTTAAGTTTCCATTGTGATCCTCAGGTCCTGGGATCTCTGCAGTAAATGATTACTGTTTAATGCTTGGAGGCACATCCTTGGGTCAGCCAAGCTGACTCGGTCACAAACAGCGCTTCATGTTTTCATGGTTCTCAACCATCTACTCAAATTTTTTTTACATATAGGGGTTTTAGGTGTACAGACGGGATCTCAGAGTGAGAAATCCATTGTCTACTCAGGGCAGGATCCCATCTCCGAGCTGTTACTCTCCAGCCACTTTCATGCTTCTGCTCTTTTCATCAAGCTGATGCAAAGTTTCTAGCTTTCTTCCGGGACACCACAACCATGCTGTAAGAAATTCCCATGTTTTATAGCATATAAAGAAGGGGAAAGCAGGGCAATGTGTCCTGTTAGCTGTGCTGTTAATTTGTGCCTGCAGTGTGACAGACTAACCTGGCCACGGGGAGTCAGGGACTCTGCTCCTGTGGAGCTTTCCTTGCTCTTCCTTACAACTGCCCTTGGTATCTTAGATGAACATAGCTTGGTGAAAAGCTGGGAAAATTCTAGTTTATCAGGAGTTAAGATTGACCTCATTTAAAAATATTTATTTCTCTCTTTAGATAATTAAGCTTCCCAGTGCTGAAAACATCAATAAAGTCATTGCCAACTTCTTCAACTCACTGAATCTGGTTTCCAGTTGAAAATCGAGGCAAAATGAGGGTTTGGGGTAAGCTGTTAGGTCTATCTGTAAAAAATAAAAAGCAAAGTCATGATAGTAAAAATTATCTGAAAGAGGCACTTGTGGAGTAAAAAAAAAAAAAAAAAAAAATCTGTCAGCCAAAGTTTTGGTCATATCTTTACCACAGCTCCCTACAGCCTGCAAGAACCTTCCAGTTTGTCACTGGATCTTTACTCATATTTGGGAACTAGGTGCAAATGTGAACTTCCAACTCTTAACAAGGGTGGACTGTCTATAGGGAACTTGAGCGGGGAACAGGCAAAAATAGGGTTTTCTTTTAACATGGATCCAAGGCTTAAAATAATCTGTACACCCTGAGGACCTCTCTGTTATCTCACTGCTCCTTCATGAGAGCATTGCCGTTCCTTCCTGGTAGCGGAGATCTGATGCACAAAGGAAACCTGAGTAAGTTCCCACACTGTGAGGTCTGGAGCAGTTGTCTCCCAGTCGGTGTAAGATTTAAACTGGTGAATGGACTGGCACTCGTGTTGTTCCCTAGGCCTACTGATGACATACCAAGTGTACGTGACATTTATTGGTTTTAAGCTTGGCCCATGCTGTGTTTGAATTCCAGGCTTATTTTTGAAGATGGGTTGATGCTGTGTTTGAATAGGACACAAGTCAATGCCCAGTTTTGCCATTTGCACTGCCCATGGTCTCTTCCGTTGGTCCCTTCCAGGACTCCCTAACTCCATGCTAATTGGGTGCTGGCTCCAGGCTTTCTATTTTAATACTGTTTGATGATAATAATCATTCCTGCAGGATGAATGGTTGAGAACAAAGGCAGGAAATGTCCCCCTGATTAGATAGAGGCAAGGGAGCCATTGGAGGGGAAAAAACAAATGCCAAAAATGACAAATGAGGGTCCTGTAACTTCTGCCATCCTCCTGGGGCATGTGGAAGGGCCTGGAAGAAGGATACGTGAAAAAGACCATAATTTACTGGCTTGGCAAACCATATGTTGGAAGTCTTCAAGTATCATCTCCATCTGCAAACAAAGGCCAACAGGAGAGATAAGCCCAGGCAGCTACCAGAACTGAGCTGTTTTGGGCACAGTTACGCAAAGCCTCCTTCATTCCGATCATTCATTCATTCTGATATTGAAACTAGCTGTGACCTTTCCGGTTGCATTAGTGCTGTTACTGGATAAGAGGAGAAGGGGCAAAGCTCAGATGTAGATGTAGGTGATGTGCAGAATATGAGCTATGTCTGCAACATATTGTGAGTGCAGACCTGGGCAGTAGTTGGAACCTGACCTTGTTTCATGTTGACTTCTGTGGATGTAAGACCGCGTTGAGACTAAGCTTGGCATGTTCTTTGGAACGTGGCAGAGAAGTGTGAGCTGTTCTGTTCCTCAACAGCTATTCAAAAGTGTCTATTTTTGCAGAGGAGGTATTTTGGATGTAGTCTCTCTGGCTTCTCAATTTCTGGGTAAATCTACCTTTACCTAGGTATTATCAGATATTTCCCAGATCCTAAAAGAGCTTGCAGATCTCTTCCTGCAAAGGCCAGAAGGTTCTGCAGGAGCCTTCCTCAGGCTTTAGATATAAGTGCATACATTGGAATGTGAGTGCACAGAGCTTGGCCCAGGTAGTGCTCAACCCTGCTCCCTGTACAAGAGATATCATTAGGATCTGGTTTTACTTGGGCTTTTTTCTTTCTCCAAATACAGAAGTGCTTTGTAAAGGAGTCATGAGCAGTCTAGTATTTCGTGGGGGGAAATAATCAACAAAAACAAACTCTCTGACTTCAGTGAAATTGTTGTCAGGGTATTGTAGCTTCTTAAAAATGGAAAGGTTTTAATTTTCAGTGATTGAAAACTGAGTGGGAGGTGGAAATACAGGGGAGCTGGTTCTGATTAGCCCCAAGTCCCCACACGCTGTTGTGCATTCCAGTTGTATTTTTGTTTGTTAAACTGTTTCGACTAATTCTGTTTAGTGCTAGTATTTAGAGTAGTGCCTTGGGTTTGTTTATGATCATTGCCCACTGAGGTTATGAACAGAGCATGGGCATCTGTGTGAAGCTCCCAACACCAAGGACTGGCTAGAGGAGGCTCTGAGGTGCCCGGGGAACAGCATTTTCATGGCTTGGTAAAACTTTCTAAAGGTTTTCTGAACCTGAATGAAATGCAAAGGCCTGACTCCTTCCTGTATCACAGTTTTGACCATAATAGAGACAAAAACCTGACCTGGAGAACAACACTAGGTCTTGTTATCTCTGGTGTTTCTTGTTCTGGTCCTTAGAAGATCTTTGGAACAAAGTATTACCACATTTCTTGGTGATGTCTAGGCTTGAAATTGATAGAAATCTGCTGAAAGTGAATGGAAATATTCTGAACTGAAAACCTTTAACTTGAGCTCTGGGATAAAGTATGTTTTCTAATGTTACAAAGTTTTTGTTGGTGGTATTTTTGGAAGAGAAAACAACTCTTCAGGTGTGCTCTTATAAAAACGAGTCTTCTGTCTGTGTTTAGTGATAATTTATAACTGCTTTTGTAGACCTATGCTGTGAAATAAATTGGCTCAAATATATACTGGGTTGGCTCAAATGTGCTGCAGCGCCTTTTTAGTTTCTTTTATCAAGCATTTTTCATTAAAGAAATTTAGTGGTTTAAGGCATTTGATCTCCGGATGTTGTGATTTTTGTTAGCGTTTGTTTCTAGTTGTGTGTTTTCCCAGTAATCGGTTTGTGGAGCCTTTCGCCTCTGGATCTCCACTTCCAGTGTCATGTGTATTGCACAAGTCTGGGCATCTGGGTCTTCTCTCCCACCACTGAACTAGTCGGGGTCACTTTTTTGTCTGAAAAGGGGAAATATCAAATGCTTCTGCAACCATTGCTACTTGGCAGCCCTGTTGAATGGACTCAGCAGGGTCAAGAACTTAAAAACTGCAGAGGGACCTATTGGTTCCCTTCAAGATAGGATATTTCAGCCTGAGACTGAGGTGTACTAAGTTGCTGAAAGTTCTGAAATTTTTCCTTCTTTGGAGGGTCTAATGAGTAAAAATGTGGCTTCAAGTCACTCATTTCAAAACTGGCTAGATCTGTCTTCCCCATCTTGTGACTTGTTCAAGATGTGCTGGTAGTCCCTAATGTTCACAGGCAGTTGCTGAACAGTTGGTCTAGATCAGCCTCTGGAAGAGAGAGTTAGATAAGATCTTAGGAAGACATGTTTTCCTGTGAGGGAGGTGAGGTGCTGGCATAGGTTGACTAGAGAAATTGTGGAAGCTTGATCCAAGAAGGTATTGAAGGCCTGGTTGTATGGGGCTTTGAGCAACCTCATTCGGTGTGAGGTGTCCCTGCCCATGGGAAGGGGTTGAGACGGGATGGTCTTTGAGGTCCCTTCCAACCCAAACCATTCTATGAGTACTGTTTGAAGAGCTGGTCTGAGTTCAGAGGAAGGTTTTTAAAAGGTCACTGAAGTTTAAAATTCTACAATAATTTGTTCTTATCCTTTATTCCCAGTAGAAACACTTCCAAAAACATTCCTATGTCACTCCTATTCCCTTGTACCTTCATGTATGTACAAGAAGGATGCTATTTCTGAGTTTCAGTAGGTCACACTACATGAGTTGCTTGTGTATGTGCCAGATCTTCCTGTCAAGAGTCCACTTTTCCCAAAATACTGTGCTGTCGGCTCCTGTGTATTCCAGATCAGCTACCATTTTAAGCTAAGGGCTATTCCCTTTGCTAAAAAAGGGAGAAGCTATAATCTGGTTTAAGCAGACACAGCTTTGGGGCTTGGATTGTTCTCTGAAAGCACAGTCTATGATTCTGACCTTAAATAGGCTCCATAACATGTTGTTCCAGCCTCTGTGTGTGTGCGCGCGCGTTGTTAACTGTTTCCATGTTTTTGACAGATGGCTTGGTGTACCTCGTAGCGAAGCCAACATCCTGTTGAACAAACAATGAGGAGAGAGGAGGGAGGAAGAATGGGGTGTGGGAGAGAACACAGGATGACATTTATATTTTTATTTATGCAAGTGTTAGATATTTTTTAAAAAACATTATGTATGCCACAGATTGAGAATTGGGGAGAAAATGGAGCTTTGAGGCTTCATTTATGAGGAGTCTTCAAAGAGAAGACTTCTAAACTTCCCTCTAGAGACTGTGAGGCTTGTCATTGCTCTTACTTGGACTGACATCATGGGGAGTCATGCCACTGAATGGATGGAGTTCCCGGGTTATAAGTCTCTTCCAAGGCACTCTGTCCATCAGGCCCTGGCAATGGTGTTTCCGTGGGATAAGCTTTCAGGGTTCAAACTGTACAATATTTTGCTTTCGAGGTTTTATGCACAGGTCTGAAATTTGGCAATACCTCATGAGGCTTAATCTGTCAGTGAATTGCTTTGTTAAGTGGCCCCTTATTCCATGACCCCTGAGTTGCCATCTGTGATCCAGCGTATGCTTTGACAAAAGCAGACTGTCTCATACAGGAGAGAGAGTCTCAGAGCACAGGATTGGGACTTCCGCTTAGGTCTGTGGGGTGAACTTGGAGAAACCGGGACAGAGTCTTGTCAGTCTGTAGCATAAACAAGAATATTTGACTGTTTTGCAAAGTATCAGTAGGTATGGTTGGACTTTATGATCTCAGAGACTGAATGCCACGGGCTTGGAAACATCTTTGAATAACTGGTAGCCATCTGCTGTTGTGATGGCCAGCAGAAAACTGCCTTGGCTCTGTAGGTATGTTGTGTCAATGGCATTGGTGCTCACTCTGGACAGAGAAATAATCGTATGTCAGCCAGAGGGCAGGACCGGAGTGATGGCAACTTGTTTGATGAATGGCTTGAGAAGCAGTGCAGCTTCTTGTCTTTTCTCTTTAAGTCTTCATTGGGCCATAACCCCTATTTGGTTTCTCCATAGCAGAGCACATACCAATTTCCAGTGCTTTCTAATGGCCATTTTAGGAGCAGATCCTGTCTTGGATGTCCCTTCTGAACAACAAGGGTTGGTTTTGCAAGACTCTTGAGCATTGGCTGGCATCTACACTTCCCAGTCACTGTGATTGATTTAGACCAACAAAGAGTTCAGCTGACCCCAGGCCCTCAAAGAAAAGCTGACTCTGCTTTTACACCTCTTTTTCATCTGTGCCTCTGTCTACCTGTTGGTCTGCTTTCTGTCTACCATGACCCAGCTCTTCTGTTTACCTTGGGCTCAGGTTTTTTCCTTCCCTCTCACATGAACCACATGCAAATTGAATATCTTTCTCTCCTCTTATGTTTTTACATCCCTGTCTCCTGTGACCTTGTCCTAATTTGCAATAGGGCTCTCTCTGGCCACATATAGTGCAAGCGTGGGGCTTGTTGAAGCAGATTCCACCCATCTGGGATTTTCCTGCCACAGAATAAAACCTGAGTAGCAGACACAGGATTTGCTGCTGAGTCTGCTGGTGTAGATCCCTGTTAGGTTCTTGACATGCTGCTTCAGGACACAAGGAAAGTGGAGCCAGTGAGAGTTCCCACAAGAGCTGCTCATTCTGATTTTGTGTTTGCTCTTTAGTAACTCCAGTTAATGTCACATGTATGATCCCTCTACTGAACCAGCCAATCGAGCTAAGGGTGTACCTGTCATCCCAAGAGGAGGATATATCAATACTTTTCTCCCTAAAAGCTACCAGTTGCAGGATCAAGAAGCAATCACAGAATGCTTTTGGTTGGGAGGGACCTCAAAGCTCATCGAGTCCCAACCCCTTCCCATGGGCAGGGACCACTCCCACTGGATCAGGTTGCTCCAAGCCCCATCCAACCTGGCCTTGAACAGCTCCAGGGATCAAGCTTCCACCACTGCTCTGGGCAACCTGGGCCAGGGCCTCCCCACATTCACAGTTAAAAATGAGGATGAAATTAAACCCTCTAGTTCTGCAGAGGCATTTGCATAGGTCTCAGGCAATTCCCTGTCCCTGAAATAGTCTGGCCCTTTAAACACTACCAACTGGAAGAAGCCCATGGAAGGCAGCTTGGGAGGCATCGCTATGCCAATTCCTCACTTGCAATACATCATCCCCTTTCCACAAGTTTCCCAGGCAATGGGAACGGTTTTTTCCATCTTTCCTTGTATTAGTGACATAAAGTATAAAATGAATTATAACGATGTTTAAGGGAACTTGTGCCCTGACCTGGCCTGGAAGATCTGAGGTCATTCACAGTGCACATTAGCAAATGTGTGTAGGGCCTTTGGAACTTTCTTCCAGGGAAACAGCTAATAAAGCGAGTTGCCTGTGTTTGTTGTTCATGCCAAGACACATTCCAGCATCTGATTATTTTATGTCATTTCTTTAATGTGGAAAGAAAGCAACATTAATTTTTCCAGGTGGATTGGCCTGTTTTGGGGAGGTCATGGCTTGGGTGGATTGGATTAAAACTGACCCGAACCACTATGTCAGTAATAAATGTAGTATAACTAAACCTTAAGTTTGAGTGTAAATAAAGCTGAAGGAGGACAACTTTTTGAGGAAGGGTATGGAAAGTGATTATACCCCTCTACTCGACTCTGGTGAGATCTCATCTTGGAGGTCTGTGCTCAGTTCTGGGGCCTTCAGCATAGGATGGACATGGATCTGTTGGAGCGAGCGCAGAGGAGGCCACAGAGATGACCCAAGGGCTGGAGGACATCCCATACGAGGACAGGCAGAGAGAGTCGTGGTTGTTCAGCCTGGAGAAGGCTGCAGGAAGACCTTAGAGCAGCTTCCAGTACTATCAGGGGTACAGGAAAGCTGGGGAGGGGCTCTTGATCAGGGAGTGCAGGGATGGGATGAGGGGAACAAGTTTTGGTTGAAGGAGGGGAGATTGAGATGAGATCTTAGGAGAAGAAATATTTTGCTGTGAGGGTGGGGTGGTCCTGGCCCAAGTTGCTCAGGAAAGTGGGAAGCTTGATCCCAGAAGCTGTTCAAGGCCAGGTTGGATGGGGCTTTGAGCAACTTGATCCAGTGGGAGGTATCTCTGTCCATAGGAGGGTGTTTGGAACTGGATGGGCTTTGAGGTCCCTTCCAATCCAAACTATTCTATTCTATGAGTCTATGGCAGCTGAATTGCTGAATTCCATCCTGAAACATTCCTGCATTTGCAGATTCAGCACAGAATTGAAAAAAGAAAAGAGACAATAGCATAGTAATTGCTTCAGTGGCTCCAACTGGAAAGGAAACATTAGGAACTTATGTGAAAGGTTTCCTTCTAACCATATGTGGTACAGAGGATACCAAGGAGGAATTTCTGCTCCCTCAGAAATTCTGTAGTCTGAGAGCAAGGAAGAAATTATTCCCAGTTCGAATAAAAATTCCAAAGTTTCTGTGTCCTATAGGCCAACTTAAAAATTGGATTTAATATTACCAAAATACTTTGTCAGGAGGATTAGTTACTTGAATTTTTTTTTATTGTGGTAAATAATGCAGAAATGTAACAAAACATTCTAACATTTCCATGAAACAAAGTCATCAGAATCAATACTTCTCTTTAGATCTCTGCTCTTTTAAGAGATTCACTGTTTCTGCTCTCTTAAACCAGCTGTGCTCTCAGTCTAATGTCTTGGTCCTTAGATATGCGACAAGTCTCTACCCATGGGAATAGGGAATAATGAATTTTGTGAAACTAGATATGTGAGTATGAACCCTAAATCAGAAAAAGCCTTCGATTCGTGTTCTGTAGGGCTGGTTTAATTTTTCACTTTTGTGTCACTTCATTGGCATTTCTCTTCATTTTCCCCAATGTAGCCAGAATTGGAAACAGGACGTTTAAGTATGGGAACTTGTGGCCAGCTTCTTATCTCTCATTGGCTTTCCACTGCTATAACTTCAATGATGGATCATCTTTTTTTGTTTAAATATTCTAGTGTGAGAGCAATGAAGACCAAAGGACTCTGGATAGTTTATGATGGGTTACTCGATAGAAGTGGAAAATTAGAAGTGATCCATATCCGGTATATTCAACTCTGTTATCCATTTAATCATTGCAATCCTAAGCACTGAACAGTTCTAAATGTTATTTGAAAATGAAGTGGCTCGTTACAACCGATGTTGCTAATCCTTCTGCTGGCAGTAGCTCCGCTGCTGAAATGACATAATTTGTGACTCCCAGTGATCAGCGGTGGTGGATGTGGGTTAAATCTAAACCCTGGGTTTCAATGGTTTTGCTCATATCTTACAACACAGTTGTTAACTCCTACATGTGGTTGTTGTGTTTGACGTTAGGTGGTGAAGAAGTGACAATAAATATTGAAATCCCATTTACGTGTGGTCCTGCCAAACAGAACAGAGACAGCAGGCTGGTATCCAATGTTCTTAACTGGAACTACGTGGCTTTTGGTTCTAACTGAATGTGAAAATGCCTGCATTATGCTGTGCATTATGAGGGCTTTTCTGACTTGTAAAGGACAATATGAAGTGAGTAGTCATTAATTTTATAGGTTTGAGGATAGACAAGAGCTAACAGGCTTTATTTTCATTTTCAAGATACCAGGAAAACTTTCCTCTCTAAGGAGCAGAACAAGATTGGCTGTTCCCAACAGCTGTCTAGGCCTGGTCTAAATTGTGATATAGAATTCCTGTTCAGAAGTTGACCCTCACTGCAGGAAAGGTATTGAGGTGCTGGAGCAAGTCCAGAGAAGGGCAACGAAGCTCATGAAGGGACTGGAGAACAAGGGTTATGAGGAGTGGCTGAGGAACCTGGATTTGTTTAGCCTTGAGAAATGGAGGCTGATGGGAGACCTTATCGCTGTCTACAACTACCTGAAAGGAGGTTGTAGTAACGTGAGTGCTGATCTCTTCTTTGAAATAAGAGATTATGTCAGGATTTTTTTGAGACCAGCATGCCTGTATGGAACATCTCGGTATTTGATACATTTGGCCTCTGCAATTTTCTGATGCAATGTCTGGACCTGTTTGGATCATGGTTACATGCCTTTGGTGAAGCTGTAGCAATGAGAGCGTGTCAGGAAAAAAAAAAGGATCTTATATCCACTCAGATCTGCTCCACTAAAGTACGTCCAGATGGACTGATGACCTCCAGAGGTCCCATCCAGTCTAAATTATTCAGTGACTCTGTCTCTACATTCCAGAGGGAGTGTTAGGTGAAACTGGGACCATCCCATATGGGGAGGAGGATAGGGTTATATCTCCAAGTCCCATATCTTGACCCCATCCTCTGCCCTGGGCATCCATCACGGTGCACTTGTATTTTATTCTACCAGGATGTCAATCACCATTTCAATTAGTGAGTGGGAGGAGAGAGTATGGATGATAGCACCCAATCTTCCATTTGATTTAGGATGAATCACACTTAAGAGGGCATCTGAGGTTAAAGAACACAGGGTTCTGGACACATGTATAAATCAACAGGCTTGAGGTTTTCATTATTCACCTTCTAGTGTATGAAGTGATATGACTCATTGGATCATAAAAGAGATCAAATAGCTTTGTTGCTAATAATTCTCTCCTTGACCCATTCCCTGGCACATTAGGTTTGTAAACAGAGTTTTAATGGCATCCCTTGGAAGTAATAACATCACGCCTTTATAGCACCTTGGCTGGCTGTGTGCTCCCGGCTATAACTGTGCTTGGGTTTAATCCTTAGCCATTTGTGGGAACTAATGTGCTTTCATATCTTAAGTTTTCAGTTGTTGAAAAGATTGATCATCTCCCGTTACTCTGCCTCCCACCCTCCTCTTCCACAGATGACATTTGAACCCTCTCGGGAGCCCACAACTCAGCTTTCCCCAAACGATAAGCGCTCCTTGTAATGTTCTGGTGGAGATAACATGCTTGAACTTCAGTGTGTTGTTAACGTCTAATGAGCTGATGGCACCATTTATTGTTTTATGGCTAAATCATGATTGTTCATTAACAAAAGTGGCATTAGACCATGTGCCAGCTCTGGACAGTGGAAAAGGTGAAGCAAAGGAGGGTAATAAGAATATGGTACCCATGGTAGCAAAGTCAGCCAACTTCCTGTGCTGGTTCTGTGCTGCTGCGGCTGTGGAGGAGCCTTCAGTGGAGAGAAAGAGAGCGTCTCCAGTATAGGATTCTTGTGTTGGGATGGTTGAAGTGCCAGGGCCACAGCATGCTGAGGCTTTAAAGGGGCACAATGTCGAACAAGTCCCAAATTATTCAGCTAATACTATACTGATACTTGCAGCAATGAACTGTGTAGCTATGATGATCACAAAAAAAAGGGGTTTAGCTGCACTGCAGTTGAAAGTCTGTCACTATAGCCTGGAATCTAAACTGTTGTGGATGTATGACCCAAGGAGCCTGAGAAGATAGCTAGTGAGGGGAAAAAAGTGGAAAGGATGGACAGTGGGGAAGTGTCTGGGAGAACTGGCATTGCTCCACCTTATCTGAAGGACATTGTGTCAGTTTTCATGTTGCTGTTTTGGTCAGTTAATGCACAAGTTCTTGCATTGAAGGAGACCTAACTAAAAGCTGCTCAGGGCCTGCATAGTATCAGAGAATGCTTTGGGTTGGGAGGGACCTTAAAGATCTTCCAGTTCCAACCCCCCTGCCATGGTCAGGGATACTTCCCACTAGACCAGGCTGCTCAAGGCTAATAAACAACTTTTGGACCACCTTATTTTTTTATATATATGTATTGGTTAAGTAAGCTTACATGCATAAACAATAGCTATAAAATGACCTTGTTATGGATGTTGCTCTGTACTCATGACGGTGCTGCCTGGAGTATTTATTCCAGCTTGTAAACCATGCATATTTAGTACAGGATGTGTACTCTTCATCATTTACAGTTGTTTAAATGGAGGCTTTTGTGGTGGTTCTGTCGTGCAAAACACTACAAGCCCGGGGCAAAAAGTATTGGGTATCAGGGGGTGGATGTATTAAGCAGGAAATTTAATTAAAAGACTATCATGGGTACCTCCTAGCTAAAGAGTATGTTCAGTTAAAAACTGATTAGAGCTGAAGCACCATCAAAGATCTGGGAAAAACTTTTGGGTGGAGGCTAGGATAGTTAAGGCACCCAGTACCTATAGGATTTTATAGAATGGGGGTATTTAATTACCATTAAAGGCTCTGGAGTGGTTTGTAACAACTTGAAGGCTGAATTCATCCCTGATCTTGTAAAATCACTGTTCTTTGCCAGGAGTGGACTTGGCTCAGGGAGGAAAAACTCTGCTCTCTGATGTGTATTAGAAAGCAAACACTGAATTTAGGATGTACACTCAGCTCCTGCCAGCTCTGCTCTGGAGGAGCATGGTCCAGAAAGCAGCAATGAGCAGCCTTTGCAGGACTAACAGGGCTAAGGTGGGGAATTTTGCCCCACATCTTGTAAAACTCTTAAGAAGACAGACTGTTTTGTATTCTTTACTCTCTGCCCTTTCTTGTGAGTGTGGATGAGAATTGCAAGAGCATCTCCAGTGTTTAGGAACACCTCATGTATGAGGACAGATGATTAACTTGTTTATACTGAAGGATTTCCCCCATGGATGGTTTATTCCAGAACTGCACGTCCTCACAGAGCCTGAGCAGTAATGCCAGGTCTTCCCAGCCAATGGACACAAGCTTTTTCCAGAGAAGTCTCCCTGTTCCTACATGAGGGAAAACCAAAGCAGAGCAAAGCAGTTGATATACAGAAGTTGAATATCAAGTGCCAGAGCCCATCTGGTTGTTAGGATATGGTGATGTTCCCCTTAAGCAGCTACTAACTTGGATGAACCTTAGGTCTGCTCTGGTAAGATCATCTCTGGGTCATCCATATAGGTGAACGTTCTGGGTGATGCTGGCTGACAACAAACAGTCTTTGTTTTCTGAACTTTTATCCTGCTCCATGATGTTTCTCCATCACAGCAGTGCGTTCTTGCCTCTTCGCTGGCTCTTTATGCTCTACCCAGGATGGGTGGCTCCACAGTCGAGACCAGAAAGACCCATTACAGCCTTATTATGCTCTTCTTTTGTAACATACGCAATAAGAGCAACTGCTGAGCCCACTCTGCCTTCAAATGTTTAACAGATTGGTCCACATCTAGTTTCTGCTGCTATGTTTATAGAAGGTGGAGGATGGAAGGGAAGGGGGGTTGCTTTGTGAGGGAGGAGGGCATGGAGAAAAAAAAAAAAGGGATTACTAACCCTTCCATCAAAGAGCTGCTTTCCTACTTGTGGTTTCAAAATGCTTCCTTCTTCCCCAGCTATCCTGTAATCACTCTCCAACATTCACCAGAGCACTGTTTACATCCAGCCCTATTACCGGTACGGGAGACAGGAGAAATTAAGGGCTCCCATGCCCCATTATCTCCCCCTCCCACAGGCAGACACACTTCTCTCCCCTTACCCCTTTTCATCAAACGCCTCCAATTCATGAAGGAATAAAAGCCCTTTAATGGGATTCTGGAGATCTTAAAATCCAGGTGGTTTGTTTAAAAGGAAAAAAAAAAGGGAGGGGAGAAAAATACCACCAGCTCACTCTTTTTGGCTTCTTTGTTCCTTTTCCACGTTGTTTTAAACCTTTTTCTCCTCCCAACTCTGCTTGGCAGCCGGGGTGAACTGAAGTTTGACTTGGATGGCTAGTTGAGACCACACAGAGTTCACCCTGGCTGGAATTAATTTCCGATGTACAGCTGAAGAATCCCATGCGCACACACAAACACAGCGAGCTCTTGCATTTCCTTTTGATTTCCTTCTCGTGCTTCCTTCCCCAGATACCCTTTTTATCAGAAGCAGAATGAGCTGCAGTGCCCCTGCAGACGCTGTCGGGGTGAGAGGCTCTGACCCAGCGTGGCAGCACAGCCGAGGGAAAGCGGAGGCTTCTTAGATGTTGGGCGAGCAAGCAGACGTGTGAAAAATGGCGAATGTTGGACAATAACAAACGTTGGATTATGGGGGTTTTTAATGAAGGGTAAAAAAAGGATAGTCATCTGGTACTGGCACTTGACGGGGACTTGAGGTCTGATTCCAATTCCTCGTTTAACCGCAGATTTCCTCTAAATAATTCTCGTAATCTCTTGATTCCCTGGCTGAGGTCAGGGGCCCATTGTTCTACACCCTGTAACAACACAATGGGACACAGTTCCTGCCCCAAAGAGCTTACAGTGAAAACAATCAAAGAATGAAAAAGAAACCCAGGCTTGCCTGAAGTTACACCCTGGTGTTAAATTGAAGATTGGAACCAGACCTCCTGACTCTCTAGGTTTCAAGTCTTCTGCAATTGTAATGTTTTTTTGGCTCATCTCTTTCGATTCACACTGCAGTGTTAAAGACCATCAAAATACAGAATATTGAATCTATTACCCTTCGCAGTAGAGGAGTGGGAACTGTGTTTATGATGGGCAGCTATGCCTCTGCAGCATGGCCAGCCTACATCTTGGTTGTTCATACTTGGCTCTACCAGGAGGTGGAGAAAGCTTGGGAAACAGATTAACCTTTGAGATTACCGGATTTCACATGAACTAAGGTGTCAGACCAGTACTATAGCAGATTTGGTGGCTGGTTAAGGCATTGTGTCAGGCTGTATTGAAGTCCCTTTCTCAATAGGAAGGGAGATGGCTGTGTGGGCATATGGGGATATTTAAGTGAAGAACATTCACTCCCACATGCAGGAGTTGTTAGAATAGTTCTGCGCCCGGAACTTGCTCCCCTCCCAGGACATGTATCTGTTGAATGAATGGGGCGGCGCACACGCGTGTGAACTTGTCCCAACTCTTCTTCTTGCTGGCATGCCAGTGCTCACGCCATGGGAATATTCATAGCGCAATGGTCCTGGTGAAAGATGAAGTTCTGGTTGTACTGGCAGTTCTCTAAAGCATTGACATGCTCTTTGTGACTGAAAGAGTAAAACTAAAGCAGGCTTGGCAAATACCACCCTGGGTATCACTCAATAAAGAGAAGATCTCACCATAAGTGTTGCTGGAAACCTTGCAGTGCTAATACTTTGTTTAAAGTCTCAGTATCTGGAATAACCTAATAACGTGGCAAGTTTGTGTGTGCACAGCCACGTGTACATGACCTTATATAGTCTAAATTTTCCTTTGCTTTCCATACACAACCTTCTACCTATGGACTATTTCAGTGGCACTTCTCGAGCTTTGGATACTGAATATTGTTAGTGGGACAAAACATGAGTGTTCTTACCCTGTGTTTTCCTTTTTGTACTTGTCAGTTTATATGAAACTTGTAGTCACTTGGAGATCTTTAATTTCATCCACATTGAGCAACAGGGTGGGTATCAGTTTCCAGACTTATCAGAGGTGGACATGTGCATATCTCAAGGCACTGCAGGATTCATCATCCCTAGCTTTGGGCATCATAGGAGATTTCCTTTCCACGTACATGAGCACAGCAGTTACACCTTAAATGTGCTGTGCATCTGCTCAAAGACGTAGAGATCTACGTTTTAGCTTGGCTTTTATGGGAAATGACTTCTTTTAGGGCCTGATTCAGCTGCGTTATTTCAGATAGCGTCATTAGGATGGAAAGAGCCGCACAGCTGAACCACCTCTTTCCTCTGCAAATGGAGTCAATTTACTGGCATAAAAGGAGATACCTACTGCGTGTTGCTGTCTCACCCCATACTTGTGTGGGATGCCAGAGGAACTTGCTTAGTTCTTTATGAGGGAGGTTAATGGTCCCATGTGCTCACTATCCTGTTGGATGTGCAAGCCTTGACTCCAGATCCTGATGGAGAAGGCTTTGCAGAAGAGCGTTGTTAGGCACATAATTGCATCTGGGATTTGTCCTTCGGCACTGTGTCTGAGTAGTTGAATAAGCCTTTATTCTTCAAACTCAGGGATGACAGGTTCAACCATAATTTGAAATCGGCTTTGTCCTCCTGATGCTCTTATACTTATTTGTTTAATTTGTTGCAGAAAAATGTTGAAGAAAATTTGTTGCAGAAAACTTCCAAACATATCTTGTAAAGGGAACTGCACTTTAGACATCAATTTCTGTAGAAGTACTGTCGAAAGGTAAGGGGAGGAGCAAGAAAATTATTTAAAAGGTGGTCATTTAGTCTGAAAGAGGGGAGTCTGAGATGAGATCTTAGAAAGAAATGTTTTGCTGTGAGGGCAGGGAGACCCTGGCCCAGGTTGCCCAGAGCAGTGGTGGCTGCCCCATCCCTGGAGGGGTTCAAGGCCAGGTTGGATGTGGCTTGGAGCAGCCTGACCCAGTGGGAGGTGTCTCTGCCCATGGCAGTGGGCGGTCGGAACTGGTTGAGGTCTCTTCCAGCCCAAACCATTCCGTGATTCTATGATACTGAGTTTCAGTGGTTGTTTCTGCCAACATGAAATGCTCCAGAATCAGGTGATAGGCATCAAGAACTGATAAGATTTAATACTTAGAAAGCTTGTTTATTTGGCTTCTGGATTTTGCACGTTTGGGACATACTTGGCACATACTTTCAAGATTTTCCTTGCAACAGCAACGAGACTTGCTTCTTTTAATTTACTTTTTTCTTTTAATGAGAACTGAGACTCTCATGTAATTACTTGTTTCCTGGAGCTGGGGCCTTTAAGTAAATATCAAATATCCAGAGATTCGTGTTAAAGTCATGAGTTGACAATTCTGGTTTATGTTACTTTAGAGAAGTTTTTATTCGTGTACAAAACTTAGATAGCTTTGAAATTACCAGAGAAAGAGAATTATCATTGGTGTTTGTTAGTTCTACTAATAGCTATTATAACAGCAGTTGAGATTTTTTTATTTTCTGTGAGAATTTATTCTACTGGGGAAAAATATGGAACATATCAGAAAGTTTTTTTGGCAACGTTGAAAAGTTTCCCTTTTACTTAATTCTGCCTTCTGTTATACTACACATTATTTATAATATAAGGGATGAAAGAGCTGAGCCCCATTTGAAATGCTGGAGTGGAAATTAGGCCGTCGGTTCTTATTGAAAAAAAGTACAGGGGGATCACAACAAACTATTTTCATAAGTTTTCATCTCCCCCAAAGTCTGTGAGTTTAGGCTTTTCATGCCAATTTGAAACCAAACCAGTTATTTGAAATGTAGGTATCTCAGAAATTTTTGCTGTGAAAGCGTTCAGCTTTTGACCAGCCCTTTCTATTATTTCAGGCCAAAACAAAGGTTGTAATGGAAACACCACAATGCAATTTATTTGGTAATAAATATATCTTGTTCTCTGCTTTTTACATTTATTGGCGACCTCTTTCAAAAACAACTGTTGCAGGCCAATGGAGAGCATACCTTGATGCAACATTAATAAGAACAAAGAGGCTTAAATTATAAAAATAGCTGTCTATGTCACACTTCAGTAGCTTTACACTCTCCATTTGGCAGATCTGTCATGGATAAAATTGTCTGTGAAGAGATGAGGGGGGAGAGACTTGGATAGGAATGGTAAGATCTGATCCAGAGTAATGACGAAGACAGATTCACGCAGAGATTTATTTTGCATGCTTTTAGCAATTAGCGTTAGTAATACTGTATATGGGAAGGTGGGACTACCACAGATAGTAACGTTATTGCTTTTGAGATGGTTTATCTAAAACAAGAGAGTGAATTAGCGGGGGCTGTGGGGACTTCGACACTTCTGGAGGTGCTCTCGTATGTACTTCTAATCAAATAAACTTTTAGGTACCAAACGTAAGAAGCCCAGGGCAAGAAAAGTTAGCTTTAATTCTGTAAGATGAAAACAGGTCTGCTCTGAATGTTTCGTAGCTGCATTGCTCTAGACATCTGTGCCTAGGTGGGACTCCTAAACCAAATCATGTGTTGCTGGTGAGATACCAATTTGTGTGTCATTGCCTCTTGCCTTTGTTACCTTCCTCTGTGAACCAATAATTGGGATGGGATCTTGTGGCACCAGCCAGTGTTGTTCAGACTCTATTTTTGCTGTTGTGCTGAGTTGGCTAGGCTTTGCTCATGGACCCTGAGCAGTTAAGATAGCTGCCCATTCCCCAGTCCACACTTGTCTGCCTGCTTTGCGTGGGATTGGTGGAAGAGACCCCACTGCTTCTGTTGCTTCAATTCCCACCTTAAGTCTGAAGTTCAGACTCTGCCTGCTAGCTGGAAGGGCTGATGTGTGACTTTGCTGTCTATTCTATCAACCCTTCATGAGAGGGAAGAGGACTGCTGAGGGCTACAATGTCTTAAATCACATAAAGCATCATCTTGCAGCAGCTTGAATGTAAACCAGGGTGGTTTGCCTTGCATTTGTCCTGAATATCTTATCACTGTATGCAAAAGCCTGTATATATACGTCAGGGTTTTATGCAGAGTTTGGTGTATTTGTTACCATGGATCAGCTGCCATGGTAGCTCACAACACTCTGGGCTGTGCTGGTCCATCTTCTTTACCCAACTATGTAATCCCAAGTCTTGCTGCATTGATCTGAGGTGGAGTATTTGCTTCTGATCTTCCTGGTATTCAAACAGTTCTGCTCCAATGTAAGTTCGCTTGCTGTCAGTGAGCTGCCCTGCTTTGACATAATGCAAATGACAGAAGAGATGAGTCTGAAAGGTAGAAACAGCCTAATGGACGATGTTTGGCTCGTGTGGCTGCTGCTAACTGGCTGGCCTCAACTCAGCCTGTTGCAGCCGCAGTAAAAACCCACCGATGTTGGTGTGTTTATGTGGAACGTTCCATGTATTTCACAGTGCTTTGCCAGCTGTAATCGTCCTGATGACCACTTTGCAAGGATAGCAAAGCAAATATCTCCCACTGCTTTTTCAGAAAGCAAGTGTGAGGTAGGAGATCAGGGTACCCTGAGCTATAGGACAGGTTAGTGGAGGAACCGAGAATGTGGTTTTCCCTATCTCCTTGGACTTACACTGCAGGTCCTAAACTCACCATCCTGAAACCCTGTCAGGGCAGCATAGAGCCAAAAGGTGTCTCAGTCCCCTGAGCTAAAATGCAAGCTATTGGTTGACTTCAGAGCAGCAAACTGGGGTTGCAGGTTTGAGTTGGTGCAGCAGTGGTGTGCGTAGTGCTGTCAGACAGCACCTTGTGGCACTGGTGATGCAGAGCACTCCGGGCAGCTGCACCATCAACCAAAAGTTCTCGGCAGCATAAACCACAGAACCTTTGTCACCCATGCCTGGGAAGGTGACTGCATAGGAGCGTGTTGAGCAAGATCCTCAAGCTCAGGGGAATGTAAAATCCTTCTTGTCTGTGCTCTTTTTTTGGTATCTGGAGAAGATGAGCTCATGCCTTCTCTGTTGGCTACCTCTTCAGGAGGGTTAGGGGAGCTGGGAGCCAGGGACTCACACGCCCCATTCTGTCGCAACATCCCAACATCAACACCCTCTGATCTATGGTATCTTGAGAGTTTGCAGCTCTTGTGTGGAGATAGAGTATGAATAAGGGCCCCCCAGTGTATTGGGAATCGGGCCTGTGGGTCTCCCGTGTCAAGTGAGTCATAATGTATTAGATCCGAGGACTTCCCCCACGGGTGTTTAGTCTCAACAAACCCAGATAATTCAGATTTAACTTCGCTCTTAATATGCTACATTGCTGAGTCTTCTAATTAATGCCACATGTTGCAGTCAGCTGTCATCCTGAATAAATGTTTACAAAGCTATTAATGTACTGTATTTGTAAACCAGACCAGCTCCTTTTTGGAAATCATGTGGTATGCGTTTTCCCCTCAAAGATGAAAAAAGTTTTTTAGCAATAATGGATACTTTACTTTTGCAGTAACAGCCACTTCCCAAGAATTCATTACTGACTTTCTTGGGCCACGGCCATTAACCCAGGGAAGGGAGCTGGGGAAAAGTGCTGTCTTTTAAACAGAGCCATGGTGGGCCAAGGGGCTGGTAAGGACCGGCGAGCCCTGTGCTGGGTGGTGATGGAGGAGGCAGAGCCTGTGCGTGGGTCAACACTCCTATCCCAGCTGCTGCGATCCCAAAGCATGTGCACGCAAGGGCCTGGCGCTCTCCCTCCCCTCCGCTGCCACGTGAGCGGGGACACCCGGCCACAACTGAGCAAACAGGGAAGGAGACGTGTCGTCGAGCAGTCTGCAGGCCATCTGCCTTCTACTCAGGGCCCCTCTTGGGGCTGGGGACATGGACTGGCCAACACCATCAGCCCCACATGGCCAGCACTTGCCTGGCACAGGGACGGGGTGGCTAGGGCGGTAGGATTGTGAGGGCAGGAGATCTTCTCAAAAGGGCTGCTGCTGAATGGCTTGCTCTGCAGAAGTTCGTGTTTTCTGTTTTCTAAAGTTTTTCAGCTGTGTTTTTAGTTCCTTCCTTGTGCTCTAGGGAAAGAGCTTTCTTCTGTTTGGATTCATGTGCTTCTGTTTCATCTTTAATCTGCTGCAGAAACCATTGGAGATGTTAAAGGACTTTGAAAGCACAGGGAGAGTGAGGCCAGGGTGTCTGCAATGCCACCAGCTACTCTGTCCCTCTAGGCAAGGCGTCTGGCTCAGGGATTTAGGCACATTTATAGGTGAAGTCTGAGGGAAGTAAATATATAAGGGTAAGCTGAGACTCTAAAAAAAATGCATATCTTGTCTCTAAAGCAGAGCTAATGACAGAGCTTCCATCACAGGGATTGTAAGGGGAGCTAGACCAGGATGGTGCAGGGGAGCAGGACAGCTGCAATAGATGCATCTGGTTAAGGTAGGCATCCTGCTCCTTGGAATGTGGCTGAGGACGCATGGGATGGTGGCCAGGAGGATAGCTGCTAGACCCTCAGCCTGTTTCACGTACAGGTAAGTTGGGGATGAAGGCTTTCCCTGATCTCAAAGGAGTGTGAAATGGGAGCTGGGATTTGGTGTCCCCTAGAAGCTGAAATTCCACTAAAACAGAGAGGGAGCAAAATTCTTCTCTTTTTTGTCTAGCTTAATAGCTGTACAACTGAAAAAATGAACAAAATGCAGTGAGCTCTTTGCCCTTCTTTGTCCTTTGCATGTAAAATCCCTTAGCCTAAAATCAGCAGGCAAGCAAATGAGTGATGCTCCCAAAGCCTTGAGAAGACATTGGATGTCCCTCAAAGAATCTATTGAGAAAAATCTTAATTTTAGTAATAAGTAAATATAAATTGTGTTTTCTCTGCTTTGAACTAGCTGCAGTATTGGCTCACACACTTCATGTTTTAGAGGGATTACTAGTGAAGCCATTCGGGTACACGGAAGCAAAGCAGTTAAATAATTTCACTAATGGTGATCAACCTTTTGTCCTCTTGTGATGCAAACTCCAGGTGACTTCCCCAACACAGGAATTAGCTGCAGACCTGTACATCTGAGCAAGGCAAATCCATCCTTCTCCCAATCACTGTGCCTAGTTAAAAAGCAGTCATAGAAGAACAAGTCTAGAAAAGAAATAAATATTTTTAGATACTTTATTCAGCCTTATCTCTATATGTGAATGTCCTGTAGCTATCTAATAATACTAAGCTACAGCCTGCACATGGATTGCATTTCCCACCCAAAAGGGAGGTGGTCCTTTCATCTAGTAAATGTTTGATGAGTGCTTTTTTAGGGACAGATGCTGCAGGAGTTAAGAACTGCACCTTGCAGCCTTCCTGTTTCGTTTAGTGTCTGTTTATGGCTAACGCATGGCCGAAGGAGTGGGAGATTTTTGATGTACTGGTAGCAGGTGGAAGGTCCTGTAATACAAAAGCCGTGCCCTGTGTACAGGTGTTGACTCACTTTTGGTATTGAATGTGCTGTCAGAAATGACCCAGTGGTAGGGCTGAAAAGGCATCATTGTAGGAACTACATTATAGGAAATGCCTCATACACTTTGCATGAGAGCCCACAGGCGCCTCTGTGGAGATGGCTTTCATCAGCTCAAATCCCCTTGGATAGCATCTCCAGTCCTAAGGGCTTTTCTCCTTGCTTGATGCTCATCTCCTCCATGCAGCGTGATTTCTTTTCCATTCACTCCACGAGATCTGTCTCCCTGTCCTGCAGAGGGGTCAGATGGAGCCTGTGGAGTGTGTTACCGTCCCAGTGCCTGACCACTTGAGTGGAAGGACCTGATGGTTCCATCCCTGCCTATGTGGTGAAAAGAAGAGAGCATTTAGGGTGGAAGATGGAGCAGCCCCACAGCTGAGGTGCACAGCCAGGTTGTGGGTCACTCCTTGTGGAGTTAGCAGTGTGTGCCCAGGCTGGTTTATTCCCCAGTGTGGTGTCCCCTAGTAGAGGCAGGAAGGTACCAAAGGTGACAGGTCTAGTACAGCCACCTCTCAGAGCCCCACACTTCCACAAAGAAGAGAAGCAAGGCAAGCTGCCTTTTAATTTAGGATGATGGCTTCAATGCAGGATCCCATCAGGACAGTTGTTTAAGCTGCTGTCCTGAGTTGCACCCCTAAAACATCTTACCCTGGCTTCAGTCATCACCGAAGCCAAGCACACACCTGCTCTTGCCATGGAGCTGTGTCTTTTATGTCTTTAATCCTCTTCTTCCCAGCCTGCCTCACAAGTGGGAAGTGCGCTCATAATGTTAAACTTCCCTCATTAGGCAGAACATTCCTCTTTTTAACCTCTTTAACCTGCAGCATTCCCATTGGGAGGACCCTGTCTCCATACTTCTCAACTGCTCTTAATTAGATTGGGCATTTCTTGCCTCCACTGTATATTTACAATTTAGGAACAGGAAAAAATACAGCCTGAACTTAAGGGCCTTCTTCCCTTCCTTTTGCTTCCTGCGCTTGATATGTTGGACAGGAGGAGGTGGAAATTTTAAAACCCAGAGGAGTAGAATTTGTCTGGGAGGAGAATCTGAGGCGGTTTAGATCTTTCTTTAGACAGAACTGATTTCATATCTTGATGGATTTTTACATCAGCTCTCACTTTTTTTATTTTCCCTTCTGTGTGCGCAAGCGCTTGTGCACGCGCACGCACACCCCCCAATTGTCTGTCTTTTGCTCTTATTCTGCCATCAGCCTTTTAATAATATTATTGTTGATGTCTTTTCATTCATGATGCCAAACCTGATTTGGAGATCACAGTACTGAGGGTTTCATTTTGAGCACTGTAGACGGAAAACTGAAGTCCTAAGTGACTGGAGCCCTTGGCCAATCTAATTGTTATTGACATTTGTGTGTGATTGTTCATCGAGGGAGATTTGACTTGCAGGCCAAATCATTCTATTACCAGGGTTCCTTTCAGCCTTTTCTCTAACAAAAACCCCCACCCCAGTCAGCAGCAGGAGAATCAATGGCAATATCTCTAGTTGTCCATCTAGCCCGGCGTGAGAGGGGGGAGCAAAGATGGAGATCATGTATTTCCCATTTGAAATGCACAAGCAAAAGATTGGAGAAGCAGCGGTATTGCATTACAAGGGGAAAAAGGATCTCATTAAAAGGCTACCGTTTTCATGGCAAGGTGAAGGAGGCAGAGGAAGGAGGGGCTGGCAGGGCTAATTATATTAAGGTCATTTCACCTGTCAAAACTTTCCCTTTAGTGGTGTCCCTGGTGCCCTGGGATAACATCCAGATTTGTCCTGAATGGCGTCTCTGTTCCTGCTTAGGAGCCTTGACTGGTGGATCGTGAAGCAAGCTGCATGAAAGGAGCCCTGAAGGCACCCTTTTGCCTTCTTTTCACCTCCCGGTCTCCTTTGATTTTTCGCTTTTTCCCCCCTCTTGAGTTTCACGGCGGGTAATGACGAAACCCTGCTGTGCTGCTCACCCAGAATTGTGCTTTCTGCGGGAAGCCACTGAGGCAGCCAGCATGCCGAATGCCCCGAGACCTGCAGCTCTTGTTCAGCTGAGTTCTCATCTCCATGTGGTTTGAAACCATTTACACCTTCCTGCAATGCCAGTTTATGCCCCTTGAAAGCTCTCCTCGGGCACAGCGAGGGATGGAGCATGGCTGATTTTGCTCATTAGACTAATGGTGGAAACCAGAATGATGCAGGTACAGGGATCAAAACAGAAACAAGGGAAATATTCTGTTTGTTTGGTTGAAAGAGGGGTGGCTGGTAAACCAGAGCGTACTCGTCCCAATGATGAACCCTAGAATAACCTGCCCTCCTTCAGGGGATTGTTCCGAGTCATTAAGTTATTTCATTTTCCAGGAGTTGGGGGGAAGGCAAATTTCTGCAGTTAATCTTTCTCTAAAGGTAGGTAGAAGCTGTGCAGATGGCCTTGCTTTGCTAACATTATCAGGTAGAAGTAATTTGGGGAAGAAGGCGATGGGAGGAAAACAATGGGGTCCATTCACAATCATGTGGGTTATACTTGTCGCCACGGAAACAGAGCAGAAATTTCAGAGATCAAAGGCTTCTCCACCAAAAAGTCGCTACCTAAATGCATTGGGTAGAATGAGAAGGAGCTGCAGATGAGGAGGAAGTACACCAAATTCACGTGGCCTTTGGCAAGTGGCTCAGTGAGTCAGGTTTATCCTGCTGAAGTAGCACCCTTGGAATTGAGGGATGGATTTGGTTTAACATGCCCTGACTCTCGGAGATGCTTAGGAGTAGCAATGAGTCATGGATAGTAGTGACACACAGTAGAATTTGATGAGCTTCCCTAAACTGAGGCATATGTGGATCCTGGGACTGACTTTTGAGTAGGAACATAAGCAGAACCACTTAGTTGCCTTTCTAACTAATTGTTTTGTTGGAGAGATGAGCGTCTGTGGAAGCTGAGTGGAACCATTTGATGAAAGTTGCAGTTAAGGTTGAACTGTTGGACATCTGTATTTGGTCCTTTCAAGTGTGTTAAATGGCCTTTAGTGTTTAAAAAAGGATTCTTAGGAGAGAAAAAAACCTGCCTCTTAGAGTTCTGAGAGTGCCAGAGGGAACTGTTCGAACTGTGAGATGTGTGTAACTGTCACATCAACCTCTGCCACTCTGGACTCTTCCCGTAGCTTCTAGCGCTACAACTGTGTTAGCAGCATGTCTTCTCTTTCAGTTTGAGTGTTTGGTTTGACTTGTACCTTACTGTCTACTGAACCAGCTTAATACAGCAGGAAAATAACTGAGTTTACTTATATTGGACTTTCTAATTGCATTATGTGTTTTTGAAGTCTTTGGGGAGGTAGTTTTCAATAATGACTGCTTTTTCCTTTGGAAAGACAAACAGCAGTGTAGAGGTACCAGATAATGCTTTGGCTCTAAAGAAAGAGGCAAAATGCCTAAATGAGAGAAGTACTGTGCATCTCTCCTCTTGCTGAAATACACCCATGAAGCCAGCCCAGGCTGCTAGTTCAAAATCCTTGCAGACTAGCAAAAAACATTGGAGATTCCTTCCTTCTTGGTAACAGGGTTTGCGACTTTGGCCTTGAGGAGGAGGAATGAATGATTTTAAATGCTATTGCCCTTTTAGAAAAGGGCATGTCGGAGTTTTGATCATATCAAGGGCAACGGGAAGCAAAAATGTGTGCTAGGGCTGGCACTTGAATATCCACCCTCAGTCTGACTTCTGCCAGGTGTTCCTGCCTTCTGGTGAAAGGAGGATGAAGACAGGCCTCCTGAGGCAGTGATGTTTCCAGTGCAGTAACCTGAATCATTTTAAAGAGCAGAAATCAGAGACAAAGCACGGTATTGTAGGCAGCAAAGGTTGAATAAGAAGACCCTTGGGAGCCCTGCCACTTCTCCCTTTAATCTGATCAGCAAGCAGCATTCTTGTAATTCCCTCCAGGTCACTCTGAATTCCTGCAGTTTCTCAGCCAGGTTGAAGCCTTCCCTTGCGATATTAAATAATCTGCAGGTTTAGAGAAGTGAACAGAGCCGGAGCAATGCAAGACTTAGTTTATATCAGAAACCAACAGGAAGCTGTTGCATCCTTCCAACACCACTAAGATTCAGTCATTTTAGAGTTACCTTGTGTTGTTCTCTCTGCTTTTAAAACACTTTACAAGGTCATTATGAGAGGATGTGCTGTGTTTTTATCATAGCAGATGCTGAGTGCAGCACCCTCATGGCATATGTATTAACTTCAATTGTTCTTGGCTTAATTTAGTTGAAGCAAGAGTTTCAGTTGTGTCTCAGAGACATGGGTCTGCTCTGTTTTCCAAAGGGATGAGAATTACACGCGGCCTGAGGCAGCTCAGAAAAATTTTATGTCTCTTTTTGGGCAAGGAGACTAGTCTAGTATTGTGAGTGCCAATGGCAAATCACAGCCTCCTCTCTGGCTGCTGCGGTTAGAGCTGGATGGTTTATGAAAGGATTCATAAAGAGCATTAAGAGACTTTATTTATGTATAAATCCAAGGTATCTATACCTTTAGAGTATAAACTCTGAAACCTTTTTTGTGACAACAGGGAGTAGAGTCTAAGGATATGTTTCCTAAAAGATCTGAAGACAAATCAATACCAGCTAGGAATCTGTATTCCACAGATCATAACTATAAAGACCTAGCAGTATACGCCTTCTGTGTGACCTGTAGGTTTGTAGTCTCCCATCCCAGCCAAATCCTGCACCACTAATACTTTGCCACCATCTCCACTCGCAGAAGCCAGAGTAATGCTGAAATGGCTCAATGACCACAGTGCGAACTCCACTTTAACCCGAACTTTTGGTCCGCGTTTGGTGTTGATGTGTCTGGGTGACTTCTCTCTCATGGGTTTGGGGTATTGCTGCCTGACATCTGTGCCATTCCATGCAGAAAGGCAATATGTTGTGAGGTTGGCTCTGCCTATGCCCTTACGGGTCTGCCAGAACCCTTATTTGATGAGCCAAGTTCAACGTACATAGCGTATTTGTCCTCTCAGAAAGCAAGCAAAGCTTTTAATGGCTGGGAAGCTGGATGACAGTACAAGGAAAAGGACAGAGACTCTTAAAACTAATGAACACAAGGTTAATTTTATTCAGATCTCATCTCTCTTGCATCTTGGGAGTACAGTAGAGCCCATAGACACAGAATGAAGCAGGAAGAGTAATCAAGAGAAATAAAACAACTTTTCCATCGCTTGATGGGAAATAAGGGTGCTGCTGCCCCAGGAAGACACTTCCCTTGACATCAGTGGTTGGTAACTTCAGCCTCACATGAAACTCTGATTTTAAATTATGTGGAAGAGATGAGAATACTTAAAGAAGTGAAGTGTTACTATTCTGCTGAGAACTTTATTTAGAAAAAGAACAAATTTTCTTCCAAAACATACAAAAGAAATATTCTTACCGTGGAAATGCATTGCCTGAGAGCTCAAGTGACATTAGGTCATTGGTTTCCTTTTATCGATATCTTTGAAGTCTTGTCCTAGTTTTCTAATTTAGATTCTTGTGATAAGAGTTTCTCAGCGAGCCTGGGCAAAAGCCAAGAACCTCTCCCTCTAATAGGTTGGGAAAAACAACCACCAGTGGCAGTTCCAGTTTTGAAGACAGGACAGGTCTTAAAAGTGCCTGCAGAGACAAACACTGAGACTTTGGACTGTTTGGAATCTCAGCCACCTCTTAGACTAAAATGCATGAGCCCTGTGTTGGTTTTGGTCTTTCAAATCATGGTCTTTTTCATTCTTGAGCTCTGTCATGCCTGCGTGAGCAGTGTGCATGATGCAGATTTCATTGTGGCTTGTGGAGCTCCATACTCTTGCTCTTTAAATTCCCTCCTGCTGCAGTATGGTCAGTTACTAGTTCCCACCTCATCTGCTCGCATGAGCTTGCAAAAGCTTCAAATAACAAAATGGAGAATTGAATTTACAGCTTACAGTTCAACCTATTTTTGCCCAGGTGCCCTTGAGGATGTGCCAGCCCTGGGCAGACCCCAGCCTTTCTAGTCTGAGTCTCAATGACACAGATATCTGTGGCAGGGAATGGAAAACAGTGTTTCTAGAGTAGAAATGCTACTACCTGTGCCCGAGTCCAACTCTTCCTACTTCCTGAGAAGAGGCAGTCCTGATGAAGGTGGGTGGGTACCAAGGCTATCACCCGCTACAAGTTCCTTTCTCCCTCATTGTGTTGGGAGATGGTCTGGGACACTGGATAAAAGCCTGAAAAAGTGAATTTTCCTGCTCTGAGAATCAAGGGAGTCTGTCAGCTGTGAGCACAGTACAGCCCCAAATTTTACCAGGTGTATCAGCAATAAGGAGAAGTTGAACCCTTGTGTTCAGGAGAGCTCTCCGGTAGCCTCAGCCATCCCACCTTGCATGACTGGTAGCTACAGGTGTATTGGTCTTTCGGGTCTCCTCTGAGAATGAAGGTGCTGGTTGTTTGTGCTGGATGCCATGGCTCTGAGGACAGGAGGGCACCACCTGAGGGTACCAGGCCATCTGGGCACTGCTGTGTGCCTGAGTGAGCCATCTTCACTCTCCTGTGCTGTGTGTGCAGAACAAAAGGACCTGAGCCCTAAAAGCTACATTTCATTTAGTAATTAATTAGTGATTCTTGACCTCAGGCAGCTTCCGCCCACTGACAATAACAGGATTGCAGCCTGTGTAGAAGCGAGCCTCCATGCCCTTACCACTCTCATTACATTAGCAGAAATCCCTCGCAACAAAGACACAGGCTGCCTTGCAGGGGAGGGATAAAACCTCTTTCTTTTTGTGGCTGGAGTCTGGTTCCCTGCACACTTAGCACTTGGGTGTCCCCCCCTATGCCAGCAGCAGCTCCTTGCCTGAGCACATTGCCCCAAACGACCACGGCAGCGCCAACAGGGCTGTTCACCCAACTTGTCCACCCAACCCACTCACCAGCTGAGACATGAATTATTTGGGAATCCTCCACCGGCTTCCCACAATGCCCTCTGTAGGCTCCGGAGGAACAGAGCAGCAGCCTCCAAGCATGAGGGGGAAGCAGGGCAGGGCTGGGGCTACAGGAGGGTAAGGCTGCGTGGGATCCAGCCGCTGCTGCGAGTGGGCGTAGCACCAGTGAGGATCCAGCCATGGCCCCTTGGCCACGCTGGGTGCACCTGAGCAGCGATACCAACTGTGCCAGCTGCCTGGGGGAACTCTGCAGTGAGGAGGTAAGCTGGGAGCTGCTCTTAGTGTGCTTTCAATTTCGGATGGGGGTGCTTTCACGCTCAGAATGGTTTTAATTATTTGTTGGAAGATTTTGAGAGCTCCTAGGGTAATGGAGAGGCCTCAATCAGTGTTTCCTAGCTGAAGGCATCTATGGATGTGCGTTCTCTTGCCTTAGTCATAGCTGAACCTTGCGTCGAGAGCAGAGTTTGTGCCAAGTGCCTGGGTGGTTCCTTGGTGACTCTGGTAGCAGGTCTCAGTGGCTGGCAGTTCCAGGCATGTTGGAGTTTGCACCAAGCACCATGGAATTTGCACTGAAGTGGCTATTCTTCCTAAATTATCACTTATTATTTTGTCTCACTGCAATGCGGTGCACTCAGCCTCGCAGGGAAGGCATAAAATCTCACAGTGGGAGTAGCAGAATAGCTCTGAACAAAAGGATCTTTGGCTCACCAAGGTGAGTTGGTGGCTGTAGCTGCAGCCCTGTGTTTGTGTTCTGTGTTATGCTGTTCAGTCGCTATTGCTCAAGACCTATTCAGTGTCAGTACTTAGCAGAGAATGAGTCTCCCCTGCTTCTCTTTTCCTGGAAGAAAATATCAGGAGATACGCCTGACAAACTGAACTCGTGCTTCCAAGTAGAAAAGAATCAGATGGAACAGACTCAGTTCCCTGTTTGCCCTCAGACCTAGTCTTATCTGGGTGAACTATATAAGGGGCTAGTCCAGACATTTTTTAGTATTCCAGTTGCCTCTGGGATTGATAAAGTTGTGGAGGAGGTGGGAGAAAGGGTCAAATCTGTAGGTGATGGATCTGGCTGGGGGCATTTTGGCTCCAATGTAGCCCGTGGGGTTTGGCCGCACAGGTGCTGCACTACCACATTGCTGCTGTATAACCCATGTATCTACCAGCCAGGCTTTGCAGCTCAGGTCTGAGATTCCTCTCTGTCCCTGTGACCCACAAGCATGTTGCTGGAGACCCCATATAACATCTCCTCAAAGCTGAGATGCTTCCTCAGCAGCACTGTACAGCTGGGAGAGCGTAGAGGAGTGCCGTGCGCTGCGGTCTGGTACGGCACAAAAGGAGGATGCAATAGAGCAGGGCCAGATGTTGCCACATCAGTGGGGAAGCAGAGTGTCTGAGAGCTGTCTCCAGGACAAACATAACGTTGACGTATCAACCCAACCCTGTCCCCTGCTCTGTGCAGCTGCCTTCCCACTGTCAAACCACCGTGATCCCTCCCATGTCTTCTTTTACCCGTTCCTTGCAAACTGAAGGGGCTGTGCCTGAGCTAACACATCCCCAAACCTAGTGCCCACTGCAAGGAGCTCTTCCTGCCTCTCTCCAACATGCATGGGTGTTATACAGAGAAAAGATGGAGCAATTCATGTTGTTGGGGTGTCTTAGAGTACACGTGGGCAATGCTGATGGGCTCCACTTCTCTTTACTTGCACCCACCCTGCAAATCCTGCTCCTTG
This sequence comes from Coccyzus lansbergi, assembly GCA_033558105.1. Taxonomy (NCBI): domain Eukaryota; kingdom Metazoa; phylum Chordata; class Aves; order Cuculiformes; family Coccyzidae; genus Coccyzus; species Coccyzus lansbergi. Next base: position 556,004 of record JAUMJK010000165.1, read on the forward strand.
CAGCGTGATACTTCAGGAAAGCATATGATACGTTGTGATCCAACACTGTACAATCCTTGGGAAAAGAAACTTACTGAGTGATTTCTTTTGTTTTAAGCTGTGTAATTGCTAGGGAAAACATATCCTCTTCTAGTGGCTTTTCTTTTACTGTCGTGTTTAGGAAGTTTGTTTGCATGTCATAACATTTTGTCTGTTTTTACTGAAATCCTTCCATGAAGGACTTATTGTTTGCACAAACAGACTGACATGTTGATACAGGCTGACAACTGCATGGCTAAGACCAAAATAAAATACAAAGTAAACACATTTGCATAAGTTTATAGTGTGACCCAGTGGAGGAAATGGAGAGATGTGAATCTAAGCAGCTTATCTTGCATCTCCCCTTTCTGCTGTGCCCCCATTCTTAACCTCTGCTCCACGAGTGCCATGGGAGACTTGTCTGGATTTTTCCATTCAGATTTGAAACAACAGGTCCCTCTTGTAGTTCACTTTTATTTTTGTTTCACTTGAGGAGGGCACAGAGTAGGGAGCATTCCCGGCTTTCCCCTCATGTGAAACTGGTTGGTCTTTCCATCCTTTTTCTTCTCAGTTACACTTTAAAAGGCTTCTGTCAATGTATTTTCCATCACTTTAGAATTGCATTGACATCCTGCTGTTTTGTGTCATAACTATGTAGCATCGCAGAATGCTGAGTTGGTATTATCTAGTTCTCAATCTGCTTGTGGCGCGATTTCCTTAAGGATTTTTAAGATCCATGCTTGCATTTTCCGGATGAAGAAATTGGAGCGTAGAGCAGTGATTTCCTTTTTGCCATCCGGCAGCTCTGTGGTAGAGCCAAAAAGGAAAACCCAGATCATTGGTGTCCTGGCTGAGTTGCAGGGAGGTTTTAGTGCTCAGCTGCCTGGAGATAACACAGCTCCATCGTCTTATGTGTGAGTAACTCAGAGCATGAGACCCAGCAGAAGCTCAGGGGTGTTTGTCCTGGAGTTTGTGGCATGGACTATGGCATCAGTCACGTCTAAGTCGTCGGTCAGCTTTGCAAAGGAACTACAAAAAAAACTATGTGAATCCTGGAAATACCTTTAGAACAACCTCCTCTGACTCTGGTGCCCCTACAAGAGTTGAAGGAGACCTTATAATCAGAACTACAACGAAGTTGGGCTGCACAGTTAGGGAGAAGGACTGAAGGAGGTCTTGTAAAATAATGTTAAGTCCTTGTAGCAGAAAAGTGCTTAAATCTAGCTGCCATGTAATAAAGAAGGTCTCCATGATCAGAGCTTCAAAGGACATTTCACACAATTTACGCCTGCAGTCCCTCTGGCTCTTGAGTTTCCTATGGCCAACAGATAGCAGAGGAATTGAGCTCAACACAGTGGCGTCATCTGAACCTCAGAAGTCCTTCAGCCCTCTGCAAGGCTGTCCCATCTGATATCCATGGCTCTAATGAAGCTCTTTGAAGCTGATAGTAGAAAGGCTAAGTTAAATTTTGTACCAACTTTGAACACAGCCATTTTGGTTTTGATAAGGAAGAGCCAATTGGTGCCAAATTGTCTGACTAACCGAGCCCTTGTGAGCAGTTCTTGCTGTGATGAAACGGAATAATAGTTTCCAATGTTTCTGAAGGGAGCTCGAAGCCCTGATTTAGAGATGAGCAAGTCATATACATAGTTATTTAGTGTGTGATTTTCTGGGGAAGAGTGTGGTTTAAGTGAGTATTTATTACTGAGTTTCCTTTTGCATATTTTGGGCAGTTTCTAGCTTGATGCATTAGCTTCTGTGCTTTGCTCGGATGTTTGTTATTCGGGGAACTGCCTTCCAGTCCTTGGAGCTATGAGGTCTCCTGCAGTGACCCTCGTGTTGCCCTCCTTTTTAGGTCCAGCTCTCCATCCCACAGGCCTGAAGTAACCCCTGTGGCTTGCTCAGCAGCCTGAGCTCCCTCCGGAGCTGCAGAGCCAGTAGGGAAAGCAGCTGTTTTCCTGCTGTCCCTCTGGTTCTGGGTACACCACACAGGGAACCAGAGGGTCAGAGGTCAGTTTGTTGCACATCTGACTTTGTGATTAGCTGGGGAGACTTTGCTGAGGACATTGCAAACAAACAGAGTGGTACAAGGTTCCACTGTCATGGCAGTGTCATCCTGGAATAACTGTGAAATGCTATTTACGGGGATTTTTCCTGTCTCGTTACATATGCTGGTAAGAGTCTAACAAGAACAACATGTGTTTATGAGACTCCTAGACACAGTGTCCCCATAGCCAGACCCTTCATGTGTCTTCATTTTGTTGGATGTTGGGTGTGTCTCTCTCTGTTTTTACAGGAATTGTGCATCCAACCTTAAAGAGTGTCAAGATTACAAGACCTAATTTTGATTTCCAAAAGGCGCCGATGGGGCTGTGACATCCAAATGATTCATGCAGTATGTTTGTCCCATGGCTATCGTCAGATCTTCTGAAATCCTGGGATTTGGGTAGACAGCTCAGAGCACTTAGAGAAAAAATATCGCATTTGGGTGGAAAAAGAGGGCTGTGAGGGGGTTGATTCCCATTTGTGTTTTATTATTCTGGGTATTTTTATGGAACACGCATCTACTTTAGAACACTGGTAATACTTTCTGAGTTCTGCTGTGGTACATTGCAGGTTTTGTGGCTTTTACTGTTTTCTAGATGGGCTGGGGTGAGTTTTGATGTACAGTGGAAGACACCAAAAGTGAACAGTGGAACAGGGTTTGTGAATGTGTGACTCTCAGCCAGCAAGTTTCTATGGTCAGGAAGCTCAAATAGGAATAGAGCATAACATGGCTCATGTTTTTTGTCTATACTCCACAATGATAGCTTCATCTTATCAAAATGTAAGACTTGACTATATATTTCCAGGTTTTGTAGGTGATTCAGAGTGAAATGGGAAATGTTGTGAGTAGAGCTGAATGAGTTTATGGAAGCACCAGATTTTCTCCCTGGCTTTGCTACAAGTTTTCTGAGAAACTATAGCCACGTATTTCCCTCCTCTGCCTTAGTGTTGTTATTTGTGAATTGGGAATAATTAGCTGGGTTGTGACTGTTGCATCTGTTCAGACCAAAGCTAACTGGAACTTGACTTTACACTATGTGGCCAGACACAACAGCAAGATGTTAGTCCGAATATTTGGCTTGTCTGATAATTTAAATAGCTAATGTATCAGATAAAAGTGAGCGCAAGATAAGCGTGTCTCGTTCCAGACTCTTGTCTAAGTGGTAGCTTGACAGTTGTGTGTATTTCTGCACTAAGGAGACCTTTATTTTGAGCTCATGTAATTGTGCTGCTGCACATGTGGGTAGCACTGAGTTTGGATTGGAGATGGGGAATCATAGCAAGGTGGGTACTGGTTTCTCCTCCTGAAGAACACACAATAGAACAAGAGGAAATGGCCTCAAGTTGCACCAGGGGAGGGTTAGACTGGATATTAGGGAGAATTTCTTTACTGACAGAGTGATGAAGCACTGGAGCAGGCTGCTGAGGGAAGTGGTAGAGCCACTATCCCTGGAGGGTTCAAAAAATGTGTAGATGTGGACATGGTTTAGCAGGCATAGTGGTGTTTGGCTGACGGTTGAACTGGATGAGCTTAGAGGTCTTTTCCAGTTTTAATGGTTCTATGACTCTTAAGAGCAAAGAAGGTGAAAGCTTGGCTCCCAGATCAGAAGCAGAAAATGATAAGAATATTATTTGAGTCCTCTGGATATCATCTGATATATATCACATCATCTGAGCATCCTAATGAAGGGGGTGGCTAATAGATCCAGCCAGTGGCAATTCTACCACCCCAACTGTCAAAGCTTATGTGCTTGCGCTGGTGGATAAAAAGATATTAAAGAGCTGTGTGCCTCTTAGTTCTTAGAAAATCCCTGCTTACTACCTGTCTCTCACAGGTCAACTGCCCTATTTCTTTGCGTGTCACTGTGTTGGGGAGGAAGGCGAGACTTGAGCTGTCATCTTCTGTGGGGAATTGCTGGGAGGCATCACCCCAATCCGCTCGTGCTTCGGATCGTTTACATAAGCTTTGTAAATCCAGTGCTTTGGGAATATGGTTGTCCTTGCTGGGGTATGCAAGAATAAACTAAGCCAGCTACTTCTATGAAGTGTGGGAGCAATGAGTCACATTACTGAGATTGATTTACGTAGAAAAAAATCCCTGCTAGGTGTCAGAAGAGAATGCGCTTTATGCCTGTAGCCTCTGCGGTTGGGCAACACATGCTGTAAAAATGTTCTGGATGTGCAACAAACCAGCTCGAGCTGGGAGCTCTGACCAGATCACAGCAGCACACAAATCCCACACAAATGTCCAAAAACTTTTCAGTGGGAAGAAGAGGACGTGAAGTAAATGTAGAACTTCTGGCAGCGTTTGACAGGGCTATGATTTGTCCCCTTCTAAAGAGCACATTTGTTTGATATGCCCCAATGCACGTTTGTCACACCGCAGGCTTGGATGGAGTTACTGCTACTCGTGGCAGGACATCCAAGATCACAACCTCTCTCCTTCCCCATCCCCATCATAGAAAGCCCTTGAGGAAGGGAATAGGCCAATATTGAAGTTGTCTGTAAGCTGGTTAGATCAGGACCCCTAAACTCCTGCAAAGGCTGCCGGATAATATATGTATATTATATTTTTATGGCTTTTTTTGAAAAAGGAAGTCAGGCCTGGGCTGGTGAGACTGAAAGAGCAGGGAGTGGATTGGCTGTCAAGGGTCAGCCTCCCAATAGCCCTGTGATCAAAGGCTGCTCTCAGCAGCATGAGTTTATAGGCAGCCAAGACAAACAACGAACAACTTTATCTCCTTTCAGGAAAAAAAAAAAGACTTAAGTTCCAGGAAACCATTTCTGGACCAGACAAATTTTGGTTGTTATTCCTTCTCTTTTTCCTATAATGCAGCTATTTCTGGATGAAAGATAACGGGGAGACAGCAAAGCGCAAACATGAACCAGATTGTGCCATGTTCTCGGTGGGTGTAAACTGGCGCAGACCTCAGGAAGTAGAAGCAGTGTAGCCAGTTTACTCCTGCTGAGAATCTGGCCTTCACCAGCAGCTGTCACCGGGAAAGCAGCAGGGGAGCTCTGAATTGAATCGTGGCCATCTCCCCGACTTCGATCCCTTCTCCGAAGGTGTCGCTTCATTTGTTTGCAGCTGGAATGTTGCCGATTTGGCTGTCCCAGCTGTGGCCTCCAGTGTCAGCTGGTCAGAACACAGCTGGCCAGTTTTAAGCACGCTGGCTTCAGCATCAACTCGCTGAATAGAGTGAACAGAGAGGAAAAATATTTTGGGCTCCTGTGTACTTGATTATTTGTTTGGGAGGAGAGGAAGATATGAGAAGAGAGCCTCTTATTCCTAAAATGGAAAAAGTTGCACAACTTTTAGTTGGATTTGGATCCGAGGGAGAGGAATCTTCTCAAAATGCAGAGTGTTCTTGATTTAGGATTTCCTGTTGGATGCATTTCAGAAAACTATTTAAATCATAAGTGGCCGGATTCTCAGCTAGAATAAATCTGTAAAGCCCTGCTGATATGAATCAATATTGTACATTGACCCTGGCTTAAGATCTTGGGCAGAGGTCTGATGGTGGATTGCAAAGATTTGTCCTTGTTCCTGGGTTCAGAGCAGGACTAAATAGAACGATAAGTAGCAGTCCTGAGGTTCAACGTTGCATGTGGGTGTCTAATCCCCCTGCAATGCAGAAACCCACAGTGATTTGGGGGTTGGACTGGTCTTAAAAGACATAAATGTCTTAACTCAATGTGGGCTGCAAGGTTTGTTTTGGTGTTTATGCTAGGTGGGCTTGGTCAGATCAGTCTAGGGAGAGGCAGGATGCCCCAGACCTTCAACCACACAGCCTTGAGGATTCTTGTAGACATCACTGCTCTCTGAACTACATATTTCTACCCTTTTACACACTGAACATGGAAAATGTTGTGAGAAAAGCTCTTTGAGCCAGGAGTTAGTGCTGAGAATAGAAGCAGAAAGCCCTGGGGGCTCAAGAGAATATATTTCCATAGTCTTTCCAGATGTTCCTACAAAAAAGTAGTGGAGAGTTGGAGTAGCATGGCCAGTTCCAGTGATGGGTGCTGCTGAAACAATAACAGGGATTGTTGCCTTGAGGTGTAGGAACAGAACCATGGGAACGTAGATGCTGCTGAAACGAAGGATGAAGTGCACGGCAATGCTTTGCCTTCTCTTCTTCCCATCCACTCCAGTGGCCTCAAAGGGGTAAATCTAATGTCCTGTTGCTGATTTATGGATGGAATGGGAAAGGGGAAAGAAAAGTTGGGTCCAGGCCTGCATGTTGAGGCCAGTGGCGTAATCGGTAGCAGGGCAGGTCTTCTGATTCTCTGTCCCAGCGTCTCCCTACATGAATATTCCCAAATTGCTGACCTTCATTTCACACCTATCAGCAAGGGCTGGGCCACGTCCCCTACTGCCATCTCGGCTTGATGTTCTGTTCAAGTACTTTCTGTTCTTCTTCCTTTCTCCCACCCTACAGAGTCAACACTGCAGCAGTCTGTGAGTGACAGCAAAAAAAAAGAGTGACTTTATTCTGTTGAGTTTTATTGACTTACGTGCCTTTGTTTTAAGCCCATAGGGTTCACCTTGCTGCCTGCTGCTCCTGCTTCACCTACAACGGCTCCTAAGCTGTTGAAGTCCAGAAGCACAGGAGTTGCCAGTGTGTTACTAATCTGCCAAGCACCTTCAAAAGGTCTAAGAGAATTAGGTACCCACTTCCACAGGGTTTTGTGGGGCTCAAATCTGCAGTTCCTAGAAGGTGCCTATGACTCCTCCAGCCAGAATTCGCTGCATTTCTGTAACGCGTTTCATTATGTATATAGTATTTCTGCATAATTACCAGACTCACTTGAAGGTCTCGGGGTGCTCTGAGGATGCCAAGGGATGACCTCATGTGTAGCTAATGAAATTCTGGTGACCGAGAGACCTGTGACTTGCTCAGAGCAGAAAGCGCTGGGCAGCATGAGCCAGCTCCGTACCTCCTTCCTGATGAGTTACCCCCAGAGAGAAGCTGGAAATCCAGTTTAACCATCTGCCTGGGAATTCCCCTGTAGCTGGAGGGGATAGAACATTCTCACACCCCAGCATCGAGGGTGCGGTTAAGACGAAGGACGCATGCGTCGGATTTGCATACAGTACCTGAGCCAGGCTGACCCCCAAAACTGCCCTTTTGGAGTTGGGGCAACTGTTCAAGATCCAATATGGCACTTTGGACTGTCTACTATTTCCGGGGGTCGGACAGTGTGTCCTTAGCATCCTGAAAGCTCAGGGACCGAGTTTGACTGTACAGGCATGTAGCTGAAAGAAGAACATCTGATGTGTGGACGTTGGATGTCTTCCCCATCTTGTTAGGTTAGAGGACCTGCAGAAACTTGGGTGTTATTTGCTCTGAAAGCAAATGACAGAGCCAGGATGCACTTGAGCAGAACAGACTTTGGGGGGAGAACTCAAGAAGGGCAAGAGCTCCCCCTACAAGTAAGGGCCTTTCTAAAGATCTGTAAGCATCCTCAGACACTTAAAAAATGGTCTGCAGTATAGCGCTATTAGTGTAAGGACCTCCAGACTCATTGGAAGCCACGTCATCTTCCACTGGCAAACCATAAGGTGGAAAACTCCAGCTGTTGAACAACATGTGGCAAGAGCACGTGCTCCAAAGTCAGGGAGAAATCTGTAATGCAGTGACTTCCAAGCCGTAGTCTGGACCACCCTGTTGGTCTGAATGGTTGGGGGATTTTAGCAACTATGATTGGGTTTTTCATTCATCCTGTTTTCTTCACGTAAGTACTTGTTTGTTAAGTCAAATGCGGAAGTGATTTGTTGATGGAGGAGCTTGTGGTTTGCTATTTATTTTGGAAGATGTGACAGGATGGGTTAACTGGTGGTGGTCTGTAGTCAGTGATAGTACCATATGAGCTGAGAACATCACCTGGAAAGAGGTGACTTACTCTGCGGTGTGGGGTACATATGGTTTATTGCCAAATCCTGTCAATTTTTATGGAAGAGGACTTCCAGAGGCCAACAAGATGGTTGTATATTGTAGCAGGGGGATTTTTATATTTGTTTCTCAGCTAAAACTACTGATGAAAGCGGCAAAACGGAATTGACTGGATCTCAGCAGGACGTTGCTGTACGGAGAGGGTAGCAGTTGGAGAATTGTTCCGTGCTGGGTGTGAAGGCTGTTCTTGTGACATGATGGTCAATACATTGGATAAATCTGTATCCTGCCATCAAGCCTGGATTGAGTTAGAATTGCTCAATGACCTAGTAGTGCAATGTGCTTTTCTTTTTTTTTTCCACCGGCATGCTCAGATTTTTCTCTACGCCGAAAGTTCATTAGTGGTTTTCTTCCTCCAGATCACAGATAGCTGGGAAAATGTGCTGCCTTTATTTTCTGCATGGAAGAAAAAGTCTTCATCTTATGTAGTTTTTAAGCTTAATTAACAAAGTGAAATTGCTTTCAGATTCTGTTTTTCAACAGTCAAAACATAAACTGTTGGTTTTGCTTTGGGGGTTTTTTATGGCTGAAGTTTGGGAAAGAGGGGATGGAAGAACGAACGTTACCTGCTTTGCTGTAATGGGTAAAACCAGAAACCTTTTCAAGAAAATTGACTGACTTGATGGTATTTTTTTGTGGGGAGTCGGGAGGATTTAGGGTAGAGAGCAGAAAAAATAACTCTAGTTAAAACTCAGTTGGCAAGTAAATGCGTATCAGCACACTCAACAAAATTCCACCCTCCCTCTGTTCTTGCTTTCTTCAGATGCCGTCAACCTCTCAACTATAGTTTCCTTTACAAATATGGTTTGCATTTTATGTATTTTTGCTGCTGTTTCGGACCTTATCAGTTCCTTCCTTGATGAGAGATGCTTCTACTTTTTCTTCTTAGATGTCCTCGCCTTCCACAGTCGAACTTGAGCATTTACCATTATTGTCGGGTTGTTTCACTGCAAACAAAATACTTCTCTTCCCTGTCCCCCCTCCCCTGCTGTTGAGCTCCACAATGGGGAGTGTGGAGGAAGGAAAATATAGAGCTCATTTATTTTTAAGTAACTGTAACTAATGGCTTGATCAGCTAACGTAGTGGAAAATATGCAAACTGCTCGGAGGAGAGTGGATGTTAAAAATGTAACTTCAACATTATTGAGACATCTTTCAGCTCTAATGACAGATTGAATAACAAACATGTCAGAAACTTTGTTGCATCTCTAAGCAAAACCGAATAATTGAATTTATTTTCAGCGATGGTTTTGCCTTTTATGTATTCGGCTCCTCATGCATTTTTCTGTGGCTCCTGTCAGATTTCTTTGTATAAACAGATTTTCATTTTCTAAAACAGCAGAGTGAGCAGGGTAACAGGCTTTCTTCATACCTCCCTCTCTTCTCTGCCACACACCTTTTTTGGCCCTATCATCATAAAATTCATTCTCAGATATTTCTGTTATGGCTCCAGCAGGTGCATATGTTGGTTCTTATCAATGCTGCTGGAGCAGACCCTTGGTTGATGTGAGCTGGTACCAGTTTACTAACTTATCGGCAACAATGTTTTCTTACATCAGCTGATATCTGGTTCTCAGAATCTGGAGCTGTGACACGTGTTGCCCAAGCCTTTGTATGAATTGGGGACTTCTTATTCTGCCGTGGACAGTGACCCCAGCTTCATCTCTGCAAACCTCCCGTAATGCCAAAGGTTGCAAATAGCACAGCAGAGTCTACGATGGGATCCTTTTTCACAGCTCTCATGGGAAACAGGGGAATAAAATCCATTTGTCTAATGGGACAAATGTTGAGAGAGCATGTATTCTATTTTAAGGTATCCTCCCAGTGTCTGCGTGAGGCAGGCTAATTCAATTCGCACCCTTCCCCAGTGGAGGGGCTGGGGAGGACCTTCCTGGCACCGTGCCGTGCCTGCCAGCCCCTGCAGCTCTCTGTTCCTAATTGCTCCTTGCCCTTCTTGGCACGAGGAGGCAGATCTGCATTTCTCCATCTCTGGAAGGGAAATTGGACCATGGAGGTGACCTGCAGCTTCCCTCCACACTGCAATGGGGACAAAGCAGCCTCAAACACATGGTTTGTGCATGTGCATTTCTTTTTAATTCAATGCAGAGCTGCAGCAAACCATTCCACCCACAGGTGAGATCTTTGGAAAACTAACTGCCCAAAGCTCTGAAGCTTTCAGCCTTCACTCTAACGCACGGGCCCAGCTGGCTTGAGATTAAAGAGCGCAGTCAAAAACCAAAAAGCATTTGAAATTGCACCACTGAGCTGGCAGGAAATTCCAGCTTTTTTGTAGATGTCGGAGGCGTTGGAACAGCAAGGAACCAGAAGGTAATATTCAGAGGTGAATCGCACCATCAGCGTTTCGGCAGGGACCATCATCCCACCTCAAGTGTAGCCTCAGATCCAGCTTGGGTATGGGGAGAGGGGACCACCCCTAGTCTTCTCAGAACTGGGGAGGGGGAAGAGGCAGGAAGAACATCTTGGCTTGCAGCCTGACTCATGCTTCAGCTATCTCTATCTGCAGAAGAGGGCTCTTATGCTTGGTGTGAATCCCAGCGCAGTGCTCAGCACTTGCTTTGCAGATGGATCTTCCAGCCCTGTCAACTTGAGCAAGCTCCAGGCATGCCAGAGATCTCCAGGGCAGATTGGACATTTTTGTTGTGCCCAAGATAAACGCTTCTTGGTCTGAATTGCTCATCATCTTGGAAGATAACTCACAGATTAGCAGGCTTTTTAAGTACTTTGAAAGAAGTCGGTGTTTTGTGTGGATTGATCATAAAGATTTGCCTGGAAGGAACAAGAAGGATAGGAGACCAAGAGGGCTAGATGGTTTTATGGACCTTTATCCTTCAGTAGCCCAGGCATGTGTGGGCCTGAAACGAGACCATTGGTGAACATCAATTCCAAAACTGTATTGAAAATCAACGTTGACTGCAAATTCCCTTCCTCTCCCAAATAGGCTGCCAAAGATTATCACTCCAGCAACAATACTTGCGGCATCTGAAGAACTTGAGGCTTTCTGTGAAACCATTGGCACCAATGGGAGACGATCGCTTCCTCTTCTCTTGTCCCTTTTTCTCCCCCCCCAGCGAAAGTAGCAGATATCGGATCAAGCCCTGCCAACACAAGCAGTGGAGAACAGAATCTGCATTGACGACAGATGGAACGAATGTTATGGATGCATCCCAGGCCCTGTGAGCTGTTGTGCCACATAAATCAGTAGCAAAACTTTGCCAACTCAGAATACTTCGCAGGACTAGACTTTCAACCAGCTTAATGTCTGGCTTTGCAACCCCAAAATTGTATGGTCAGAAAAAATAGTGAATGTGTGTGCCCTCACTTGAACTTCTAGCCAGTGGAGCTGGTTTCAGTCCAGCTCATGGAGATGAATGCGTCTCCATGATAAGCTACTTCTAAAAGATAATTTATTGTTTGCAATCCTGTCATTGCCTATGGAAGCTGTGGATGAAGTGTGAGGTTCCAGGCTACAGATACTATCGGAGCTGTGCGGGTGGCTAGATGTGTGCAGTGTGGCCAAGCGCCGCTGGTCAAATGCAGTTAGATACTGAATAATCAGGGGACTGAAAGTATTTCGTCTTGCTCTCTTTGCTTGTGTGCCAGTTACTGGACAGAGAAAAGCTTAAACCACACAAACTTGCTCCCATCATGAGAGCTGCTTCCCATACACTGCTTAAATCCCAAATGCTTGGGATTTCAGACCAAAAAAAAAAGCAAATAAAAAGATTTATTGCCGAAATTATGACTTGGCAGCCCCGTGTATGGGGGTGGGGGGAAACTGCAACCTTTTTTAGAGGCATACTTGCCCTTTGGAAAATGAACTTCCATTAAAGCAAGAAGGTTTCACCCTTCTTGGTGGGTTTTTGGCAGTGTGGTGGGGAGAGGAAAGGCTAAACTGATTCCTTCAGCTCTCTCACTCTGTTTGGGCATGATAAAATGAAGCGTTTTACTGCAGCGCTTCGTATCTTCAACAGCTGTGGTAGCCTCGTGTTTACAGAAGACATCCTGTTGTTCAAGGGAGACACTTCTGCCTTGCTGGGATTAAGAAAGGGGTTTTTTTCCCCTAACCACTGTTTTACACAATTTCCACTCTGAAAGTCTGTTATAGAACAGTGATGGGCTACAAAATCTGGGCTTTGTAACATTTTTTTGCCACCAAAAAGCAGCTCCAACTTGTGGAAAAACTGCCCTGGCACCCCCACAGGACTAGGCATCACTTGGAAGGGGAAAGAAAACCCTGATGGTTGTGGTAACTCAGACCAGCACGTGAGCGTGAGCGTATCCTTCTGGTATTAGCATCCCAGCCCTGACTTTGCCTGCAGCAAAGAAGGATGAATCATAAGGAAATGCCACCCCAGGGAACAAATTGGTCATTGTTTGAAAAAGCTGATGGCTCTTGGACAAGCACTAGGATAGCGATGCAAGCGTCTGCAGGGAAGGAGACTGTGTCCAGCTCACTGCATGCACAGCAGCGCTGCACAAACAGACAAGCGAGGCTGGGCATGCTTTGCTGCCTTACCAGGAGAAGAGCGATTTGCCTATGTTTTCGGTTCCTTGATCTTTCTAAATAAACAGTTTCTTTGTACTGAGAAAGCAAATTTGCAGCCATTGCTGTGCAGCAAAGCTTTTTTTTTTTTTGGAGGGAAGCAGGGATATGGGGGCATCTCCACCTGCTGGCAGCCCCTTGGAGACTCTGCAAGGGCTGTGGGAGCTTCCCATCTCTCTGCAGCATGATGGAAATAATAGTTTCAAGCCTTAAATAGCTTCTTCAGCTTTGGATCTCCAAACCTGCTGCATGTTAGGGGTTTTCTAAGCCTCGTGGAGGTTTATGGCTTTGTTTAGCTTATGCTTTGCCTCTGGAGCTGGAAGGGCTCACAGGGGCTTGGTAGGAGGCTCAAGGTCACCAGGCAGATTAGTGGAGCCAGAGTTAGTAGCTCATGGCCTGGCTACCATGTATGTGGATAAGCTGGGGAAGGGGAAATTTTGGTGCTTTGGTACTGTTTTGCTTGGTAAGAGGTTCAAGATCCCGAGGGTAAAGGCTGTTTTCCTTCTATGGGATTGTCAGTGGGAAATTAGATGAAGAGCCTAGATCTTTCTACAGTGAGACATCAAATGAACAAACCCTCTTCGGCCCTTGACATCTGGTTGCTGTGTGTTCCTGCACATGAGATCTTGGGAGCTGTGACCTCAGAGGCCTGTGTCACTAAGGAGAAATCTCTGTGGATGCCGGGGCTGATACTCATGTGCGTTTGATAGGGTTTGGAGGAATAAAGGGCTAGGTGAGTCCTGCCTGCTGATGGGTATCTCACACCTCTAGCTACTGGTTGAAGGGGGAATGTTGCCATCCTCCTGCCTCCCTGCAAAAAGCCTTAAATGGAAGAAATGGAGGGATCTTATAAGATCTCTATCAACGGACTTGCTTTCAAGTGATAGCCATGTCTTTAATCCAGCACAATCTTTCTGTTTCTATTGATGCCCTGCAATAAAAAACAAAAGTAAAGAGAGAGAAGAATTAAGAATGAGGAGACTTGGTTTTAAAAGGCTTATAAAAATACATATAAAGCAAGAGACGACGAGAACAAAGGGGTAATGGGAGCCGACAGACAGTTCTCATGCCATTAAACTGCATCTCGAAAAAAAAAAACAACCTCTCAAAAAAAATGTTAATCGTTATTTGAAGGGGGGAAGTGTTTTTATTGTGAACATGTGCAAATGGAGTCTTCAGCCGTATAAAACCCATGCCTACAATAAGTATATTTGTGTAGCAATTAATGTGAGATCACAGGCTCGGCTTTTGCCAAATAGTCGTGTCAGCATGGGGTATATTATGTGTGTAAAGACTCCGGTTTCCAAATGTGGAAGGCATTGGGCTGTAGTTGTAATTAAATGTTTTGTCATCACAGGGCAAAGCTGCGTTCGTTTCGACCAGGCTGAGAATTGCCCCTCCAATGCCATCTCCCCGAGTTTGCTTTTTTGGCAGCTCTTTGAGGCAACTTTACGCAGAAGGAATTTCAAGACACTTGTAATTAGATCTCAGCCACCCCCCCCTTTCGTCCTCTTCCCCTGAAATGCAGAGGGCAGCTTTTATTTTCTCTCTCAAGGAAAGGAAACCTCGTTTAAATCTCTCTTTATTGTAGCAGGACTTATCTCCCTGGTTTGCTGCATTGATATATCATTTCCATTACAGTTCTGTTAGGGTTTCTAGTAACATTTCTGTAAATCCAATACTTTCTGGGAAGTTTATTACAGCAGCTGCTAAAAGCAAAGCAGAGGCGTCCAAATAATGCAAGAACACGCATTTACCACACTTATGACTCCAACAGATTTAGTTACAAGAAACTCTGCCTTTTTTTCTTTCTTTCTTTTCCTTCTTTTTTTAACCCCTTTCCTATTCCTTGGGGTCTTATTAAGGCTCAGCAAAGGCTGTGATCCCTGGTTCTGTGTCTCTGAATTAACTCGAAGAAAGTGGAGGCTGGAGTGGAGTGTGGGAAGGTTCTTGGCATGGATGGACTTGGCTGAAGTTTGCAGAGCAGACACACTTAAAGGAAGAGAGGGGAGAGGAGTGTGCATATATGTGGGAGCGAGGGGGGTGCAGGCATTATCTTTTATATACTCTCTCCCCACGAAAAGCTATCTGGAGATCTATCGGGCTTTCATCACCCTGGTCTGATCCAAGGGTGTTCAAAAAGAGAAACACGTCATAAATCTGGAAGGCTGGCTGGAACTTGGAAGGTTTTTAAAGGCGATGGGAGGTGGAAGCATCCCGGCAGGGATGGGCTGGTCAGCGCAGCCGGCGGCGGGGGAAGCACCTTTCCACAGCTTTGGGCATCTCGGTCAGGTTTTTATCTTCTTGCAAAGTGGATATTCCAGTTATTCCCCTCCGCCCTCTTCCAGGGAAATGGGAACAGATGTGCCCCACTGTAGAAATGCTGACCAGCTGAGAAAGAAACTTGGAGAGTTTATAGCGTTTTTTTTGTTCTTTTTAATCCCTTGATGATTTTCTCAGTGGTGAGGTGACTGTCACTTTAGAATGAAGAATGCACAAGTCAGTTTTTATTTTATCTTCGTTGGTGCTGCTGCTTCAGGTTGTTTTTCAGTTGATAAGAAAGATGAATATCAGAGGATGCAGTGTTGCTTCCCCACCCTCAGTGCTATTTTCTGCATGAAATTAAGGGGAGTGAATGAGTTAGGTTGCATTTCTGTGCCTTTCTCCCTCTTTGCTGGTGATGTTCTCCTCAGTTCCAGTGAAATCAGAAGCAAGGTTGTTGCTGTTCCACAGCTGCAAGAATTCTTCTTGTTTGCAGATTCCATGCAGTGGACTGGTTTGGATGGTTGGCCCATGCCAAAGCTTGTTTCAGGACTTGTACCTACCATTTTCAGGTCTTATTATTTTCATGCAGTAGAAATATATGTTAGTGAAAGGGGAACATTTTAGTCTAAATTAGCAAACATACCTATGTTGCCGTTTTTGCCTTTTATTGGCTTTAACCATAATTCTCTAGCAAGGACTGCAAGTTGAATTTAGCAGCCATATTAATTTTGGGAGATAGCGTTGCTTAAAGACACCTGCTAATTACAGTCCATATCTTAGCAAGGTGCTAAATGAAAGGAGTTCTCACCATTTAAGCAAGCAGTAGTTTATAAGAGACAGGTAGCGTGTGATTACACGGCAGGCCGAGCTCACAGATGGTTTGGGCTGTTTGTTTGTCTTTTAGGTGTTGCAGTGGGATGTAATTTTTTTTTTCCTGTTCGAAACCCCCCCGCCCCCTACAAATGATTCATCAAGCATCTTGTCCTCGTTGCATGTAACGTCTTGTTGATGTTGGAAGCGCTTGCTCTGTGGGGAAGGCACTGGGTTTGATGGGAGCCGTGGCGCTCGCGAGAGGAGCCTTTGCCTCCAAGGGCTGCATTGTGGAGAAGCCATCTGGAGGGGCAGAGGCCAAGAGGGGTTGGTTTCAACTTGTTCCAAAGAGGCAAAATCCTCGTTTCCTCTAAATCTTGCCAATGACGCCTGGTTTTTTCCACATCCCCTGCAAAGCACTGCAAACTTTATCCTTACTTGGGAAGTCCACTGAATTAGAAGAAAGCAGGGTAAACCAGCCAGTTCTCTTTCCAAGAGGGAAATGAACAATTTGAATGAGTGATGGGGCCACCTAATTTTATGAGAATCTCTCCTGAAAGACAAAATCTTAATGAATAATTTTGGTGAAATCTCAAATATTAACAGCAAAGCCAGAGGGAGGAGGGGAGAGGGTGATTTTGACTGTCTCGCACTACTTGGTGCGTTGCTGGAGAGAGCAGGAGTGCTTTTCCCATCCCCACTGGAGGGCCTTGAAAGTTCTTCTGTGTACTTTTTGCACCTTCTGTTCTATGTTTGAAATAGCCTCTCTAGATCGAAGGGCTGAGGGTGGTGATATTGCTGCAGGTGCATTGCATGCAAAAAAACAAACACTGGAGTGGAGGACACCTGCTATGGCTCTGAGACTTGCCTGGGGTTAAGATGGCACTGAGCATCTGTGCCTTTGTGTTCTTGCTCCTGCACAGACAGACATTTTCCCCACAAATTCACAAACCCCATTGACACTAAATGAGATTTTGGAGCTGGAGTCACTTCCAATGCATCACGTGATGCCATCACATATCAAGTAGAGCTGTACTTCAGGGCTGAGATGGGTTAATTGTATCCTAGCAGCCAAAGGAATGGCATCTGTGGACCCACATGGTCTGTACCCTCCATACATCATCCAGGATCCAGGGCAGGAAAATCCAGAGAAAGCAGGATTTGGGGCTGCACTTGGTTTCTCCAGATTGATGGAGCGATTCTATTTGTAACAGGGTGAGGTCATCTGGGTCTCCTCTCCGCAGATAGGTGAAGGGTCCAGGCCACACTAAGAGGTGGGCACTTCACAAGGACAGTTCTGCTTGGGGAGACCCTAATTCTAACTATAACCATAACCCTACCCATATAGAGTTATCCTGCAAAGAATTATCCCTTTCTGCCTTGGAGCAGCCCAGCAAGAAACCCAGAGGAGGCCACGAAGATGATCTGACTGCTGGAACATCTTCCATACAAGGACAGACTCAGAGAATTGTGCTTGTTCAGCCTGGAGAAGAGAAGACTCTGCAGAGACCCTAGAGCAGCTTCCAGTACTGGAAGGGGCTCCAGGAAAGCTGGGGAGGGGCTTTTGGTCAGGGAGAGCAGGGATAGGATGAGGGGAAATGGTTTTCATCTGAAAGAGCATGGATTTAGATTAGAGCTCTCAGGAAGAAATGTTTTCCTGTGAGGGTGGTGAGGCATCGGCACAGGTTGCCCTGACGAGTCATGGAAGCTTGATCCCAGGAGATGTTCAAGACCAGGTTGGATAGGGCTTTGAGTAATACTTTGAGGTGTCCCTACCCATGGCAGGAGGTTGGAACTGGATGAACTTTAAGGTCCCTCTCAGCCCAAACCATTCCATGATTCTGTGAAACGTTGCCTTTTTCCTTCGCTCCATATGGCAACAAAGCTGCCACTGTCTAACAGGAGCCAAGCTTCATCCTTGACCCTGTGAGTTACAGCTTGGTAACACTTGGGCAGACTTTTCTGCCAACAAGCCCAACCAGCGCTTCCTGCAAACCAAAGGCTTTTTCCTCTGTCCTTTCCTTTGCTTGTGATTACCCTCTCCCCACAGAAACCCTGGCTCTCTGCTTCCAGACTGAACTCTTGAACCTTCCTTCTCCAGCCCTGGCCAGGTCGTTATTTTTGACACTCTCAACCCGACTTGTTGCACAGCTGAAAAAGAGATAGCCACCTGCGTGCTCGCCTGGTGATGGCTCTAGCAGAGCTGACTTTTCCCTGGTGTGCACCACTTCTTGCCAGCCACTGGCACCCGTTCAGGTGAGCTCGGGGCGGCACAAGCCTTGTGACAGTACGATGGACAAGTGCCATCGGCAAGGAGAGCAGCCTGCCATCTGGTCTTGCTACTTGAATGACTTACCCGTATGTATTTTTCTTGATCCAGATCCCACGTTAATTGTTTCCCAGAATATTTTGCTACACGAATGTCACGCTTCTGTCTGCTTGGCTTGCCCTGAGTTGAGCAGAGGTATTTATGAGTGGTTTTCTGCGCATATTTTTCACCTTTTTGAAATGCTTGGCACTGTTGTGGATATTGGAACAAATCCTTCCTGTTGAAAATGTAGAGCTAAGTTAGTCAAGTCAAGGATCAGAGGTAAAAGCTGTGGTTTACCTACTGAGCTCCAGCTTAGCCATGCTAAGAGCTATGTAGAGCCCAGCTCCCGCAGAGGTGGCCTGTGCAGAGGTCAGATCTTCTATACAATGCTGGTGTAGTTCAAGGAGTAACCACGTGAAGGTTGAAAAAGCCACATCCTCCCCAAAAGCAGCATCAGGGAAGCCTGTGGACTCGGGTCCCACATGACCATGCTGGATGGGAACTCTTCTCCCTGCAGCACACACAGGCTTCCCCTCTTCTCCCAGCACACGAGACTTACTGCTGAGTTTTAATTCTTGTATGACAGTTTCTGAACCGGGTTCAGACACACGATCAAGTTACCGGGGCTCAGCTGCTGTGCATTAACCGGCCACAGGGGTATTCCCAGCCTATGACAAATACAAGGTAAAACCTGTTAGTTTAAACATCTTTCACAGCGGTTTAAGCAAAATGTTCTTAGCTCCGTGTACGCCTGTGTGTAGTTAGCAGGGCTCGGCAGCAGCTCAGTTTGAGCCCCAGGATGGGTTAATGAACCCCTGAGCTGTGTGAACTCTGCTGCTCACTTTGGTTTGGTCCAGGATGCCCTCAGGGAAGCATCCCAAATGTATTTGAAGCCAAGTCTTGAAACCAGAGAAGAACCTTTGTTCAAGGATTTGCCCCAATTTAACCAAATTTATTTCAAAACCTGCTGCTGGTGGGAATTTCTGGCACAGGACTGATCCTGAACTTCATCTAAAGGAATAGATTCTGTCCTTGCACAGCTTAGCCTGTTTGAGACCATGCCTCAAACCCAGATAGTGTCGAGCAGAAAAAAACACGCGTATGCTGTTTCCCAAAGTAAGCAGTGAGGGTAGGAGGGAGAGGGGTGTTAATTTTATTAGATTTGTACACCTTGTCTACATGGCCAGCATCCATCTTGGGGCTGGAGAGGAGAAGTGCTGCTGGTGGCTTGAATCGGAGCCACCATGGATGGATCAAACCAGTGTGTCCATACCAGCTTATGTCCATGGTGGCATCCCTGTGCCACAGCCCAGCATCGGCTCTACTGTGTCCTACTAGAGCCAGGAGCAGCTGGATCAAAGTGAGCTCTGATAGATCCACAGGAGAGGAAAAGAACCATAGTAGAAGACATAGTATGAGGGATTGCAGATGTGGCATGTGGCCGATGGCGAGGGAGCAGGCAAGGTTGCCTTGCTGTGGTGTGGATGAAGGCATTCTCAGAGCAATCTTTGGTGGCAAATCTCTGCAGAGAAGCTGCTAGTGAGAATTAGCCAGGGCCAGCACTGGTGGCTGCCTTTGCCAGGGGCCAATGGGCTGGGGTGTGCACTGGCCACTCAGTCTGCTTACGTGGTCCAGCTCTGCCTGAGGCTCCATGGTGCGATGTGCTGGGGGAGATACTGGCGGCTGTCCCTTTCAACACCTTGTTATCGCCTTGAAGTGGGGTCGCTGGGCTGTTGCGGTGCCTTTTGGATGAGATGCAAGACCAAGGCCATGAGCATTCCCCATCAGGAAGGATTCTATGGCAAACGTCCCGACGGAGCAATATCAGCCCTCACAGCCTGGCCAAATTCCAGTTGCAATAACATGACACATGGCTTATTTAACCCTTCACGCTTTCTTCGCCCTCTCGTGCCATTTCCACCAGCCGTGTGAGCAGCAGCAGCTCTTTACAGTGGTATTTTCTCATCTGCATGTCACGGCTCTGGCAGGTGGTTGCAATAAATAGAATCATAGAATCACCAGGTTGGAAAAGACCCACCGGATCATCGAGTCCAACCATTCCTATCAAACACTAAACCATGCCCCTCAGCACCTCATCCACCCATCCCTTTAACACCTCCAGGGAAGGTGACTCAACCACCTCCCTGGGCAGCCTGCTGCAGTGCCCAGTGACTCTTTCCATGAAAAATTTTTTCCTAGTGTTCAGCCTGAACCTCCCCTGGTGGACTTTTCATGTGGGAGTGCAGCTGAGTGCCCTCGTGGATGGCCCAGATGAATGTGTAGACAACTTACGGCCGTTCCTCCCAGGCCAGTGGATTCATGCCCCCTTGGAAGGAGTGGGTTTCAGACACAAACAAGCTCTTCTCTCAGCTCTAGCAGGAATTAGGAGATTGATGGGTAGACGTGAGGCTGTAAAATCCCATTTAGAACATGGAAGGATTCTCTCCCGATCCCATGGCTGCCCCAGGAGAGACGTCCCCTATCTTGCACCTTGAAGTGGAAGGATGCTATGTCAGATATGAGAACGTTGCATGAAGCACTGGGTGTAGGTGCAAATTATAAGGGTCAAAAACAGTCCCCAAGACCCCACGAGGTGTTTGCGATTTCACAGCTCCTCTCCTATGGAAGGTTTCTGAGCTGCCTGTCAATCACAGCCCCAGACTACCCATATTCCCGGCCTGACTCGACGCGGGTGGTGGGACAACTGAGTTCAAACCCTGTTGCAACTCTTCAACTAAACAGGAGCTTAACTGTGTCCTACCGCGGGCCAAGAGCTTTAGATCTGGCATAGCGAAACATGATTTGAAGATGATTAAGCATCTGCCTACGCTGTCTATTATTGGAACTGCATTGTAGCTGAGGCTGGGAAACCATTTTCTGAGCAGCCTTCCCGGCTTCCTGAAATCGATGATGAAAGTAAGCAAAATAACATGTTTACATTCCTCTGCTCTGAAAGCCAAGCAGGTTCTCAGGTGCCACCTTGGAATTTTTTCTTTCTCCTTCTTTTCCCATATCCCCAAATTGCTGGAGGAACCCGAGGCAATCATTTTCTCTCTAATTTGGGGGCTTTTCATTAGGTTTTGCAGAATTTCTTAGCTGGTTGCAGACAAACAGACAAAATAAATGCCTTTCTTGCAGAAATGTGTGTAATTTTTGATGGGAATAGCTACTTGCTGCCGTGATTTTGGGGAGTGGTGGCTTTGTTTCTTCTAGCTCCAGTAGTCTACTTTTTTGTGTATTGTACAGCAAGATAAATACTAATTTTCAGTAAGTAAATTCTGGTTTGGTGTTTGGCAGCTAAGTGCCCTAACTAAAATCATGAATTTTCTGCCTATTCAGACCCTTCAGAATTGGCAGACTTCAGCTCTGAGCCTTCAGACGAAAGGCTGAACTCAAACCAGGCACTATTTTCTACTTCAGGGAAAGCAAAGTTAAATCTAAGTCTGGGCATGATACTTTGAGGGCTTGAGGTTTACAGTTGTTGGGGCTTCATTGCTTAGGAGCATTTCTGCAGTGGACTCTTCTTCCTTTTATTATTTGTATCTGTATCATTGTAATATATTCCGAGCTCTGCTGCTGTAACTTATTTCCTCCATACATATGAAACCATGGCTTGGTCTGATAGAATAAACTGCAGCAAAGGTCTATTTAGACCTTTTGTTTTCCAGTAATTGCTCATAATATGAGCAAACGAAGAAGCACCGTACAGCGTCATGCAGACCAGCCCTCTAGCTGGCATAAATCACAGATAAGAAGCTTGCCTGCAGGTAGAAAAAAAAAACCAGCACAGGGCATTTTTGTAAATGGAAACTTCTGCAAGTCCCACAAGATGTCCTGGTTGAGGTCTCGTACCCCAGGAGGAGGTACCCTCCTCACTCCATGCTGGATTTTCCCCTTGGGGAAAAACATTATTTTGCGTTTTCTGAGTCATAACAGCGTGACGCTTCGCAGAGCAGCTGAGCAGGGCTGCGACGTTCAGCCCACAGAAAGGCCGTGGCCTCCAGAGTGAATCAGAGTTCCACCTTTAATTTTAAGAGAGGGGGAAAAAGCTGATTTGCACAAGCAAATTTAGGGGTGATCTCGAGCCTCCCTCTGATGCCTGTGCCCCAATGTCTCTAGGGATGTTCCCCAGCGAGTGATACTAGAAATACAGATGCTGGATTTGCCTTTCATGTTTTCTTGGTAAATATCTGCATAAATATTTATCAGTAAACAGGGCAGGTTTGTTTCTAAAGTGGAGTCTGTTGCCTTTGTACGTAGTTTCTCGAGAGGGGGTTTTAGCAGCGGTGGAGGGATGCTCAGTCCCAGGGACTGATCTCTGCAGAGAGAGGAAATGCAACAGAATTGGCTTTCAACAGAAAATAGTAGTATTTTGGAGGAACCAGACTTTTTTCTTACAAAATATCATTGCTGATGGAAAACTTTGTGTAATAAGAAAAAAAAAAACACCAACCCAATGGGATAGGGAGTTTCTTTGTAAAACATCTTATCTGGATGTTTACAGACTGATAAAACTAATTTTTATTTCTTTTTTTTAACTCATTCCAGGGAGGAATTCATAGAGAAATAATTGAACCAGAGGCTTTGAAACTAAATGAAAGAGCTCGTCTTTACTGAAACGAAACGTTGAACTTGAAAGTATTTGTGTGCTCAGAAAGCAGCTTGTTGTGCATGTGTGGGTTTGCTTTTGTGCACCATGAAGTATTTTTATAATTTATGGGACCTGATGGTGATTTGGAAGACAGAAAGCACCTTTTTCAAAGCAGCTGCAGCCGTTCATGTCCATACACCGTGTGGGCACAAAAGAGTTGTTAAAGCAGTAAATAAATGGCAAGTTTTGAGGGGGGGAGGTGTTGGTGCATCCCCAGCCAGTGGAGGAGAGATTAAACGCAGGGTAGTAGTGAGCAGTTGTGAAGATGACGGAGTTAACTCTTTTGCATCATCCGCATTATGCTGTTTGGAGAAAGGTGCCCCAGCTGTCTGATGGCATTTTAACATCCCCAAGTCGGGTATCGTCCTGTGCAAAGCCACTTTTTGCTGCTGGTGGGCAGCAGAACTATTCAACCTCAGCAAGCTGGGCTTCTCCCTTGATTTGGAGGCTCCCCCTCATAGCCCTTATCCTCTTAAAAAATCTGTGCTCCCCTGGGAATACAGAGAAAAGGAGAAAAACTTGTTACACACACGTATCACATGCTACCTTTGGGGAAGGGGAAACTCCCCTTCAAATGGGATGCTATTGTCAGTTAAAAGAGGAATGTCCCTTGTTCCCCTTCCCAGGAGCAGGTACAGGGACTTGGAGGGTTTTTGCTGGAGCCTGGATAGAACTTGATACACCCTCAGCTTGCATTTTGAGTGAAGGGAGGGCACCAGTGCAATGCAGGGCATGGTATTTATAGTCTGATGTGCGATCCTCCGTATGAGGAACGTGGCAGGTTTGAGCTCAACTGAATGACTCCAACAAAGCGAGCAGTGAATCTGGAAGAGGAGAGAGCTTTTGCTTTCTTAACTTTGGGGGCTGCATTGACCCTCCTGCAGGCAGAACTGGAGAAGCGTGGCAGGAAGATGTGTGAGCAAGGAGGACAGAGGAAATATCTGCTTTTATGGGAGCGTTTACCTTGAAGGGCTTGTGAGCCCAACTGCCGTTTGAGAGACACATTTATCTCTGCACAGATTTATACGTTCAAACCACAGGGATGAATGGATAAATGCTAAGAGCCAGGGGCTGCCTGTCGTCTGTGTGTTTAAGGCGAAGAGTTTTCCACCTCCTGAAGGGAATTGTCAGGCTGAAAATTTTGAAGAAATCAAATATTTCCGCTTCTTTTCACACTTCAGGGAATGGCAAAGAAAAAAACCTTTGGGGAAGCGGCACAGCTTTGAGCTGAGCCTCGAAATTAGGCAACGACATAAGCTTAGGCATAGGAGGGGACTTGCATCCAACTGGTTTTCTGTGATGGCAGGGACACGGTGCTGTCCTTTCCCTCTTGCCCTGCTGCAGTCCCTGGGGACCAACAGGGCAAGGGGCACTGTTGCTGCTGTCTGGTAGATCTGGAGGGCGGGTGGAAAACGTGTGACCTGGGGTTCACATCAGTGATGACGATGATCAGAAGGAACTTCTCTGACCCTGAGAGACCAGGCTTTTGCCTAGCGCCTCTCCAACACAAACAGAAGAATTCAAAGCTACTGGATTAGGAGCTGGTGTGGCTTGCATTAACCCAAGGGTTTTGCTGAGCTGACTCCTGGAAGAGCCACGCATCAAACATAATGAATCAGAAGGGAAGCCCATACATCAGACGAGCCCGATGACCTCTGGAGTTAGATAGCATTACTGACAATCGGCGTGTTGGGGAAGGAGAAAACTGCAGAGAAAGCCAAGCTGGCCTCATATTTATTAATTTCTTTAAAGTCTTGATGCGCTTTCAGGTCCAAACTTGTTAATTTTCCCTACTTCATCTCTCCCATTGTGTAAGTATGTTTTTGTCAGCAGCGATGGCTGGGGGCTGAGCATCTGCAAATATTAAAACAAGAAAAGCAGCCAGGGAAGAAATGCCGCCTTGTAAGCAGTGAAGATTTTACTGCGTTAGAACCAAAAAAATGCCAAGCTCTTCCAGGGAATTTTCCTGCTCTTTGTTTTCTCTTTGCTTGCTGCAGATATCTAAAAATATTGATGCATTCCTCAAGCATCCTTCTAAGCCTGGAAATGCATTAGGGAGCGCAAAAGCAATCCATGCACACGTACGTTTGTGTGAAGAGATATTGGTAATACTGAGAACAAGAGGGGAAAATCTTCCTTCAGTGGAACCAGATTAGTTTCGTGCACTGATTGAGTTCACTCACCGGCCAAGCCGTCTTATAAACTACTGGAGGCATTTCTTTTTTTAACCTTAAAAAAAAAAAAGAAGGAAAATCCCTAAACTAGCTCCAGCAATAGTTGGGTGAGCCCCTTGCCAGCTGGGATGTGCGTGCACATGCGGACACGCAATAACTTTGTCTATTGCTGTCATAAAACTAAAGGCACTTATATGAGGGTGAGAGGTCAGGGGAGCCTTGATTTAATAACAGGGGAAACATTATTTTTCTGTTATTAATTACGCATTATCCATAGTACATTTGCTGCACTCACTTTAGATAAGGTTACATCTATATTTTTATTAGGGAAACTTCTCGGGTCACATAGGGGAAGTTGGCTGGAAGGCAGGGAAAATGAATCTGTTTTAAAAAGCTGGGGGGAAACGTGGTGGTACTGTATGGCCTCCCCCTTCTCGATCTGCTCTTCTGGGGACTGATCCTTGCACATTCCTGGAATAGTTCACTCAGTGAATGCTAAATGAATTGAGGCTCAGGAGAAACTTGGGGCAGTACCAGCTCAGAATTCTCAGAAAGTCCAGCGGGATGGATTCGTCCCTACATATGTGCTCTTTCTCTGTAGCTTATAGCTACTGGATCAGTCAAATTCAAAGTGAAAAGTTACACTCAGCAAGAGGGAGACTTAAAAGTTCAAATCCAGGTCTGGTTCGCTGCATTCCTTCTCTCATTTCTGTGCATTCAGCTGCTATGGAGGAGTCTACCGTGAGTACTTAGCCCATTCCTGCCAGGGCTGGGGGGAGACTCGCAGCCTACAGAGGTGATGGACAGTGGGCAGTATTACAGGGGGAAACAGGAGGGTCATCTGCAAGGATCGGCCAAAACTGAGAAGCACAGATGATGCTGTGCTCCCCTCCCACCACAAATTAGGAGATAACGGAATTGCTCTCAAGGATGCATCCATCTCCAATTTCCTATCTGAGAATTTGCATAATAGCTGGGGGAAGGAATCGGGCAGCTGATGTGAAAGAAGGAAAAAGTGAGAGAAAATAAACAACCCTCCAGGAATCCACTCCACGCAGATGGGTGGTTCGTGTTACAGGGAGATGAAGGACCTCTTCACATGCCATCAGCTCTTGGGAAATCTTTCCTCTATTAGTAGAGTTTTTTGGGGAAAAAAAAGAAGAAAGAAGTTTTGTGGTTTCAGCATAGCAAGCCTCAGTGTCAAGGTGTGTCCACATGGCACGTGAGATCTCCTTCCTGGGAACTCAGGAGGGCCGGCCAGTCGGGGAGACACTTGCCTTTTCTTTTGGAGAGCAGACCATTCTCCAAGAATTTAATCCCATAGGAAAGAGCTGCTGCTGCTCTGCAACCTGTAGCAGAATTGTTAAGGCTGCCGTGTCAGGCAGTGCTGGGTTGCCAGTACTGCATGGGTCCTCTCCTGTGGGTGATGGACAATTCAGTCTCTGATGCTGTTCCTCAGCTCTCCCCCCAGCCTTGCCTCCTTGAATAGGGAAAGGTCAATCAGCAGCTGAGCAGCTTTTTGGTGTTTCACAGCCAGACTGGATGCTAAGGCTGAAGATGTGAATCTCTGGTTGTTTTTTCTTTTCTATCCCCGTGCATCTCAATGATATTTCTTCCCTCGACTCCCTTAGGACATATGAGGATGCTACTCTCAGTCTGTCTAGAGAGAAAGAGATGAAAGTGTCTGCTGGTTTGGGCTGTATGTGCGTGAAATGCCTGGGGGCTGTGCATTTTTAGCAGACGTTCCTTTTTTATGGTCTTTTACATATTCCAGCATCGCTCACGTCAGTAGTAGCCACTGACTGATGTCAGTGAGCTTTCTCTACCAGGCTTACCCCCTGAGGAACCATCACGGGATGTCCCACAGTTCTGACACAGTCAGTGGTGGAGACTGGCTGCTTCTGCTCTGGCCGAGCTCGAAGTCATCTGGCCTGAATATCAGGAGTTGCCCATCTTTATGTACTCATTTGTTTATGCTGTGACTTTCAAGTGTGGCTTCAGGTATTCATGAAGTCTCTTTGTCCCCTTGGCTCAGATCGGTGAACAAGAGCAAGTGGAATTGTCTTTTTGGAATGTAAAAGCCAGAGACAGCAAAACTCTGGAGGTTTTTTGGTGGGAAATGGTCCTGCCTGAGTGACTGACACGTAAAACTCATGTGGACCTGATAAGTGTCCAAGCAAGGATTTCTGTTGTTTGATCAAATCAGTTGAGTATCCTCCCTGAAGTTAGTGCAGCAACTTGCTTAAATTATTTGCTTGATTATTTTATGTGAATACAGTGACAATTCCCTACTCCACACTCCTGGTCCCAAAGCTAAACAAAACTTGGATGTCCCTTTGGAGTGTTTGAATGCCCTTTGGAGTGTTGCTACCATCTCCCACCATCACTTATGCTTTTTAGTAGTGCACTTAATGTTATAATATCTTTGGGATTTGTTTTATTCCCCACTCCACTATTTCTAGTGGTAAAATCTACCACTACTAGTGGTAGTCAAACCCAGATATCAGCTGTACTGCTGAATGCCATGTGATTGGGTTAGCAGTGTGGCTGTCGGGTGCTCTGAAGGCTGATGTGATCCCAGTGCTCTGCCTAGCAAGGTCCTGCTGTGTTCCGTGTGGTTTGCTCTATTTATTTCATATGGAAAATCATATATCCCTTTTCATCACTGACACATTCTGAGCAGAGGGCAGTTTGTGCCGATAAAACCTTGAATTAAACTGATCTTTAAAACTTTCCCAGAAGTCTGGTTGTGGAATTTCTCTGTTTGAAAACTCTTGTGCCTTAAGTTGGGGGATTGATTAAAGGACGGGTTTTAGGTTGTCCTTGCTACAAGGAACGTTCATGCCATGCTCGCCTCTCTCAGCCTCTGCAAGCTGAGCCTCCAAGCTTTGCTTAAGTAGTAAATAGAATAATGAAAGAAAGCAATGTCTGAGCTGAATCACGGTGATATTGCTCCCACACAAGTGGAATGAATACAAAAAAAAAAAAAAAAGGATGCTTTTGTTTTAAGTGTAGAACCAGTTGTAATAGGCACAACAGGGAAGTACTTAATAGGGTTTCAGCTTGCAAAACAGTAATTAGAAATGATATTCCTCTGATTGCTCAAGACTGCGTTTGTGATAGGTCATTCCTCAATTGGGGCTGAATATATGTGATGTGGAGGCCCCTGCTTGCAGCGTTACAAGGCAGGCATGCTTTTCTTTAATCATTATTATTTCAGTTACAACGCGGATGAGTGATCCCAGCTGGGAGATAAGAATCAAACACACACAAATATGGCTCATCTTTCTTACCATATGGAAACCTGGATTGCAGAAGTAGTCTCCATCTCAAACTCTGCTCACCCCCTGTCTGCCCAGATGGTGTTTCTGTCCTGTTTTAGCTGTATTTAATTGATGAGCAACTATCTAACCCAAGCACAACTTCTTACAGGGTGGAGGAGCAGGGATAACTCCGTTTATAAGAGCCTGAAGTCCTGCCTGGCTCTTCCTTTCTTCTGAGCTCAAGGTACAATCTTCTTCTGTCCGGCTCAGAAACTCTGCTCCTGCTTCCTCCTGATAACAGCTTCATGTCCCACCTCAGGTATCCAGAGAGGTTTTTCTTTAAATCCAAGGGAAAGTAGGTCCTTATGAGATATTTCCTATGCGAGTTTTAGAGGAGATTTGCCTTGTTTAAGTGGGTTACCTGCTCGGTCAGAGCAGCTGCAGGATGGGCTGAAGGCATGCATGCATCTTCCATATGTCAAAATATTTTGCCCTTTCTGTTAAAAAGTAGTGGGGGTAGAAAAATCCCTGATGAAGGGGAAGGAGTAACAATGTCTAATCACCACAGAACCATCTTGAGCTAATTGAGTTTGTCTAAAATTCATCCAGCCTTTAAGGTTTAATAGAAAATGATGGTCTTAATGCATCACATGCCTTGGAGTAAGTGGATACTTTGCTTTAAAGGCCCTGTTGATGTTATGTGAAGGGGAACAACAGTTGTTATGATTCTGAAACTCAGATTGAACCCAATTAATCAATGCTGAGATGATTTGAATCATGTGGCATGCATGGTCACCTCTCTGATATTCTATCCTTATCCCTCCCTAGACTGAGACATGATTGATGTCAACTGTACACCGAATTTTCAGGGGGAAGGCTGAGCCAAGTCATTTGGACAGAGAAACAAATTAGATCAAAAGTGTGATCCAGGGGAAAGGAGATCGGTTTCAGAGCAGAAGCTTAAATTACTTTTTATACCTTGGGTGCTCTGTCCGGGTTCTCATACCCTGGGGATCGCAGTGAGTGCTGCGTGTGAGCGCTCTCTCAGGGATAGGGCGTTCAGCAGGGGATGACTACGCATGCCTCGCTCCAAACCCCAAGTGCAAAACTCATCAGAAGGCACGTTTGCATCTTCGGGCAGCTCTTAATGTAAAAATAATCTCCCAGCCATCCTCACTTCTTAGGTTACAGCCAGCCGTGGTTACCTTGTGACTTGCCTTGGAGAAAAGGGATCTGGAGCAGGGAATGGGGGGGAGCGCTGGGATTAGGCACCCCCCGCACTGCGCCTCGCACCCATCTGTCCTTGGCTCGCGGCTTTTACGCCTTTGCCAGCAGCCAAGCCTTGGCTGGGGGTTAGCGGGATGGGGGGTATTTGGGACTCTCTTTATCTACCCTTTTATTTCCTTGGGCTTCTACTCTTGGATTACAGAAAGCAGTGGGAGGACTCGGCACCTCAATCTGGGTGTTTCTACGGGCTGGGGGTTGTTTCTTTGGGGTTTTTGGTGGTGGTGGGTTTTGGGGGTTTTTATCTCTTCTTTTTATTTCTTTGGTTTACTTTTTTCCTCTTTTTTCTTTCTTTTTTCCTTCTTTTTTCCTTCTTTCCTTCTTCTTCCTTCTTCTTTCTTCTTTTCTTTCTTCTTTTCTTTCTTCTTTTCTTTCTTCTTTTCTTTCTTCTTTTCTTTCTTCTTTTCTTTCTTCTTTTCTTTCTTCTTTTCTTTCTTCTTTTCTTTCTTCTTTTCTTCCTTCTTTTCTTCCTTCTTTTCTTCCTTCTTTTCTTCCTTTTTTCTTCCTTTTTTTCTTCCTTTTTTTCTTCCTTTTTTTCCTTTTTTCCTTCTTTTTGCTTCTCTTTTTGTTTCTTTTTTCTTCTTTTTCTTTTCTTCTTGTCTTTTATTTGGGCTTTCGTTCCTTCCTTCTCTCCTTCCTTCTTCCTTCTCTCCTTCCTTCTTCCTTCTCTCCTTCCTTCACTCCTTCCTTCTTACTTTTCTCCTTCCTTCTCTCCTTCCTTCTTCCTTTTCTCCTTCCTTCTTCCTTCTTCCTTTTCTCCTTCTCTCCTTCCTTCTCTCCTTCCTTCACTCCTTCCTTCTTACTTTTCTCCTTCCTTCTCTCCTTCCTTCTTCCTTTTCTCCTTCCTTCTTCCTTCTTCCTTTTCTCCTTCTCTCCTTCCTTCTCTCCTTCCTTCTCTCCTTCCTTCTCTCCTTCTGTCTTTCCTTCTTGTTTTTTTCTCCTTCCTTCTTTCCTTCCTCCTTCCTTCCTCCTTCCTTCCATTCTTCTTTCCTTTCGTTCGTCTTTCTTTCTTTCATCTTTCTGTCTTTCTTTTCCATAGAAGGGGTTTCCCTGTTATTCCCCTCTCCAGATCTTACACAAATTTGTGGGCAGGTTGTCCTTCCCACCTCTTTACCACCATGGACACACGGTTGTTGCCCCAAGCGAGGCTCTCTGTGGCTCCTCCAAGCGGGGGGGGGGGGGCAGAGGGGGTTCCTGCTCCGCCGCATCTGGTTCCAATGCTGCTCTCAGTAGTTTTATTCCTACTCGGCAGTTTAATATAAACTCTACTGTTACACTAGGCGCAGCCCAGCTCTAACCCGAGCTCCCCTGGCAGTTTCACAAAAATTTGGGGGTTGAAGAAAACTTACCCAAACCCCTGTTATCTGAGCACGGGGAAGGGTCGGGGGAGTTAGGGGCTTGCTCCAGCATCCCTGGGCAGGGACGAGCTGTTTCCCTGCCTCTCCAAGGATGAGAGGATGTGCCAAGGATGGCACAGGCTGCTCCCTTATCTTGTCCGAGTCCCATGACAGCGGCGGTAATGTCACATTTATTTCCTACAAAGGAGCTCAAATCACTTTCCCTTCAGCCCCTGTCGCCGGCGGGAGAAGGAGATGGGGACAGGGCTGGGAAGAGGGGGGGATAGGGTAGGGAAGAGGGGGAGACAGGGCTGGGAAGAGGGGGAGACAGGGCTGGGAAGAGGGGGGGACAGGGTAGGGAAGAGGGGAGGACTGGGCTGGGAAGAGGGGGAGACAGGGTAGGGAAGAGGGGGAGACAGGGCAGGGAAGAGGGGAGGACTGGGCTGGGAAGAGGGGGAGACAGGGTAGGGAAGAGGGGAGGACAGGGCTGGGAAGAGGGGGAGACAGGGCTGGGAAGAGGGGAGGACTGGGCTGGGAAGAGGGGGAGACAGGGTAGGGAAGAGGGGGAGACAGGGCTGGGAAGAGGGGGGGACAGGGCTGGGAAGAGGGGGGGACAGGGTAGGGAAGAGGGGGAGACAGGGCTGGGAAGAGGGGGGGGACAGGGCTGGGAAGAGGGGGGGACAGGGTAGGGAAGAGGGGAGGACTGGGCTGGGAAGAGGGGGAGACAGGGTAGGGAAGAGGGGGAGACAGGGCAGGGAAGAGGGGAGGACTGGGCTGGGAAGAGGGGGAGACAGGGTAGGGAAGAGGGGGAGACAGGGCTGGGAAGAGGGGGAGACAGGGCTGGGAAGAGGGGGGGACAGGGTAGGGAAGAGGGGGAGACAGGGCTGGGAAGAGGGGGAGACAGGGTAGGGAAGAGGGGGAGACAGGGCTGGGAAGAGGAGGGGACAGGGCTGGCAGCTGCCAAAGGTGGAAGCGAAGAAACCTCCAAGTCCCCAGCGTGTTCTTATTAAAGGGGTTTTAAAGCCTTCTCGGTGTCTGTCTCCAGCTGGGGGAGAGCAGGCTGCTAACGCTGAAGTTTACCGATGCTAGGAACTAATTAATTTTTATTTTCAGACGGGAGCTTTCCTTAATTATTCTTTTGAGCCCTTCCGTCTAATTTTGATTGAAGCAAACGCTGTAACAGCTCAATAGGAGCCCGTCTCATCTCTCTAATAGCTTTCCGAGCCTCTGCGGGGAAAAGAGACCTCAAGGAAGTTAAGGGATGTCAAGATTATTTTTCATTACTGCACTTTTGTATAGTTAGAAAAGCAACAAATACTGTTAATCTGGTTCAGCGAGGGGGCAAAGCCCTTAACTACAGATATTTTTTTTTTTTTACTCATTAAGATCATTTGTGCAAAACCTCTTGTAATATAATTGCCTGTTTATGCTACCTTTGCTCGTTGTGGGGTTTTTTATTATTATTATTTTATTTTTTAACCCCCAATCGAAAAAAAAATCAGCGCTGCTGAAAATCGCTGATTATCCTGACACATTCTTCCCCCCGAGTGGAAACGCTGATGAGTTGAAGCACAGGGAATAGGAAATTCTGACGGGAGGTCTATTGTTTTTAAGCAAGATCCGAACAATGAATGTCGTGGAAGGCTCCGCGCGTGTAGATGTGTTAATTAGAGGCTGTATAAATAGATGCACGTAGAGGTAGAGAAGTAGTTTCCTTAAGTTTTCAGAGCTGGGCTGGAGATGATATTGCGAACAAAAGAGAATTCAGGGTGTTTTGTTGTTTTTTTTTTTAACGCGAGCGCATAAAACCACCTCAGTTTGCTCTGTACCGTCTGTCCAACCCTTCCTGTCTCTCGTCCCGAAAAAAAAAAATTTTAAAAAACAGGGGGAAGGGGTGTAAGCATCGCCTGGAGAGTCTGGAGAGCTCTAATTCCTGCAGAAAGGGTCATTGGGCATTGGAATAGGCTGCCCAGGGAGGTGGTTGAGTCCCCTTCCCTGGAGGTGTTTAAGGCACGGGTGGATGAGGTCTTGAGGGGCATGGGTTAGTGTTAGATAGGAATTGGTTGGACTAGAAGATCCGATGGGTCCCTTCCAACCTGGTTTTTCTATGATTCTATGAAATTGTCAATGGGCTGCCAGCATCCCTTCTCCAACCAGCAGGGAGGAGGAACTGGGGCAGAGCCCACGCTTTCCCTTCACACCCAGGGGAGGAGGGTGGGGGGAGAGGGGGAGTCCTACCCAAGGTGGGATTTGGGGTGGAAAAGTTGGATGTTGGGTGCAGGGGTGTTGCTTTCCTTCCCCTGGGAAGGCTGTCCCCGTGTCCCCTGCGCTTCCCCTGCATCATCCCTACTTTGGTCTTAAAAACCAAGAAAAAAAAAAAACCAACCCCAACCCCACAACCTTTTGGGTGAGGGAACCATCGCATTCCACGTTTCCCACCTCCCACAAGCCACCCTGAGTTGCAATCGATTTTCTCCCTTCTCCAGAGCCTCCTACAAAATCGCATTTGCCGAGTGTTTTTTCCCCCTCGCAGCCTGCGTATTGTCACTCAGCGCACAGCTCCCTCCATCCTCCCTCCTTTTGTGTCCTTCCCAGCCCTCTCTGCTTAATTCTATTCCCAATTGCATTTGCCTTGATGGATTTACTTCCTTTTATAATTTCCCAGTTCTGGACCCTGCTTTTTGCCTTCCCAACACTTAATGTGGAAAAAAATGTCCCTTCTGCGCTCAGCTTGAGAGGAAACAGCTTGCTCGGAAGGTCTCTGTGAGGATGGAGCAGGGATTTTTTTTCCCCCCTTTTTATCAGGCCTTGATGTCCCCTCCTGTTGCCAGAGGGTCTGTCGTGTCTCCCCACTCTCTCCTCGATGGTTTTGCTTAGCAATAATTACAGAATCACAGAACAACCAGGTTGGAAGGGACCCATCGGATCTTCTAGTCCAACCATTCCTATCAAACACTAAACCAAGTCCCTCAAGACCTCATCCACCTCCAGGGAAGGTGACTCAACCACCTCCCTGGGCAGCCTATTCCAATGCCCAGTGACCCTCTGTGTGAAAAACTTCCTCCTAACCTCCAGCCTAAATCTCCCCTGGTGGAGCTTGAGGCCATTCCCTCTTGTCCTGTCCCCTGTCACTTGGGAGAAGAGCCCAGCTCCCTCCTCTCTACAACCTCCCTTCAGGTAGTTGTAGAGAGTAATGAGGTCTCCTCTCAGCCTCCTCTTCTCCAGGATAAACAACCAGGCCCCCCCCGCCCCCCCCAAAAAAAAAATGAATGAATGAATGAATGAATGAATGAATAGGAACGGTTGGACTCGATGATCCGATGGGTCTCTTCCAACCTGGTTGTTCTATGATTCTATGAATGAATGAATGAGTAAAAGAAGAGAGCAGAAGCCTTAAGGAAAATCGAGGGGAAACTGAGGCAGAGAGCAGCTCCTGAGCAGTGGGAAAAACTGAGAAGAGCCTTGGGATCCTCGCTGCAGCTCTCAGGCTGCGGTTCCAGCTGCAGCTCCCCTGTAGCGCTTCATGCGCATAAAGCGCCTGGTTATGCAGAGGGTTACCGGGGAGGGGCTGCGCTCGCCCCTGGGCGCCGGGGGAACGCGAAAATACCGGTGTGGCTCCCACCCCTGGAGGCGTCCCCCAACCTGGAGGTGTGCAAAGCCAGGTTGGATGAGCCTCCGAGCAACCCGAGCCGGTGGAAGGTGCAGCGGGCTGGGAACTGCATGGGCTCGGAGGTGCCGTCCAAGCCACCCCCTTCCACGGTTCTAGGAGGAACGAGTTTAGGAAGGAGCTGGCGCTCCCTGGGCTGAGAGCCCCGGGATGGGGCAGCGCTCTGGGAGTTGCTCCCGGTTCCCAGCCCTCTGGGAGCGGCTCCGGGGCGAGTGCCCCCGGGAGCTGCCGGGGAAACACCGCCCGCTCCCCACGGACCTTATGGAAAAGGTCGGGAGCGGGACAGAGGGATCCTAATCCTGCACGAGATGGGGAATAATCGCTCCTAACGCTGGTGCTTACGAGCAGAAGGCCCAGCGCGGAGAGCGGGGCTGGGATAGCGGAGTAGGAGAAGGGACAGGGACCTCTAGGAAAAAATTTTTCACAGAAAGGGTCTTTGGGCATTGGCAGAGGCTACCTAGGGAGGTGGTTGATTCACCTTCCCTGGAGGGGTTTAAGGGACACGGGTGGATAAAAGGTACTGAGGGACATGGGTTAGTGATTGATAGGAATGGTTGGACTTGATGATCCAGTGGGTCTCTTCCAAACTGGTTGTTTTATGATTCTGATTTTTTTTTTATGATTCTCTTCCCGGATAAAGTCACCCTCCCTGGGCAGCGACACCCTTCCTGGACAAGGAGCCTCTTCCCATACGGGGATCTCCCTCGCAGATGGACCTCCTTCCAGGACAGAATCACAGAACAACCAGGTTGGAAGGGACCCATCGGATCTTCTAGTCCAACCATTCCTATCAAACACTAAACCGAGTCCCTCAATACCTCATCCACCCGTCCCTTAAACACCTCCAGGGAAGGGGACTCTACCACCTCCCTGGGCAGCCTATTCCAATGCCCAATGACTCTTTCTGTGAAAGGGTCCCCTTTCCCTCGGTGGCTGCCAGCAGAGGGGATGCAGAGCCGGGGGTGCCCATCCCCGTCCCCTTCAGCCCAGCCCTGGCTTACGCTCCTCTCCTGCCGGTGGGATGTTTTCAGGCTGCCGGAGCTGCTTTGCTGGAGAATCTCCATCCCCACCAGCAGAAACGGGAGCGCAAGCAGAGAATCCCCAGGTTGGAAAGGACCCACTGGATCATCGAGTCCAACCCTTCCCATCAATCACTGAACCATGTCCCTCAGCACCTCAGCCAAACTCAGGAGAGGGAGGAGGATCAGCCCCTCTGGGAAAGGAGCCGAGTGCCAAAGGGCACCAGACCCTTATTCCTCGAGGAGATTTGTGGTCGAGGGGGTGAATAGAATCACAGAACAACCAGGTTGGAAGGGACCCATCGGATCTTCTAGTCCAACCATTCCTATCAAACACTAAACCAAGTCCCTCAAGACCTCATCTACCTGTCCCTTAAACACCTCCAGGGAAGGGGAATCAACCACCTCCCTGGGCAGCCTATTCCAATGCCCAATCACCCTCTGTGTGAAAAACTTCCTCCTAATCTCTAGCCTAAATCTCCCCTGGCGGAGCTTGAGGCCATTCCCTCTTGCCCTGTCCCCTGTCCCTTGGGAGAAGTGACGATAATCCCCAGGGAAGAAGCCCTGGTGATACGGGAAGAAGGGGCGGCTGACCCCCCCGGTTCCCGGGCAGCCGGGGGCAGGGGCAGCGCTCCTTTCGTTTAGAAGCGATTTCGTTTCCATCCCCGCGGAAAGAAAGGCACATTCCCCAACGCGGAGCTAGCGGTTCTGCTGCCGATCCCCCCCCAGCACCCGAGAGGTGTCGGAGGGGACCCCCGGAGCCCCTTCTCCCTGCTGAGGGAGGGGGTGTTGCCCTCCTCAGAGCTGCTGCTGCTTTGGGGAAGATGCTATTTCCTTGTTTTTCCAAACCCGACGCCCTCCCGCTTTTCAACTTTTGCAAAGTTACGGTTCCGAGACTACTTTAATTTTATTTTCTCCAGTTTAAACTGAGATGAGCGGGAGGGCGGTGCAGCGGGAGGCGACCGGGGGTGCCCGGGGTGCCAGTGCCCCCCATCCCGGGGTACCTGACCCCCCCCAAGCCGGCTCCCAGCCCCTTCCAGCTTCTCCCGGCTCCGCGGAGCCTTTCCCTTCGCACGAGTGCGCGTCCCGGAGCTGGAAGCGAAGCCTCAAAGGATGCTGGGGTCAGAGCGCTGGGTGGGTGGCTGCTGGGGCTCAGAAGTGGCAAAAAAAAACGCCTTAAAACCAAGGGAGATGGAGGGTAAGGAAAGGAGACGCGGCTGCTCCGCCAGTGCTTTGGGGAAGCGCCACCTCCGCGGGCGCTCGAGGGAAGGACGTGTGGCTTTGCAACCAGAGTAGAAATAGATGAAATTTTTTCTTTTCCCTTTCTCTGCCTTCCCCCCGTGTCCCTTGCGCTGGGAGAGGATGGTCTGGGGTGCATCGTTGCTTTGGGGGCTGAGCCGCTCTGTCCCCCAACTCCCAGGTTTCATTCGCAGCGGGAGATGGATGCCGACGAGTAGGGCTTGGTGAAAAAAGAGTTAAAACCTCTCTTGGCACCCTTTTTCCCAACCTTCCTCCCTCCCCTCCTGGGCGAGCAGCTCCAGCAGTGGCCAAGCCACCCCCGGTGAGCTCCTAAAGGGGAGAAGGGGTCGAGCAAAGAGGGGAGAGGGGAGAGTTATTGAGGCTGGAAATAAATCCCGACACCCTGTTCCCCCACCCCCCTTGTCCTTTGTCCCGCCCCCTGTATCAACAACAATAAGAGCCGAGCTGTTTGGAGAACAATCCTTTTAATCGGGGAATAATCCACGGGACACTTTAAAGAAAAGCTGGAGCATTAACCCTGTGCCCCAGTATAATTCTTCCAAGAAGCATCTGGTACTTATATCACAACACGGGATTAGCTTTCTCCTTGCAAGTACACAAGATCAAAGGGGTTTGCCTTGCTCTGCTGGGACCTTAGGAGGTGCCCCTGCTCCTTCTCTGGGTTGGTGGCAGGCAGTGTCCCCAGGCGCCACCCTTGGATGGATTTCTGCAGGGAACAGACTTGGATGGACCCAACTGAGCCTTCTGCCAAGGGAAAAGGGAGGTTCAGGTCTTGTCTGAATGGGGAACGGATGTGGAATATTTGGGGGTTTATTGCATCCCCTTCTCTGCCTCCAAGAGTCTCTTCTGGGCATCACTTCCAACTTTACAGCCCTCCAGCCCCCGGGGGAGGTCAGGGAGGGAGAGCAGAGTCAGAGCTGATCCTCTCCCGTCCGCGCTCCTTTACTCATCCTGCTCCAGCTCCAGTTTAGGCCTCGCTGGTGTTC
The DNA here is from genome assembly GCA_033558105.1 of Coccyzus lansbergi. NCBI lineage: Eukaryota > Metazoa > Chordata > Aves > Cuculiformes > Coccyzidae > Coccyzus > Coccyzus lansbergi. The sequence goes on from JAUMJK010000165.1 coordinate 593,613, forward strand.
CTGGGCTGGGTGGTAAAAAGATTTACAAGACACTGTTAAACCAGTAATAAAAACAATTAACTTTAATGGCACCTTGGTTGGGTGTTCCTCTCCTCTCTTTTCCCCCCAGAGCCTGCAGCAGGCTGAGGGCAGTGCAGGACCTCTCTGCTTCCCAAGGGCAGCAGCTGCTCAGTTTGAGAGATATGAGAGAGGGGCAACCAGCTCCTGGCATTCTCTCTGGGTTATCAGGGGGCATCGACTCGGACAGTCTGAGGTTTAGGAAGTTTGGGATGTCCCCCTCCCAGCAGCCCCAAAGGAGCTGCTGACCACATCCCACTCAAGCAGCAGGACCTTTTCCCTGTGCTCCAGGTCTTTTCCAGGGACAGGGATGGAGGAGAAACCTGCTTCTTGGCCCAGGGCACTGCCCTACCCTGTCTGCCCATCCTACCCCACATCCCTGGCCAAGGAGCTGCCGCCCAAAACCTGCCCTAAAGGCAAAGAAGTGTGTGGGAGATGCTTTATTGACCCTTTTTGGTTGAGCTCTGCTGAATACCCTGCAGTCCTGGGCTCCCTTCACTGCTCCTCAGAGTGTTTTTCTTTCCTTCAAATAAGAGAATTAATTTATAAGAAACTGGAAATGTCAATGGCAGATATAAATCAGAAGTGGCCAGAGGATGAACATTATCCAAAGCAAAGCAATTTAGTAAAATCATCTCTTCCCTCCATCTTTCCCTCCCCCAGTGACCATCACATTATTAGCACAGCAGTATAAATGATAGTGCGGCACCAGATGGAGAGGCTGGTTGGGTTGAGTTCATTAGAGAGATGGCACGGAGAAAGATTTGCAAAAATACAAATAAAAATTGATGTTTACTTCTGCTGATCACCAAAGGGGTTATCTGTCAATAATGTGATAGCGAATATATTTCTTTTAATGACAGGAGAAAGGGTTGTCTTTTCTTGGACTACTTCTCTATTGGTATGTGAACATCTGGACAGATTGTACAAAACATTCTCTGCAAACAGCATCGCTTTGTTGATCTCAGAAGTTATTAAAAATAAACGAGCTGGCAACAGACATGAATCATAAAGTGCATTTGGATTTCACATGATATTTCCACCCCAAAATAAAACTGTAGTGTTGTACAGAAGATGAGAGATCCCGACCAAGTTAGGCAATGGGAAAAAAATCAGCAACCCAAAGATTTCAAATATTTCTAAATCATCCACTTCTCTGAAGGCTTTGCTGATGGAGAGAAAACCTGTTTGTAAAACTAAATCCCTCCTGAGCAGAAGCCTGGTTTGTGCAGCATGGGTGAAGCTGGCAGTGTCATGCCCAAGCCCTGCTCTTACATCTAAGACCTCTGTGAACTGTGTATTGAGAGCCTTCAACCTCCAATTCACCTGCAGAAGCTGGATAAGGAAGGGCTTGACAGGGGATGGGTTGACCTGGGTTGAAACCTTTCCTTGGCAGAGACACCCATACCCCTAGGATCAACAAGGATGGCATGTGTCATCTGTTCATCCTTCTGCTTTTCAAAGCCCAGCCAGCTTATTTCTCACGCTCTCCAACACTGAGGCATCTTATTAGCACACAGATGCCACCATGCAATTTGCTTTAGGTTTGTGCCTAGAGCTTTGCCTCTTTGCACATGTCCAGAGAGAGAGAAGTATAATTATCCAGCTACAGCTCTGCTGACACAGGCTTAGGGCCACGCAGGCAAGGAGCATCCTGTCAACTGCTCAGCAGTAACTGTCCATGGGGCTGTTCTTACCCATCCCAAATTAGGGAGTCACCCAGAGCAGAGCCTTCTCCTTCCCTTTTTACCCCATGTAACTTCTTCTGCCTTTCCCCTTCCTGAAAATATTTGTTGCACTTCAAAAACGCGTCACAGTTGGCAGCACTCTGAGATAGATTAAATATAGCTGGAGCACGGTTTTTCTTTGCAAAAGGCAAACCTTCTGTCTTTGATGGTTCCAACACTTCAGCAACTTCCCTGTAAAATGGGGATATAAATCACTTGCTTCTTTATTTCTTTCCCCTTTGGGTGCCTTTGCACTGCATTGCAGAGCAGAGAGCGGCTTCTCCTAATCAGCACCGTCTCGAGGCATTCCGCACACCCAGGGAATAAAAGCATGGAGGGACAGGTAGTTGCATGCAATTAAACATCATGAGTTACCACTTATCAGCCTGGCTGTGTTAACCAGCTCTCTCTGCACGTTCCTGGCCCAGTGAGTCTCTGCCAACCCTCTAATACTTTTTTTTCTCCACTGGGTGTGGATCCCTGAGTTGGTGGTTTCGCCCTGGTGACAAGTGGTTTGTTTTCCAGTTATCTTTGCAAACCTCTTAGGAACCAGTTTTCAACTCAGGGGCTGGAAAATGCTGTCCCAGCCCCTTCCCATTACAAATAAAATGAGTGTTCTCCAGCTAGCCATAGGGAGCACGCACACGGGCAGTTTATGCGGTTCGGCTAATGAGCAGTAACTCGTTAAGTTTCAGTGACTTAGTCCCTTATGTTCCCCTGTCTATAAGGGAGACCACACAAGCAGAAAGAGCAGCCAGCTCTCTGCTGGCCAGAGTCAAGGGGGAGGTGATAATTATTTGTTTGAGCTCTCCTGTTTTAGGAGAGTCGCCCTTTGTTTATTTTGAAGCTGATCAGGAGTCGAACTGTGTTTGCCTTGTGGCTTTTAAGCCTGGCTGGCGAGAGGGCAGAAGCATCGCTGGCGGAGGCTGTGGGCAGCCTTTGAGCAGCGCATCAGGGTGAGGAGCAGGGAGGACGAGCGGGATGCGGGGATGGGGCTGTGCCAGGAGTCGTGTGGGAATCTCAGCTAATGATAATTGTGTCTTAGAGGTGTCGCACGCAGGGCTGTCGGTAGGCTCAAGGAAGACAGGCACTCCTGACAACTCTCTCTCTCTAGTGGGAGGGGGATTAGGGGATGGTTTTATGGCATTTAAGTACCCTCCTCCCCTAACTTTATGACAGATAGCTGAAGGGTAAAAGAAGCATTCTGTTTCCTCACACTGCTGCGGCTAGAGATCTCAGGGAATGGGAGACAAAGCCCAGGCTTATCTCCTAAGTGTTTCCCACTGCCTTGCTCAGCTCTTTGGCTCCTCTAATTCCAGCTGTAGGCCCCCTAATTCTCCTCTGGTGTTGTAGATGGGCCTGGAGGCAAGGCTGGGCACTTTGCGTGACCCATGCACCGAGGGACCCCACAGCTTGACCCACATCCCCATCTCCTGCTCCGATGTAGGGACATTCGGAGTGACACAGAGGAAAGAGATAAGGATTGAAGCTATGTATGAGGCGTACGGCTGCTCCTTGCTAGCAGGACACTAAAGGTTCTCTGTCACCAGCCCAAGGTTTCTGCTGGTAACTTGAGCCCAAACTTTCTTATCGCCTCCCATGGGGAGGCAATAGCAGCGTCACACATAACTCCTCAGGGCAGGGGAACAACATTGAATTGCTACTTTAAAAAGCCAGCAGCAGATATGCTTTTCTGCTTTTCCTTTGCTGGTTATACAAGCGCTGCTTAGGAGGAAAAAAAAAAAAACTTTGGAGACAGACTTGAAACAACTGCTCTCTGCTGGAAGAGCGTGCGTGTGAGATATGGAGTAGATTACATCTTGACATGGCACGTAAAAACACTTTTTCCTTTTAACACCTTTATTGCAAGTTTTAAAGGGTAATCAAAATATGTTCCTAGCTGTTTGCTCCTATGCTATAAAAGGACACTCATACCTGTGAAATCCTATGACCTACAAATAGTAAAAATCGTGTATTTTTTGTGCCGGTGACCTTTCGAATGAGGCTACGTAAATAAAAGTAAGCAAAGTGTTGGAGATGCATTGTGTAACAGGAGGACAGTGGAGACAGTGTTGGTTTCTACCCAAGTGAGGGGAAAAAAGCATTGTGAGTCTTTGCTTAAGGAAAAGAAATCTGGTCCTGAGGTAGCATGGTTTCTCTGAAGTCAGTGGAACGATGCCAGTGTGTGTTGGGCCTCGGAGAAATACACAATCCTGCTTGGAGGAAGGCACCTGTGTGCGCTCTTAGATCCTTCTCTGCCTTTCAAATCTCAGTCTCAAGGTTTCCTTTACTCCTTTTTTTCTCTGGGAGGTCTGGATAGAGATGGCTTCAGAACTGACAAGCTTAGAGAGGAGTAGAAGAATGAAAAAAAGAAAATGAAAACCCAGTGGCTGCTGTTAAGGCTCCTGCCACCACGGCCCCTTGGCTGCAGCCGAAGGCAGGATCCTTCTTGCAGTGAGCCCCTAGTTTGCCCATCCCTGCCTTCCCCCAGTGCCCTGCAGAGCCACCGCTGCCTGTTTTGCCAGGACAAGCAGGATCCTGCCCGGGAGCTCGTCCACTGCTTGCGGTGACAGCTCACAGTGACTCTGCCACCGGGTCCCCGACAGCCCTAGCTCTGGGCAGGAGGGAAGGGCAGTGAGATTTCCCTCCTAGCAAACTCCATTCCCTTTGGTTTTATTATTATTTCTGATTATTTGCGGGGGGGAGTTGTTGCTTTCCCCACCCTTAGTCAAACCCAATGAAAGTCTGAGAATGAAGTCGCACAAGTGAATTTTGTGGCCTTGCTACACAAGGTCAGGAGATTTTGCAAGTGACCAGGGGCTCGAATGCCTTGAGCTCTCGACAGCAGCGCCGCGCTTTGATTCCTCAGACACACTGCGGCTCAAGAGGGCATTTTTTTAGTAAACAGGGCTCGTACAGGTGTCTGGCCCTGCTTTGACATGGGGCTTGGAAAAAGGTGCGGGAGCGGTGGTAGCACTGGTTCAGCCGGATGGAGTCTGACTCCATCCCTCTGTCTGGAAATGAAGCAAATGCCTCTGCCCCCACTATCAGCTCTGTGCATCATATGATTCATGCTCGAGGAGTCCCAGAATTACAGCTGTAAGGCACATTGTGTTTAGGCTCACTAAAATCATTCTGTCATAAAAGGGTTGGCGTTGTGGGTGCGCTGGGGAGGAGAAAAAAAAAAAAAAAGAAAGACTTACAAAGACAAGCCAGGCGACCAGCCATCTTGTGCAATCAATACTTCTGCAACCGTTTCCTTGCTCAGAGTCAGGTTCTACTAAAATCCCAAGCACCTTCTGGCTCAGAGCAGCCGTCTCACTCTTCCCCAGGGGCATTGGGAGGGCACAGACCCACTGTGAGCATCCGTGCTGCCTTTTATGCCCATGCAGCGGCTGCATCCAGCCTTTCCTTTCTCTGCCTTCAGCATGCCTGTTATGTATCCATTTTCATTTGTTTCCAAATGATCTTGAGATCGCATGACTTGATGAGAGGCTGGTTGAAACATACAGTGCAACCTGCTTCATTTCTACACCGTTCTATTTTATTTCCAGGGGTAATGAGGGGCTGGACTTGGTGTAAAGGATCTTTTCCAAGCCCGTGTCTTGGAGCAGAGCTGCTGAAGTGGGGGCCAGCTGGCATCCCAAAAGTATCCCATGTGGTTGATGTTTCAGGTGTTTGGGTAACAGAAAAGGGCATTTCACCATTTTCTTTTCTACACCTGTCTTGGTCACAGATGCTCCAAGTTTATTTGTGTGCCCTGTATCATGCATGGCACCTGCGGAAGCTTCACATCTCCCCACAGCATGCAAGAGAATCACTTCACTGCTGAGCTGCTATCGAGTGAATCCCCACCCTTGCAAAGCACCTTTCAGCTCTGGAGGGCTCCGTGCCCAAGCCATGAGCTGGCTCTGACTGGCTGAGCAGGTGAAGGTTTGGGAGTGCTCACCAGGGAAGTGAGGATCAGGTCTCAAGGAGCAGCTGGTGACAGGACCAATTCTCCCTCATCCCTTTCCAACTTGGGGAACTAACTTAGGAAAGTGCAGTGTTAGCTGCTGCTTAGCTTTATTTACTGGTATCCCACTTTTCCGTATAAAACTTCTGTATCTCCTGGTATCTGCAAGCATTCTCACCTTGATTTGACTTAAAAGAATCGGTTTGAGTTGCCAGCAGAGCATGATACTAACTGTCTCCTGAGGGTGTTACTCAGCCAATGGGTCGCAGCCCATACGACCTCGGGAGAGGCAGTCAGCAAAGAGAGGGAGAAGTGAGCAGGAGGGAATTGCTGAAAAGTTTATTGCCATCAAAAGCCAAAAAAAATCCTGCTCCTCCGCTTTCTCGGTGCCAGGTATTCTTCGTCAGTGCACTCTCGAAATGTCTGCCCCCCGAGGGAGTGTGGGGACGGAGAGGTGTCGTTGAAATGTTTCTGTTCTTACTTTTACGGGGAACGGATGGGAATAATAATGCTTTTTTTCTTTCCCCTGAAGTGATCTAAAAAGTCTTATGGGTTGTTCTAGATCAGACTCTCCTCTGCAGCTCATGCAGGCAGTGGGTGCAGGATCGACGTTGCTAGTATGCTTCTGTTTATTATTCTACCAGCTCTA